>OY787617.1:7500-1207500 GCA_963678935.1 Umbilicus rupestris
CATTATGGACAGCTTCTCCACCTCAAGTATCTGAAGTGGGTATGATGTTTGATCATCATCTTCATAACTCCATGATTTTGTTTAAAACCCCAGTGACCTGTTGGGAAAGAACAAAGTTTAATTTCTTGTATTATATTTGTACAAGTACACATAAACAGAAAAATGAATAACACTAGATCAAGAAAACGGCCTGACCACACCTAGTAGAGCCAAACCTAAGGCAGCTAGCTAGCCGGACTGAAACATTGAACACATATACATTAAATAAGAAAAGACTTGCAGTATGTAGTTCAGAATTATAACTTATATTACAACTTATATTTTTCTGCTGGCTTAATTATCCTAGGCTTAAAGGAGCATACCTCTACTTCTGGTTAGTTCTTAATGATAAAACTGACAGCGGAAGATATGCAATGTAATATCAGTTTTCAATCTTTTAAGCTCTTGTTTCCCCTTAGTTCAATTCCTTTCAGATTAAACTTCGCAAGATATCAAAAGAAATGGACAGAGCACACAAGATTGTTTACGCAGTTCCGGTTGTAAACAACCGTACATCTGCGGAACCTCAGGCAGGGGAGGCTCGACCCAATCCACTATGCAATTCCGTCCAATTACAAACAAACAAAGAACTCAGCGCATCAACCAAGCAACCAAGAACTCTATCTAATCGAACTAATCAGAGAAGAGATAGAGAGCAAACTACAAATATCACAGCAAAGACAAGAATAGAAGTGGAGGGTTCAAAGCCCCCTCCGATAGCCCCTGGGCGCTTAGCGCCGGAGATTCTTCCGTCGCCGCTGCCAAAGACTCGCCGCTGCCTGGACGCAGTCCGTCGCACCCGCGCTCGTCTTCTCTTCGAATCCCAGTGGCTTCGCAAGAGCTGTCCTCGCTCTTGCGAACGCACCTCTTCTGCGACGCTCCGCTAGACGACTCCGCAGCTTTGGTCCGTCAACGCTACTTCTCCTTCGCTCGCTCACACAGCCGCACTCACTTGGCTCTCTCCCGTCGCTCTTCGCTGGATTGCTCTCTTCGGACGATCCGAGAATCGCTCGATTCTTTTTTTTTCTCTCCTTTTTTCGTTCTCTCAAAACGCAGCGCTTTGACCTGGATACTTCAGCCCAAATATATAGCCCGTTTAAAGCCCAATCCTGCACTTTAAACTTAGCACAAAAACAAAATAAAAAGACAAAGGGCAAATACCCAAAAAACCAGACGATGCATTAGCCTTCATAGCATCTCAAACACAAGCCAAAAACAAGTCTTAACAGATTCAAAAGCAAATCCTAATAAACCTGTCCTAGCTTTGTTTTATTCTCAGACCAAGATAAGAAACTCTAGCAAACCTAGATTAAAGCTTAATACTTAACCATACATATGTTGCTGTTATATTTTTTTACATGATTGAGAGGATGCATTCCTTTATTTTGGGTTCTGATATTTCTTCATATGCTTATTCTGTTTTGGGCATCTATAAATTTCTGTTCTGATTTTGTTTTTCGATTTTGGTTTCCTGCTCTATTTATCAGTTAGCCCTCTGTTGTTTTTTGCTATTTCAGCTTCAGTTGTCATCCAAGTTTGGAGCTCTCAATTTTTTTTCTTGAAAGGGTATTGACATTGGCAATGGTATCAACAACAGGGAAATGGCATTCACGGTTTGGGTTTGAAATATCTGTTTTAAATCCGTGACTCTTATTGATGGTTCCTTCATGCCTATCTTTATAAAATGGATTGGTGTATGTTATACAAGGGAACATGTATGAACATGATTGATGATGGGAGTTAACGTGAACTTTAGACTTAAAAATGTCTTTTTTTTGTCCCGGCTTTCTGATTTGATTAAAACTACGTTTTGCATTGTTTGGATGTCATGCTGGCATAGTCTGGATCGGCTAGGGGCCTCAAGTTTGACAGCATTGTTTTTTTATATCTTCTTGCATGATTGGTCTTGGTTTCTTATACCATTTGAAACTGTCCACCATTTCATTCATAAATTTGGTTTATGAGTTTTAATTTTTTATGATGTCCCAATAAATGGTGGTGCCAATCATCATCCATAAATTCCTTTGGAGCAATATTATGTGGGCGGATGGTAGAACCAGAGGAGAATTTCAATGCCAGCGGATAGCCAATCAGGTACGCACCAGTGAGTTAATCTAAATTGTGTTGGTCTGGTCTTCATGATTATTAGAATAGCTTCAGGTGCGCACTTTATACTCAGAAACAACATTATCTGCGAATTGGTGGAATTAGTCGGATATTTCTAGCTGGACTATGAATGCCAAAGACATTGTACAACTTGGGGTAAAACTAGCAGACAAAAGTCAGCTATTTTATGGATAGAGAACCAACATAACAAATTAGCAGACGAGCTCCGCCTATATAAAAGGTCACAAAACTTAGGATCTTAACAAGAGTGTCAACCTTTTCTGTTGAAATGTTCGAAGTCTTTTGTTTTTCCTAATAAACTCTTTATTTATTATATAGGTGTCATTATCTGTTGCTCTTGCCTTAGCAACCGGAGCGCTACCAGATCATTGATGTAAAACCTCAAGTTGGTCATCGGTAAGAAGTTTTGGGCGGTTATCTAAAATCATTTGATCTCGTATGGCCAATTTAATAGCGGATGCATGTGGCGAATGTAACTAGTGGAGTTTAAACTACATTAGTGAAAACAATATTTCTCAGTGCACAACTATCCCTCCCCATCTTTACCAAATCGATTAGATATTTATGAGCAAAAGCAACCATATAACTAGATATATCTCGAAGTCCTTTAAATATTTTGTGAAACTATTTTTTCACATTCAAGAAGTCTGAGGGATGGTTAGTTTGGATTTTATATTTTTTGCCAAAATTATCAAATTTCGTGTACACCTTTGAAAACGAATGAGTTTTGGATCAGTTTTTTTTTTTTCTTGCTTACCCACTTTATATTTGTCAAACAAACCTAAATTGTATTCACCTAGATAAAAAAATATTATTATAATAATATTGGGCTACTAAATGTTTTTTCTATACAAATTTTATAAAATGAAAAATGAAACACAATATATGAAGATAAATGTAAAATGCACCTATAATTGTTTTTAAAAAAATTATTTTTACACATCCCACGAGGTTGTGTGATGATTTATGTGAGTTATATTTTTTGTCCGAACTCTATGTATGTACTCTTTTTCAAAATCGATGAGCTTTAGACTTTATTTTTTGCTTATGCACTTTATATATGTAAAAAAGCCCTAAATTATATTTACTAAGATAGAAAATAACGGTTCATAATTATTGGACTGCCGAATTATTTTTTCTTTACAAGTCTATAAAATAAAAAAAGTTTGCTAACAATCCATGAAGAAAAATGTATAAAATGCTCCTATGAATGTCTTGAAAATCTATAATTTTTTTTTTTAACTCATTTTCACAAAATCCAAAATGTTGTGGACTAGTTTATTATTATTTTTTTCCATAAGCAAAATCCGTCTACCGTATATAGGAGTACGCGAACTACTCATTTTGGGCACGCAAAGGCAAAACTCGAGCATGGGAAATAAATAAAACGTTTAGGGGTAGGACGGGAGTGGTAACTCGTACTGTTGGGCAGGGATGGAGTCAATTATCGATCTGTTTCCAATTGATTTGATTTCACCGAGGAACATGAACTCGTGTATTCAATGTAAATATGATCTGTGGCACAAATTTTGATACCTTTCGGCAGAATATATGGATCGACATTTTAAGGGAAACCATCTAGCTACTCAAACCGGCCAAATCACTAGAGCTGAATGACAAGTAGAGATGCTAGATTGATTTATTTATCTTGTCTATACCACAAAAGCCTATATTACTTCCAAGTAGAGATGCTGAGCTGAAAGCCTAGCGGGTGGTTCAGAAGGTTAGTACATACTATCGTTAATGTCAATAATAACCGAGAGAGAGCAAACAACATAATTATGTTCTATCAAACTCTACCAAACTGCCTTTCTGGCGTTACATAACATGATACGGACAGACAATTCTTTCTCAATCAAAAGGTCACGCATCAATGAAGCGGATGTCAAATGTGTTGGGATGTATCTGCCACACATTCAGCGATGCGTACTCCTCTAGGCACTCTTTCAACTGGGCTTCACTATATCCCTGTTCAAAACTTCTTCTTTAGTTAAAATACATACATTGAAGGAATCAAAAAGAAATTGTAATTAGAGCTTGACCTTTCTCGATATCCAGTTTAGTGCATCTGCGTAGCTCACATCCATCTTGTTACTCCTTGCAGCTTCATCTCGCAACACAGAGTAGATATCCGATACGGCATCCAAACCAGATTTCTGTCGGTCAGCTGAGTACAGAGAGAATTTTGACATCTGCATCAACCTAAGTGCCTCATCCACGTCACTTTGAGCCACAGTCTCTGCAAACCTAAGCCTTGCCAGTGCCTGCAAGACAAGAATTACAAATCTTCTTCAACTATAGGAGAGATTTACACCTTACATGAAGCTGAACTTGCTTGAACACGTCTGGTCTTAAACTATATATCATCAGCAATATGGGGGAACAAGTGTAGACGGAATACATTGGAATGACTATAAAAATCTAATTGAAAAAGAAGATACTCACAGCTGATATCCGCAAAATGCTGAGCAGAGTTCTCACAGTTGTATAGGTATGAGGTGCATTTGATTTGGCTTCTTCTTGTCGAATTCCTGAGTATGCACTAGCAATATACTCCTCAAGCTCTCTTGGTATAGTAGGAGCTAACTTTCTTGCAGTAGAAATGTATGCCCTGACATTTGAAAAATGTTAATTTTTCAACAAAAAATTAATCCTTACAACAATACACCTAACTCAGCGAGTAGGTAAAGATCTAAGCCTACAGACTAGTAACAAATAGGAACTCTGGATAATGTACAACATGATCCATCAAACTACTTACCGAAGAATGGATGGCTCTAATGGAGTGAAACCAAGAGCGGGAGACTCCCTGTTCTGATGGACATATAAAACATGCCTAGCCAACTCCATATCACTATCCATGTCAGCTCGGTCAAGGATAAGCCACAAAAGATCAAATCTTGATAGAAGAGCTGGAGGAAGATTGATATTTTCTGCCGGAGTTCGACGCATGTCATATCTTCCCCTAAATCAAAACAAGCTAAAGAGTTATTGAAATAAAATCAGGCAAAATCTGACATAATAGTTAAACAAATGTCAAATCAACTATATACTGAAAACACATTTATTTATATTTAGAATCTAGCCAATCATTAGAAATGTTAATGACAATAAGTTCATACCATGCTGGATTAGCAGCAGCAAGAACAGCAGTTCTCGCATTTAATGAAGTGGTGATCCCTGCCTTGGCAATACTCACGGTCTGTTGTTCCATAACCTCGTGGATTGCCGTACGATCCGAATCTTCCATCTTGTCAAACTCGTCAATAGCACATATGCCCATGTCTGCCAGAACCTAAAAGAACAACATATTTCTCTTTATTTTTTAATGAATCAGATTTAAATATATGTTCTGGAATACTCAAAATAGGTCACCAACGTGTTTCCATGGGTTGCGTTTTAGTTATGGATAGTAAAAAGTCCAACTCCATTGATAAACCATACAAATTTTTGGCAGTCTAATAATCAATATATGGAAATATATAATGAGCTAATATCTGAATCCAATCCATTACATGTTAAGCAGCATACATATTGCATCATGCTTTCATAAAATTAGAGCATTGATACTTCATCATAGAGAGATGACTTACTAATGCTCCTCCTTCCAGAACCATCTCATTTGTCACTGGATCCCTCTGAACAGCAGCAGTAAGGCCAACTCCACTGCTTCCTTTGCCCGTGGTGTACACTCCCCTTGGAGCTACATTTACTATGTGCTTAAGAAGCTGACTCTTGGCTACTCCTGGATCCCCCATCAGACAGATATGCAGATCTCCCCGTATCTGCAGTTGAAAATACTTGTGAATTTTCCACAGACCAACCACCTAAATTGCAAAGCTAGAAAAGAATAAAGATAACCTAAATTAGATACAAAGATCCATTGTTCTATTCAAGCAAATGTGTAAGACCAAAAAAGCATACACATTCTTTCACACTTCTGTGTAAATAATACATCAGAAATATAAAAAGCTCGACACCAGAGTATGTTTGAAGCATAATAATAAAATAAGTGGACATTACCATCATCCCATCTTTTAATTTTCTGTGAGGAGCACCCACTAGAAGGAGAAGCAAGGCTTTCTTGACATCCTCATGTCCATATATTTCAGGTGCTAATGAGCGGGAGAGCTTATTATATATATCACCGTCCTCCGCTAGCCGTGCAATTTGCTCTTCCTCGTCTCCCTGAAGTTCGTATCTACAGAAAGAATCATCAGGTTATGCACTGATCAGTCATATAATAATAGTCAAATTTTGTTTTTTTTCATTGGCCTTGATTGAATAAATCAAACTGCATAACTACAGCATGAATTCACACCAACTAACACATGTAGTCCAGCGAGAAAGTGTGCAAGTACAGTGTAGAAGATGGCTATGAGCTTCACATATACTTATTGACAAATATAATTTCTTCAACTTTCAACTAACACAGTACACTTATTTAGCAAAAACAACGTCTTACTCTTCATATTTTTTCTTGAAATGGGTGACAGACATGGCTTCCAAGTATGTATCCGCAACTAAACCTGCACGCATTGCTCTAAATCCAGTATAGGGAATAGGCAAAAATATTCCTGACAGCTCAACAACATCCCCTGGAGCTGCCTGTTTATTTGATTAACGGATATCATTATGATTTGCTTGGACAATGAATGAATGCAACATAACTTATTTTATGTTCCTAGATATTAAAAAAAAGATTAATCAGTAAAGAACCTTTCTAGTGAGTTCCCCTCGAAAATGTATGGTCATAGTGCGCGGGATATGACCTTTTGGAACATGTTCAGAAAGCTCCTGAATCTTAGCCTGCCGTATAAATTAGGATAACATTATCTTATCTTCTACTTTTCCAAGCAAAGTAAAACTGATATTCGGACAGCATGACTACACCAAACAAAATGGTTATGCAACAGAAAACCTATCACAATGACTGGTTAAGCTATCATAATTATATTAACGAAATACCTCTTGAAACTTCACAAACTTCGAAGCTCGAAGTTGAAGAATGAGATTGCCCTTGGTGTTATTTAATTTGCAGCGAATAGTTGGACACTCATAAAGCGGCATAAAAATCCGTGCTGTTACTTCCTGTTTACAGATGTAGTTAATAGATGACCAAGAGATGATGATAAAAAGTAGTTGCGCAAGTAAAACATACTCTCACACATTAGTTCAATGAAAAATATTAGTTTATTTCTTATAATCTTTGTAATCATGCACCCCAAACATCCCTTGGTACATACATAGTTAAGCAATTGAAATGAAATGGTTGCAGTGATAAGCTGTTGCTTTTATCAGTTACCTGATAAATCTCAAATCCACATTCTTCACATGTGTAAACAGCGACCTGCATCAGAGGCTTAACATCTGAGCAGCGTGTCACAATACCCGATATCCGAACAAGCTGACCAATATGTGAAGCCTTGACCTCCCTAATCGTAAATGGCCGTTCCTTCGACGATGCTTGTATGTAGACTTCACTGAAATCAAAGACATGAGATTATTTAGGAAAATAGATGTATATGATGATGCGAGTTACAACTGGTGAGTTCCAGTAACAAACATATATATTAGAGTCATCCCAATGACATCCAAGTTGATAAATGCTTGATTTCCAAGCTGTTCTCACAGAGTTGTTATTAAGCAAACACCAAATTTTAGTAGCTGCGGAATCAATCATGTGAATTTCTATGGATACATACATTTGTTGCAAGCAGGGAACTATATGTATTGAGAAGAAAAAATGACGCTGCTTACAAAAATCGCTTGATTTCTGGAGGCATTGTCTGATGTGGATCTGACCCATCTGCATTTTGAGTTCCTTCTTCAGACCTTTGGGTCATCAAGATGTCATGGTCATCATCAGTAACTGGCTCTGTAGGCTCAGGAATGAGCTCATCAATTGCCTCAGAAAATACTCCAATGTACCGACGGGTGTTTTCAGTAACATGTCTGAAAAAATCTTCATCCAAATCTTTATACTGAGGTGAGAAAACATTTCACATTTCAGGTAACATAATGCAGAAACAGCTCACAGCTAAAGAAACTTAAAAAAAAGTCTTCGCTTCTCTGTGAATTACATTGAACAGATCCTCCAAATCAATCTGAATAGCCCGAATCTTTCTATTTGCTACCTCTTGCTGGAGAAGGATAAGAAGAGTTGTAATTGGTTAGTTCATAAGTTTTGTGATATAGTACTGAAACATGTAAACTGGGCTCCTCGACCACATAACAGAAAATAGTACCAGAGATAATTTTATAGAAACCGAAAACTCAGATGTCAGATTTGCGGAGAAGGCGGTATCAGGCATTTGAGTTGGTTAAGCGACAAAAAACAGCAGGAACGATAAAGATTTGAATGAATCAAGATTTGGTTAGGAGGCGTACAAGAATGTTCATGTACTTGGGTTCTCCGGAAAGATCCGCGTAGTTTTGGAGGAAATCCTTCGCTAGGGCTAGAAAGAGAAGAATGCATTACCGTCAGAAACAGAAACAAGTGTGAAATATGAATGAAAGGAAGATAGACACGAGAAACAAAGAGTTACCTTTGTCGCTGGCAAAATTGACGTCTTTCATCGTTGCTGGAAGCGAATCGAGCGGCTGGTGCGTGCGTTTGCTTTTCGGTGAAGAAGGCAGTTGAAGTGGAAAAATGGAGGGAAATTGGGAAGATGAAGAACGGGGCGGGAAAAACACGGTACTTGGGGGCAGGGACAGACGTACCCTCTGCCTACTTGGGTTACAGCCCAAGTTTTAGGCAAATAAAAAAAAAATTAAAAAAAATATATGTTCTACACTGAGTTCTATCCTGGCAGCGTTTCTGGAATTCATCGATTCTTCACGTGAGCAACTAGCCTGACGTTACCCAGTATCAATCTGTTCAATTTTCAGCCGCGACAATTGATTGTGAGGTTTTATCCTAAGCCGCCGAATACACCAGCTACACCTAGCATGTGAAATGGATGCATAAGGATGTTGTCTCTGAAGGTTGAAAGTTGAAAGTACCAGAGATTCCTGATGGCATACCATCAGAAAAGCTTCCTTGACCAATTTGGTAGATCAAGAAAACCGCAGTTGCAGCAGCAATAGGAGCTGAATATGCAACAGCAATCCACGGACGCATGCCCAAACGGAAACTAAGTTCCCACTCACGACCCATGTAACAAGCTACACCAAGTAAGAAGTGTCCGTGGAGAAAAGGTCCAAATAGAGTTGAACCAAGTAACATTGCAAAGGCATAATGATAGTAGGGTCGGGATATCCCCGCCCTCCGAACCGGAAGTGAGGGTCTCACCTCATCCGGCTCTCTGCAGGGGAATCTCCACTCACAGCTTCCCCTAATATCCTCCCTTTACCACAAAATGGGGGTTTACAGGAGATCCCAGAGGCTCGCTCGGAAAGGCTGCTATACCATACTATTTGACTTAACTCTACTTTAGTAGTCACTAGACTCATCCTTGCTGAAATCAGTACTCTTCATTCTCCCGTGCTCTAGCAATTGCGCTCCCTAGAACAATCAATCCGTAGTGACGGAATGACCCTATCAATAAAAAAATGAAGAATATCTAATATAATTTTAGTTTTCTTCCCTTATCTCACTCAATAGATGCATCCGGTCAGATAGGGTACAGTACAATACACAATGGAATGCAATGGGATAGATGGTAGAGGGCTGGCTGCCTGCGCCCAAAAGCGATTATTCACTTGTCCCTACTTTTTAGGTTATTTTAATTATTACTTGCTGAAAAAGATCAGCTTTTTTAAGGGGTTCTAGAAAAGGAGAATTCCATCTCTCTGGCAGTCTGGCCGCCTGAGCTCGCTACGCGGGTTTTGAGAATCAGCTGGCTTGATTTGAATCGGGTCGGGAGTTGGGGGTTGCTCTTTTTTCTTCTTCTTTTTGTTTGTTTTAAGATACCAGTCAACATAAGACTTTAGGGTTTATACAAGGAGTTCATAGGATATGACAAAATATCACATTTACAGTTTTTTTATTTGTTCACAATAAACAAGTAAGAAAATGTTGTTTGCTGCTGCTGCATTAGGATGTTGGATATTGCTGCTTATCCTTTGCTAACTTGGCTTGTATTAGCTTGTCCAAGATGGGGGGTTCCAGAGGATTTGGGTCCAGGCATCGTTCTGAAGCTGCAACAATGACCTGTAATCAACAGCACTACCAACTCAGCTTTTCTCATAGTGGCCTCGCCCAACATATGTTAGAGCATTTATTTCTTAACGAACAAATAAATAATATTACAAGACAGAAATCAGATGTGATGAGGTTGGTTTTTTACTTACCTCGTCTAACAAAAAGTCCAATGCAGCTTCATCTTCAACAACCTCTTTTAAAGCGTTCCGGAGGAACTGAATATCTAACTGGATTTGTTGAAACCCACTTCGGTTAAATGTTTGCAGTCTGACAAATTCTTGCAAACTCTTGAGACAAAGTTTAACTATTGTTGTCATCACCGATTCCTGCAGTGCAACATAAACATGGTTATCTGACTAACCTAAATAGAGACTAACCTTTTCAGTGACTGGCTACAGATTTGTACCTGAGTGAACTCAACTTTTGTAAATATCTCCATTTTCTGCTTAAATAGTTTTGCAAGGTGGCTCTCCAAAAGCTGGCTCCTAGCCCTCTGTGTATTTGAACGACTCATTCTATCATCCCTCAGTGGATTGCTTCTAGACGAAGTTGTGCTCCCGTTACTATCAGCCCGACGATGTTTACGGAGGTGCCCTTGAGGTAATATCTGTCTTGCTTCAGCTCCTATTGCTTCCAACTGGGAAATATAATTTGTTTGAGACAGATTGTTGCAATGACATATTTATCGTAGGCAAGTGCAATATACTATGAAACATAGAGTTAATGCCTGGCACGACACTTCAAAAACCACCACCACAACGAACATACATATCGTCTACCCATTCGTATGAACAAGAGCACAATGCATTCAACTGCCTCTTGCACTCCAACTCCCAGCCACCATTAACCCAGAAGATTTAAATATAGGAGTATAATTTAAACTTCGCCAAAATTAATAGATACATGCTAAGAATGAGGAAATGAATAAATTTTCATTTAAAATTTAGGTAAGATAGAAAAGGTGCTACACAAATGTGTAGCAAGATACTGACCTCTTGCAAGAGCAAATCAACAAACATGTGAACCTCTCTGGGCTCCTTGTGCTGACAAACAATAAGCATTGATGCATCAGTCAATTAATATCAGCAGCATCTCTTCATTCTAAAGAAAAATTACTCACTTTGATCCAGTTTGGAGTTAAAAATCTCTTCCTCAGGAGGACTGACAATCTTTGAGTTTTCATATTGATGTACTGAAGAGAGAAAAAAACGTTATGGGGAAATAAAACCAACTATACAATCAAATCGATAAATATCCTACATAGCTTAGAGTTCGTTTGAAACTTAGAAAGCATTATTTTCAATCTAAATATCTACTAAATGCATATCCTTAAAGTCCGATCTGAATTGGACTTATTGCATTTGGCGTAAGAAAATTTCATATAATATAGCAAGCAGGCACATGAAATACTTTTTTGAGAAGACTTGTGTATGCAAGGATCCTTAAATCTACTAGTATATACTACTACTTAGAAGTTCATATACAACATATGCAGAGATGAGTTGGAGAATATATAAATTCATACAAGGTGTAAAAGCTTTTCACTGGTTGTCCGAAACTTTTTACAGACTTCCGTGGGAGTAAATGTGGGTCCATGTGCATACTCTCGCACACCCCCACCATTAAATGAAGCAGTGATTTCCTGAACACACGGACAAATTTATATAATGTGGAGCCCAAGAAATAAATAAATAAATAAATAAATAAATAATGACTTCTTGCCTCAGTGATTCTAGGTGTAGCGTTTTGTTCAATGTAAACAGAAAGCTGGGCCAACAAAAGAACGAGCCTCGCGTGAACTTTCTCTCCTTGCATTCCTTCTGCTAAGCCTTGATCTTGACTGGCCGGAATGTTTCTGTCTGAGAGCTGTATAAAGTGCTCATTTAGGTTTATAAAGAACTCTTGAAATCCTTCTTGAGCCCATTCCATAAGCAAATCTCTTAGTTTAACTAGTAGTCCAAGATTTTCTTCAATAATTTGACGGAAATCCTGAAAATAGCAAAATGATGGGGTATCGAGTAGATTAAGCAGCAATGCATTGTTTTTTGAGACTTGAACATGAAAACTTACCATTAATAAGTCCATGCTTCCTTGGCTCACTTTATCTTTGCTGGCATCTAGGGTAAGCTGCAACGGGTATCCCTCTACCTCCCCCTCTTTTTGTTTAAACTGGACCTGTAGAAGTACCTCTGAAGATACAAAATTACTCAAACAATTTGAGTTGCTTTAAACATGTTCTTACATTAGCGTGACAGTATTTTGACATGAAATCTGTCACTAACATTTCAATGAATGGTCTCAAAATATAACATCAAACAACCTGAAATGTCCAGCTGTAAATAAGAAAATCTGCTCCGTACATATTGTCTAACTGTATCTCGGGCTGCCTAAAAGCAAAAAGTGCCAGAAGTATCAATTAGCATACAATCCCTTGCTACAAAGAACCAAACATGTTATGTCAACAATTAAGTGAAGAGGGACCTTGAGAGAAAAATCAAGTAGACCAGCTTCAGGTAAAACTTCATCCATCAGGTTGACGTCTATCCAAATGATTCCTACAAAATATAGGTTTATACATATATGGTGTGTGTTTTCATTGCAGATTTCTGAAGGCACTCTGATATATTGAAGTAAAACGGCCTGACTAGATTACAAAAGATATGTGTGATTATCTGAATAATATAGATACTGCTTTCATCAGACCACATATAGTTCGCCTGAAAACATATATATAGCACAGTTAACGTATTAGCCTGTGAGCAGTACTCACCTAGCACACGAATTAACTCTGGTGAAGCAAATCGCAACTTTATCTGCTCTTGGAGTGTTCTGAAATGCCTATATAAATAGAGATAGATAAAATGTTGATAAGTAACATAATTAGAAGCATCAATGATTCCAAATGAGGCACTAGTCACTGATATAATGCTCAAAGATGGTATATGCCAGGAGCAGAAATCAGAAGATACTTGTTAACAAGGTCTTCTCCAAGTTTCATAAGTTGGGTTTCTGACTCGGGAAACATGGCTCGATAAGCACGCAGAGCTTCTGCAAACTCACGAACAGAAGCCTGCATACCAATATGACGTCACTGAAGGTGTCATTGCTATATTCATACATCTCATATGGAAAGTTTTCTTCTTTATTTAATAACGTCCGAAAAATTACTCACAACCCCCTTTTTCATTATTGTTTCCGGAATAACTTTACGAAATCAATTCCTCGTGAGATCGACCCTACATGCCACTACACTAGTGTCTCGTAAGAAAATAAAATACTTAATTTGACGCGCACAACGACGCTTGTCAGGCATAATTTTTTAAACTAAAATCCAAAGATCAAATTAGATTATTTTCTATATAAGTCATCAAACTAAAAAAAAAATATCAAATTATTGTTTACGCTATTGGAAGCACAATATTAAAATTAATTTGGGTAGTAAGTTAAATCAAATCAAAGTAACATATATTAGTTAAATTTTACAAAGTTATTGGGGGCATGTCCCCCCAACTACAATGTGCGCCCACCCATATGCAAAGAGATCCGGACTATGGAACATATATTCACATACCTCATGAGAAGTAGTACTAGGCTTTGACTCGGGTATGGACTGTTCATCAGATTCTGCAAAACTGGTTTGAGCTGTTCCATAGTCCACCTGAAGGTCCGCTAAGAATTGTTTTAATTTTTCCAGTAGTTTACTTCTCAAATCGTCCACCTGAAAAAGAATGGTTGTCATGTCCAATCTAGGAAAGAGAAAATTGTGATTATCAATTGACTTCTTGTAAAAATAAAATCAGTGGGAGCAGGCATGTATTTTGCAGGCCCAAAACAGCACAAGCAATTAAATATTGAGTGTATAAAAATATAAAAGCAGTTTGTAACATTGATGAACACGCAATAGTAAATGAATTTGACAGAAAATGCATTGGAATAACGCAATAAAAAGTTGCACCAACCGGGAAATCCAATTGTTTCAATAACATTACAGCCTCAGCTCTTGTTTGAATGGATTCAGCATCTGAAAAGAGCTTGTCCTGGAAAAAATTTTCTTGGAGCAATATATCAAAACCCTCAATCATATTTGAATCATAACATTTAAAATTTAGTGGTTTCGTGGAACTTATAAATTCTTAACCCTTTGTGTCGATATGATGTTTCAGTACTACTGTTTTAAGAGATGACTTGAGTTCATAGGATTGTAACCCGTTGTACGAATAAAGATAAACTACTAATTGTTAAACAAATCATCCAAATTGACCTTTCAATCATTATTCAAACACATTTGATTCAACAACAAATGAGCAACCTCAGTGATTAACCACCATTAACATTAGGAATCTGTACCTCAAGATTTTTTATAATTATGGCCACGGCTTCTTCAGATGCCTTTTTGCAGTCTTGGAATGAGGAGTTTCCATATACCTAAGTAGGAAAAAAGTGAAAGTATGAGAGATTGTCCAAAATGTAATATCGGCAATCCTTAATAGGTTAAATACCATCTGCATTGAATACAGAAGGATATATATGAATGAAAATTCTTGTAGGAGAACTGTTACTGAGAACGTACCTTAAAAATTGGCATTGCTCCAATATAGTATCTGACAGCATCAGCATATGCTCCTGATTTAATACACTTCCCAAGTCTAGTAGGCAGGTCATATATGAACTGTCCTTTGCCACAAATGAATAGCCACACTTATGTCATGAAAATCAACAAGAACCATTAAAGAGTTGTGTTTTTGGGTCCATTTTCAGTAAACGAGTATGATGTAAAATATAGCACAGCGCTGGCAAATCTTTCCAATAGTTAGTCTATGTCTTGCACTATTTAAAACTTATTTGGTTCATGAAAGGTACTGTTAAATGGAACTAATGGGCACCAAAATTTATACTCGATATTGAAAAAATTACACTGTAGATATAAAAGTGAATACGCATGCACCATGTTTGCTACTGAATGATACCTGAATTTTACGGAGAAGGTTACGAGTGCGATGCAATTTCTCTATATGTTCTCTTTTTTCAAACAAGGAAGTGTTGACACCATCACTCCTAGATTGCACAGACATAATCTGCCAAAATCCAGGTTAAGCAACTTGTTAACAAACCCTGTTTAGCTATTTCCTAAGGAAATTAAAAAGTGCTTTATGATAAGAAAATATTGACCTTCTCCAGGAGCTGCTCCATATTTGCTTCCATGCCTACAATGTTATTTTTCATCCTAGTGTAGACAAAAAAATATACAGATTTCGCAAAATTAAGCAGCATCAAATGAACTAATGGAAAAGGTGTGTTTACAATGAGTAGTGAGGAAGGTGAAGACGGCAGCAGCAATACCTCTTGATTGTGTCAGTAGCACTGATGAACTTGTTATAGTTTTCGTAAACAAGCATCTGTAAATCAGTGTCTAAATTCTTAATTTCTGCAGCCATTTCAACATGCCGCTGTAAAAGGCCTTCTAAATTTGACTTTTGCACCTACAAGTATGCAGAATATGAGTAGAGAAATCAAGAAGAGACGAGAAAAAAATCGAAATGACTACAACAGTACCAAGAGATTCATGTACTGATCGGGATCAAACGAAGGGGTGTTAATTGCGTCGAGGGTAGCGGCGTGTTTGTTGAAGGAGGAATTGGTGGCATTGGCTGGATCCGGAGAGTAGAAGCTGGAAAGAAGATCCCTCATCCGCTTCGCCTTGTCGTCCATCGGAACGTCGTCGACTGTCATCGCTCTCTCTCTCCCTCACTCTCTCTACGATCAGCCTTGCCAAATCGGTCGGGGACGGACGAAGCGGATCGGAAGGATAACTCTGACAAGGAAAGCGGTCGCACACCTCTCGTGGCTGAAGCCCATGGGCTGTTTGGTATATTGATGATGATCTTAACAGCCCAGCCCAGAGAGTTGAATTAAAGATGGAGAGAAGAAATATCACGCCAGAGCGTATTTTCTGTACAAGCTCACAATTTATTACGCTCCAAATTCGCATTTGTCTGTTTAACTTTGTGCTTATATCAAAATGCACAAGTTATTGTGGGCATCCCATCATTGTAATCATGCATCAGCAGGCTTTCTTCAACACACGGTCCTATTTTTCAGACTGAAAACCACGATGTATTTGTATTCCCAAACTGTTCGACTTGGCTGTAGAAACAAAAATCACCAAAGAGCACGTAGGAACAACATATTCAGAGATAGTGAATTTATTACATAGTCATCATAAGGACTGATATGCAAATGACATATTTATTCTTACATCCCAGGTCTCCAGAAAGGCATGCGTTTTCAGGTTTAACACAACCAAAAAAAACAAGTTACCCCTCAAGAAGGGATCAAATCGACACAAACACTGTAGAGACTCATTCTTCTACAACCACACTGATCTCGCCTTTCTCAAGCATGTCGTAGAATGCCCGCACTTTTCTCTGCTCATTCCAGTGATGCATCTTCCATAAGCCACCAGCCATCAAGCCAAGCACGGCACCAATACATAGCTCCTTTACCACACTTGGCCCCTTCAGGGTGGCATGCGCGACCTTATGCGCAGTCATTTTCCAACTGTAGAGAAAGTAAACCAAAACCAAGATAAATGAAAAAGAAGCAAAAATATTCCAAAGGTTATGTCGCCCTATTTTACATTTACCTTCATTTTCTAATATAAAAGCTCAAAGAAAAAATAAATCAGTTGACAGCCACGTCAGCTGCAAATAAAAATACAGCCGGTTCAAAACATCTGAAAACACCATGTCAGCTGTTGAGTTCTTTGACGTAATCTGCTTTTCAGTGGCTCGCACATATATCATTACACAAACTTCCTTATAATGTGTAAAATCAGTACTCACTACAATTTAACACACGCAACAGGTTTGGGGATCCAAGCACGCGGCATCGAGAGCTCTTGCATTGAGCATTTTGGTAAACTTTTTTCAATCATAACAGTGTTCATAAATATGTAATACGATTAGTTATTACTTAATATGAAAATCAATCTTTTAAAAGTGTGGCAAACACCCAAATATTCTGTTAAATGCCTTGGAATGATTGAATTATTTTTTCAAAACCCAATGGCATTACATGAATAAGTTCAGCAAAAAGGCTAAGCAACAAACAATCCACCTTTGAGTTCCATACACATACAACAAGAAGAAGAAAAAAAACCAAGGACTTGCAGTTTTAGTCGAGATGAGAATTGAATGTAAATGGAGTAGAGTAAACATTGAATATAGATGAATAGTCATTAAACCAAGAAACACATAGACATGGATGATGATTAAACGCCAGGCATTCCTGGGGGATCGGAAGCATTCAACAAGATTACAGTCTATAACACGAGAAATGAAACATAAAGAAAAAATTCAGAGACGAAGCTAATCGATCCAAAGAGGGCGGGGGTTTACCTAATAAAGCAAGAAGAAGACAATCGCAGTTGACGTCGCAACCCTAAGTCGTTGGTTTGTTGAGCGGAAGAGGGGAAAGACGAAGAAAAATATATCGTAATGGATTGATGAGGTAGTGAAAAGAGTGTTTGGGTAGGCTGTTCTGTTTGGCTTTCTCTATTCTCTATCCGAGGAAGGGTTAAGTCCATAACCACATCCAAACATGGTGCTTCGCGGGGGTCCATAAAGACAAAAAGAAAAGACTGGCGTCAAGTTACTGACCTTGGTCGTCCGGCCGGACCTTCACCTACCTACCTCCGCTCTTCTTCTGCTACAAAAGAACGCACAAGTCTCTATCTATTCATCTTCTTCTTCTTTGCTGTCTCGTCAAACCTTTATCTCATCCGCCACACATCGACGCAAAACGCTGATTATTATCTTTATTTTACATGGCGACTGCGGCATCGTCCTCCTCATCGGCCAAGCAGCGTCGCTGCTGCTCCACCAAATTCCTTTTCCTGACCATCCTAGTCTCCGCAGTCCCTATCGCCTACATCATCTCCCTAGAACGATCACCCTCCACCCACGTCTACTACTACCACAGCAACGGCTATCTCCGCGAGTCCGCTGTATGGGACTCCGCCAACCGCCGCTTCCTCGTCTCCTTTTTTGACAGCGGTATCGGCCAGATCCCCCTCCAAGATGACCCTCATCTCCAGGAAATGGTCGTCGTCAAGGACGCCGACTTGGCCCGCAACGCTTCATTGGGTCTCGCCATCGACCGCCCTAGGAATCGCCTCCTCGTCGCCATCGCTGATGTTTTGACCAATCGCTACAGCGCCTTGGCCGCCTACGATTTGTCAAGCTGGAATCGCTTGTTCCTCACTCGACTCGCTGCCCCAGGTCCATCTACCCTTTCCTTTTTCTTTAATTAATGCAAGGATTAACGGTCGTTGGCATCCTCATGCAACTTTGGATGGATAATTTGATTGATCGACTCGATCTGTACTCACCTTGTGATTTTTCACTAAACATTGTTACCTTGAGTGAGAAATTCCTCAGTCTTACACTCTTATGTGCTGCCTGTTGCTGTTATGATCTGTATAAGGCTCGTTAGAATAAGTATATTTCAAGTTTTGTTTGATCTCTGATTTTGTTGCTCGTTTATGGTATTTCGAATGTGTGAATACCTCCCCTTGTGGAATCCGTATTCAATCAAGCTCACATTAACTGTTGCCCCACCTCTATTTATTTTTCATTTAGACATTGCATGAAACTTAAGCTCAGCCTGCAACATACTACATTTGTATATTTAATGCTGCACTCCCATTGTCATTGAGTAATCAATCTTCCATCAACTGCTCTGGTGGTAATGTTGGCCTATCACACAACTGTCTTGACTTTCTATTACTAAAAGTTAGGTCTGCCCAATTCCTATCTACATTAGTTTAAATTATACAACTCAATGCCATATCTTTCCTGTTAAGTTATTCTAGGTGTGTGTCACCAACTTTTAGGCTGTATGTTTGGTTTTGTTTGAAATCCATTACTTGTTGGCATTCAGATATTTAATTTGATCTGATATTTCTGGTGTTTCAATGTGTAGTTTACTTTCTTGCAATGCCAAAGAATCCAACATTGGAATAAAAGTCGAAACATTTTTATTTTCTTTTAACATATTACACCTCCACTTTCAATTTGTTCAGGGGATGAAAAGTCCATGGCAGATGATGTAGCAGTTGATCCAGAAGGCAATGCATATGTCACGGATGCAAAATCCAGCAAAATCTGGAAGGTTGGTGCCAATGGCGAGTTACAATCAATAATCAAAAGCCCGCTCTTCACTCCAAAAGAGTGGTACAAATCATTGGTTGCACTTAATGGGATTGTGTACCATCCAGATGGATACTTGCTAGTAATTCATACATTTAGCGGGAACTTGTTTAAGATCATACTCAATCAGGGCGGGGGTCAAGAAGTTAAACTGGTGAAGATAGTGTACGGGTCACTGATCCTGGGGGATGGCATTGAGTTATTTTCTCCAACCAGGCTTGTGGTGGCAGGTAATCCTTCAGGGAGATTGGTGGAAAGCACTGATGGGTGGGAGACTGCCTCTGTTGTTTCCAAATTCTTTGGTCCTATGCATCGTTTGGCCACTGCTGCAATCGTGAAAGATGGAAAGGTATACCTTAGCCACATGCTGGGGATGGGATACCCTAAAAAGAAGCATGCGCTGGTGGAGGCTATATTTTCTACTTGAGCAAAAGAATTGGCTTTGGCAAGCATGGCAGAATGTGCATCACTTTGGAGTTGTTTCATTTCATGAGTCCATCTTTTACGTTTCAGTTAATGTCTATGAGACTATCACTGAGCAGGACTTCGTGCTAGGATCTTACTAAAAATCAAGTATTGGAGATCCTCTCACACCATGTACCCTTTATTTATTTTGAGCCATATGCATCAGCTGTATTTTGACAATTTCAATCCAAGAGCAATAGTAAACTACAACTATTCCATCCATGGGGCAGAAAAATTAATCAAACTGGAAAGGCATATTTTTTTCTAGGGGAAAGCCTCTTCTTCTGTTAAGGTTTTGCTACAGATGGGAAGCTCATAGGATGCAGGCATGCAGCAAGTAGAAATGGGACTTGTTGGGTATCTTTCTGATGAAGTCCACGCGGCAGTCACTGATTGACATTCAAATGAAAAGAAGAAAAACAAGTTTATGATGGCAGCAGCCAGCAGCCAATTATGTAACAAGTGGCTGGGTTTAACATGTGTATTCCCCAGTTTGCAAGGAGAGGAAAATATCCAAAGACCACCACTAGTTGAATAAAAAACAATAATTGTACGTGGGCTGCCATTTATTTAATTGACATGAGGTGAGATCCATTATTTGTTTTTAGGCCACTGCCTTTAATGAGTGAAAAGAGAAAGTTGGTTTAAGTTTTGTCATCTCATGCCTATCCCCAAGTCCCCCCTCCCTTTTTTCCCCACTTCTTTCTCTGATCAATTGGGTGCTCTCTCTGATTTGGATCTTGTGGCTCTCTCTCTTCCTCAGCTCACTAAATACCTCCACCTCATTGCAATCCCTGAACTTCCAACTTTGATATCCTAGCAGCAGCAGCCTAGTGGTGGAGCACCATTAGTGAAGCAGATCTGAAATGGAGGGGTCTCTTACTTCAGAACTGAAAACTCAGTTACCAGAGCAACCTGATCCAGAAAGCCATGCTGCCAAAAAAGGGTATGCCAAATCATTATGCCTTTTAAACTTAGTTCCTCAATGGTTTTGTAAATTTTCCTCCTGTTCTTGCTTCTTCTTGCTGTCAACTTCGTCAGGAAGGCACTTCACCAAACTGTGGTGAAGGTGAAGGTTATAGCCAGTGGTGGGAAGCAAAAGAATGAAGGGCCACCAAGTGATTCCTGGTCTTGGAGGAAATATGGGCAAAAACCCATAAAAGGAACTCCCTATCCAAGGTTTCTTCTTTTATCCTTTCTTCTTTCATGATCTATCTAGTCTCACCCCCAGACAGCAGTACACGATCTCTTTTTCATTGGCCTTCCTTGTAACATGTCCACTTGAGTGATGATGATGATCACAAAAAAAATCAAAATCTCTTCCTTTTTGTTTGTTTTGAAATCTTCTCACTAATCCGCTCCTTGCAGAGGATATTATAGGTGCAGTACATCCAAAGGGTGTTCCGCTAAGAAACAAGTAGAGAGATGCAGGACAGATGCATCCATGCTCATAATCACCTACACTTCTACCCATAACCATCCAGGCCCCAACATCCGTATCTCAATCAACCTAAACAGCCAAAACCCACCAAAGCTCAAACAACCACAAGCAGAAGGAGGGCAAACTAGCATGTACGGAGAAGAAACAACCTCAGCCATGGAAGAGCAATTCCACTATTTTGAGCCTCCTCAAGATGTCACTAGCCATATTGATCACAACCTATTTTCAGTAGACTTAATAGATGGTGCCCACCTGTTTGATGAGGACCCCATTTCTTATCCTCCAATAAGCACTTCCCCAAAACCAGAATCAGATGAGTATGACTTCTTCAATGAGCTTGAGGAGCTACCCATGTCATCACCTTTCAAAAGCTTCTATGGCGAAAGGATTCTTGTACAACCATCTTGATTTGTGCACTTTCATTCTGAATGTTACTCTTACCTAAGCTTGCTGTTCAGGGTACTTTATGATGATAATCCTGTTGGGAAAGTAAGACATACTTCCTAATGGGGATGTTGCAAATACTGCCAACTTTCTGTATACCGTTCTTTCTTGTATATTCCCTTTGCTTCTCCTACTTCGGGTTCACTGGGCATCATGCAGCAAAAGGAATACACTTTGACAGGTTGAAAAAAGATACATCTGTCCTGTCCAGTCAGCTGAAGATGGGGAAAACTTTGTACCTCCTACAAAAAGCCCAGTGCATAAAAACATGCACGCCATTTCGTTGGGAGCAGATGAAGAGTACAGAGTTGGGTTCTAGCACCAGTTCAGTCTGAGTGGCCTCCGCAGAAGATGCTGTAATTGAATTATATGTGGTACTAATTGATCATAAATAATGATATAACCGGAGTTTATTCAAAAAAACAATGAATGATTATTATGATAAATTGAATGAGTAAAGATAATTAAGTTTGATCATAATAATTCCATGTTTTTGAATAAGTGGGAGAAATATAATGACCTAAGATCATATTTGAGCATATTTTGCAACAGTTCCATGACAGTTAAGTACTAATTGTGAATATTTGATGCTCCAATCTGCACAATACTAATAAGCTTGCTTTTTTTCTTGCTGGGAATTTTTAGAGAGAAAAAACAGATTTCCTGGTGGTTTTGGTTGGTGATATTTAGCATGCATCATCCTTTAAAGTCTTTTTTATCTTGGCAGGCCCCCAAAATATTATATAAATAGGATATAAGAACTACATTATCCGTACATCCCACTGAAAAAGTCAGGCTTTCAGGTGCTTGCTAATGTTTTCCTACAAGTGTAAATGCCTCATTAAGAAGCTTGGCTTTGGTTTAGACAAGAATCATCTAAAAATTTCAGGCCTATGAATTGCAATTTCCTTAGTATAAAATTGTGCAGCAAATAATTATACAGTGCTCAAGGAGTAGATCTTATACATTAAAGTCAACCTCAATGCACAAAAAACTATAATAGAAATATGCATGCCATAAATGTCTTAACTAGGTTCATGATGCAAGCCTGTAAAGTCTCAACATCCGGAAACTTGGTCAATGATAAGAAACTCAAGTCACACCAACATAAATTTGCTAGTAAGAAAGCAAATTATTAACTGAAAACTGAGGCACCTGTAATTATATAGAACCTAAGTACATAATATACCAATCATGAATTTTTGTAGAATACCTGCAAGTATGCAAGAATATGCAACTATTTGAGTTCGATATATAATCTTAGCAGCTACTTTCTCCATCTAATCTTTCTCGGACTGCCTTGTAACACTTGAGGCTGCAGAGGGGAAGCTTTGACTTTGAATCACGATACTTGTACGGATTACTACAAGATGGTCCTGCGCAGTTCTCACGGGGTGGAGGATAACTACAACACACAACAGAAACACTCTTAACCACAATACTTAATGGTTGTCAGAATGAATGCCAGCATTGAGAAGTTCCATATGCTGAATATATAGATTACCTGGGAGGTTTTGTGGTGAATATACTCGGTATACAATTCTCACCAAATGATACAATAGTCCCCATAGGTGACATAACCACTCTGACAGTACTGGACTGATGCTTTATAGCTTTAGCAGCCTTCTCCTTCAGATTGAAAACAAGTGCCAAAAAGTAAGAAAGAGAAGCCTTTTGTATCAAATTATCAGAGAATTGTACACATAACTAATTTAAAATACCTCCGCCAGTTCTTCCAACCGTTTTCTTCTTTGGTCCTCTTTCTTCTTCTTACTGGAATCTTGGCTAAGAATTTTCCGGATTGCATCCTCCTAAGTAAAGATACATATGGACTAGTTCTTCAGACTCATATGTATATGAAAGATGCTAAATAAATTAAAAACAATGGTATCATGTGTACCTGAGACTTCTGGGCCGCTTTTTCATTTTGTATCCTGCGCTTCTGAGCAGCCTCAGCTTTCTTTAGTAGTTCTTTTTCTGAAAGATTGTCCTTTTTCTCTATACAATAAGATTAAGCATTACAGTAATTAGATGGTTCATTAAAAGAGCTTTGGAAAGATAACTAGGAAATACTCACTTTTCAATGGAGCTGGTTGCAATCCATTTGGGAACTCTAGGTTCGCATCAGGTGAAGAAGGCCCGCCTCTTCCTGATTGGAGGGCTCTTTGGCGTGCTGTAAGCATTGTATTCCTCTTCGGATCTGCCAAAGTATCAGCTTCTTTACTTTTAGGAGGTGCAGCATCTTCATCCTCATTCTCCATGTTCTCTGACATTTCAAAGCACTTACCAGTAACCATTGATATCTCGGAAACCCGGGAATATTTCTGATGTTTCCTGCTTGACTCTTCGTCATCCTCATCCTCATTATGTCCTGTTGAACTTTTGGAATTCCTAAGTTTCTCCAAAAATCTGATTTCGTCATCTACCTCGTCATCTTCCAGTGCTAGATCCAGCACACGCCTGTTTGGTGCCCGCTTGCTTTTACGAACAGGCTCCAACTTCTCAACTTGTTTCGAAGGGTTAATTTTTCCAGGCCTCCCCATTGAAAAATCTCTTCTCCCAATTTTAAAATCACCTCTTAGAAAATCCTTCCACGGAGTTCCCTGTAAACCACTGCTTTTGTTTAGAGGGTAGGTACGCTCATTTTCAGCGATATCCTACATATAATTTCAGGCAAACTAATCAATCTTTGAATGGGGCAGATAACACAGATATTATCCATAAATAATTACATCAAATATCCGGTTTGATGATCAGAAATCAGAATCTCTAAATAATGAGTATTGAATAAATAAAGTGGCAATCTAATCCATTTATCGACGATTAGTAACATTCATATACAAATTATGACAGCACCAATTGCTGTTTAAATATCTTGCATTCATCTATTCAATCGGCGTAATAAAGAAAAATCTTGTAATAAGAAACAAATAAAACAAAATATGTCATTTACTTCACATTGGAATTCAGATTACTTAAATTTAACACAATAATCAATAACTACCATGTATGCATTTATAAAAATATTAGAAAGGTAGATTAACAGCACAACTAAGCAGCTCAATAAAAATTCACTAGGGAAATTTTTGTGTGATTGGATTAACCCATAGTGTGAAATGAGAATATATATATATATATATATTTTTTTTTTTTCAAACAGAAAAAGGGATTAAGAAGTGAATTTCACCTTTTGATCAGCACGGAGACCCTCAAAAGAACGATGATCTCTAGCAAAATAACCATTCAACTTGTCATTAGGTGCTGCACTGCCATTAATTGTATGCGTCACACCATCAACCTTAAGCTTAAACCTTTTCACCTTGTTCTCATTTTCTATTCCCCCCACACTGGTTCCAAAATGCCCATTGATAGGCTGCGCACCACAGTTAACTCTATGATCATCACCCTTCATTGACTTTAACAAGAAGCCATTCGTAGGATCTTTTGAGTTGGAAATCCCCGGAACGTTTCGATAACTACCAAGAGCAATCATGCCATTTTGACTTGTTTCGTTATCAAATAATGTGCAATGACCATCATCCTGCACAGGTTTCTTATTCGGCATTTCCCCCTCAGTTCTAACATAATTTCTCGACCTCCACTGGCTTGATTTTTTGCTGGTTGGTCCTTCATTATCATCACAGCTGGGATTGATTGTTTCATCAAAAGGTGATGCTAAAAGCGACAGAGATTTGTCTTGGGCCGCGGTAGACGACTGTGTTTCTGTTGGACGTGGACGAAAAGTCCTCTTCTTTCTCGCGGTATTGATACCTTCAAACCACGAACCAGCAAGCTCCGCCATCGAAATATACTACAGTAAGTTCAAACTGCATTTGCAATTCAATGAAACTTTGATCATGAGACTTCTTACAAGTTCAGAAATTAAAAAATACAAAAACTCTTATCTAATAACGAAGAGCAAGGGACGAGTTATTATCTAATTTCACCAAAATAGCACTGATCAATCAAAACACAAGAAAATCCCTTATCTTTCGACAAGATAAATGAAGCAAGCAATTAAAGAGTACGTATAGACTGAGTCCATTTGATTAGAGTAAAAGTTGCAGAACAAATAGTAATAACATCACCTTGTTGTAAATCTTAGCCAGTGCATTATAGAAATAACCCAGAAGCAATGCACCATATGCAGATCAAAGAGCCATTTAATCCAAGCATGAAACAAAAGATCTTTGCTAAGAAGAGGGACTGACCAACAACTAAGTGTTCTTCTTTAAGAAAAGAATGACATGATCCTAAAGTCAAAAGATGAAAACAAGTTCCACTTACAGAATTTAGTTTGTGAGAGCACATACCAACCAAATTCACTTCGCTTCATAGTACAAATAAAGGACTTGAAAAACTATAAACAAGCAAAAGTAAATACCAGGCAAATCAGAGCCAGGAGAATGCCATCAGAAAAGAATGGCAAAAATTCAAATACTAAAAAATACCCAAGGGAAGCAGATTGAACAATCATAGGCGGCATAAACTAAGAATGCTGTAAAATAAAAAGAAAATAGAGAATCCAAGAAGCAGATATAAACTGACCGATCGGAGACAGAAGGCACCGAAGAGAGTAATAAATTGAAGACCCTGATCGCGCAACTACCAGGTGAAGCGGGCAGATGGATCTCGAAATAAAAATTAGGGTTAGGGTTTGGAGAGGGGATCGTTGTAAGTTGTTGGTAGAAGATTAATGAGAGAGGAGGAGGAGGAGGAGGAGGAGAGGTCGTGATTGTAAAAGGAGTAACCTTCTCCATGTTTATTGCTAATTTTTCTTTATAATTTTTCTTTTTTCGCAAATACGTTTAATTGATAGACTTCCTTAAAACCGAGTCGATCTCTCACACTCACCACCGCGCCCTCTATTTCTTCCTTAAGAGAAGTGTCTGTCTGGTCTGTGTTGTGTTTTTCTCTCTCTTCATCTCCTTCTTCCCCTTTCCATTTATACGATTCGTATATACAAGCGCACGTTAAGCCTCGTGCCGCGCATGTTAGTAAAACTATCCTTAATTCGGGTTTATATATATTTTTTTCCAGCCGATCGAAATCGAGCTGTCTATTTCGGATCCTGTGGCTCTGTTATCCATACACGATTATATGGAGAGAGGGGCTAGGTTTTACTGAATCTTATATCGCCATTGCCTGCCTACAAACAATTTAAGCTGAACGATTTCCACAGGGTAATTATTAGCTAGTTCTGAAGCCTTCTGGGTGTGGTTCACAACGGTCAATTGAAGGTCTAAGGACAGTGCAGGGTCAGCTGGGGCTGGATGCAGCAGATGAGACTCGGTCACTCGGTCTGGTTGGACCAAGAAAAGGGTAGAGGCAAAGGTAACAAAGAATAATAATAACTGGGGGTTCCTTCTTCCATGTTTTCCTCAATTTTTATGCTCTTTCTCTGGAAAATCTTTCGGTTACAGGCCGAACCATATTTATATGCATATGCTTTTGGTTTCAGCAAACCATGGTTCATCTTTATGCTGTGCAAGTTTGGTCATATTTCCTTTGTCCAGAAAATCAACTCAATAGAAGCATACCAGCCAAAAGTGCGTCCGTCTTTCAGACATCATCTTTATTGTACTACAAAAATATTTAAGGTATATATTATTTGTTCTAGCACAATTGCCTGATGTCAAATCACTCCCTGCAACAGATGAGGTTTCCCACATGAATTCCAAGTCAACATATGAAGAGGTACAAACCCAACTACAAACATGTACATGTAATGGTTTAGTTGCACATTAAACAATGGAAGTGAACAACTGACCCGCAGCCGATTACCTCAGTGCAAATTCATGTTAAGAGAAATCAAACTGCTGAAAGACTGGCCCACTTTCCGAGTTCATACGGATCTGCATAGTAATATAATTTTATTCTATTGGATAGTGATAGGCCAGCTGCTACTGGAAGAGCTCTGGATTCAGTGTCTTGCTCTGCTTGATCATCTATAAATGCTGCAACATCTCCTAAGAGATGGAACGTGATCCGTTGAGATTGCACTCTTCTAGGGAAATCAAAGTACATCGGTGTTCCAGCTTTTATTTCCGGCAACCTGTACTCTGCAATAGTGACCATGTTATTGCCCTCCTGCAAAACAGTCAGATTCAGTTACAGACAATCATCTGCTAGTAAAAAGATGCAGGCTTTCCTCATGCGGCCAACAAGAGCCACCAATAATGAGTCGTGATGGTATCAATGCAATGAACTCTTAACTGTTTCATAATTTATTTATTTTGCAAGGTAGATGGATGCATTTTTTAAAGGATCCAACATAGGTGAGCACGGAATTAATGACAAAATAACAGGATCGCTGAGCAAGATGTATATGGGCAAAAAATTATTGAAATACCTGAAGAGTAGACACTTGGATATAGAGTATGGCAGGAGAAATGTGTCTGCCTTCCAAAGAGGTTACAGTTGTAAGCTGATGGTTTGTATCCATATAAGGTGAGTGAGTAACTCTAGGTCTTATTGCACTGAAAGCATCCAATCGAAATCCAGAAAGCAATGGTGAAGCAGGAGGTAAATATTGTTCCAAGACAAGATCATTGAAAGTTAATCTCTCAGCTTCTATAGGAACCTGATACAGAAAAGGTAGAACATGGAAGTTCATTCATTGCATGGAAGTTCAAAGTAATTAATATGAGAAGCACACCTTGAATCTATTAAGCTGCGGAGGTCTATCCAACCAATTCTTCAATTTCAGTTGCTCTGCGCTTTGCATTGACCCAAGTCCCACTTCCTGTACCACAGGACTTCCAAGTACTAGAATTTTTTTGGCATGAATGCATGGTTCACTTTCCAAAGATCCTCCAATTGAAGAATGGCGTTCCAACTGGGAAAATGGATTTTCATCCAGAGACAAGAGATTCAAATCCTCCAAATTGACTGAACGTGAAGCTGGTCTTTCAAGGGCCAATGTAAACCAGATGATGCGACATCGGACCACTTTTTTGAAAGAGAACTTCACATGTCTTGGAAGCCTCTCCTCTTTACTCAATTTCTCTGGGCCGTAACAGTCAGCTGTGAGTAAAGATTCAACATCCCATTTTCCCATGTAAGACCTCTCTTCTTTTTGTATGTTATTGCTTGCCCATATTTGGACCTGCATCAAATATAATCACAAGTTTTATGCATTCGAAATGAAGCTTGAAAAGAAACACACACAACACAAGAGACTACAATGTGAAAGAATACACCGCATGAGCACATGAAAGTATCATTGCCAAATGTCACAGAAGATAATTTGGAGCGTAAATTATTGAGCAATGAATCAACGGATTACCAAGTTTGTAACTGAACATTTTATCATATGCATAGCTATGGCATATCACCAGAAAAGTCAAATACCAAAATTCAGAACGAAAACTTATAGAGGTATAGCCATCAATGGATCTGAAAAGCAGCGGTAAATCTTTACTCAAGACTCCACGTGTCTTGCAGCTCATCATAGTTGTAAAGCACAAGAATATACTACAAAACAAGGACTAAAATTTAGTATTCAAAATAGATTAAAAAGGAATAATGCACTCACTGAGGGAGTATCATTTGATGAATAGCCACACGGACTTATAAGCAGGATAACCCCAGAGACATCAGCTAGTGATCCAAGAACAATGACAAATTCAACGCATCTGCTATTAGGAGGAGCTTTCCAATATAGCTTCCGAGGATCAAACTCGTATGGACAGAGTAAAGACAAAGATGGAGCTGCACCGGTTGCTGTTTCAACCTGCAGCAAGGCCATAACAAGTGAGATGCAGCATTAAATATATTATGCAAAGAAGGCGTAAACATTGCACATTCAGTAAATAGAAACAGAGTAACTTCAAATTCTGAGCACAGAATCAACTAGTGTGCCTATGGATTCAAAATGGTAATTTGGAACTTTAGAATCTAATACTAATAAAAGTTTAAGGTTACAGCTATTTGCTGATAATAGTAGAAACGAAGAACTTGGAATCACCACTTCCTGTGCAACACAACTTTTCACACTCAAAACTAACTACAGTTTTCGATGCACTAAATTTATATGGTGTTTGACAGGCTGGTATTACCAGCCGCGCACATTGCTCCAAAAGAGCAATGTCAGGCCTGGTTAAGTAGGCGCTCATTTGTAAGAAAGTTAATGAAACTGAAAAAGGACACATGCTCAAGTAACAAAAGTACTAAGGACAATAGTGCAAAGAATGTAACATGGTCAGAGGGGCCAAATCATGTTAAAAGGGCACTGAAGACAATACCGGGTTCAAGAAGCTGGAGAATGGAAATTCAGCAAGTGAATGCTCTGCCTTGAGTAACTCTTTGAGTGTTTTAATAGCTTTCTGCCTGCTATTATACTCAACGTTTTCCGTGACTCCTATTTCTTTTATAGCTTTAAGTGAAGCAGCATCAACACGGGCACTCCTTCTCAAGCTAACCAAGGCCCTAATGTAATCCACTACCAGAGCATCCAGCACAACTTCATTACAGCATTCTCTACAGATATCACTATCTAAGATAACAGAAGGGTTTGTAGAAACATCAAACTGGGTTCCATGACTAGAACCATCCCGCCCTGATATAATGCTGCAACCTGACAACAGAAGTGCTCCTCTTCCAGCACAACATATCCTACACACCTTTCTTTCACAATGGGAGCATGATAGTACAGGTGGTGAGGGTTTTGGTGATGATGCTACCGCAGATGTTAGCCTCGTGACACATTGAACTTCACACATACCGCCTAAGCAGCTCTCACCCACTCTGTTTATATTCCAAAATCCAACGCTACCTTCTTCGACAGAATCAATTCCGTAGGAGCTCCTGCCTTTATCTTCGAAGGCAGCCTGTCCAAGCAATGCAAGCCTGCTTGCAATTTTGCACAATTTTGCCATGTATGACTCATCAAGCAATGAGTTTGGGTCTATGCTGGCAGGATCAACACCAACAGATAACAAAGCCCTATCTCTTTCAGCAGCAGAAAGGTTCAGCAGAAAGCGTTCAATCTCAAGCTTCATGGCTTCTTCAAATCGAATTTCTTGAACCTGAAAATTGCACAAACACCAATTAAAATATCACAATAACATGCTTTCATTGATCAGACATTTCTGGCAAACACCAACATTTTTTTTTTTGATAGAGTAAACTGGTACAGTTGATCAAACACCAAAATGTTATATAAATATATAATACCAGACGGCAACATGATAATCGAGTGGATATTCGGTAGCAAATATTAATCATCAATTGAAAATTACATATAACTACTTTTCTATACTTATTGTATAAAAAATGTCCCAAAAAAGAATAGAAAAAATTTCAATTAACAACTTGAACTTTGTCAAGCAACCACCACTATCGTCAAAAAAAAGAAGAAAAAAAGATTATACAATAAAAAATAAGACAAAATTCAAAGATCTTCCACTTAACTCATTAAAAGAACTCTCATAGATGCCTCTTCTCACAGAAGCACTGACTTAGGAAACCCTATATAAACATACTTGTATTGTCTGATTGCTTAAATCAATGTTTACTAGCCATAATAATGTGGTAACACGGACAATATAACTTACAACATGAAAACCCAACTTGAAAGTACATAAACCAAGTCTTGAAGAACCATGCAGATATAATCTGTGATTGGGCTAATTCTTATTCGTTTATTTGCACTATTGTCTAAAAATATTGAATCATTTTTCGAATTTTAATCGTCAATGAATCTCTTTTCTAGTGTTTCAGGCTAAAATCGTCAAATAGAGTCTTTGGGGTTAATCCGGAACAAAATAGAACTGTGGAGGTCTATATGAGCTAAAAATGTTGTTATTTGCAGTTAATTTGGCATAACGACCCTATTCATTTTCGGAGGCTTTCCTGGAGCACACGGAATATCCAAATGAGCAAGTCATATCCATTGCAAAGCTAACACAAAGGCCTACAACTTTTAGTTTACACCAAGACTAAAGTGACCTACAGCCTATAGGTTAATGAGTGAGTTAACAATTCTTATTTGGAAAACATATGATTAATGTATTCCTAATTCAGTTATTCGAACAACGACAATTAGCGGTTATAACGTAGAAGTAATCAAATTGACTCAACAAAGGGGAAAACATGGTACAAACGTGGCGTTGAGAAGTAAAGGCGTAATTACAGTCGGTCTTTGCTTGGACATGCACATGGTTTAATTCCATAATTCTATGTATGTTTTCCTTGTATGATTTTACAGATTTGGAATATTGAACCCCTAAAACTAAACTTGACTATAAAGGGTTAAAATAACGCTTGTCAATATAATGAATTGCCAAGATACCCCCATCCCCTCCCTAAATAAACTGAATCTTAATTTTCAGATGTAAATCAAATGATGATGATGACGACAACGTACCATGTCAGGACCTGCAAGAAGTTGTAAATAATGTATGTACTCTTGAGGGCTGTTGCTGATATCTTTTCCGCCAAGAACTGAAGATGCTTGAGTTTGTGACTCTTCTGATTGGTTTTCACAGACATTTTGGCCCATAAAATCGAGTAGGTCTCCTCCTTCAGATATTGCTTCTCTGGGTGTTAGATCAAGTACATGATCTGTTTTTAAAGGTGTAATCTCTCCAGTTAGAAGGTCTATAAAATTATTAGCAAGTGGCATTGCAGAAGGAAGATCTTTTTCACTGAAAGTGGAAGAGGCCTCATATGGATTTGTGTCTCTAAAGGACGAGAATGGGTTGGTTTGAATCAAGCATTTGTCTTCTAGGTGCATTGGGTTTTCACCAGGACCTTCACCAGCAAACATGCTCCTCCATGAAAGGGGTACACCGAGGATCTCTATCTACAACAATATCAATCAGATATGTCAACAAACAATAAATATAAAGCTATCACAAGTATTCATGTATCAGCAGGAAGACGAGTCTCTTTTAACAAAGTATCTTATGGAAAATTGTAAGTTACATTTTGTTCATTAATTTATTCAACAGCTATGATGCAAGTTACAAACCCTAATTTTAATATGGACTAATCATTTATATGACTATAAATTGTACCATCTATAGTCGAGAAAGTTTACAATGCTTATGATGTCAGAAACAAGTACTAGTAATTTGGGAAGAATAATGAGATAACGTGATGCAAAAGATGAACATATATAAAGAGGCTTGGCACACAAGCAGCATCCTCCATGCAAATCAAAAAGCCTTCAAAAATAGGAATACTTAAGTGAGCTGGGAACTGCCAAAATAAAATGGCAGAAGAGCATACGCATAAATCCAATACAGCAACATCATAAGAAATTAGCTACCTGTAACTTTTTTTTCTTAAGGGTCTCTAATATGGGATGTTTGCTGAATTTTCTTAGAATTCTATGTTTCTTTCCTTAGAAGAGCTCAAATTACATTGATGTCCGACTCTTAACATTACAGGTGGAAGAAAAAAAGCTGGCAGTGGATCTTCAAATGGAGACAGATCCAGATAGCCAGGTCAGAGGCAAGATATGTGGCTAGAAATAACAAAACTTGCAGAGATGTACTTCATCAGGATCAGAGTTCTTCAATGATATCACACAATTCAAGATACAAATTTGATAAGAAGGATGAACGTCAATATAGTTTTCAGGAGGTACTTAATAAAAGATGAAGTAAAGCTTTTTGAAGAGAAGCAAGATGGGTGAGTACACCCACAAGCGAAAGGATTAATACAAGGAATGAAAATCTGAAACTGAAAGGCTGCTAGCAAATCAGCACCAAGGGAAAACTGTTTATTACAGAGTTCATGGAATAGCTGGAAGATAAACAATACATACATGGGCAACATATATGTTGAAATAATAAAACCAACAACAAAAATAAAAAAAATCCTAGTGTCAAATTTTTTTGCCATAAAGAATACATGCATCAATTTCCAGAAACTAAAAAAATGTCTTTATTTCTGTAAGCCAAATTACATGCTTAAAATAAAATAAAACGGGCCATTTGGACAATAATGCCAATCAAGTCTAAAAGAAGGGAAAATCAATACTATATTTGGACTTCATATTCCAGTAAATTCATGCATACAAAAGTAATGAAACAGCCTACAGAAACTGGATGACATCTAAAAGGGGGTTTTAAAGGTGAAGCATGCTCATTATAACTCATTGTGATTAAGATAAGCCCAAAAAATAACTGGCACGTAATACTGCTGTACAGTTTCAACAAGAAGCATAGCCAGAAGCAGTTATAAAATCTTCCCCATGTTTGTTTACTTATTTAGTTTAGAAAAATTATGCAATTTACATCTGAACATCATATGTCAACATTCAAATTATCAACAACAAAGCATATCATATTCTATTAGTACCTCACCGAGTGTCATAGGAAGGTTCCCATAACCACAAGGATAAAATGAAACAGCAACGACGCGAGTAAGGAAGTCCAATTCGCCTTCCAATTCTTCAAAATCATACAAAAATGAAACATTAGATTTGTCTTGTGCATGGAGTCGAGCACCAGCACCAGTTATGGCCATATCCTCTGCATCGATATGGCCTAGTAGTGGTATTAAAATGTTAGTCCCATTTGGACACTTTGGTATTGAGGCCCCCTGCAACAAGAATAAGAGTGATGACTTGTACCTTAATGATTCCTTAAAGCTAAGTGAGTTCTTATTTTATCCTGCATAATATACCCTCATTCTGAAATTTGGGGCCTCATATAATATTTAAGGCATCCAAGAACATTTTAAACAATTAATGGAACCAGAATAAAAAGAGCTAAATAAAAATGTCATCGTACAGATATATGCCCGGTGACATCAGGAAAATTTATCAAGACAACGACTGTACATAGATAGTTTCATCAAAGATTATATTCAACAATTGAGGCAATTCTTCACAATTAAATAGATGGGCTGTTTAAATAAAGCTTATGACATGCAGTACTGGTTCTTGTTGAAAAGGTTGACTGATTGATAGCTGTTGGAAGACTGAAGAAATCCTAAATATCAAACAAAAAAATATTTCTAGTTATCATTAATCTAAACAAGCAAAGAGTGTTAATGCAGGAGTAAAAAATCAGACCTCCACCACAAGTTTTAGTCCGTCTAAGTTTCTTCCTGTTCTGATATCAACAGAAGATGGGACCGTTGAATCATCAGCACCATGTGAAATCGTGAGTAGAATTTGGCAAACATGGCAAGGCTCAGCCAAGTAAATTATAAATTCAGCCACATCCACAGCCTGACGACAAACCTGCAAGTTGATCATAGAGATGATAAATTACCATCATTCATGGGTTTAATTCTACATTTGCAGAATACTTATCCATCATAATGAGTCATAAGTAAATTTTTGATTTATAATATATTGTAAGTGGTCACTCCATTGCTTCATAATACTCATATGTCGAAATGATATTTCGAGATTTATAGCGAGTAATGTGATTCAAATAACTGATCATCTAATATTAATAGAGAAGTAAACAAATTTTTATTAATTATCAAGTAAACTATAAGCTACTCACCAAATTAAATTTCAAATATAAAAGAGGCCGAAGCTTATGAATTACATCCAATCAAGACTATAAATAAAGGCGAATTATGGACATGTATTACTATATAATTATATAAACCGAGCTGCTGTACAAAGTCTTGACATATACACGAATTTAAATGTAAAACAGTGTTATGGGATATAGACATTAGAACAATGCTACTGCGTGGGTACAATTGAACAAACAGAGTTGAATGTGCAATGGGCACACATCATGCACTGCAAGATTTCTGCATGTGTATGAGTGTACGTTAAGTGGTGATTCAGCATTTCATCAAAACACAGGAAACATGTACCGCTATTTTATCCTTCCTTCTGAAACTTAAGAGACTGGCTCCATCACTGGGAATGAGAAACAAGCTGGAGACAGGCTTGACTAAGCAACCATGGGGACGTGACGGCACCTGCAATGAATGGCATTGTACACAGTGATGTCATGTCAAGATGCAAACTGAAAAAAAAAAAATTGACTTTACTTGAATAGAGACATATAATTTGGATCAAAAGAACTACATTAGTGACGTTATTAAACATAGACGTTTAAGGCAGGATGATTAAGTTGTTAGCTAATAATTAAAAAAATAACAGATTGCCTTGTATGTCAGCATCCAACAAGTCACTTACAAGCAAAGGATGAAGAGGAATTGATGGGATATGCTTGAAAAGCCTCAGACCAAGAAACATTTCCAGCTGCTTTTGTCGAGAGCTATCTACAACCGCATTCTTATATCTTCTCTGCAAGCTAATTTTTACATTTTGAGCTGCAGAGAACTGTTTGAATTTTCCAGCATCTTCATTGAATATGTTGAGAATTTGGCTGTGCATTGCCTTAGATCCAGTATATAAAGTGGCGTGAATATCCCCAGCAATTAAAAAAAGGTCAGCGAGCTCGGATACTGGAGATAAAATAGTTGATCTCCTGAACTCATCAAAAGTCATATCAAATCTCTTCCAAGGCTTATCAGGACACGGGTGCATCCAGGTGGTGGTCCGAGTGTTGTGATCAATATAGTAGACTTTTCCAGTGACGGCATCTGATCGTTTCTCCCAGCCAGGGGGCAGAGGAGCAGTGAATCCTCCATAATTATTTATAGGCTGATAGTCAGATGCAAAGTCACTATCTAGAGAAATTTGTAGACGTCGGCACTGCTCCACAAATACTTGGAGAGCACCAAAGTAACTAGCAGCATTAGTTCTATCCAAAGAATCAGCGCAGTTGAAACGTATTATTCCATTCTGATGGGACCGAATGCAGAAGGCACCTACAACGTCAGTGTATATGATTTCACCCCTGCAATCCTTTAATCGCTGATGTGAAGGTAAATAATCCCCTTCAGTGATGCCGATAGAAACAGTAGGTGCCTTTAAGAGTTTCCATAAGCCCTCGATGGTGTTTTGTTCACCTTTCAGTTTTGTACTAGCATGCCAATCATAGTTTATCAAGTGAATTCTAGTATAAGGAAGTTTTTTGGTTGATCTGATATAATTTAATGACTCCTCAAAATGATGAACTAAGATAGATTCTGACTTTCCTTCTCCGTTTCTAAGCAAATTAATGCACACAATTGGAACCAAAGTATTTCGCTTCTGATTCATGGGCGCCGACACATCAAGATTTCGAGTGTCATACCTTTTACTCAACCTCTGATAATATTGTAAGCTCCCTTCATATGGATTACGATCACAAACATATATTTCTGCTTCTGCAGCAGTGATCTTAAGTTCTGCACCCCACCACATAGGAATGGTGCCTCGTCGCCAAATGTATGTGCTGAAAGGTACATATTGATCAGCCTGTTTAGGGACCCAAACTAGCTGCTCGCATTCCACTTCATTACCTGTCCAACAAACATAACTCACCAGTTAAAAGTTTTCCAATAGAAACCATAAGATGACACTATTGGTAATTTAAAATGCGTCAAATACAATGAAACTCCTCAATAAGAAGAAAACAGATTCAAGATCTAGTAAACAATTTTTTTCTTCAAACATTAAAATATGATAATAAGAAATCATACTAAAACCAGTAAAATAAGAATAAGGTGAAGGAGAAATAATAGGCATAATCAACAGTCTTAATTAGTAATGGGAAACCATCAATAAACACCCAATTACATTTGTCTATACTAGCATGCACTAGTCTTACACCTTACGGGCACTACATTTAAGTTAAAGAGGCTACCATTTACCAATTCACATAAAACACAATAAAAAGCTATTGTTCCTTTCAATTCCTTTATTTTCAACAATAGTCCATTAGTAAGATCCCTACTTAGTTAAATGTTAAAATTCACATCAGAGTTGGCCGACCTATTGTTTTTGACTTTTGCTGATAATTTTAATTTTATTAAAGCAATTTACTAATTTGATCAAAGTCAACTAAAATCATATGCACCAAGATTGAGATATTTTGTTCCATGACATCACATATAATATAAACCCATTGAATTTGCATTGTAATTTGCCAATATCTTGTCACCAAAGGTCTCTTCCGTTTTTTATGATTTTAGATATACAAGTGCTTTCAATATAATAGATTGACTGGATAGTCAGTCATACCAAACACAACACAACAAGTATTATGGCAAATCCAAAGCCATTAAGACATAAAACGTTGGTGTGATCCAAGTGGTTTAAGATTCCCTCTTATGGTTCATTCATAGTTGTTATTTTAGTACAGATCTTCTCAACCCTGCATATGATGACAACTGCATAGAATAAACAGTTTCAACTCAACTTGAGCACTATCTACACTATCAGACATAATATCAACTTTGAACCATCTTCAAAACTTAAACGATACCTTAGCAAATAGAAAAATAGCTGCTAGTTCTCAATAGTCTTTGTTGTACAGTTGTTCTGATCCAATTAGAACTCTACTCCCACAAGCACAATTCAAACTGGAATTATACTTTTGGTCTATGTGCAGTTAACAAACTTTTGTTTGGTTGGACATCGTCACTAGCATGTTCTCCAAAGAATGTAATTCAACAATGAGGTCACCGGATATTGTACCTGTACTGAAACATGAGTTCAACCCTCTAGCCAGGTATCGGGTACCAGGATGTAACATACTACGGCGAGCAATGAGAGCAACATACCCTTCAGACTGACCTGAACTGCCAAAACTTCGACGTTCTGCAAATCCCTATTTATTGATATAATAAAAGAGTAAAGTTAGCAACTCAAATTATGTTAAGCAAGGCCACTGTGATTTGAAATTCATCATTTGGTATGTTAGTTTACCAATGTTTAAACAGATCATTAATGAGGGAAAAAGTGTAGTTCATTCAAATCAGTGACAGCATGTATGATAAGGATAACACCTAGATTCAAAAGGCTTTTATTTTATTCATTTTTATAGAAGTGTGTAAATGGGAATGAGTTGCATCAGACACCTTCAATCTATGGAAGAATGACGTCATACATCAGCAAATTGGTGCAAGGATATTTCAAAGGTTGAATAAGCAAACACAATGGGTTCAAGTGTTCATTTCGCTAGTCAGATAATAATTTCCATTACCTAGCTCTATAAAACAAAGTAAAAGAGACATCATTTTTTGATACACAAAAAAGTGGCTTGTCATATAATGCATACTTGACTAGCTGGTTTAACAGCAGACCAGGACCTCACCCATTATATGGTCAGGGAAATGAGGAAAAGATCAAGTAGCACTTAATTATCATACAAAAACCAGAATATATGAATATTTAACTTAAGGACTAACCTGAAGTAGAATAACACAATGCTGAGGCAGCCCAATCTGCCTAAAGGGAATGGACAGCCATCCATTCCAAACAAACTCCTCGTCAGGGTTTTGCAAGGACATGCGACTTGGAAAAGGTCTAGTTATGTCCCTTGTATCACAAAAATAGTGCTTTCCATCAATGTCAATCTCACTTAATTCTTGAACATTCTTAATTTCTCCTCTACCTTGAGGTTGAGGATTTTGAAGCGGTATCTTTATCCACTGACTCTCAGTCACCGTATGAATACACCCTCCTCCAGGTAAATTTGGAATGCTTTTTTCAAGTTTGGTTGCAACTAGAAGCAGCCCAAAGCCTCCTAGTGCAGAATAACCCAAAATGGCCCTGGCAAAAGTTCTACTTTTGTAAAGCCATTTCGACTGACAAGTGATGTGGCTCAAGGCTTCATTTTCTGATTCAAAAATATCATAGCCTCTCCGTGCAGTGTAACGGAGTGCTCCAGTGGTTGGATCAATGTATATGACTTGTGTATCAGTCCTAGAGAAGAGGCTAACTACTATATATACTTCATTTGTATCCAAAGTGATCACAACAACAGATGAGCTTCTAGAATGACCGACTGCAACAAAATCAATATCATCAGAGCTATCAAGTATGAAAGGGAATCTGTAAACGAAACAATATTCCTGGAATAAATACACACATCAGTGACTAAGGTTAAAGTTACACAGCGAAATAGATAATAATGAGCAGCAATTTGAAATTTTAAAAGAGAAGAAGATTAATGGTTGCAAGTCACGATTCCATGGAAGCATTACAAATCAGGGTATTTTTTGATAATACCAGAAAGCTGTACATACAATTGGATGAGAAAACAGACATAGATGGGTCGATTGACCTTAAGAAAGTAGGGGGAGATACGGCGATGAGAAGATCGTACCTTCCATGGCTCGGCACTGAAATCGTGAGATTCGATGGCTCTTTTATACAAGACAGACAGATCTGAGGAGATCGCAACCTCTAAATTTGCCGGAAGGAAAATGGAGAATAGTTGGATTTGTTTTCATATTTTAACAACAAGAAATAGGAAATAAAATAAGGAAAAAGGAGTCGGGTCGTACTCATGATCGGATCGACCCGTTTATTAACCATGGGTTTTTCTTCTTCTTCTTCTCTCGATTCGATAATAAAAGTAATCTTTCCGTCCGTCATTGGAGATTTGGTCAACTCTGGTTTTTTCTCTCGGTGCGTGCCCCTTCATACTCATCGTTCACGCACTCATCAATCTCCTTTTCCCCTGCGTGGTCCTCCTCTCCGTACCCTACTTCTTACTCCTCGGTTCTTGGAATTAGGGCTCCGGATTAGAGATGGATGATAGCTGCGCAGTTTGTGCGGAGACCTTGGAATGGGTTGCTTACGCAGCTTGTGGCCATAAAGAGGTCTGCTCCACCTGCGTCGCTCGTCTTCGGTTCATATGTGAAGATCGTCGATGCTGCATCTGCAAGACGGAATCCAGTGTCGTTTTTGTTACCAAAGTGAGTTTTTTTCTTTTGTAGAACATCAATTAATCATCCATCTTAGTCCCAATTCATTGGATGTAATGAATATCATGTTAGGGAGATTTTGATTCTGTCCAATATGAATCTATTCTGGTATCTTAAAATATATGTTTTTATTGTCTACTAATCTCGATGCTCTTCAAATAGTTAGTTTTATTTAGCTGACCTCCTAAGATCAGCCTTCAGTTGTGACAAACCTGAATACTGACCTGGGTATTTTTCGCATGATGGGAAAAAATCAAAAGGATACAAAACTGTTTATTTCTTCTTAGCTTTTTGTGACCCAATACTGCCCCGTCAGTGAACTAATCTTTTTGATGGTAAATACATGTTTTTCTGAGATATAAAGTCAGGAAAAATGGCCACCTTCCCATCGATTATTATGATTGCAAGGAAAATTGTACAGGCATGCGATAACTGAATGAATAATTATGTATTCAAATTTGCACATTTGTACATGCTGCTTTCAAGTGCATCAATCTGTTACTCATATATGCAAGTGAGGAATTTTTTCCAGCGTATGGTTGATATGTTCCTGCATAATCAAGTTAGATCATTGTCTTCCTCCATCATTGACTTTAACTTCTTGCAACAGTCTCTCACTAGTGTAATATTTTATCTGAGTGATGATGTAGGCTTTAGGAGACTATACAAGGTTGATAAATGATTTCTCAGTTTTTCCATCAATATTGAGAGAGGGACATATAGGATCATATTGGTATCACGAAGACACACAAGCTATCTTTGATGACATGGATCACTACAAGATGATTAAGGCCATGTGCCGGCTTTCATGTAGTGTCTGTGATAAGGTGGAGGAAAGAGCAATTGATGGTCCCAAAAAGAAGCACAAGTTCCGGAACGTTGAACAGCTGAAGGGTCACTTGTTTCATCAACATAAATTACTCATGTGCAGTTTATGCTTAGAAGGAAGAAAGGTATGCAAGTAACACATTAATAATATAATGACTATTCAATAATGATTCTGTGAAGTATAAACACGAGCCATCCTGTCAAATCCCATTTCTGATGTTACCTGTTAAACGTACAGGTTTTTATATGCGAACAAAAGCTATATACTAGAACACAGCTAAAGCAGCACATAAATTCAGGTGACTCTGAGGTAGACGGAAGAGGAAGTGAAAGGGGTGGGTTCACGGGGCATCCCATGTGTGAATTTTGCAGAACCCCATTTTATGCCGACAATGAGCTCTTCTCTCATATGTCAACTGAGCACTACACCTGCCACATATGCCAAAGGTTAGATGAAGCTGCAGAGAAATGACAATCATACAGTTTAAGTTTACAATTCTGTATATATGTAACAGGTACTAATTTTCTTCATGAATTTGCTTGGTAACAGACAACATCCGGGACAATATGATTACTTTAAGAATTACGACGACTTGGAGGTAAGGCGGTTATACATTTCATAACTGGCAGTGTCTATTATTCAAATGTGCTTTAGTTATTGCGTGGTGTTCACCTGTAGATCCACTTTCGCCGAGAACACTTTTTATGTGAAGATGAGGCTTGCCTTGCTAAGAAATTTGTTGTGTTCCAATTTGACGCGGAGATGAAGGTATCCTTGATCTATGTATAAACATGTACAGTTAAGTGCAATTGTATGATATATTTTTTGCGGAACAAAAATATTGAGTTGTAAGTTGTCTTGACGGTGAGCAGGACAACTTGTCAGCCATGGTCAATTATTTTTCCTTTTCAGGCAGGGCAGTGTCGTGCCATAAGCCTAACCAGTAAAGCAAAAAAGAAATTAATTAATTTTATGTTAATTAAAGTTTTATTATCGGAACCTTACAGTTGATATTTATCTTCTTTTTTATAGCGACATAACACTATGGAGCATGGAGGTCGAATGTCCCGTGCTCGCCGTAATGCTGCTCTTCAGGTTTAACTTCTCGTCGTGTCAGTCTAGTGCCTGAAATAATGTAAATTCTAGTAATATACTAATATGATACATAACTCCATTTTTCTGTGTATTTGCAGATACCAACAAGTTTTAGATACAGAAGTGGTGAGCAAGGAGGGCAGCATCGTGGAAGAGGACAGACTTTTCGTCGTGATTCGTCTGATTATCAACTTTCTGCTGCTATTCAAGCCAGCTTAGATGCATCAAATTTAAGAAGTACGGTGCATGATCCACCTCCATCAACATCATTATTGTATGGACCACAAGTTGCTCAGGGCGAGGGAGACACTGCCGGTGTGGATACAATTATTGAACCATTTGAAGTCTTGACAACTGATCCTGAAAAACCAGCGCGATACCTTCAAGCTGTTTCACATCATTCAAGCAACTTGCAACTAGGAGAATCTGTCTTTCCTCCCCTGCCAATTGGTCCTAGTTCTGTTCAAAATAACCTCAAGAATGGCCCTGGGAGTTCTTCTATGAATACCATGGCAGCTAATTTGCGACTTAAAAACCAAGTCTGCGTTCTTAATTCATCAGAGGCACAAAGAGGTTCAATACATCCCACACCCATCACTAGGAATCCCCCAATATTGACCAGTAGTGCTGCGCAGAGTAAGTTGGTAGCAAGTAATGCTGCTTCATCTAGAGGCGGCACAAATTCTTCCCAGGGTTGGCCTGCAATTGGTAGTCAGCTTACATCGACCAGCTACACATGTTCCCTATCTAATGAAACATGGTCAGCCAAAAGTTCCAAACTGGTGTCTGCTCGTTCCCCAAGTCCTTCAAAGAATCCTGGTAGTCGTAAGCCAATGACCCACTCTATCTCAGCACCAAGTCTATTAGCTAATGGGTCCTTCCATCAATCCCTATCAGATTTTCCTCCAGTCTCAGTTCTAAATGTTCACAAATCACATGTACGCAGCAGTGAACCATTACCAAAGATCAAAGATGTTAGTATGGCTAATAAGGCTCTGGTGGAGCAGATGCGTGCTGCGCTTGCGTATGATGATGAAAAGTACGAGGCATTTAAAGAAATATCTGCAAGTTATCGCCAGGGTACGATTGACACTGAAAAGTATTTGGTATATGTTGAGGATTTTGGTCTATCGCATCTTGTTCTTGATTTGGCCAGACTCTGTCCTGATGCTCAGAAGCAGAGAGAGCTTCTTGAGATCCACAATGCCAATATGCGAAGACATGGGAAACAAGTAAACAGTGCTCGAGCAACAAATGGAGAAAGATGCAGTAAAGGTAAGGAAATAAGTGATTCACTAGCTGATAGTGTTATTTCTGCTGTTCGAGAATTGCATTCCAGTTACAAGCCTTCTGAGGTGGAGGTGTTATCAAAGGATGGTTACCGTGCTTCGAAAGAAACCATAGTTGATCATGGGGATAACTCAAATGTCAGTATTTCCAAAAATGATGTTATTTCATCAGCTGAAGCTGGTCAAAACGCAAATGGCAGGAGCAAGCAGCGAAGAAAGAACTCTAAATAGAACAAAATCTTCTTGGTGATAACAGGGATGAGGTGAGTTTCGATATAAAGGCTAAACGAGACCTCAGATGGCTGGGGGGTGCGGCAAAATGGAGGAGGAAGCAACTAGCTTTTTGGTGCCTTTCCAATAATATGTGAAAGGATATGCTGTTGAAATTATTATATACTTTGTACGGCACATTGTATTGTTTGACATTACTGAAGCTCCAATTTCTCTTCTATGGATTTAACTCAAGTAAAAGTCGCTCTGTTTGTTTCGTGGAGAATTACTTTAGAGATACTGATGAGCATGCATTTTCTATGGAATTTATTAATTATATAATCTCTTCTTCTTCTTCCTCCTTGTTCTTTTTTGTATTCTATAATTTCTGCAGAATGCGGTTAACCTAAAGTGAGAAAGGTATGGAGTAGCAACTAAAACCGCCGAGTTTGGAGCTTCACGCGAGCTTTGCTTTGCTGGTACGATCCTTCTTTGTTTGTTGTTGTTGAAGAAGAAAGAAATTTGACTTTCTTGGGGATTTGCAGGATCAGCCTGGGGGGTGAAATGTGCCTGTTGAACCGCGCTTCAATCGAAATTGACTCCCAGATTTGATCCCCGTTTCCTTTTATCTCTGATTTTACTCATATTTCCGGCTCCATGGAAATTACAGTACGAGAGACCAACGAAAGCTGTTATTATTCTGAGTATGTCATCCGCATCGATTTGGTTCTCGAATCTGCGCACCTCTTAAGAGGAGACCCAACCCCAGCTACTTGACTCCATTTCTTAGGTAATACCCATCTTCACCTGCTGCCCTGTTGTACTTTACTTTTTCTTTTCCTTCATAATTGTCACTTTTGGTTCAAATACCACATCGTTGCTTTCAGCTCTGTGACTGCACTCCCATAGTTTCAGGAGTTCTAATCCGTTCGGTTGTTTCACTTTTATCATACCTTTCATTGTGAAGATAGAGTAGCTTTTGTGATCAACTACTTGCCATATATTCCCATGTACAAACAAATATCCGAGTCATGTTGAATTAATTTTTGATCTAAGCCTGCTACTCACTGGCCAGTTTTGACATTCAGCCTTCACTACTTGTCTCATTCTCAACTCAGCTCATTTGACACAAACGCACGCACATATTTAAATTAACAAGTTACGTACTTACCTTTGGTCACTATATGTTGCTACTCAATTATTTTGACTTGCAATCGATTTTAAGTATTTGCCACCCCTCTGCTATGTGTCTGATAGTTAACTGTCAGTGATGCCAGTTAAATATTATGTTTCTAGGAATCTGAATCTGAACTCACGTTAGGGATAATTTCATCAGTCTTGTCTTTGACGGCTAAGGAGCTCACTACTTTATGTGGACTTACTAAGTTCTCTCTCTTTTTTTCTTTTTTGCATCAGCTTGCTCATTATGGGTCTTAAAAATTCACCTTCACTTGACATGACGCCCGCAATTCTTTCAACAACCGGCTTCAACAACTCTCCACCCAGAAATAATGAAGGAGCAGGGGATCCTGCTAAGCTGACTGATGCAGATATTGACATCAGTGAAGTTTACTTTTTGATTATGCATTTTCTTACAACTGGGCCATGCCAGAGAACTGTCAGAGAACTCTGGAATGAGCTTTTAGAGCATCAACTCTTACCTAGAAGATATCATGCTTGGTATTCAAGGAGTGGGTTGCGAATTAGAGATGATGACAATTCTGGCTCTTTCCCATTGAGTTATGATCATTTGGTTGACAGGTTCACCATCTAAGTTTCCATCCATATTCGAATTATTTATACTACTTCATCAAACTCCAATGTGTTAATAATAGCTGACACCATATTAAATCTTTTATCACTACCTACATTGATTGGAAATAAATACACCGAGGCCGATTGACTATTATGTGCTTAGAAGAGTGAGTTGTGAAGAGATACATGGTACATCAAAGAAAGCAAAGTTCACAGTTCGCACTCTCTGGAAAGTTGGGCACTCCCTTGATATTTTATTTTGGATATACGGCTAGGTATAATGAAAAATGGGTAAAATGGTGTTATTCTATGATGCTTGTCATAACATAATTTCATTGAACATGGTTGTACGGGATTTGTTTCATTTTTCATCAGTACTGCTGCTCAGAATAACATCACTTCACTTAACAACATTTAGGTTTCCTCATATTGACAAGGATCACTTGATAAAGCTTCTGAGGCAAATGCTGTTGAATGCTTCCTCTGCTCTTAATTTCAAGGTAGTGGGTGGAAATGCTCCAACTGCAGCTGATGTTCCTACACTATTGGGAACTGGTTCCTTTTCTCTTCTGAATGGTATATGATCTTAGTATTACACATACATATGACCCCTTATTTATAAATTGTTCTTTGGTAGATATCAAGGTGAAAAGGGGGAAACTCAGTCATGCGATGTTTTTAAATTGATTGGGACTGCTTGCTGAATGTTCATGCATATGATCAAAAAAATTGTTTAGGGCTACAAAAAGTCTACACCGATAAGAGTGTAGTTCTTTTATTCGAGATAAAAAATGGACCTCGTTGTGCTGTTTTTTGTTTATTGGGTGCATTATAATCAACGATTAGGATGTATCTTTTATGTTGATTTAATTTTTCCTATAGGTGCAAAAGACAAGGAAACTAATCATTTCAAATGCCCCCCGTCATACTTGCGTTGGCCTCATATGCTGGCCAGTCAGCTTCATGGGCTTATGCTAAGGGAACTTGGAGGTGGTTTTACAAGACATTGCCGTGCTTCATCCATTCGTTCTGCTTGTTATGCTATTGCTAAACCTATGACCATGATGCACAAGATGGATAATATAAAAAAACTAAGAGGCCACCATAGTGCTGTTTATTGTGGTATGTATCCCACTTCAGTTATGTTGTTTATCCTCTTTATTGAAGTAATGATTCAGGCTTTCTTCAATTTTTTAGCAATATTTGACCGGTCTGGTAGATATGTCATAACTGGTTCGGATGATCGCCTTGTCAAGATTTGGTCAATGGAAACAGCATTTTGCCTAGCTAGTTGCCGAGGACATGAGGTGGATAGAGTCCAAAATTCTATCAACTAACATTTTGTTTTCCCCCAAGATTTGACTTCAGGATCTTCCTGTTTTTGATGTATGCCGTATAGGGTGACATCACGGATTTAGCTGTGAGTTTTAATAATGTGTTAGTGGCATCTGCTTCAAATGACTTCAGCGTTCGAGTTGTAAGTAATTTGCTCATTACAATCGCAGTGTTCTAGTTTCTGTACTCCATGTAATAGCTGAATGAGACAATATTTTGCATATATGACAGTGGCGCATGCCAGATGGTTACCCAATATCAGTATTGCGGGGACATACTTCAGCTGTCACTGCCATTGCTTTTAGTCCAAAACCTGGTTCAGCATACCATCTTTTGTCGTAAGTAATCTCCAATAGGTTTTGTTCTGATATGCTGCTGCTACTGCCATTCCTCTTTGTGTTTGACTTCAAATACATGCAACTCTAATTTAAAGGCCTGCCGACACCTAGGTTCCCACGCTCCTTTCTTTTCATGTTTAAATTTGAAATTAATTGAGGAAACATTTGGGAGTATCACATGCCTCCTTCATATTCAATTACATGGATCATTACTTCTGTATACTTGAAAATTTGACAATCTCCATACACTGTCTGTCAATCATTTTGTATCATTCATCTCAATTTTTCTACTCATCTTCTCATTTTGCTTATATTTTGATGGGTATGCTTAGATGAACTTGTCATTGATGAGCATAACTTGCTTAGTTGCCTTCAGCATGAGACCTGATGTGCTGTGTTGAACTTCACTTCTTAATTGGGTCAAAGTCTTCGCATCCAAACTTGTAAATTGGCCGATTCCGTTTCCCTTTTAGTACTTAATCTGGTTAAAATTGCCAACTAGGATAGGAACAATGTCATAGGTAACTTGATTTTTAATCTAGTTTGCTAGTTTTGTTCAGCAAGCTGCTTGCATGATATGAAAACAATGTTACCCGAAACTAACTTAAGTTCTCCATTATACTTAATGTGGTTCTTTGCTCATTTTAGAACATCAGACGATGGAACTTGTCGAATCTGGGATGCTAGATGCTCAGAAACCAGTCTCCGCACATACCTCCCGAAGCCGTACAGTGCTATAGATGGTATGTGTCCTCCATGCTGCTTCTTAATACTTTATATCTGTTACTATAGATCTAAGTGTGTTTGCCTCTGCTCATGAATTTATTTGCAATATTATCATTAGGTAAAAACCCTAATTTCTTGAGCGCTGGTCCCTCAACTAATCGTCAACAAGGACACAGAATCCTATGTTGTGCATACAATGCGAATGGATCTGTTTTTGTTACAGGAAGCTCAGATAATTATGCAAGGGTAAATAAAATTCTTAGAAACTAATCAATCTGTATTTTGGATCTCACCAGTCTCTCTTCTGTTTTTTCAAATTTTTACCGACCTAAGTCTTGATAATGCAGGTTTGGAGTGCTTGCAGAACAAACACAGACAATCCAGAAGTACTAGCTCATGAATTGGATACTTTATCTGGTCACGAAGATGATGTCAACTATGTGCAATTTAGGTTGTTTGTCTCAGTTTATTAGTAAGAGATTATGTGCCGTGACATCTCATCTGATACATGGCTGTATTTTGTAGTGGCTGGATTATGGCAACAAAGTCTACGACTTTTGAAATGCTGAAGGAGGAAAGCATTTTGAAACTTAAAACTTCTAGGTTTGTCATAAGGCATGACCTTCTTTGTGGACGAGTAATGACTAGTTATCTCTCGACTCTACTCAATGGCCTGCATAATCTTTATGTCCCAGGTTTTGTCATGACAATATAGTCACATGCTCTCGCGATGGAAGTGCCATAATTTGGGTACCAATGAAATTTCAAAGATCCCATGTAAGTCCTGTTTTTCTTTTTGTTTGTTTGCAATAATTATGTTCATGGTTCATCCTTCGTACAAATTTTGTTTTTTGTCTGCTCTGTAGGGAAAAGCTTGGTGTTGGACACGCTCATATCATCTTAAGGTTCCTCCTCCGCCAATTCCTCCTCAGCCTCCTCGAGGTGGTCCTCGTCAACGACTTCTTCCTACTCCTCGCGGCGTTAACATGATTGTGTGGAGCCTTGATAATCGCTTTGTGCTGGCTGCTATTATGGGTAATGTTAGTGGAAACAATAGTGGTTATATGACCCTTGATGATGACTGTTAATGTAATTTACTTCAATTGAGATATGCTATTAGAAAGGTCATTTTATACATGCCTAAGTTCACCTTGTAAGTAGTATGCCAGTCATGTTAGCATCTATGAATGGAAATTGTTGTTTCTGCACTGTTTGTAAATCGGTGGGTTCCTCCACTATCCATACATCCCTTTTTATATTCATAAAAACAAAAACAAAATATTCCTTCTAGGGTCAGGATGTTTCCTTTTCATTGAGTTGTTGCTGGGGTTCATTTTACTTTGAATGCTGATAATCCTTATTTGAGCTGTATCTTTTTCACTCATTTGTGAATTAACAGCTATACACTTGGGGCATCTACATGCCTTTTCTGTATACAGATTGCAGGATATGTGTTTGGAATGCTGCTGATGGTAGCTTAGTACATTCTTTGACTGGTCACACTCAATCTGTAAGAGTATCATGTATCTTATCTGGTTCTCTTCGACTGACTGAACTACTAGTCTTAGTTGTACTGTCTGGTACTTTCCTTTTAAAGTTGAATCACTAGCCTGAGAGCATGTGAACTGAACTAGATTCTTAACATTGTATACGGCGATAGAACTCATTGCGATCTCTTAATTCATCAGACTTATGTATTGGATGTTCATCCTTTTAATCCGCGGATGGCTATGAGTGCTGGATATGATGGAAAGACCATAGTGTGGGATGTGAGTTTTGTTTTTTGTCTCTTTCTTTTCTGTATGATGATATAGAACTCACTTTAACTCTCATTTGATGCAACTTTTTCGTCTATAGATATGGGAAGGAAGACCAGTTCGTGTGTACAACATAGGTCAAATTAAGTTGGTAGACGGGAAGTTTTCTCCGTAAGTTATTACTCTCATTTCCTGTTTTAGGGTGTGTTACTTATTAGTCTAGAAGTTTCCTGATCCGCAAAACACAATTCTGAGTTGTAAGCATAATGACATCTTACATGATTCAGATAGCTACCAGACCTTCGAATCTTGTGCTTATGTTGAGATGTCTAATAAGAAGGCTTATTAATAGTTATTTTCCACCCTGGTGTGCTAAATTGACCATAGATTGGACTGCTTAAGTTGCAAAAAAAAAGCTTTATTTTTGTTAGTAACTAATGATTACTATTGTCTATTTCACAGTGATGGGACGACAATCGTGCTGTCAGATGATGCCGGCCAGATATATTTGTTGAGTACAGGGGAAGGAGAGTACCAAAAGGATGCAAAGTATGATCAGGTTATATCTTATTTCTTCTTTCTGAAAAGATGCTTTGGTGCTATTTAATACTGATCTTAATCTTAGCTGGCTTTTTAGAGATTGTTTATCTGATCTTCTTTCTGACAGTTTTTTCTGGGAGATTATCGACCTCTTAGCCGTGACACTCAAGGAAACATCATTGATCAGGTTGGATATAACTCTTTGATATGCATTAATCAGTTATATTTATACTTTTTCATGTTACGTAAAGTTCATAACTTGGATGATAATGATAAAAAAAAAATGCTACTAAAAGGGTTATAATGATAGGAAAAGATCTTTCTCAAGAAAATCAGTGTGCTTGTGAAGGACTATAGGAGTGACTTGTGTTAGATCATATCTTATTTTCATGCGGTGTAGAAGGCAAGGAATTACAATTCCCTGTCTTATGTAAACCTTGAGTTTATCATTATCAAATTTACTTTATAAAAAAAGGGTTGTAATGAGTTGATTTATGTTTGGCGTTGTGACAAGCTTAATGAAGTCACCCCAGGGAACAGGGAGGGGTCAGTGTATTCTCCCAGTTTGTATGCTAAGAATGGATTAACGGCTGACTGTTAACAATCTAGATCATTTATCTACCTTTTCAAACTATTTGGCAATCATATTTCATTTTTGAAGCTGGTAGCTTATTCTGATTCAGGAATCCCAGCTCGTTCCATACCATAGGAATATTCAAGACCCTCTCTGTGATTCTAGTATGCTCCATATCACCAACTTCTTTTGTTTATTTGAGTGCAACTGCTAAATTTCTAATAAGAAGCTTGTTTTTTGGGATATTAAAGGCATGATACCTTATCCTGAGCCTTACCAGACTATGTACCAGAAACGGCGGCTGGGTGCACTCAATCTTGAGTGGCGTCCATCTTTGATAAAGTTTGCTATAGGGCCGGATATTAATCTAGGCCAATTTTATGAAATTCCGCCTATGCAAGACTTGGAGAGAATGAATGAGCAGCTACCGGATTTTACTGATTTCATGCTGTGGGAACCAGAGAATGAAATGTTCAGTGATAGTACAGATCCTGAATACAATGTCACCGATGAGTTTTGCCTTGATAGAGATCAGGGTGATTTAAATACAGCCACCTCGAGTGATTCAGAGAGTGGTGCAGGAAACTACACTAATGACAGGGAGCAGGATGGTCCCAGTCGATCAAGAAGGAAAAATCATCATTCAACTGTGAGTAAGGTACCATTTTTCAGTCGCCATCTTTTTTGCGAGTTCCTGACACAGCATGATTGTTTCAGGTTGAATTTTTGACTCCTTTAAGGAGGCGTGTTAAAAAGAGGATCTTGGGTGAACCAAGCACTAAATCAGGCAGTAACCACGCTAAGAAAATGAAGAAAGGTTCTAAAGGCTTAAAGAAGAAAGCTTCAGGGTCTAAGTCGTCGAGGCCTCAACGAAAGGCTACACAAAATGCTTTAAATGCATTTTCACAGCCAACGTCAATATCAACAGATGAGGAGGATGCAGATAGCTCAGAAAATTGTTCATCAGATAGTGGCTTACTGATCCTGGATTCATTTTATCAGAGCAGTGAATCTGATGGAAAATTACAGAATCAACAGTTGCAACTAGCAAGAAGGGAAGAACAGCCCATCTCAATAAAACCTGTAGAATCTCTAGATTCTCAACCAAAGGCGGGCCGCAAAATAAAATTTCTTTTGAAGTTTTCAGGTAAGGATTCTAAGAACCCTGATAGTGCTAAAAATGTGGGGATCCGCTGTGGTGTCTCCACTCATGTTAATTCTGTTGAACATCTAGTAACCGATGAAGAAAAAGGGATCCGTATAAAATCGGGTGGTAAGGGGTCTTCTTATCCTAATGCTGGCGAAACAAAGCTACTGAATGATGGTGAATATGCTCAAATGGTGGAGTTCGGAAAAGAAATGAATATAACAACCTGTGACAGGAACAGTGCTGACCATCAGGGTGAATACCAGGTACATGAATCCCGGTGTCCAGGGCCAGAGAATCACTTGCTGAGTAATTTATCTACTCGATCTACGTCGAATTATGGGTTACCCAACACGGAGGTTACTGGAAAAACAGCATACTCTCATTCTGATGGCACGGATAAATCCCCAAGAGTAGGTCTGTCCGCTAATGGGAAGCTAAAACTGAAAATGAAACGGAATTTACTGGAACCTAACGAGCCCGCCAAATTGAAGATAAAGTTAACTAAATCTGCTGAAGACCAAATTTGTGATTCAGGCCTGACTGAAAATGACCCACCTGCAAGTGGAAGTAATATTCATACCAGATCAGGTGCCTTACTCTGTAGAAACTCAAAGTACAATTCAGGAAGGGAGTTATTAGAAGATGAAGTTACAGCTGATGCACAGCGTAGAAAGAGGTCCATGGCTATTCAGAAAAATGTACAAGAGGAAAACATTTGGACTGATAGGTCAAAGGATAGTAAACACTACGATGCAGTAAGAAAAGCAAGACACGCTGAATATTCGCAAGTGCAAGTTAAGGGTAAAGCTGTGTTTGAAGAATGCACGTCGAGGTCAAAGTCATTTTCCTTATCTTTATCCACCAGAAATAATATCGGGTCTGCTTCTGTTTGTAGAACGTACTCTAATTATTCAATGGCAGAACCATCATGGCTGACCTTGCCAAAGCATGATATAGGCTGCCGATATGTCCCTCAGCTAGGAGATGAAGTCATTTACCTCGTACAGGTTGACTTACTGAACTCCATTTATGAAGTTTTGTGCTTTACGTGGTTATTCAGTCTTTTTTTGTGATTTACGTCTGATTGTAGTTTGTGGTGGTGCTTATCAGGGCCATGAGGAATATATAGAAACAGGAGCTGCTGCACCAGAAAGTCCTTGGAAATCAATTAAAAGAGATTTACGTGCCGTTGAGACATGCGAAGTTAGTAACCTTGCCTATGACACTCAATCCGGTTCTGGGGATGGCTGCTGTAAAATCAGACTTAAATTATCAGATCCTTTCTCCATTCCTTTTGGTAAAGAATTTGAACTCATGCTGCCAGACTTGATCAATTTCCCCGAGTTCATTGTTGAGAAAACATGGTTTGAGGCAGCTATTAGAAGAAAGTGGACCAACAGGGACAAGTGTTGCGTGTGGTGGAGGGATGATAGCAATAAGCAGGATGGGGGCAGTTGGTGGGAAGGCAGAATCATTTCTTCAGCGGGCAAAGATCCAAAATTTCCTGACAGTCCCTGGGAAAGATATACAGTCCAGTACAAACCTGATCCTAACAACCCTGAATCTACTGACATCTCCAAGCATAGCCCCTGGGAACTACAAGATCTTGAAATTCCATGGGTCCATCCCCACTTGGATTTGAACACTAGAAATCGGCTGATATCAGCCCTCTCAAAGGCAGAGCTAATGGTGAGCAGAAAAAGATAATTTAGCCATTTTAAGCATTTCATTATTTATTGAAAATGGCAAGCATGAAAAACATATTTAACCTTACTGCCCATGCTTTTAGATAATTAGATTTCTAAGATAGTGACGGGTCTACAGGTCAGGATGAGTAAACTGATTAGGGCTTACTGTCTGCTTCTGTTTTTGATAGAAACAAAATTGAAGAAGCTCACATAGAACTGATAAGCCTTTTCATTGCAGGAAGAGTGTGGGATTGATAAATTCAATCAGGCTGCTCAGAAGCTGGATTATCGAAACAGGTATGTCATGTTTTCTTGGTAGGCATATGAAGTCCATAGTTTTTTTTGTCTTTGTAGTAGTCCAAGCCCAATGTATTGTAATGATGTTGAGTACATGGAATCAGGTATCCAGCTCCACTATATCCACAACTGATCAAACTAAGATTGACGAACAACTACTACAGGAGATTGGAAGCAGTGAAGCATGATGTAGATGTTATGATGTCCAATGCCCAGTCATACTTTGGCACAAGTGGGGGAGAGGTGGCAGCAAAAATGAAGCGGCTATCAGAAATGTTTTCACAAACATTTTCAAAATTGTAGTTGAGGTGGAGAGGAGCAAATGGCAAGATGTAAACGCAGAGTCGTGATTATAAAGAGGTGAGTGTGATAAATAGTATCCGATTGGCAAAGCAAAATCGGCCTCTTGACCGGGACCGGGGAGGGACAAACAGTCACTCAGGCCTTCAAATGATGAACAATGCATAACTTGATAAAGCAAGACTAAAACAGGTATAGCATTAGCATTAGCATATATAGGTAGATGATGATGATGGGTCCATGCTAGCTAGGGCTAGGCTAATACAATAACAACATAACACGGAGGAGTTCCAGAAGCAGAATAGGGAAGGAAAAGCATAAGAGTTGACTATCTGATCAAGTCAGGCAGAGACGGGTGATTGTTTGCACCAGTATTTCCTTGTTCACCGGCTTAGCCAGATGCCCATCCATGCCCGCGGCCTCCGTCTCCTTTATCTGCTCCGCCGATGTGTGCCCTGTTAGAGCCACGATGGGAATGTGAACATCGTACTCCTTCTCAGCCTTGCGTATCTCCCGAGTCGCTTCGAACCCAGACAGCTGGGGCATCTGCACCACATACACATGACCATGTTGAACTCAATTGAATTTAACTGAACTCAAATAAAATGGGAGCCCTTTTACTTACTTGGCAATCCATGAGGATCAAGTCGAATGGTTTCTTTTTTGAGGATCCCTCCCTCAGGCCTTGGACCACCACCTCCAAAGCTTCTTTCCCATTCTCCACAACATGGACAACAGCTCCGAGCATTGAGAGGAGCTTATACGCCAATGTTGCCAGCAAGGGAGTATCTTCCGCCACCAATATCCTTAAACCAGTCAACGGCAGCATATTATCACCTCTCTCTGCACCAGGAACCTTCTCAACTCTCGCTCGCCTCTCTCTCACAGTTAGAATTTCCCCACTCCCCGAGGAGCTCCATTCTTCTTGAATTTCCGAATCCTCAGCAACTTCATCTTTTCCTTCCACTCTCTGCTCCTTACCAACATCCCCATTTCCCAGCAGAGTTGACACGCCACCAAATTCAGGAAGTATCCTAACAACCAGATTCAGCCTAGACCCGTGAAGGGGCTTGGACATTACAGCATCCTCGGGCCGCAGGTTCTTCACACCACCATTGCACCCTTCAGCGGGCTTATCAAGCAAAACAACCTTAGACTTCACATTATCGCTCAGGTCTCCACGGAATTCTTCCACCACAGCTCTCATTTCTGCAGATGGTCCAGCACTGACATCGACAAGGAACAGAATAAAGCTCGGTGCTCCCTTGTTCATCATTCTAGAATACCCCCCTGCAGCCGGCACTCGGTCCGTCCCATCCAAGGAGCTTAAAGGAACTTCCTTTCCATACTTGCGCGATGCTGACCTCCCACTGACGTAGCAATCACTCTGCGAAGAAGTCCAATCCGAGGTACTGTTTTGTGATTGAGTGGCCAGAGTGTTTTTTATTCTTCTCAGATGTCCTTGCAAATATTCCCAGTGTTTAACCACCGACACCTTAATCTCCAGCCTCTCAAAATACCTCCTGACCACCCGTCGTCTCTCGCTGTTATGAATCAACAGCACCACCAGGGACGATCCATCAACTCTATGACGGAGTGGTACATCAGGGGCTGTCACCATTTCCAACCTTTCTGCAGGTGCTTCAATGTCAGCAGGGCCAGTCTGCTTGGAATTGCCAGCAATGAGGAAGATGTTAAACTTGAAACGCGTGCCTTCCATGCCAGGCTCCTTGTCCACAATTCCTATGTCTCCTCCCATCAATCTCACCTGTTACACACAATATGTCCATCAGCAGCAATCATCAGAAGGAATGAAATTTGCTCATAACATACCAGTGACTGGACAATGCCAAGCCCCAAGCCGGTGCCGCCATGACCAAGAGAATTCTCCCTGACTTGAACGAAGTTCTCAAAAACAGATTTTTGCTTATCCTTAGGTATGCCCATACCTGTGTCATCCACTTCGATGATGTACTCCATGCAATCTGGGTTTTGCTGGGGTGTGCTGATATCCTCCAACCCATTATTATAATGCTCATCTTTAAAAAACATGCGCGAAAACCGGTGGAGGCAACTGCTGTGATGGGAGACGATCATGGATGTCTCAAGACTCGGCCTCCTAGCCCAAGCTCGAATGGAGATGCTTCCTTTCGGGGTGAACTTGACCGCATTGCTCACCAAGTTGCTTATTATTTGTTTCAGCTTAATTCTATCGCCTTTCACAATGGCGAACTTTGAGACAGAACCATCACAGAGGTCGAGCACCACTTCAACCCCCTTTTTCATTGCTGTTGGATGATAGAAATCAGCCACTTCCTCGAGCAGTTGGACTAGGTTGAACTCTGCATCTTCCAGTTCCATTTTCCCAGCTTCGACTTTACTTGTATCCAGTATAGAGTTCAATAACTCTGCACATATAAAATTACCCAAAATGCTCAAATCAACTGTAAAAAGTAGTTTGATATAAGGAAGGAATTACCCATGAGATCATCTAAGCAGCGATGCATTTTCCTCAAGTTATCTTCCACTTCGGACGCAGTGGGTACGAGATCATAGCACAGGTCGATCAATGTGGTGAGCCCCGCTAGAGCCCCGCGTATGTCGTGGCTAGCATTAGCGAAGGCAAGGCTCTTGTTCAGGCTCCGCCTCTCAGCTTGTTGAGTGCACTCCATTTGGTTAATCAGCAGAGCGCACAGTCTCGCCTGTTTGATTTTGCGCGCACTCCACAGGACAGCCGACACGACCAGTGCCGCAGCAGAGACCACGAGCATCACAAAGAAAAGAGTGGTCGCCAGCTCCGGATGCCTCGCAACGAAGTGCTCCAGTCCCTTGGAACGGAAGGCCATCTCCTAAACCTAATGAACATGTCATCGATCTCTTAATCAACATGTGTGTGTGGCAGCGTAAGTTTCCTAATCCTTATTAAATCACAGAATCATGCAACAATAGGAAGGTGATCTCCTAAAAAATCTAGAATCAAAACATACCATCCAAACCAGCTTCACTCTAGCTATATATATATACATCATGATATAAACATCTGTATATATATATATATTACTCAATGCTGCTCATGAAAATATAGTAGAGAGAAGAGATGATTAACCTTTGAATGATGGATAATAAATTATGCAGATTTAGGAATTAATATCATGAATTATATATACACCAAGAAGCTAGAAATAGAAAAATCCGGAATTTCTTTTCTAATAACTCTTTCCAAATTTATAATATTTATTTCATAAAAATAATGAAAGTAACAATTTAAATGATACGAAACCAATTTCTTATCAGAAGAAGAAAGGGCCTCGCTCGGTGGGCCCAACCCAGTTCCAGTTTTAGAAACCTAGTTAGTTAGGGTTCTCTTCAAAAACAAGATGCATAATTAGCCTTTTTTTCTGAAAATCGACGGCGGACCACCAACCCCAAACGTTGTTTATTCGGGAAATCAGCCGACGGAGTTTGGGACGAGAAAAACGATGATTAAGTTAACACACAAAACTTGAATAATGGAAGTAGTGATATAGATGGTTGCATGCGACTGTAGATCGTTGCATGCCGTCCGACGGGGCCGATCTTCCCGCTTCCGCACTGGAAAACGCTCCCCGTTTTCAGAGAAACAAAAAACATGATGCGAGAATTAAGTTGCAGAATGTGTGAGTGGATCAAATCAACTGACTATTAAGTAAGAAAATCACTAGAAAAATAAAAGACAGTTTCTTTTCAAATTGGATCTCCTTTAATTTTATTTACCTGCAAAAATCAAATCAAAACAAAAGGAAGGTCAATTTTGCTACACAAAACAAATCAGAACATCCTTAAACACTAGAGAGAACGTTCATTAAACCTTAGAACCAAAGCAGGCGAGAGTTGGAAGAACAAAGGTTTGTAAAAGGGCAGATGCAGAGAGAGAATGAAGCAAGAGGGACAAGTGACGATCTCCTCTTATATATATGCGCGAGAGGATTGTCAAAACAAAATGATAATAAAGATGAAGGCGATTATAGAGAGAGAGCTAGCACGAGGTTAATGCAAGCTTTGTTCTACTTCTTCTTCTCTTAATTTGTTGAACCCAGCTGTAGCTGATGCTCATTCCAACTGTAATTATTTTGGTGAGGAATTATTACTTATTATCACTTACTATTTTCCTCTCCTTGTTGATAAGTGTAGTCTTCAATTCAATGGAGTTTCCCATCGTCACTGCCTTGCTGGCTTCCTCACGTGCCCAACAGCACAACGGCCCTCGCGCTCTTTCCCTCAATTTTCAAAATCAAAGTTAGATTGTAGGATGGAGGGATTTGGTCTTCTCTTTTCTCTCCTTGAAAAATTCTATGTCAATACATTAATCTCAAAACTATATGAACCACTCGCTCCTTTTCTATAGTCCGCAAATCTATCATAGGAAAAATAAAAGACATAAACGTTTGTGTATATATATATATATGATCGTTTATGTTTTCGTTGTAACGAATACGTATGTTCGGTATATATATAAGGTTGTTTATGTTTTCGTTGTAACGAATACGTATGTTCGGTAACGGCTAACAATATTCGATTCGATAGATTAATCTCTTACTAGGATTACTTTTGTTATAGCCAACACAATGTAATAATGTGTTGCCTGAAATAGGTCAAGTCTTGTAAGCCATGAAATGGATGTTAGCATGGAAATATTGATATCCTGCAACGTTGAATGATCCAAGCTACTATTCTTCAATATAGTCCAGATAGAATATAAAATTACTGCATGACTGACTCACATTTATATTTCACTTAGAGTGAGCCTGCAATGTTGGATGTTTTGGAAGGGAGATTCATCACATTTTGCCAGTTTAGTTTCTGAGACCTCTCACTGCTCCAGCTACTGGTAATTACAGTAACGAGTAGTAGAGCAAAGTTGAAGTCTTTTGAATGAAAATTGATGCTTTGAAACCCTAAACCTAAAAGTATAAAATATATAGTCGGGCATTTCGGCCTTCCAAAAATATAACAAGCCAGCCAGGCCCAACAACAAATTTTGCAAATAATAAATAGATGAAGGATGATGTCACATTAGCAGTTGGGTCAATCTGGTTTTGCCATCTTCATTCATGTTGCCAAGTTGTAGTAGAGTAGTGTGTAACCAGTTTGCATCGCACTTTACCAAGATGGACGGTCCACATGATTCCATTAGCCAACACAGACAAAATAAAGGCTGAGATGAAACAAGAAGGAATAGGCTTTGTCTCAAGACTAATCCGTGTTTTCAACACTTTTCGCCCACACAGACTCCACTCCACTCCTCAGAATCAAACAAACACTATCCTTTTGTCGTGTTTTCTCCTCTGACCACGATTCATCAAGTATATATAAGTATAACCACAGCGACCAGACTCTCAAACGAGCTTCTCTTGAAGATTGCTCGTTATGGGTAACTTTACATCCTGCTACTTTCCAGACCGGAGAACGAAACTGTTCGATGCAGATGGGCATCTCAGGCTGCTCAAGATTCCCATCACAGCTGCTGAGCTGATGTTGGATACACCTGGACATGTTGTCTGCCATATTGAGAGCCTGGTTGAGTGTGGGCGCATCATAGCCTTGAGAGCGGACGACGAGGTTGTGGTTGGAGGAGTATACATGCTGGTGAAGGGCAACAGAATCAACTGCTTGGCGTCTGAGTTAGAAATCGCCATCATCGAGTCTGCTCGCACCAGCAAGTTGTTAAGTAGGAAACGCAAGGGTGGTTCTGGTAGAGTCTTGCCGGAGAAGGAGAATGAGATCAGCACTGCTACGACCACGACTGCCTCTGGCGGGCGCCGAAGGAGCTGGAGCCCCGTATTGGAGCCCATTGCTGAAGTTTTGAGTTAAATAATGTTAACTCGACATATGATGCGTGTTTAGTACAATTATACGACCAAGTATAATTGGGCTAAAAGCCCAACATGACTCGGGCCTTTTGGTGACAGAAGCCCAATTATTTATTAGAAAAAGGAATGGGGATTATATATATATAAAAGACCGACAGATTATGAGAGATGAGAGTATATAGATAGTTATATTTTGATGGAGTAGAGTATGCAGTTGAAACTGAACTTGGAGAGTATATGTATATGGCTGGCGGGGTATGGGCAGGCATTTCAGTTTTCAGATCTAGTGGACATTTTGTTTGTGGTTAGCATGGCCAGCAGCAGCAGCTTTGAATTCTTATATCCAATCACATACGTACAGAGCAGTGAAGTGTGTATAAATAAAGCAAAAGTGGTACAGGATGGGTAGGCCACTGGGCCTCGGAAACAATGATGACAAGTTGTTCTACTTCTCACGCAAATCTAGAATGATAGCAACTTGTTATTATGTTTTCCTTATCCTAACCTTATTAATAGCTACCACTAGCAAGTCGTGCAGTTTTCAATTCACATAGATCGCAGCAGCAGATCGAGTCAGTAACTTTGAAGCAAATATACTCACACTCGAAGCAGTCACACACCTCTGGTATATATGTTATTGTTCTACTAATTTACACAACAAAGCAAGCAAAGGCTTATCTTATAATGCATACTCCTGCATGCACTCGCTGAAGCCAAATCGTCATATACAGCTTCTGGCTCCCTCATATCTTGTTTATTTATCAATCACCGACACAGCAAGAAAAACCCAATTTAATGTATTCACAAGATTTGTTACTCAATTCCCAGGGTTATTTTAACCAGTTCTGGAGCTGTCTATATATTTTACATCACAATATCCGACCTTCCGCATCTCTCTATCAGCAGAGACGAGACGACGACATCATATCAATGGCCACCCTTCCGCTCCTCCTCTCTCTCGCCCTCTCTCTCCTCCTACTGGCCCGTGCCAGCAGCAGAGGCCCATTTGCCTGCGTCCACAATTCAATGCCATTCTGCCAGACCAGACTGCCCATTAAAGACCGCGTCAATGACCTCCTAGGCAGGCTAACGCTGCAGGAGAAAGTTGGTCTTCTCGTCAGCAGCGCCCGGTCCGTCCCGAGGCTGGGGATCGGATCGTACGAGTGGTGGTCGGAGGCGTTGCATGGGGTGTCCAATGTGGGTCCTGGGACCAAGTTTGGTGGGGCCTTCCCTGGGGCCACTAGCTTCCCTCAGGTCATCACCACCGCTGCTTCCTTCAATACCTCCCTATGGGAGGCCATCGGACGGGTAATAGATATTTAATTTATACAGAAATCTTAAACAACGAGCGACGATGGTCAGCAACCAGATAAAAAGTTTGCATTTGGTTGGCCACTTTTTTTAGTCAAAAGTAACTAACAATATGGGCGGTGCTCTGTGGAACGTCAGGTGGTGTCGGATGAGGGGAGAGCCATGTACAATGGTGGTGCGGCGGGGCTCACATTCTGGAGTCCCAATGTCAACATATTCCGTGATCCCAGATGGGGTCGCGGACAAGAGACTCCTGGCGAGGACCCAGTAGTAGCAGCTGAATATGCTGTCAGGTACGTCAGAGGCCTGCAAGGTGACCACGGCGAGAGGCTCAAGGTGGCTGCCTGCTGCAAGCATTTCACCGCTTACGACCTTGATAACTGGAATGGGGTTGATCGCTTCCACTTCGACGCCAAAGTAAATCAATTATTCATACTGTCTAACTAAATTGTTTGTTCACTGATTCGGAAGCTGCATCTGTTTGTGTCAGGTGAGCAAGCAGGACTTGGAAGACACGTTTGACGTCCCGTTCAGGGCGTGTGTGGAGCAAGGTCAAGTCGCCAGCGTCATGTGCTCCTACAACCAGGTCAACGGCATTCCTACTTGCGCGGATCCCAATCTCCTCCGCGGCACTATTCGCGGAGCTTGGGGTCTTGATGGGTATGGCAGCCTAGCTCGTGCTCCGACTTCAATCCAATTCTGGCTTATGATAATTAATCTGCGCAGGTACATCGTGTCAGATTGCGACTCGGTTGGAGTGTTCTATGAAAACCAGCACTATGCTTCAACTGCCGAAGAAGCAGCAGCTGATGCCATCAAGGCTGGACTGGACTTGGATTGCGGCCCCTTCCTAGGGACGCACACAGAGCAAGCAATTACCAGAGGCCTGGTGAAAGAGAGTCATGTTGACAGTGCCTTGATCAACACTCTCACAGTTCAGATGAGGCTAGGAATGTTCGACGGCGAGCCATCCACCCAGCCCTACGGCAATCTCGGACCAATGGATGTCTGCACTCCTCCTCATCAACAGCTTGCACTAGAAGCAGCCAGACAGGGCATAGTTCTCCTCAAGAATCAAGCTCCTGCCCTGCCATTATCCCCTCGCCGCCACAGGACGGTTGCTGTCATCGGCCCCAACTCTGACGTCACCGAGACCATGATCGGTAACTACGCAGGTAACACATCTCAGAACCTGTCTCGTTTTCAACTAAACATGTGTCAAAGTCTTAAACATCGTACTCAGGTGTGGCATGTGCATACGTCACTCCCTTGCAAGGAATTGAACGTTATGCCAAGGCTATACACCTGCAAGGTTGCATTAACGTGCATTGCACGGATGATGCGCATTTCGATGCTGCCGTGGCTGCGGCACGACAAGCAGACGCGACCGTTCTGGTCATGGGGCTGGACCAATCGATAGAGGCTGAGTTCAGAGACAGAGATGGCCTTCTTCTTCCAGGTCATCAACAACAACTTATCTCCAGAATAGCCTCAGCTTCTAGAGGTCCGACCATATTGGTCATCATGTCCGGCGGCCCAGTTGATATAACATTTGCCAAGAATGACCCCAAAATAGCTGCTATACTGTGGGCTGGATATCCTGGCCAATTTGGTGGAGCTGCCATAGCTGACGTATTGTTTGGAACCCATAACCCAGGTAGCTAGGCTAGGCTTCGTATTATTAAGCCATGATGTTCCAAATGATTGAATCTGACTGTTGCATGCAGAGGGAAAGCTGCCGATGACATGGTACCCTCAAGAGTACCTCAAGGACCTACCAATGACGGAGATGAGCATGAGACCATCTCACTCGACCGGCTACCCCGGCCGAACCTACCGATTCTACAAAGGACCGGTGGTCTACCCATTCGGCCACGGGATGAGCTACTCGAGCTTCTTACACACATTGGTCGATGCACCCAAACTCATCTCAATCCCACTGCACGGCCACAACCACAATGCATCATCTTCAGCAGGGCGGGCCATTAAGGTGACGCATGCCAAATGTAACAAAATCTCATTGACCCTAAATGTGGACATTAAGAACGATGGTTCGAGCGACGGAGCGCACACGCTGCTAGTCTTTTCCAATCCACCGGCCGGCCACTGGGCACCCCACAAACAGCTTGTGGCCTTTAACAAGGTTCGGATACAAGCCAAGGCGCAGCAAAGGGTACAGGTCAATATTCACGTGTGCAAGTTTCTAAGCGTTGTGGACAGAGCCGGTACTAGGCGGATTCCTTTGGGGCAGCATGTTCTTCATGTCGGACCAGTTCGGCACATTGTTTCTCTCCAAGCCGCAACCTAGGAGAGCTCGCAAGTTAAAAGTAGCAGATTTTTGTTGCATACACGCTGGTGCCTCGCTAAGCAATTAATGGCACTCTGCATCATCTCGGTTCTTATAAACTTACAATTTCAGAAAACAAAGTTAGAAACAAGGATTGAAATTGTTACCCTTGGTATTGCCTAGACACGTTAATAGAATTTGTCACAATTGAATTCTAGTCCGGAAGTCTGGACTTTTAAGTTCCAATATTAGAATTCAATATAAGTCTTCATAAATATCTCTCAACAACACCTTCATCGACTCTCTTGTAGTTTTTAAAATGTTTGCGAGTTTCCCCTGCTTTCCTCGGTCATTATTAGCCTTGGGTTGCGAAGCGGTGACTCTGTTTTCATGTCTAGTTTCTATATTCTGCAGCGCCAATGGAGGCCACCAAAACCTGTTTCCCATCTTCTTGATTTGAGTTTGTTCATAGTTGATCAGGTCGTGCAGGCATTTCAGGTAAGAATTCATGTCGTGGTCTCTGACGATGGTTCCTTCCCAACCATAAGCAGATGGATTTTTGAGTATCTCCATAGGGTAAGGATAGTCCAAAAATGCTCTCTGGGCTGATTTCACCACTCTCTCTGCTCTTAATGTATCGGACAAAGTACTAGTGAGAAGATACAGTCCGGGGCCAGGAGGGAGCAGATGATGTGGTGGGGAGAAGCTCTCCTCCGGCTGTAAAATCAGCAACTCCCCCATGGGCATGTACATCAACCTCTGTTGTTGTACCAGAGGCTCAGAGAAATGTATAGACAGAACAGATATGTTTCTACATGTTGTGTGCGTACCTGCTTATCGAGACAGGGATTGGTTCGGAAGCTGGCGTTGATGGCTGTGACTATGTCGATAAGCCAGCCAGGCAGGGTGACCGAAAATGCTCTGGGAACAATGTCTCTGTGGAGCGCGATGCCCTGGATGTGATCCTTGGGCAAGCCGAGCTCCAGCATTAGCTCTTGGCCTCCGCACATGATGAAAGGAGAGCCATAAGTCACAACAGGGAGCAGAGCTGAAATGGGTGCCTCGGCACGAATCAATAACATCAGATTCAGTAGCGTGGCTATACTTCCACCCAGAGAGTGTCCTATGAAGCGAATCAGGGGACGCCGTTTTATTCTTCCAGAAGATTTCAAGTGAGCTCGTGCCTCGGGAAGGAGCTGCTCGTAGATCCCTTTGGCAACCTCGTATACTCCTCTGTGGACAAGAACATCACGATCCTGCATAACAGAAATGTTGTGCGGAGACATGGAAACCAAGCCTGCAGAAGACATGGTGGAATTCAGGAGATACCTCAAACTGAACTGGCTCAAACCTCACATTTGCTTGCCAGGAAGCTATTGATTCTGACCCCTGTATACAAAACCAGCCATATGGGCGCCAAATGAGATTTTGCAATATTCACATGGATTGACCATAAAAGTTGAGAATCTGTTGATACCTGAATGACGAAATATCTGATCCCAGTCTTGTCATGGTCACATATGTACCATCCACACGGCTGTGAAGTAGCATCATTCACCTTGTCAGGTGAATTCCCCGGAAAATGAGCCCCCTGCGGATCGCAAACCATGCCTTGTGTAGAATACTTGATGTTCAAGTCACCAGCTTGTGTCGTCGCAGGTTTGGAATGCATCTCCAAGTGTGAAGTAACAAAACGGGTCCCCGTGCAGCTCAGCAAATTCTCTTCCTGCCACAACGTCACAATGCTAGTGAGGTGAGGTCAATCTATGAATACAATACCAGGGAATTGCAGTAGTGACTTTGCCTTGATTTTGGGTATGTGGTAAGTCAGGTTTCCCAAATAACACAGCTCGGCATACATTTTAACATCCGCCAAGGAAACCCTCCGTAGCAATTTAGAGAACGACTCTGCGTAGAACTGGAACACGCTTTCGCCATCAGAATCAGAATCACCGTCGTCCACTCTGCAGCCATACCCATTGCTGCAATCCGCTGCACCTCCTGCAACAGCATAATCTTCAACACCGCTCTGCTGCTCGGTTGCTATAACCATGGGCAACTGGGAGGAACACATCTGTGAGATTTTTTCAAGCCAATTATTCCCAGAGGCGTCACCTCGGAGGATGGAGAATGGTGGGGATGGGAGGGAATAATGGGGCCGTTTGGCGCAGTTCTTGATCATATTATGGGCGCTGACGGCGAAGGGACCTGCACGTCCATGGCCACATCCTCTTCCGACCGCCGGCATGGAGGCATTGATCATGAGGGTGGAAGAAGATGCAAATGCTTGGATTCTTCCTGCATGCAGCCGGCCGTTGGCTACAGAATCCATTGTTGCAGGGAAGAGAATTGAATGAATCTGTGAAATAAAATGAACAGATAATCATGATCGCTTGGGGAGGTTTTCGCATATAGGAATCAGTGAATAAAACGAATGAATGACTGCGTGAGAATCTGGGCTTCACCTACGTTCTGCTTTGAACATGACAATAATATTGAATTCAATATGGAAAAATAACCAATTATCAAGAAAGTGCATCGAAGCATTACTAAAGAGAAAAAATGCACCAAAACACATAAGTTAATATTAAATATCTCTTTCAAGGCCTATTATTATAAACCATTTGATTAAATAAGCTCACACTAAAATCTATTGAGTTATGTAATATCCGTAGAAGTCCTATATTAATTAAATTAGTTTTAGTATTGTGGAGTGAGTTATTGATTGCATATTTATTGGTAATTAACCTCCATCCATCCACATTTAAACAGATATTTATCCAATAGCGGTACTTACGAGAAACAAAAAAATCTTACGCGAGGAAAATGGACGGGACGTCGAAGGCATGCATATATATTTAATGTAATAAATGAAGGCGGGCATTCCGTTCCCACAGGGATGGCCCGCGCGCTCTAAATATTTCATCATCAGGATGGTCTGGCTGGTGGCTAGTGGCTTCTGCAGTATGTATGATGCGAGCGCAGCAAGGCAGCACTACGTGGCCAAATGCAGCACCGCAACCAGCCACATGGCCCACCACAGTATGAGCTTCTTTGCTTTCATATATTCCAACCTCCACCACAACGTACTCTTACTCTACTCTCTCCCTGGCTGGCTCGTTTAGTTCCCTCTAGCTAGCTCTACCATGGGGAGAGCGCCATGCTGTGACAAAGTTGGCCTCAGAAGGGGCAGGTGGACTGAACAGGAAGATCGAATTCTCATCAACTACATTAATCAAAACGGCGAGTGCTCATGGAGATCTATGCCCAAGAATGCTGGTAAGTAAAAGTAATCAATCAAACCTTATTTTCCATGAATGAAATTAATTAACTGATGGTCGTGTAGGATTGTTGAGATGTGGCAAAAGCTGTCGACTTAGATGGATCAACTACTTGAGAAGCGACTTGAAAAGGGGCAACTTCACCTCCCAGGAAGAAGACGCCATCATCAAACTCCATGCTTCACTCGGCAACAAGTACGTAACTATATTTCCTCTCATCATTTTCACCTTATAGCTAGCTAGCTACATTCTCTATGCTCTGTTTTACGAGTTGAATCTGCCTTGCAGATGGTCGCTGATTGCAAACCAATTGCCCGGAAGAACAGACAACGAAATAAAAAACTACTGGAACTCCACACTCGGCAGAAGAGTTGACGCATTCAGAAGGCCAAGCAGCGCTACTGTGGCTGGAGTTTTGCCACAACTCCTCGCTAGCAACCTAGCATCAGCAGAGATGAATGGCCCTGAACCGCCGCAAGGAGTTATTGCGAAGAAGAGAGGGGGCAGAACCAGTAGGGCAGCCATGAAAAAGAACAAGAGCAGCAGTAATGAGAGATCAAACAAATCTCACCAAGTAGCACCCCAACAAGCGCCCCGTGCACATGAAAGCAACCCCATTTACAGCATCAGTGCCAGTCATTTAAGTAGCAGCAGCAGTTCCAGCCTCAGCCTCAGTCCCAGTCACAGCCACGCTACTTCTTCTTCTGCGTTGACTTTACCACAGACTCCAAATGTGGGTCCCACATACTCTTGGAATGAGGATGTACTGGAAAGCTTAGTTTTTGACTCATTGCTAAATGACAGTCAGAGACCAACTCAGCATTTGGGGGTAGACATGTCATTTGATGACCTCGTTAACTTTGATGATGATGAGTTAATCGAGCTTTGTGGGGTCTTGGCCTGCAGCAGTAGTAACGGAGATATGGAGATGACAATGGAGTCACTATTATTAGATTCTCCAAAGCAAGCAGCAGCAGCAGATAACACCCAGAGTTCAGGTTTGGAAGACCGTTCACTAGCATGTGCTGCTGATTGGGATTGGGGAAACATACAAGCAGATGATAGTCATCTATGGAGTATAAATGAACAAGATGGGAGCAGCATAACTTCCTGGCTGTGGGATCATAATGCTAATCGTCAACAAGATAGTAATAATGTGGCGGACAGGGACCAGAAACACAAAGAAGCTATGGTGGCCTGGCTGCTGTCCTAAGACAATATTTACCACTGCTTTTATGTGATCATTTAGCTGTAACTTAATAGTAAGACGACATTTAATAATCAAGTATCTACTTATTCTGTCGTGAATGTTTTTTAAGGTTAAATTTGATAGAGGTTGGAACTGCACGTACACAATCCAGAGTGTGCAAGATCGGTTCCTGCCTGAAAATTATGAGTCGGATTTAATCGAATCCGGTATTTAGTTCGGATCGGATTAGGATCTTCGGTATAATAAACTAATCCACAAAACTTATTGGAATAATGAATATTAATGTGTGGAGAAAAATCACCGTGCGCCCCTTTGTGATTAAGATTTAAATGTGGAAGACATCTCGGATTGAGTTGATAAAATTAATGAAAATTTCATTGTAACAAAGTATGAAATCGATCTTTGAAATGCCAAAATCGAATGTGTAGTGAATGGGAAATCAATACTCAAAATTGGCCTAAAATTATTAAAAAATTTAGTGCGCCTGATTTCGGAATGGATGGGTGAATGAAATGAATGACTTAAGTTTATTCCCCATATTCGTGATAATACAGAAAAATCTTGAATTTATATATAACTTCATTCCTAACATTCATAGGGAATTAAACAAAGCTCTCCCACTAGTTATACACCTATTAAATACTTTTAAATATAATAATAGACGATACTTGCAATAATGCATCGTATATCATCAAATGTAAGATGATATTTATTTCTTGAAATACTTTCTTATATTCAAAATATGAATTTTATAATAACAACAGAAGACATCTATATAGAAACCGTTGTCGTATATGCTTTAGACGGTGTGAAGATGAGCCTTAAACCTCAAAAAAAAAAAAAATTAACCCTATATAGTTTTCGATCGTTCCATCCCTAAATTCAATTAAATGATCTGATCAGGTTAAGAACAAGCTCAACCCGTCATAATTGGTCCCACGCGCACCTCTGCACGATACATGCTAGACGGGATAAGACACCCAATTCCTTAGATGATATGGAACATTAATGCTGCAAGGTCCAACTCAAAAGAAGACGATAGTACGGCTGTATAAGGGATAACGTGGATGAGGAATATATATGTGAACAAGCACATGGATACGTGCTAAGTTTTTGTTATGTGGTCTGCACAGGCTAAGGATCGTTATATGATATTCATTCGACAGCAAAAGTGCATGTATTACCTACGTAGCTAATTCAGCACCATAATATATGCAGGTAGAGATCAGTAGAGCCACGTATCACATCTATCATCCAGCACAACGCATTAATGACTAGCTAGGGCTATCTGCAGCTCTTGTAGCCCTACCTACTTTTTGGTTGCATCAATCTAGTTTAGCAGCTGGATTGTTGTATGATACGATTTTGTATGTGCGTACAATTCAATGCTAACATTCATATACCGCTGCAAATGGAATGTCCTGGAGACCATCATAAAGGCTTTGCCCTTCTTCATATCTCAGTTATGTAATTTATTGCTTTGTCAAGTGCATGCCGTCTCATCCCACAAGCTGTCCATGGAGTTTCTTGATTATGGCCGATACGAAAACTGTACACACACCATTCATGATGATGATGATGATGATGATGATGATGATGATGATGATGATGATGATGATGATGATGATGATGATGATGCACCCAAATATAGGGGGGTGTAACTGTGGTTGAAAAATAACTGACAACAAGAACCATACAGCCTAGCCAAGAGGGATCGTCAAGAATAGCACCTTATAAACAGTCACATTTGGTGCATTTTGTCCTTCCAATCCCTTCCTCAAGTCTCTCTCGCCCTGCGCTGTGCAGCGCAGGGGAGATAGGCTTCCACCACCGCAAATCAAATTAATGGAAGCAGCAAATGCCATCACGACCAGCAATAATGTGGACGCTGCAGATACCGTGCTGCGCAAGGAATTGAAGAAGAAGCAGTCCGCCAATGTGTTAAAAGTCGCATTGTTGACCCTCTTTGGGAGACGTAAAACTGCAAAATGCATCCATGCAGAGGCGGTGGCAGACCCCAACAACTGGGCCATGATTGTTGGATGCATGCGCCCGCTCAACCTTCAATCCACCTTGATGCTGCCTGATGAGGAGACCAAGAAATCCGTACGCGAGGAGAAGAATATGGCTATAGTTAATGATGATATGACAACGGAGTTACCTTCATCGGATGTTGCTCCGCTGTCATCGTCATCATGTTGTGAGTGCGGTGGGGAGAGTAGGTATGCTTCGGCATTGAATTTGCAGGAACTGGATAAGGAGGAGGGGAGTTCCGAAGAAGAAGAGTTTGATGACACACGAGGAGACGCAATGATTGATATGAAGGCTGAGATGTTCATTGCTGAATTTTATGCCCAGATGAGGATTCAGAACATGAGCTGCTCATCATCATCCTAAATTTATATGTAATGCAAAACACTGCCACTTTTCTCAATTATGAATAATTTACATTTATGATGAACCGACATTTCTCATCTTTTTTATATAACATGTTGCGATTAAAGGGGAATGAATTATTGCTGGATTAACATTTTCATTGCTGCAAAAGCAAAAGAACCCTAAACCATATATGATTAATAATTTATATGGTTGCTGGCCTGTCATTGTGGTGTAAAGCCTTGATCAAAATGATGAGCCTCGTTACCATCCACCATAATCATATCACAATCTCGTATGCTAAACTTTCATCTCATACACTCCTCCTCCTCAATCCTCATAGTCGCTCACAAGCTTCATCACATCATCATCAAAGTCAAACAATCCACTCTGTACTAAATTTCAACAGTTCGCCACGTGTCTTTCTTAATGGGCCGCTGTTGACACGGGCTTCGTGCCCAGTTCTCATTATTCCTATTTTAGTAGGTTCGGAACCGAGCCAGAAATTTGAATTTTGTCGAACGTTACCTCTTCAAACGGCCGAATTTCGTGTCCCATATATTATTTCTTTAGACCTTTTCATCCCACAAACTTTACCGTGGATAGTAATTACATAAGATCCGAAGTGGGCAGGCATGTAGCTTAGATTTCAAGGCCATCAACATTGGTGGTTGTTGAATGTTTGGTTCGACAAAGAACATCATTAACTTAACATATAAGGCTCAATTTGATAAGACCAGTTCAACGACTACCAATAGTAACTCTATTTACTTACTACATTTTTCTTCTATTAATTTAAATATAAATAAATTTGAAATTCCCAGTGACAGACTCATACTTGAACAACTAATAATTAAAATTTAAAGTAAAATGGATGGCGAGAAATTTGAAAAACGAAGCAACGGTTGGGATTCCGAGCCTAACGGTTCGGCGAACGGGGGACTTTTGAAAGTGGAACACGTTCGTTCATTGTATAAAGCAAAAGACGCGAATGAGTTGTGAACAGAGACAACCGATGAGCAGAGAGAGACACAAGATTGCGGTATAAGCAAGTTGCCAGCTGAAGCTTTTTGTTACCCAAATCGAATCTGCTGTTGAAGTGAAGAAGACGAAACCACCACCTCTCCGATCTCGCGGTTTTCGATCGCCGAAACCCTAGCGGGAATAATTGGGGACGCAATTGGTTGAAAGATTTGCAGTGGAGTGGTTGGGATTCGTTTTTGATTCGATGGCGAGCAGTGGCGGGGCATTTCCGTTTTCTGTTGCGTCTGTGGTTGAGGACGTTCTTCAGCAGCATGGGAATACTCGATCTACTGGACTCGATTTGGAATCTAGGAAGGCTGAGGAAGCTGGTAATCTTTTATATTGTATATTTTATGTAGATTCTTTTGTTGAAGACTCGAGTGTTGTTGATCTGATTTTGGGATTTTAAATTCCGATGCTATGTAATTTGAGGCTGGGCTCTGGGAAATTTAGTAGTTCATTTCTTGGTGTTTATCTAAGAACAAGTTTCTTGGAATTGACAATGTAACATCGTCATCTCAACCCCTAAGAATAAAATTAGTGTCAGTGGAGATGGATTCCATTCGATTCTGTAGGAAACTGGAGTGTGTGGTTCTTTGTACAGCATTTTCATCATCTTAAATTTACCTGAGCTACCTTTATGGGTTTCCTTTGCATAAGGAACGAAAAAGATGTCTATTGGATGATGTGGCTTAAATTATTGGCAAAAGAATTTTGTTTACTTATGGTTTTGGTGTGGTGCCAATGCTAATTTATCTTAACATATATTCTTTCCCGCAGCATTGAGGCGGTTCGAAGCCGCCACATGGCTGAGAAAGATGGTTGGTGTAGTCACAGCCAGGGATTTACCAGCAGAGCCTTCTGTGGAAGAGTTTAGACTTGGTTTGAGAAGTGGGCATATTCTTTGCAATGTATTGAATCAAATTCAACCTGGAGTTGTTCCAAAGGTACTTCACATTTATGAATCACAGTTGGGAATTAAAAGATAAATAATGAACCTTTAATTTTGTTTTTTTAGGCGCTGGTTCATTGTAATGGACAGCACTTGTTTTGCTGTGTGCTTGGTGCGTGCGTTGATATCCTTTAATCGTGCTTTTCAGGTGGTAGAAACACCTCGAGATGCAGCTCTTATCCCTGATGGAGCTGCCCTGTCAGCCTATCAATATTTTGAAAATGTGAGGAATTTCCTTGTGGCTATGCAGGAAATGGGACTTCCCGCCTTTGATGCATCTGATTTGGAACAGGTAAGTAGTATTCACAACTGAATGACGTTTTTCCTCAAAAATATGTGAGGGTCCCCCAATTGCAGTAGATTGGCCAGACATGCGAATCATGTTTGTTGGTTTATCAGGGAGGAACGTCAGCCAGAATTGTAAATTCTGTTCTAGCTTTGAAGTCTTATTATGAGTGGAAGCAAAGTGGTGGAGATGGAGTATGGAAATTCAGTGGCAACGTCAAAACGACCTTTTCTTGCAAATCATTTGTGCGAAAGACTTCAGAACCCTTCACAAGTTCTTTGTCCAGGAGCAACTCAACTATTGATAGATCTTCAGATGTACCCGACCATACCTTGAATAAAATGGTTGGTAAGCTTTATAGTAAAGGTTGTCATATACCCATATTTTTCTTGCAGTTATACAATGATTGATTTTGTGTGTGTCTAGCAGTCCAATTCAAGCCCCTTTGGTTTACTTGCTCGGGCAGTCTTGAAGGATAGAGCTCCAGAAGAAGTTCCAATGGTATAAGTTAACAAATTTCTTACTAGCTGAATTAAACTATGGATTATTTGTATGGCGTCGACTTCGGGTTTTGTGTTTAATGTTGTCATAAATATATTATGTTTACAGGTTGTGGAGTCTCTGCTTTCGAAGGTTGTGGAGGAGATACAGAGTCGCCTCATCAGTCAGACTCCACTTGTATGTTGTTAGATTAGTTGCCTTTAAAAAAGTTGTTTGTCTTTCATCATTAAAATAGAAGTCATGGTATAATCATGTTCTAGCTCATGTCTGTTAACAAAGCTCATATCAGTGATTCTACTGTGATAGAGCAAAGCCTGTCCACAAGATGCACCAGCTGTGTGTAAGAAGTCTTTTTCGAGGACCCTCTTCAGTGATTCAAAGGTACAAATCTTCCAATACAGAAACTGTAGCCTGTTACTGAGATTGTAGTTTTAAATTTTTTTTATAGGGCAGAGTCTAATATATGGAATGTTTTTATAATGTCTGCTGGAATTAAGGCGGAAGAGAGAGTGCTGCCTAGTTACAAGGAACATATTGACGAGGTGGAATCAAAAGAACATTCCCTGAAGCACCTACTGATTGTTGATAAACAACGAAGTGATATCCTGGTACAATTTATGTCATTATATCTATTTCCTTCTTTTGTTTTATTGAGAATCAACAGATTAAGTATTTTTTTCTAATATTTTTTCGGGTATGTATGTGTGCAGGATTTGAAGAGCAGTCTTCAAGCCACAAAATCTGGTGTGCAGTTTCTGCAAATGAAATTTACAGAGGAATTCCAAAATCTTGGTAAGAATTGATCATGTAAAATTAGATGTTAAAGTTGTATGTTTACTACTTAACAATCTTAAAGTTGTATGTTTACTACTTAACAGGTGTGCATATTCGCAATCTCTCTAATGCTGCTTCCGGATATCATAGAGTTCTTGAAGAAAACCGCAAGTTATACAATCAAGTGCAGGACCTCAAGGGTAACATGTTTACTAATGTTATCAAATCTGCTGGTTGCTGATTATTTATGACTATTTATTGTTTTTTTTTTTCGTGAAATATAGGGAGTATCAGAGTCTACTGCCGTGTAAGGCCTTTTATGGGCAGTCAGGCAAATACTCTTAGCAGTGTTGAACATCTAAATGAAGGAGACATAACTATAAATACACTTGCAAAGAATGGGAAAGGGCGTAAATCATTCCATTTTAATAAAGTCTTTGGGCCAACCGCATCTCAAGGTATGCTGTGTATTCTTAGTTATTAAACTTCGGGGCATGTCGTATTTCTGAGTCTGGCCTATACTTTTTATTTTATTTCTTGCAGAAGAAGTATTTGCTGATACCAAGTCACTTATTCGTTCTGCTCTCGATGGCTATAATGTCTGCATTTTTGCATATGGCCAGACAGGATCTGGAAAGACCTACACTATGGTAACAAATTTATAAAAGAGGCACCTTTGTATTTATCATTATTTACTTAACTTGTTGTTCTGCAGACTGGGCCTTCTGTTCTGACGGAACAGAACCAAGGCGTAAACTATAGGGCACTGCATGATTTATTTCTTCTTGCGGAGCAACGAAAGGACATGTTGCATTATGATATTTCTGTGCAAATGATGGAAATATATAACGAGCAAGTTAGAGATCTACTTGTTATGGATGGATCGAACAGGAGATATCCTTTTTAGTTGTTGTCTAATTATATTCAGTAGCTCAAGTATTTTTATTGAACTTCATTTGCCTCATCCCAACATATTGTCTTTAATCCGCCACACATTAGATATTCGCAACAGTTCTCTGACAGGTCTAAATGTCCCAGATGCCAATCTGGTTCCCGTAACATCCACCTCTGATGTAATTTATTTGATGAACCTTGGGCATAAAAACCGTGCAGTCGGTTCTACAGCTCTCAATGATCGAAGCAGCCGGTCACACAGGTTCATGGTCTTTTCATTCAGTGTCGTTTGCTGTGCTCAGCTATCAACGCGTTTGCATTAACCATATTTTCTTTGCTTTTCAGTTGTTTAACAGTTCATGTTCATGGGCGAGAGTTGACATCTGGAAATGTACTTAGAGGCTGCATGCACTTGGTTGATCTTGCTGGTAGTGAGAGGGTAGACAAATCAGAGGTGACAGGAGACAGAATGAAAGAGGCCCAGCACATTAACAGATCTCTTTCAGCCTTAGGTGATGTGATTGCTTCTCTTGCTCAAAAGAATCCTCACGTTCCATACAGGAACAGTAAACTCACTCAACTGCTCCAAGATTCACTTGGTAAGAAGGTTGCCCTAATTTGCATAAGCAGCACCAGAGGAACTACATCCTAAACTTTGTTATGCACTATATGCAGGAGGTCAAGCCAAGACACTCATGTTTGTTCACATCAGCCCAGAGCTTGATGCTGTCTCGGAAACCGTTAGCACCTTAAAATTTGCTGAGCGCGTATCCTCTGTTGATTTGGGTTCAGCCAAAATTAACAAAGACAATTCAGAAGTGAAAGAGCTCAAAGAACAGGTCTATTATTTCTTTCTACTCCTTATTTTTTGTTTCCAAAGGTTTTCTAATTGCAATTCTCATGTTTTAGATTGCCGGCCTCAAAGCAGCATTACTGCAGAAGGCGGGGTTATCTGTTAGCAACACAAAGAAAGTTAGAATTAATGAGTCATCACCGTATTGCCCAAAGAAGTCGGCTGGCGATTTCCTAGGTCATCAGCAACCAATGTGTGATGGCGATTTGCTAGGTCATCGGCAACCAATGTGTGATGTAGGAAATATTGAGGTCAGTCATTGCATCCACTTGCTTTTGCTTGCCTGTTGTTGTATCTTGGTAATTGATTTATTATATGGTGCTGCATAGGTCTGGAGCACTCCATCCTCAGCATCGATGCAGAAGAATGTACGTTTGGATGTTGATGAGGCTGTAGTGACTTCCGTCCCTTGGCCACCAGTGGTCCTTCCCTGTGATGAGATAATGAATGAAGAAGAAGATAAAGAGATGGGTGCTGATGGGCAGTGGGTGGACAAAGTGATGGTGAACAAGCAAGATGCTTCTTGTAAAGTTGGAAACCTATTAGGAAGCAGGAGTCCATTCCGCCAGAAGTATCTTCAAGACACTTCCAATCTATACCACCAGCAGTCATATAACATGTTCAATGCAAAATCTGATGATGTTTTGGATGACGATGCTGGCACTAGTGACTCGTCAGAGCAAGGGGATATGATGCACTGGCAGTACAATCATGCAACAAAAATCCCCAGCGCAACTGGGTCTAGAATTCCCACCTTAACCGGATCAAAACTGGGTACACCAACTCCTACAACAACAAAGGGATCCAAACTCAGGTACGGATTTAATTATTTATTTTTCTCAAGTTAGTAGAAAGAGAGAGTTAGTTAATTCTTGTGGTTTTGTTTTGGTGAAATCAGGATTCCAAGTTGTAAACTGAGACAGTCACCAGCTGAGAAGTCGACACCTACGCGCATCGGAAGCAGAAAGAAATAGAGTAATTTTGGCATTGATTAATTCTTTTTCTCAAGGAGTGAATGACTAAAGAGTAAAGAGTGTGTTGTGAAGCAATTAACTCCCTGCCTTTTTGTTTCATTCTTATCTATGTATATGCACAGATTTTCAGCAAAACTTAACAATCATCAACATTTTACTATGATGAGTTTTGAATATTTTTAACATACTAAGAAAGCCTAAAACATGTGTTGTGAGATGGTCTGTCCCTCGGCATGTTGTTTTGAGGAAGAAAGTTCCCAGGAGGAGGACTCATGTTAGGACCAGTCTCGGTTTTGCATATTTTCTCTTCAAAGTTCCTACTTCTACCAAAACAACGGCTACCCCTGTATCTACATTTGATATCAAAGTTCAAAAAGAGGATAGATGGGGAAAATTCAGATGAGTTTCTTAATTCTTCGGGATTCGAGTGGCCAATTCGCCATGGGCGATTGATTGATTAGAAACCCTGGCGAGGAGAGCGATGGTTCGATTTGAAAATCAGAAATTGGTCCGGCAAAGCCCAATGCATACAATTAAAAAGTCTACCTCAGCTTGAAAAGGCAACCATTTAAAACCCGTTTATTTCTACCAACGACAACTGAATCCAAAATGAAGCAGCAATTCTCCCACTAAGCAAGAGCACCAGCACCAGCACCAGCAGCCGCGCCGCTTCTATTCCCGCTGCCACACTTCTTAGTAACAAACCTGATGAGCAGAAAACAAGACACATCAGAGAAAAACATAAACACCATCCTGGGATTACACAAGTTTTTTACCTGAAGAAGTCCCTCCACATCAACTGATTAGTTACACTTCCCATGCCGCCCCCATTTCGCTTAATCTCATCAAACACAGTCTTAGCCGACACGCACCCAGTGGCCAGCCATGGGTTCACCTTGCTCAAAAAATTTGCACCACACACGCTCTCCTCTCCATTTTTCCCACTCTTTCCTGCCTGAGCTTTAAACTCCGCAACAAGGCTCTTCACCTTGTTTTGGGCCTCCGTTTCGCCTCCCAGCGGCCCATTAACTGCACCCATTTGGCTCGAGCCCAAGCCCAAATCCATCAAGCACGGAATCTCTCCGGCGTCCACGTCACCTCTCGCTGGCTTTCCCTTCAGCTGATCCAACGCAGCGATCGTCTTCCTCGGATTCAAGCTCTTCACTTTCGAACGAAACGCTTCGTAGCTTGCCGGCATTGATTCTAAATTGAACGGTAGATCGTCGATGTGGACCAGCGTGTTGCCCCAGAACGATTTGAATTCAACTCCTTCCTCCTTCATCGCTGCTTCAATCGCCAGCTCCGACTTGGTATCGTTTTTGGAAATCTCTCTGTGTGCGTACACAGCTTCAGCTCCGACCGCTTTTGCCAGATCGACCAGAATGGTTTTCGGGTTGCCGACTCGGATGATCAAGTCAGAGCCTTTAGATTGAAGATTCTTCCTGAGGTCTGAAACAGCCTCGATCAAGAACGAGGCGCGGATCGATTCGGATATGGATGGGGAGGTTTTGAACTCTTTTGGGTCAAAGCAGAAAACTGGGAGGACGGACATGGACTCATTGTTGGCGGAGCTGAGACATTCGTTGTCGTGGAGGCGGAGGTCGCTGCGAAACCAGACGATGGAAGCTCGACGAATTGCGGCGGCGTTGGAGGGGTCGCAGGGGCGGCGGGGGTTGATGGTGAGCGGAAGCTGAAGAGGGGCGGCTGAGATGGAGGGTTTGGGTCTGGGCGGGGTGAGGGTAAGGGAAGAGGAGATGGATAGGGATGAGGCTTGAGATGGGATTCTGACCTTGCTGGGTTGGTGGGTGTGTTGTAAAGATTGCAGCTTTGGTGAAAGAAGTGTGCTTTTTGAGCTGATAATTCTGGAGAGTGAAAGTGAGATTGAAGCAGTTGCAAATGGTGATCTGGGGATCTGGGGTTGTTCATCTGCATATTCTGTTTCTGGGGTTTGGTTGCTGGGATCCATTTTGGCAAAGCTGGGATGTGAAATGTGATGAGTATGTGGGATTGATGTATGGTTGGTCTTGGTCATCTGAGAATCCTTATAGAGGAATTAGAGGTTGTTGCGAATGTTAACGTCACCTAACCTTTGCCCAGTGCAGGCACACCTTTTAGTCTCATTCGTTCAACCTGGTCCAAGTTTCACCAACCCTCCAACTTCACATGCTACCTACACCAACATCAACAGAAGAGCAACAAAGGTTATGAGCAGAAGAAGAGCTGAGCACAAAGTGGCTAATAACCACGGATTTGAGACAAGATCGGGACGTTTATAGCACCTGCTAGTCAACATTTATACGACTGAATCATCCAAAAAGTAACTTCTTTTTTAGAAGGTCAATCTGCTCACTCTTGTTGACGACCTTCCCCACGTCTTTCCTCTTGACTAGTTGTGGTGGAGAAGGAAAAGGAGGTTAGGTTCGGGAGGCGAGAAGCAACTGATTAGGGCTTCTAAGTATGAAATATGAATGAATGCACATCTGTAAATGAAACTTGAGGAGTGCAACTTTTACTTGTCATAAATATAAGATAAGAGAATGATACATACTGCAAAAATTAAGGGACTCATATATGATACAATGGACCAGGGAGGGAGGGAAGGAGGCAGCCAGGCCAGGCACGCAAGTCCCTCTTCTTCCCACCAGTGTCTGTCATATAACAAACAAATACCCCATCCATCTCCCTATAAATCTCAATGCTGTACACCCATCTGCTCCTCCTCTCCCTCTACATGAAGTAACTCAGAGACTGCTTTTTCCTTGACCCGCCTTCTCCGTACAGTTCATTCCACTGCGTCAGCTCACTCATGTTTGACGAATCTGTCGACACACTGGCACATACCTGTGACACAATATCCCATCAACCAACAATTCTCAATTAACAATAGTTACTGCAGTCAAGAGTCAAAAATGTCTACTTGTTCATGCGCATATTTGAAGTCTGCCATGTTCAACGGTCGAACATCTGAGCTGCTGTACAATGCAGGCAGCCCTCTATTCTCAGCTTGTGCTATTTCCCTCTCCTACAAGACCAAATGAAAAATTCACATGGTATCTCACAATCTAGCCAATATCACAATAAATCACTCATTTTCCCAGGTCAGCTTCACTCCTTCATTCAAGCTTCTTCTTAGTAAATACACACGAATTCAACCGCTCATTGCTTTCACACAGTTTAACTTTCTGTAACCACAACGCACATAAGTTGCAAGTTGATTGAATGCGCAGACAGACAATTAACATATATTTATCATCCCACGTTAACTAAGATGAAAAAAAGCCCACTACCCACTTACTATATACAGCTAAACTTGTACAAATTTGGCCGACACATTATATTACTATGAGACTGGGCTCTGTATGTGTGACAAACCTTGCTACAGCTAAAATTTCAAAAGATAAATAACATGCAAAGTATGATGCCCATAGTGAGAGGAGAAAAGGAATTCTGCATAAAAGATCAACGAACCTTCTTTTCCTTTTCAAGAATCTCTCTAATTGGGCAGTGAGCAGCAGTGACGCACAGGTTCTGAGACAAACATCATATGATTAGTCAAGATTTTTAAGGCATTGATGCTTTAAGAAGAAGGTTAGAAAAACGTGTGAAAAATCTACCTTGAGGTCACTGCCAGAGTATCCATCGGTCATACTAGCGACTGCTTCAAGATCAACATCAGGTGCCAATTCTTCCTTCCCTAAAATAATTTTCAAGATTTTTTCTCTATTTATAGCATCTGGCAAGTTGACCATTAGTCTGCACAACCAAAATATGAAGTCAAAAAGGAATGTCACTCCAAAAAAGTGCAGTTCTTCACCAGTGTGAATAGGTGTGAACCTTCGAGGGAGCCTACGAATGACAGCTTCATCAAGGTCAAAAGGCCTGTTAGTAGCAGCAAGCACGAGCACACGCTCCTTATCTTTGGTACGAAGTCCATCCCAATTCACCATAAATTCATTTTTCATCTTACGCATAGCCTCATGTTCACCGGGATTTTCACGTCTTCCTAGCATGCTGTCCACCTAAATGAGTACCAAAATGGTCAGCTTCTTTTTTCCTTCAACAGAAGAGGCCCCTGAAAGAACCAGAGATGCAAAAGAATAACAGCAACTAACCTCATCAACAAAAATGACACTAGGTGCGATTTTACTCGCCAGAGTGAATACGGCTTTTACATATTTCTCTCCTTCGCCAAACCACTGTATGCAGAAAAAATGGCCATAAAACATATACTTTGAAATGCTCAAATTAAGTATATAAATCAAGCTTTTTATAGAAACTAAATAAAGGTACCTTGGACGTAATGCCTGACATTGATATGTTAATAAAGTTAGCCCCAGCTTCAGTAGCAACTGCCTTGGCTAGCATAGTTTTCCCCGTGCCAGGAGGTCCAAATAAAAGAATTCCTTTACAAGGCTGCATACAAATAAACAACATTCTTGTTAGATCCTCCTACCTACCTGGCGCTACTTACAAGGCACCTTACACAACTCCAAAAGACAGAAGTGTCGAATCACAAAGAATGTCAACAATCAACAATCACCTTACACAACTGCCCTTTACTAAATAATTCTGGTCTCTGGAGAGGTAACATAACAAGCTCTTTCAATGTGTCCTTCACATTTTCAAGGGCCCCAATGTCATCAAAAGTGACTCCAATGTCATTTGGTGGAATAACATCTGCCAGAAGTTTCTTCTCAAACTCATTTTCCGTAACAACATCCTGTTAAAGAATACCCCTTCTTCATAAATACATGGTAATGAGAACAGAGATTCAAATATTAAAGACAGCAATACCTTCAAAGATTTCTTCGAGCTCTTGTTTTCGTTTTGAATACCATCAAAGATGTCTAATCCATGTTGAATGCTGCATATCAGGTATACAACACAATGTACTGCTCAATGGATTACAAAGAGTATTGACAATGTACAAAAAAATGAAGTCATATAATAAAATATGAGAAGAAGAAGAGGAGAAATTTCAGTCAGAGACAGGCAAAAGGAAAACATATGTACCTGTCACTTGATATCAAGAGCTTGGCATTTTTCATGGAGGGATTAGCCGTATGCATAAAGTGATGACTCAGAGCCCACCCAATGATTTTCTCAGCACCTAACACAATATTTAAATACCATTAGCAATGCAGTAAGGATCCACACATAATGGTGCAAAGAGGAATATCACCTTCAGTTGTCAGTGACTGATCTTTAATGCATAAATTTTGTAGGTCTGGGCAATCCAAACCAATTCGCTTCAAAACCTGATATCCAAAACTCAAGTAAGTAAGGACATCAGCTACTCAGTGTGCATGATGGTGAAATATACTGAATGTAAGTCAACATAATCATGAACACTGTGCATTTGAAAAAAAGAAAAGAAAAGGGAACTGTTTTGGGTACATGTCATGTAAAGTGTTTGGAACACAATTCACAGAAGGGGTAGTCGAGGAAGAAAAGTGGGGCATGCCAAGATTGATTATTGTAATGCACCATCCATTAAGGGAAAACTCTCCGTGAAATGTGCTTAAGAGAGAAGTATGACATTGTGGCAAATTACGTAAAGTTTTTTAACGAAGATCAATATCAAAAGGTAACCGAGGAGTTTTCAAAATATAGGCAACCATTTTCTAAGCGGACGTGTAAATAATTAAAAAACCAAACATTAGCAATCAAAATCTATGAAACACTCAGTGCACGCAATACTCACAGAACGGATGGTGACAATGTTTGCTTGTGTTCTCAAAATTTCAGTGTCGCGTTCAAGCTGCTGCTTCCAATCAGGGAGGAGAGCTTCATCCTACAAAGAACCAAAGTTAAAGGAGTTTTTCCTCGCATGTTTTCAGCATTCAATCACACAGTAAAGATATTACCTGTGGAAGCTGAATTGTTATTTTGTTTGGAAAAAGCTTAGCAAGATGCTTTGCCACCTTCGGCGTGTCCTTATTTTTGTCCTGCATCCTACCAATACTGTCCTGCAAAATGATAAAATACTTTTCCAGTCATTTAAGCTGACAAGTGCAATGAAACAGCCTCCAATACCACCTGAAGAATCTTTCCATTTCATATTGTTACTGGAAAAATGTGTAGCGCCATGTAGCTACATATCTAGTAATCCCTGAAATCTTCTATGAATAACAAATTATTAGAAACCTTTCCTAATGTCTAACCTATTTTATTCAACCGACAGTTATAGAGTCTGTGTCCTTAATTACTCCAATAACCAAATACATATATAAAAGTAATAAGAGGAAGAGCATAAGTAATCGTGATAACCTAAAATGACAAACAAACTGGCCTATATTCATAGCTAGCAGGAAAACAGAAAGGAAAAGACGAAACAGAAAGGAAAACATACTGGGAACGCAAGGTCCAACAGAGCAGTTTGGTTGCTCCCAAACTTTGTAAATAAAAGACCCCCAGGATGAGACTGCAAAATGATAGATACACATGTTATGAAGAAGGTTGTTACATCCACTACCAATTTACAAATTCCAAATCAAATCAGGCCTGATTCAAGTGTACCTTTTCCTTGTGGCTGTCCATCTGGGTGTGAGATCCGATTACAACTAGATTGTCAGCTAGATTATAAAACTTGCTCTTTAAAGCAGCGAGCACCTCCGAGTTTCCAGCCAAAGACTTTTCCACATCCTTCACAAACAAAATTAGAGGAGAGCTTCTGCTTTCAGTTGATGCCACCTGCAGAACGTTGGATCTTTCAGTTGCTTCTTGATATTACATACACAAAAGAAGAGTGAGAATTAATGTCAGCATGGCAATAAAAACATGATCACCATTCACCTCAAAGATTTCACTGATGGCAAGTCTGTCCAAATCATCGCCTCCAGAGCCATCCAAACATAGACAATCGGCTGCAGCACATAAACTATATGGTCAGTGAGTTCAATAAGTAAAATTATCAAAGTAAGAGTCGAGCAAATTAAGTGGATGAGAAAGTAACCAGCACAAAAGAAACCATGGCCTTCTTCACAGAGGCCTCCTAGATCGTTGCCATCAGGAACTGATTTATCAAATTTTACACCTATTTTCGACTGCTCGTTTTCTTCAAAGGCAAGAACTACTTTGCCTCGGTAACCAGGTGTAGGTCCCCTACAGCATTATGATGAAATAATTGACCAACAAACAATTGAATTGAATAAAAAAGAATTCGGGTCTCAGTTTACTGGCAACCCAACGTGCTATTTTATTGATGTTGTTGGTACCTTATATGTTGCTGCATGGCAGATGTGCCAGATAAAATAGAACCCACAAATTTTACTCTGTCACCTGAAAATTCCAACATACTCGATGCATCATGACATCATGTAATACACTGAAATGGTGAACTTATTAAGCGTCATACCATGTATCACAAATTGGTGAACAAAGTTAAGCATGCATACCTTTCTTAAACCTATAGTTTTTTGACGAAGCAGTTGAGGCTTCTTGTTTGGGCAAAGCCTGAGAACTAACAATAGTCGCGCCCATAATATCAGCTTCGACGCTGGAAGCAGGTTTCTTTTGCTGTGATAGAGCTGCATGTGAAGCTCGCTTAGCAAATACGGATGCCCTCACTTGCCTTAAACTTTCTTTCACCATGGATTTTTCTTTTGCTAAATCTGTATCCTTTTGGACTGGTCCTGAAAACTACACAAGAAATCACAGATTTATTGCACACAGCAGAGCAAAGGCAGAAGCAACAACAATAACAGAAAACGTGCCCAACAGCCACATTTTACCATATTTTTCTAACATACCGTGCAAGACTGTAGATGGCTAAGTGTTCATTCATAATAGTAATGCCTTTGAAAAAATATCATGCAATTTCACCACAGTTGAAGGTAAAGGATCTTACGCCCGGAAACAGTAGAGAGTCAACAATCAATAGATTCACCCCAAAATGCTTAGCAAGGGCTTTCACTATATTTTCCTGATATATTTCCGAACCTACAGCAAACAATGAAAACCCCTGCATGAGAATACAGATTCAAAGGCAAGCCTTTTTGTTGATATAGTTACAAAGAAAAATGCCACTCCACACCTGCAGGGCCAGATAATAGTATACGTGGACAGACAGTGTTTAGGTCTGCAGTATACTTGACAAACTTCCTGCACTTGAGATGCACAAAAGCCGAGGTAATCAACACATTCTTCGTCGAGTCACTGGAAGATGCATGAAACGAGAGATCTTGATGTAAGTTGTCTATTAAAATATTCAGAATCCATGATATATTGAAAACAGGAAGGTAAGCATATATGGGTCTAAGATTTACCTTATATAGTAAGGGAAATTTTCAAATGTGACATCAATATCGTCCGAACTAAGAACACTTCTTCGCAAAGTATCTAAGAACGCCTTGCGTCCAGACACTCCTGAAAACTCTGATATATCAAAAGTTTTCAAGAATTCTCTGATTTCCCTTTGTTCATCAACTACCTTCAGTATGCTGCCATTCAATTCAGCATTTGAAACTAATCCTCTATCATCTGGAAAGAGTGAACCTACTACATTAGATGCCCCAGTTATCTGTCCATTTTCTGTATCCATGCAAACGTCCAATTCAATTCCATCAACACTCTGATTTCCAGGTTCCAATTCAGGTGATGGAACAACATTTTCGTCTGTTGATACTCTACCAGCCACATTATCAACATCGCTGTTGCCTTTCATTTCAACATCCTGAATTTCGGCATCCAATAGTGGGCCATCAGAGGAAATGGCAGGTACTTCCGAAGCCTGCTGTACATTGTAGACAAAGTAGTTAACCAGAGGTGTCAACAAAGCAGCCATCCAACTGTTCAAGAGACACACTACCCAGATAAACAAGCTTACTGTAATAGGAGCACTAAGGGCATCTAAAATGCTAAATGAAGGAAGCTGCGAAGAGGTTACGCTGTCGTGGACAGGCTGCTGGAATATCTGATTAGCTATTAAGGAAAAAAAATGCTTTCGAAACTGGCTGTATCAGAGATTGTTGGTAAAAAAAAAATCTTAGCTTTGAAACAGTTTTTAAAAAGATATAAACCCACTAGAAAATGTAAGGAACACTGACAAAAAGATACATAAGCATGCTTGCGCGACCTGCTAAACACCAACTCATCACCTGCGATCAGTGGTATTTTACTATTTTTGTGATAGATCTTTCCATTGACTTCAACAGCGCCTTTCCCTCCAGTAACATCTAAAAAGGCAACGTAACATCCTCCTTGCTACGATGCAAAATAAGGAAAAATATATATTTAGAATACACAAAGAATTGAACAGAAGACTATGAATCAAAATAAGGCTTCTACAACCGAGCCCCATACCTCTATGTGCTTCAGTTTACATAGCTCTTTACTAACAGATGGATCTTTAAGAAATAAGTTGCACGTCCGACTTTGACCGACGGTAAAAAGAGAACCTCGGATGAATTGGTGAGGGTTCTGGATTCAAAGAACGCATGTTTCCACTAATTATAATGGATCTGAAGTTAAATGAATAAGAGTGCGGCAAACGAGATGAGAGGTTTGTGTCAAGCATTCACCGAAACTTAAATAGGGGACAATGTGGACATACCCTTCACTTCTTTGACATTAACCAAATAGGGAACAATGTGGCATAGAACTGTAGCCAATTTTATTGCAACTTAAATTTACATTCGCTATGAAATCTTCTTCCAATTCAGTTATATCATTGATACAATACTCGTGTTAATGTACAGTTCGAAACGAGTTACAGGGAGACTAGGGAAATAAAATGTGCCAAAATTAACGACTCACATCAAAAACTTAAAAACTAACATTTCATCAAATTTCCAATGAAGTCTACTTACCTAATCCAAACAACAGGTAGGACCTTCAAGTTTACATCTAACCTTAAAGTTTATATCTTTCGAGTTCTAGTTGGAGACTAACCATGCCTTGAAAACCCCCATTCAAAGAACACACAAAAGATACAGGCAACAAGTCTGAAATCTATAGTAGTATAGAATAAATTTGTGCATCAAGAAATCAATGTAGCTTACCTGGCCAGTGTGCTGAGATATAAGCCTCCCCCAAGCAACCTCCAAAGACTGCCTTGTTGCCCGTTTCTTACCCTCATCTGTAACCACAGCAGTGGCCATCTTATTTTTCTCTGCCTCCCCAGCCCCATCATCTGCAACTATTTACTACAGTCATTTTACAACCAGTCCATACAACATGCACATCACTATACCACAGCCCAAAAAGAAGAGAAACACAGCAACCAAAAATTAATTAAAGCCACAAACCTAAAGGCAGTGACGGAGGCGGCGAAACCAGTGCGTCCTCCTCGACCAGACCATCCACGGCAGGCTTGTCCGTCTCACAAGCATCATTCCCCTTAGGCGAATCCGCATCAAGATCCAGCGACACCGGTTCCCGGGACTCGGATCCAGATTCCACAATCGGAGCTAGGGCTTTAATCTGCACGGAATTCGCTACCTCGTCCGTGGATGAAGAAGCCGTTGAATCCACCGCCGCCTACAGACCAAAACCCACCCCAAATCAAAAACAAACCAATAATCACCAAACGATCCCTTTGCATGCCCCCTAATCAGTCCGACAACAACACCGATTACTAAAGCCCTAGAAATTCATCAAAGAAAGCGATAAAGATTGTACCTTTGAACGCTTTCCAGAGGGTAGAGGCGAAGCGAGAGGTCGCTTGGAGGCGGAAGAGCTCCGGCGCGTCTCTACCATGATTGATTGAGAGGTGAATCGATTGCGGTCTCTGATCCAATCCAAAGGCCTTGGTTTTTTGTCGAGAGAAGAAAGAATAGAGAGAGATGGTGGAAAATTATGATTGCTGGAGATTATCACTTATAAATATATATATATTTGCTTCCTCTCAAGTCTCGTCTCGCTCTTTCCCTTTTTTTTTTAAAAAAAATAAAAATAAAAAATCATTTTTAAAGTGGAAAGTAAATATTATTCCTTTTATTTATTTGGGAAAAAGAGATGCACCAAAAGATTTATATCGAGTGGTTTTACATTTATTGAAATTGTGGAGTAATAAATGACCGAATAGTAAATGAATTTCAATGATTTTGTAGGGGTGGAAAAAGAATTTTTGGAAAATGTAAATATAGAATGTGTTAATTGTAGGTTTTTTGACATTTTAGTGGACAAGTGGTAGGTATGCACTTGCACCTTTTCTTTATTTATTACTTTTTGAATACAGCGATTTCATTATTTAAAATTTATTTAAATATAAAAGTAGATATAGATGGATAGATAGATAGATTACAAAATCACACATGAAAAACAAGTCAAACTAAAAGGCCCAACATAAATTGTTAAGGAGGAAAAAAGATGAATTAAATTGACATCTCCAGCGCCACAACAAACACCACCGGAATCCATGGCACAAGTCTCGATACTCCAAACCCTCTCACCGCCTCCAGTAAGCTGACGTGGACATGCGCCGCTTGCGGAAATAGAGGGAGCTTGTTCATCGTCCCCCGAGCCGACACCGCGTACTGCTCTGCCATAGGCTACACCTACACAACGGTGAGAAAAGCCGGGACCGGATGGTCCACCTCGTGGGTCGAGTCGTCAACCTACTAATCGTATGAACAAGCAGCTGATGGAGTTTTGATCTGAAGGTACCTTTCGATTGACGACTCTGAGAAGCTCGAAGGGGACATCATGGAGCTTGTCGTAGACAGGACCGATGACTTCCACTGTCTGGACACCTGGTTTCAGCAAGCCGGGATTCTCCTTGGCGCACTCGTAGATGCTTGTGAGGAAAACGACGTATCGATGCTGTCTGCACGAAGTCCAGGTACTTCAATCTGGTTGTATCGTCTCCGATCTGCAAGCGATGAACATACGTGTTCCGATTGAGATGCAGAGTAGGATTGGGGCATCCGGGAGCCGGAGGTTGGGACTGCCGGACTGCATTGTTGGGAGAGCGACAGCTTGAACCTGCGGAGAAAGGTTGCTTAAAAAGGCCAGGAGGACGAAGATATCTACGCCAATCAACGGCCACGAAACGAGCAACCAGACACGTGGCGCTCTGAGAGTGATTGACAGACAGGGACAGGATTGTCTGAGTCAACCTCCGGTTTTAGATTTGGGTGTAAAATAAAATTGCAATGAAGCCACGTGTTTTCACTGGATTAAGATGAACACGTGGCTCAGCATGGGCGCGGAGAGACAGAATTGGGATAAGTAGAGGTGCACGTGAACTTCAATCCAAACATGTCGGGCTAAAAAGCCAACAGGCCCAACAACGACAACTTGCATGTTCCAATTATAACAATATTAAAAAGAATTAATTAATAGATAAGTATTTAATTAAATTCAGAAATCCCAATATCAATTTTGCCTTTGTTTGAGTTTTAGACTTTCTGTTTTGCCTCGTTTGGCTCTCCATTGATGACACTTTGGCCAATTGATGTCAACTCATCTATTTTCCCAAGACACCATCTCTTAAAAAACAGGACACATCTGAAAGTCCAAGCACAAACATGGCAAAACAAATAACCAAACTAAAAAATGGGCAATAGGTGATCTAGTGTGTATCGGAGCTGATTCAAATGCAGACCATAAAAAAGCTCCCAGATACGGATGATAAGCTTGAGTAGAGACATGATGTTCTTATTTACACGACATATGTACCCATTTGAGGATATTGAAGAAAAGGAACAACGTTATCGAAAAATGAACTTTTGTGTTAGAATGATTCTTCTGGTTTGAGAAAGTTGTGGTACTCCAGTTGAGTCATTTCTCCACCATTCACTGGATCAAACTCACATCGATAGAAGCTGTATCCCAAAAAAAAAAAAAATTGTATCGTCACACCATTGTAGTTCACCAGAATTTCGTAATTCACAAAACTAATCATCACAAGCCAATAAAAAGAAAATATCATTTTTCGTCGCTGATTTCCATGAGTTTACATGTCAACAAAAAATGATCTAGAAATACCAACAGGCAATTTGTATTCACAAATGAACACACCAAGAGAGAAAAGAAGATTAATGGCAAAATAAACCCAAGTTCAACCATAGGCATGTCAGTGGTTCAAGCATGGCGATAGGGATCATTCAATAAAGTTCAACAAAGCATGTCCTCAGGGATCCAACAAAAATTTTGCTTATGGAATTGCTATTAAATTGTTACCTTCCATCCATGCCGAGAATGATCACTGTATTCTTTAGATGACCAAATGCGATTTTGTATTGCATCCCTTCAACTAAGTGAAACTGAGCCACCGACCACTCTGAATTAAAGTACTTTGGCAACACCCCTGCAAGCACATATTTAAACCAGGCACAACACATGATGGATTTTTCTTAACATACGACGCAGAGCAATGCCCTACCCCGGCTAAAGCAGATAGAGTATGTCATTCATGCTCACTCTAGCTATCTTCAAAGAAATAAACTTACCCTTAATGAACGAAAGAGAAGCCCTGGGAGAAGTAACACTGGATCTCTGATCACTCCTGCCTCTCCTTGGAGATCCCGAGTCCGAATTAAGATTAAAAACATGGGCTGTACCCTTGTCACTCGACACAGCTAGCCACTGGGCAGTAGACGAAAAGGTCAAGCTATAGATTTCAGCTCTATCGGCACCCCTCCTCACCTGCAACAGATGAAAAATCAGATACAACCCCATACTTAACACGTTCATCTCATGCACGACACAAGAAACTTCACTGAAGTACCATGAAGAACAGTTCAAACAAACAAACAATTAGCAATTGCCAGTGGCGGAATCAAAAGGTCAGATGCAGTTTCCCTATATACATAACTTATCAACTTACATTTCATAGAAACATAACAATGTACTAGAATGCTACGATCAACTAGATAACTACATATACATTAGAATCAACTTAATCATTCGGAGTTGACACGATAATGTTAAACACATCAAATTCCTCACCTCGTGCAACAAAGACCCATCAGCAGCATTAAAGATCCTAACAAGCGTCCCTTTAGAACTTGCAGTAGCAATCAACTGCCCATCCAAAGTCATAGCCAAACAGGCAATCCTGGAATCATGAGCAGTCACAAACTTAGTCCTCTTAGTGGCATAATGCTCCACTCTAATCTGCCCCTTGACCAACCCAGGACACACCAACACCAATGACCCAGCCGTGTGCGAAATCTCACACAACCCTCTCGGATTGGCAAACGTCTCAATCTGACTAACCAGCTTCAAATCCCCAAAGTTATAAACAAATATCTTCTGCTCCAACACCACCACAATCCGATCACGTCGAAGCTTCACCGCCTTCACCTCCGACCTAAACGATAACTCACCAATACATCTACTCGCGTGATCATCCCATATCATCACTTTGTTTACCGGATACTGTGGATCGGATCCTCCACCAACCAACGCCAAAATATTGCACCGAAACAGCATCTCAACGTGTCCTATTCCGCCTCCGTTTCCACTCGCTCCCTCGAAATCCCGTCGAAAAATCTCACGGTAGGGATCGGTGTTGTGAATTCGAAATCCGCTACTGGTACCAACCGAGAAGCAACCGATATCTTGATTAAAACCTACGTGCAACAGCTTAGGTGAAATACAAGAAACCGGATTGCCGCTAGCGTCATCGGTGTTGCGGTGGTAGTTCATTGTTGAATTCGAGCAATGAGATTCACGATCGCCGTCGACGGTGTTCTTATCGTAATCGGGCTGAGCTGAGTTCTGATCGGCGTCGGTTGGATTAGGGTTTGAGTTGGGCCAGGGAGGAGGAGAGGAGAAAGCGGATACGGTCGCCATGGATGACGTCATGCCCTTTTGTTGTCGTGTTCGTCTAGTATTATCTGCAACACGCTAGAGATAATGATGACCAAGCTTGGGCGTTGGCCACGTCAAAGTTCCATATATTACAAACACACCCCCCAACTTCGAAACACGACATTTGGCACCCTATAAGTTCCAAATTTAAAATTTTGGGAAATGATGATGTACAGAATGAGCAAGAACCTTTTGAGACCTCCGTAGCTTCATAAGAGAAGATTTTTGGGTAACAAATTTGGATAAAATGGGTGATCCCCGTGGTGGAGAAAACACTGAATCAGTCAATCAAGATAGCACCAAGGCCAAGAAGCTTACAAACTTCTCAGAAAAGAAAGAATTGATAGACAGGGAGATTGAGTCATTAAACAAAGCCATCAGGGCTGGTGTTACTCATCTGGTAGGTTTGGAAGAGATTCATGATAGATTACGTTTGTAGTTTCTTGGGAAGAAATTTTACAGAAAGCGAGAGGGAATTCATGATTGTTGCAATAAACAAAATTATCACCTCAAGTTGTGTATTCTTAGTCTATTCTTCTCAGATTGCCATTTGAACAGATGAGAGAGAAAAACAAGTATGAACAAAACATGGTCTAGCAAGACACTCATAAGCTTCACTTATCAATTTTCAAAAAGAAATAACAGAAAAACACTTGGCTCCATCTAAGGTTAAGAAACAAGACAATCAAAAAAAGAGAATCTACTAAATAAGTCCTAACCAGAAGATAGACTGCTTAAACATTGCACCAATTTATAACTATTCAGGATCCTCCTATAACCCAGCCTGTGATAAGTAAAACATCTTCATAGTTTCTATCTTAATCCTAAGGCATCCTGCAAGTTGTGAGCCAATACTCCTGCCAAAGTCAAAAATTAGAAACACAGGGATTATTATCACTCATAGGAGGTACCTCATATTCTATAACTACTAGATGGCTGCTTATACTTATGATAGTCCTCATTATTTCCCATCCTATTTAGACTGATCGCTCCCTCACCTTCAAACTCTCTAAATCTAAGCAAGTACCTTTTCAAGAAGTCGGCATAGTCATCAAAGCCAAGACTACCCAGAGCCCAGCAAATGTCATCCCCATTGACCGTCTTTCGCTTTTCCTTGTGGCACTTGTCAGATGCTTCACCTGTAACAAAGCTGATAAACTCAGAGACACACTCCTGCATTGTTTCTTTGGCTTCTTTTGATATTTTGGCATTTGGTGGAAGGATCTGCTTCATTATCCTCCCCACATTGGCTACTGGAAGCAATCTGTCTTGCTCCTTGATGACCCCTTCCTCGCTATTTCCACTTCCAACATTGTACTGTAAGCTTTCTCTATAGCCATTTGATCCTATGTAGTCATCCATTTTTCTGCCTATAATAGAGAAACAGTGAATGTGTAGTTTGCTGTAAGAATCCTGTCAGGCACAGCCACACTACTCTTATATTATAAAGACACCATAAACCTGCTTACAAAAATAGGTTCTATGCAATATCCTAGCACAGATGAAGAGACAAACAGACATATTAGCCAAACAATGTAAGATGGGAAAATAGTGCATGTTATACATATCGATAGATGGATGTTGGAAAATATACCACGTCAAGTACTGTTTCTTACACAAATAGACGTTCAGCAGTTGCTCCAGATCCATACAAGTATTTTCATGCTTTACATGTAACAGCTGTATTGTATGCAAGTATTTACCATTGTCTGTTTATTTAAGCAATTGAAGCTTCAGAGAATAATTCCAGTTAGGTGCAAATTCAGAAATAAACAAAACACTAACTCAGAATAAAATATACTCTTACTGATCAATCATAGAATCACTGGTCCCCCATTCCATTATTTTCGTATCTCAACTTTATCAATGCTTGCAATAAGTTTGGATTAACGGCGGTTAAAATCATAAAGTATTACTTGTGGAATACAAGATGTACACCTAAGCCTTCCAGCAGTTAAAATAAGACTAAAACTGTGAACCTATACTGTTAGAATTGATTAAGCTATGCAGTGTTCGACTTCCTATGGCATTTTTTAAGATTATACTTCAGCATTTTAATTTATACGACAGCAAAGCTTTCACACACAAAAATTGAATGCTTAATGATCCACCAGAAATTATGGACTTCAAAAGGAAAACCTAGGAGGGGCACATAGGACTTAGATTTGTCAATCATAGGAGCCACGTGTCATAAAGCAAATAATCTTACAAGTTATAACCAGGCTGAAAATGCTTCTGATATATTTATCAAAACCATAGGATGCTCAATGGCATCGGATAAATTATGATTATCACAAGAAAGTCTATCTTTGAAGAAGAAAATGAAGCCAGTAAACTGAAAGAAGACATTTTCCCCGTCTTGAGAGGCATGTAGGTTAAGAGAGTTTCTGTTTGGAAACAGATACTTCAGATTGAAGTTGTTTCTTTATCTGGTTCTTGCACTATTGGGCGTGTTATTTCACCAGTTATGTTAACTCAAAAATAACAGTAAAAGACTTTCCTTCCATCAAACGCCAATATGTTTTTACTCTTCAGTTCACTTCAAGGTCATGGAGCTTCTCCGCTCATTAGATATGACATGGTTCACATCGTCAAACTTAGAAAACATGTGCTCCCATGTTTAATAATTGCACAGTTAGCATTTCCATAGATTTTTGGAGGGAAACAATTCATAAATCTCTTTGGCCGAAGAAGAGCATGTCTTCTTAAAGAAACTTTGCAAAATAGTTGAGCAAGATGCGTCTATGCTAATAAATCAGCCAGCTAATGAATCAGAAACTTAATATAGAAAATAAGGGCAAATAATAATTAAATTACCTGCACATCCTAAATCAGAAAAGATATAGGTAACAAAACCAAGTCCTTCATTGCTGTCCGGTATCCAACACTTGGGTCTTGGGATATGCACATCTTTCTTTCAGCTACTACAGAAGAGTCTGGAAACCTTTTCTTTAATTTCGACTGTGGATTCATGTGATAAAACACTTTTTTTATGGAATAGTAACTAATAACAACTGTATCTTCGACACAGAGTCACATAAATTAAAAAGCAATTATGATATCTTTAACATTACATAACCAACCATGAGAACCAGCTTACTTCTTGTAAACAGAGACAGCCAGACATCAAGATTTCTTTGTTTACTGATCGACAGCAACTTGATTTCGTCAATGGTTTTTCTCAAATTTCATATGTGTAGGTCCAGTGAGCTTCTCAAGTCAATACATTTAACTAATTATCCAGATCACTAACAGCTACAAATAAATTATGGTACACATCCTAGTTACAAATTTCATATGGTTCCCCTTGCTGCAGATCTATCAGCAGTTATATACTTATATATAGCTACCAATCTCAATGTGCATCATTAGTCTCCCCAACCAATCCGTACAATAATCTCTAAGATTCGTTTTCCTAACCCTTTTATGTGAGTTATAGCAGCGGTGTGCAGATTAGAAACAACTAAGAATGAGATAATTATTTCGCAAACTCACACATGTGTAACTCCTCCGAATATGATAGTAAGGCAAGCAGAAAATGCACAGCGCATACTTCATTGCAACACCCACATCTCCATCTAAAAATGGGGACAATATGCAGTTTCCTAATCTTTATCTAAATTCAAATGATTGCATACTTAGCCCCGATGGGACAAAATTCAGCTCTAACCTTTTCCTTTCTCATGAACATGGCATCAGTTTGACATACATAAGCATCAACTTCCACTTAACGGCACCAAAAAAAAGTAAACATTGCACTACAAAAAATTGAGAAACTAATAAAACCTAACCCTAACAACAACAGATCCAACTTATAAACTACCCTATCTCAGATTTCATTACCAAATTCACAGACTTGTCAAGTTTTAATTCTGATAAAAATAAGCACTTTAGCGCCTTACCTCTTTCCTCAGATCCAACTTGGCGAGCCTTGCTATTCAAAACCCCTCACCACTTATAAGCTCCCGCGCCTTCCAAAATTCATTGAAAACGCTCGTCGCACAACCCTAACATTCTGTTCAAATTCAAATCACTCGTCACTCCCAGCCACATCAGCTCAAAAAACTATCAGACGTTCAGGAAAATCCCAGTAAATTTCAAATCGGATCGTCAAATTCACAGCCAGTGGATTTTCATCTGCGATTCAAAATCCCCGAAATTAGGGTTTCGAATATTTGAAGCTTCAACGGTAAATAGACTGGCTCCATTGGGCCTGAATCTTCCAGAAGAAGCCCAAACTAAACTTCATATTATGAATAAATGCTCATTTTGATTTTCATCTTTTTTCGTAAAGATACGAGGTTTGAAGTATTCGTCGAATCTTTCCTACCCCACAAAAAAAAACCTCCCTAATTTCACCTGGTCGTCTTCGCGATTTCAAGCTCGTGTCTTTCTGGAAATTCAGGATTTTCCAGGCAGTGACGAGTGTTGATCAAGCTACGAGATTGACTAGATGATGCTGGTAAGCGCTTATGTTTTTTGTGTGGCTTGTGAGATTTTGAGTATGATTTTTGATAAATTGGCTTGAGAATGGCCTTGCTTCAGGTGTGAAAATTTGCTTGTTGGGCCCAGCTTTAGTATGTGGATTTTCATCAGCTCTGGTTATTAAAAAGTTGTAATGCTGTGATGATCATATATGCGTTTGGGCTGATTTTTTCTTGTTGTTGAATTGAAAACAAAGGAGTTTTGATACCAGCTAGCTGGTTCAGCGTCATCAGATTTGTGTTGATGTATAACTGCCTGGGATTTGTGAGGTTTGATGGTCATGGAAAGGGACAAAACTTGTGCGTGTGGTTATCTGGTTCATGGTTTCCATTAACAAGGGGTTTAGTGTTTATGGTAACAAGATTGTATGTTCATAGACTGCTTGCTGTTGTTGTATGTTTTTCAGGATGATTCTGCAGTTGTTCTTCATTAAGTAGTAGCGGATTTCTTAAAATATTGTGATTTGTTACCAAATAAGATGGAAGTGCTCTTCATTTAATCCCCTTTGTAGGCAGCATTTTTGTTGTAGATCTCTACTTGGTTCTGGTTTAGGGTTTATGAAGTGAAATCTTTTTCATTATCTGATTTTGCCACCATCGTCCGTCTCTAGGCCATTGGGCTACTCCAGTTTGCTAAAAATACAAATCCAAAGATACAGAGGAGAGAAGAAGATGTCAAAGTTACAGCTGAAATTTCTTGCACATTCTGCAGAACAAGTAATACATGTGGTTTCCACAAAATTCATCCGGAAAGACTGACATGACAATAGGGCTATGCAATGAACAAAGTCGCAGAGAGCAGCCTAACTTCCGCGAGATACATTTTATCAACGTCTCCTGTCATGCTCACTCCACCATCCATTCCCATTTTGATTGGAGCCACCATAGCCAGACAGGAATTTACTCGGCCTAGCCTGATCAGCTCTGTAGTTGGCGGCTGTTCTAGGTTGGGAAGACGATCCCGACACATAATCATTAGACATGCTAGGACCACTACGAGGGGGACTCCACGACTCAAATTGATTTAAAGACGTTACATTTTCATTTTTATACCAGTCAGTTGAACCATAATGGTTCGAATTTACTTGAGCATATGAATCACCACCCCTCGGTCTCCATGAATCAGAAAATGAACCTGGATTCCCATACTGCCCACTGCTTGCATATGTTGGACTCTGAAGATGAGACTGTTGCTCATGCTGAGATTGTACCCGGCTACGTGAATGGTATGCAGGTTGAGATACATGGTCATAAGCCGGTGGCTGATGTGCTTGCACTGGTGGATACGACGAGTAGCTCTGCATACTAGTGTTGTATCCAGCAGCCGATCTATTTTCCAACATACTGCTTTCATTGGATATAGGATGCCGATGTGGTTCTACACTGCTGAAAGTTTCAGCATGGGGAGTAGGAGAGTGAAGAACTGAATTGGTGAAGTTGCTATCATAATGCGCACCAAATATCTGAGGAGGCCGAAACTGAGGGGTAGGGGTCTGTAATTGCTGAAAATTATTTGCACAAGGAAGTTGGGTATGAGCCAAATTGGTGGCAAGCCGATGTTTGTCATATGCTGGGGCCGCAACTCCTGGGTATGCATAAATACCTGTGTTTGTTGTATGAGAATTTCTTGAGAAAGGGTTCCTTGCAACTTCTGGTTGCCATCCACTCTGTTCAATCAGAACAAAGTACAAATGTTAAGACAAACAATGTTGGAATGAACCAAAAATTACAATGACTAACAAACATAATGGACGCTAGAGGTAAAAAAAACCTGAGCATGTAAAATGACTCAGATAAGGCTTCGCGTTAAGTTCCACTCTTACATAATGATACATGGAAGTACTCGGCTCATTATTTGGTAAAATAAGTTCTTATTATGTACAAAGCCACATGGGCAACCCATGTCAAATTCCAATAAATGCAACAAATTTTGGGCATCTACAAGCTTTATTTAGTATAGCCCTGTTTCCAGTAGTGATAAATCAGAGATCCTAAACTCAAAACAAAAATCGTATACGGACAAAATAAGTCCAGTGTGTTGATGTATTCAATCTAAAACTGTATGGCATGCGTACATCTCTCATTTTGTTCATCCAGATGTCTACCAAGCGAAGAAAAACATCAGACCAGCCAAATGAAGTAGAAAATAGTCTAAACATTATGTTTCTCTTTCTTATTCAAATGCACACTCTTTTCAGTTTTCCCAACTTCTGTTTTCTTTGTGATTCCCCTTTTTAGTACTAGACATGCTAAATATGGCAACATACAATTTTAAAATGATAGCATCTATTAGTGACTTAAATCCTGAAAAAAGACTGGAAAGAAATATTAGCTCATTTTGATGCATATGACTGGTGAAAATGTAAGGTGAACAAATATGATAAGTAGCAGTCTTATAATTGGAAGTCATGCAGCAGTAACCCGATTTACGCACCGTTCCAATATGGCTCGAGGGAGTAGGAGAAGGAAGAGAAGCCTCAACACGTTGCTCAATCATCCCATCACCATTAGCAAGGCTGTGTTCAATGCTACCTGTGGGCAAGGCACCTCCAGTAGCCTTGATCAAATCAAGCAGCCTAACAGTGTCCTCACTAGTCATACTAGTACCTTGACCTGACGTCAATGTGAAAACCAAAGCTGGATTTTTTAACAGTGCATCAAGCAACACAGGATCATGCACGGTACCACTAATGCCCCCTGGTAATGGATTGGGAACAGAGGTTGGAGCAACTGAAGCCATTTGTTTTACAGATTCTGGAGACATAGAATTCTGTGTTTGCAAAGTATCTGCTGAATCAAGGACCTGCTCTATTGGGATGATAGTTGTTAACGAATCATCATAGTCTATCTCATTTTCCCAAGGATTTTTTGGATTCTGTGGAATTTCATCAGGTCTCTGGTAAACGAATTCCTTCTCGCGCTTGTTTCTTGCCTTCTGGTCACGAAGTTCTCTGCTATTCTGACCAGTACCAACCCGCCATTCTTTATCAATGACCATATCTGCACACACAAGAAGAGGGGTAAATTATGAGCACTTACGGAAAAAAATACAGTGAACATGAAGTCAACATTGATATATTTGAGGCAAGAATGACGACCCTTTTCGTAACTGAAAAAGGTAGATGGTACTATTTGGATTTTCCTATTTAAGTGAACAATTATGGAAAGAAGGACAAGGATTTATATACAAGTTATAAGCAGTCCACAAGGTTCAGAGCTAATTGGATCAGATGGTTATAAATGATACTATATCTATTAAACAGTGAGGTCAGGGAGGTCACCTTGTGAGGTTACACTTCTATCAGATGGTTATAAATGATACTATATCAATTCATCTCTGCAACGGGAACTACAGTTTTTCTAACAAGAAATGTCCAATGCTGCAATTTGAAGATCAGGGAGGTCACCATGTGAGGTTACACTTCTATATATGTACGAACCCCTTAAAGCAGCTCATCAAATACTGCTGTAAACTTTTTATAGTATGATATGAAGTAACATATCAACTTCAGACTAAATAGACAAAAATAATCCCATTGCTAATGGTCAAGAATCAAGATACAAAATGCCTTTCTTCTCTTGCGTAGAGTATGCGTGGCGACAATGTGAATGTAGAGAAACTGATCATTATAGTGTTTGCTGTGCGTGGATCCATGTAAGAATTCTTGCGGTAGCAACAGGAAGGATTATGTGAGTTGACCACTTAGTGAACTCGCATGGATAACTAGATCAATGCTACCGAAATGCATCATCAAATATGGATGTATTAGTTACTCTTATGCTCTCCACTTTATAGTAAAGTTTCTCTGTGACCAATATCATCATAGCAAAAGCACAATGTCGAAAGCAACAACATCACACCACCACATGTCTAAGAAACTCAAGCTGAACTTTTAAGAGTATAATGCGCACGCACTATGCGGCAGCAGATGCAGAGTTCCTTTTTGTCTGCCTATTTCAAATGAGGAACTTGAAAATAAAGGAAAATCCAACAACATGAAACCAGAAGTTTAGGAAAGGTACAAACTAATCAATATACAAAACAGACAAGTGGAAACTGTATGGCTTTAAACCATCAAAGTTACTTTAAACGATGTTTGCATTTGCAGTGTCATTTCTTTTTGTTTTTAACATTTGTGAATATTTTAAGCCGACTGAAGTTCCGGTCAATATATTATCTTATGAAAAATATTTGCAGAGAAGTCTGAAGCACGTGATCAATACCTGGCGGGGTTTTCCATGGAATCTGGACTCTCTTGCATTGCTTCCAGAATGGTTCTTTCGACTCTGAAATGGTTTTCTTCTGTCTAAGTATTTGTTGTTGAGCAATGCTGTTTGAGTCGGGAACAATGGATTGCCTCTGTTCATCTGCACCTTTTGAATTAACCTGAGGTTCAGCAATGCTGCTTGAGATAGACACCAATGATTTTGTCTGTTCAGCATCATTTTCTGGAAAGACCTGAGATTGAATATTGCTACTTGAGAGAGGAACCATATGTTGCTCAGCAACTCTTTTTGCCACAGGCATCATAGGCTGTTCATCAGTATCGTCCAAGAGACACACTGCAGGTTGTTCAAGCTCAGCAGTGCTACTTTGGAGGGGCACCACAGGTTGCTTATGTTCATCAATGTTTCTGAGAGGCAAAAGATTCTGCCTTTTCTCATCAGTGTGATATGGATGAGGTCTTATGGTTGGCTTATGTTCAGTGACAATCTTAGGAAGAGATAATCTATGGTTTCTACGTTCATGGGATATCGGTTGAGTGGAAACTCGAGAAACTTGGCTAATCCCTTGTTTAAAACTCTCAGTTTCCGATTTTTTCTTTCCGTATTTTGCCTCCATGAACTCCTTACGTATTTTTGCTTTTTGTATATCATCGGTTGACACAGGGCGACTTTGACTTACTGATGCTCTCACAGCCTGCTGGTTTCTGCTTGTCAACTTCTGACCAGGGTGTTCCACCAGTTGGACTTTTCGTCGGTCTTTACCCTCTACAGTACATAGTTAAGGTGCAAACATAATTAATTGTATCTTTTTGATGTGTATTATTTATTTATCTATGTCAGACCAACAAGCATCTAATAAAATACATAAAATTAGCTCTCAAATTATGATGGCAACACGTAAATCACAAAAAGGATACTGGATGAGGGCTGCCCCAACAATTTCCTTTTGATAGACTCGTCGGCAGATGATGTAAGCAGCTCCATTGGTATTGGGCGCTCTCTTTTCCTAGTTAAGAAATCATTAAGAATGATAAAAAAGCTCAAGTTTCTCTGGAGTCAAGACATGCTCAAACAGATAAGATTTCAAACCTGATATTCCCAATGGCTTGGTTTGACGAAGTAAGCTTCTCATCCTGAAAAAAAAAAATAGAATGCTAACAGATGCCACGTGATAATATACATTTAAGAGGAAAACTAACTTTCTCTAACGCACTCACCGTGTTTTCAAGTTGTGACTGCCGTGATTCATCACTAATAATCTCGTTTATGCTGTACATGCAACAATGACAGTCAAAAACACTGCCACTTAAGTAGACATATGCTGCCGTGAAATCAATTTAATAACAACTATAGTAAAGTATTCACGAATAAAGGCTTACCTCTGACTAAGCAATGTCTGTTTTGCGACATCACTTAGGGATTTCACCCCATTGGTTTTTCTCATAGGCTGGCTTTTCGCGAACAGCTTGCTCCATCTTGCTAACAAAATCCTCGCTTTTTTTGAGATGTCTGTTCTCCATATCATATATAAAAAAATTGTAGAAATTATAATCTTGAGGGTCGACAAGATAAGTGAGTGAAGTGTACCACTTCATTATATTTCCTTGCAACCATATACATGAAGAAATACAGCCAAACGAACTCTTTATAAAACTGGTGCGCACCTTGTGTTCTGTAGAAACGCAAACTATTTACACTTTGTAGAATCACCGACATTTGTTCAGGTACAGCTTTTGCAAGAGGCAGATGACATAGTACCTACACATAATAATTACACATGTAAGGCAACCTTAATTCACCAAATGAGTGCTATTGCTTTGAACACTTACCTAAGAAGGTTTCTCATCAATAAAAACTTCATTTGCGTTTGCATACCTTCAAAATAACATGCAGAACACTTGTTTGCTCCTCTATTGCTGCTTCCCCCAGCCATGTTGCCAGAATCATCACACCACCTTTAGTCAGAAACCTGTTTCCAGTAAGAACTATGTCAACTAATTATATCCCAAAAAGCAGCCAGCTAGCTTAAAGGTTTGAAGATTACCAATCTAACACTGACTGATTCTCAATTTTCAATATTCCTTCCATCAGTTTCACCTGCCCGAAAAATGTTCCCTCGTTTGACATCAAGTCGAAGATGTTCTCAACAAAGTTTTTATCAGAGCCATCCAATCCAGGAAAATTTTCTTCCTGTCTAAACTTTGATTGAGTTCCAGCATTGCCAATGCCAACAGTATTTGAAGCCAGCGGTTCGGAAGTTGTGAGTGGAACAACATTCAAGGGAAGAGGTTCAGCGAAAGTTGAAAACAAAGAATTTTGAGGAGCTGGTTCACTTTTGCAAGGCTCATCCAAGATGTCTTCTTCGTCAATGATAGGAATGCAAGTGGCCAACGAGAATTCAGGGGAATCACAGCGAGCAGTGGTTATATCAGTTTCAGTAGGCCTGGAAGCACTTTGGGGGGCTGTTTCAGTTACTGTTGGTGTAACAGCATTCGACATATTTGTGACACAAATAATGGGACCCGTTGTGAGAAAGGGAGCAGGATCACTAAGCATTACTGGATCTTTGTTTTCCTGGTTTCCATCTTTTAATTCTTTAAGAACCTTTGATCTATCACGAAATACCTCCTGTAATGATTGGACGCTATCTCTTACTCTCGCACGTTGACTAGCAAAAAAATCCCTGACCTGAAATACAGCAAAGGCACTCAGATACACTCATATAGTGATACATAATATCCATTTGGCGATTGGATTATTTCTGGCAAACTCCTGAAAACAGAATACTATCCACAAGAAAAATTTGCAGGTAAAGTGATCTCATTAACAGGATGGCTGGACATCGGCAAAAATTAGAGGTGGAAGCACCGATAATCACACCTCCACATGGTGGTTTAGCAGAATGCAACATTTAATACCTGAGCAAGTGTAATCCCGAATTGTGCACTGATCTCACGGGTTTCCTTTTTGCTGATCTTGTCTTTGATAGCAAAAACTGCTTGCATATAAGCATTAGCCTTTGGGTTAAGCAAATCCCTAGGCTTTTTACCTGCTTTACATTACAACCAAAACAACAAGTCAACTTAAAAAGAGCGGTTTTTTCTGTGAGTCTTACTCTTCATGGCATGTACTTAACATGCCAAACTTACCGATCTGAATAGACAGAGCCCCAGCAGCCTGCAAATATAAAAGAAAAAGGAATGAACTTAAGGAATCATATCTGAAGAATAAAAGTCATACTATTCCTAATATATGTCCAAATAAAGACTCGTCCATTTGAAGTTTCTATCCAGTTTATATTGTCAAATTGCTACTAAGACATTGACAAATTCCAGTATCAGCCAAAATTGAAACGAACAATCCACATCAAGGATTTGAGTCCAACGAAAATATTAGCATTTCAATTATCATTTGCCTCGGAAAACCACCACAACATTACCATTTCTTGAGATAAGGGGTTGACGCCGGTGAGTTTACACTGAGTGACGACGATTCTTTTCATCTCATCCAGCTGACTGTGAAAAAGACCCTTCTGCGACTCCAAACACCTCTCAAACGATTCCATACTCGTTCCGATTCCCCCCTCCTCCGCCGCCAATCGCTCGCTGAACCCATCCATGTCTCGCACTGGGAACTGAAACCCGAGCGAATTCAGATCGCCGAAATTGCAAGAATTGGCATCCCCATATTGCAAACCTAGACGCGCAAACACCAAATTCGTAGCAGATTTGGGGCAAACGGGGGTAGAAATTTTCTAGGGTTTTTTTAGGGACAGGATAGAAGCGGAGAGGAGAAATGTGCGTGAGTTGCACGGGAGTACAACCTGACCTCGCACGTGCGTGCTCCTATAGTACTTGAGGACCCACACGACGCCGTATTTACCAACGCAGAGTGTTCGAATGTTACTGGGCTTTCAATATTTAAATAAATGGGCTTTCGACGTGCTTTCATATCCAATATAATAAATATTTATATATTCAAAATAAAATACAAATACAAGGAGAAAAAAAAGCATTACAGGCGACCGACCACCTTCATCTTGCTCCGATTGATACACTCAGTTTCAGTGTGATAGTTATTTGCAGGGAAGAGGCCAACTGGGATCTTAGCGTTTCTTGGACAGGAGAGCTTGGAGGGATTTGGCGTCGCGGATGGGAGGGCTGCAAGTAAAGTTTTGGCAGACAAGAGCAACCGGGGCGCAGTTGTTCTTGGCCATGAGTGCAATGTTGCTGTTGTTGGATTCCCAGAATTCCATGTCTTCTGCGTTGGTTGGATCGATGTGGATCACCTGCATTTAGCCGTGGTCAGTTTATGGTCGTCGAGATGAAAATAAACAGAGAGTTTGAGGTTTACCGTCTTGTTGGGTTCGTAGGCGGCATGCACGGCGGAGAGCATGGTTGCCAAGTCCTGAGAGGTTTTATGTCCTACCAGGACAATTTGCTTGTGAGAAGGGACGAAGAGCATGTCTGCTGCGCAGCACATCAACGGCACAGCCATGGCCGCATCCTTCAATCTCGTCGCAAATACAGCCTGTTGTGCCACAAGACGCGTATAAGATTTGGTTGGAAGCAAGATCACATTCAAGGGAAATGCTGAGAAACGTACAAGAAGATGCTCGGCATTCTGCCTGTAGTTTTCTGATCTGCTTCCAGAAACCATGGAAGCCATTCGCACCAGGTTGATAGCTGCAACAGAGTTGCCTGATGGCTCAGCTCCGTCGTGATCTTCCTTCACTCGCAGTAACACTGACGGGTCTTCACCGGGAGTATTGTAATAACCACCCCCTTCTCTGTCGAGAAAAAGTTCATCCTAAAACAGACGATGCTCAGATGGAGGTGGACCCATAAAAATTCGTAACGAAGTAAGCTGAAAGAAATTCTGGAAAGTCATTCTTGCCTGCATATCTTGCAGCTCGAGAGCCCAGACTAGCCACTTGACATCACCTCCAAACTCGTAAATGTCAAGCAAACCTGATATGAGGAATGCATAATCGTCTAGAAAACCAGGAGCCTTCGCTGGGCCGTTCCTGAAGCTGTGCTGAAGTCTGTGAGTCTGCTCATCATAAAGCTGCTTCCTGATAAAAGAGGCTGCCTTTTCGGCAACTTCCATATATTCTTTGGGCTGAAATTAAAGATGGTAAGAAGAAACGATGAGCACAAATTTCACTATCAGAATTTTCTTTATATTAAAAGAAAGGAGGCGTACATTGCAACCCGCGACTGGGAAGTAGAACTTAGACCCTGCTTCTTCATGCAGAAGAATATTTGAAGCCCTCGCAAAAGAAGAAATTGCTAGTCCATTCCATGATACGATAACCTGGCCAGAAAATGACCAGTTTCAAATCCAAACGGTGAAATAACAGAAAAGCTACAAGCCACTAGCTATCAGTACCTTGTCATCCAAATGTGGTTTTGGTCGAGTCGCCCTCACTTCAAAGAGCTTCTTCTGACTCTTTCCGAGAATGTCCATGTAGTTTTCCACGCTCATGCCATATTTCGATGCCATTGAAGTATAATCGCTCCGCTGAATCAGCACATTTCCCCCCTTAAATTCTTGGTGTGGGTCACTCATCCTTGACAAGTCGCAGTTTCCAGAGGTCTTGACGTAGTAATGATCCATGAATAAGGCAGCATGCTCGCCAAGTATCTCCTTGATCTTCAAAAAGAAGAGATGTGAACAGATAAAACAGTCACAACTATGCAGTTACGAATAAAGAAAAGAGCTTGTGAAGACATTTAGTTTTTGGCAGCGTATGAAAAACCTCTTCACTAGTCCAGACATAAAAAGCTCCCTCTTTTTTTCTTGCTGCGCCCTCGTGCTCGGAACTGTCTGCATCCTCAGCTGAAAAGATCTCACCATCTGGACCTATCATGTTTCTCCTCAAGTAGTCCAAAACGTCACGAGAGACGCACGAATAGAACATGTCTTTGGTGATAGAGAAAGCATCCAAGTATACATTGACTAACTGGCCTTGGTCGTACAACATTTTCTCAAAGTGCGGAACTGCATTAAAAGACGAACATAAAAACATATCCTCTTAAGTCAAATTCATCAAGCGTAATAGACGCAACGAAAAGAAAAAAAAACAACAACAAAAATGCTGTCTTCAGGGATAAATATCATTCTATCCACGGATAGGATGCAAAACTTAATTGTCCGCTTTTAGCTTTAGAGACAAAAAAAAAAAAAAAAAGCTGATTTCTATCCATACTGTGATTATGAACTTACCGTGCCAGCATTCGTCGACGCTGTATCTGTGAAATCCACCACCAACATGATCGTGGATACCTCCTCTTGCCATACATTTAAGAGTGAAATACACCATATTTAAACTATTACTTGCTTCACTGACTTTTCCTGCTTCATTGAGCTTCTTTGACCAGTAAAGCATCAATTGCACTTCAACTGGTCGAGGGAATTTAGGTGCAGTACCAAACCCACCGTGTTCAGGATCATAACTTGAAGAGAGCTTCAAGATGAATAAATATTTATGACTGCCGCACTGAAATTAAATCTTGCTAAAATAAAGGAAGAAGAGACCCAAGATGCCTATTAATTATACCTGCTCTGCACATAGGCGTAGGGCTGTTTGCGGAAGCTCCTCTGGGACTTTATTCGATACTGCAGCTTTTGATAGTGCCTCTGAAAGTTGCTCGATTGCAAATGATCCGCTCTTCACAAGCACATCCTTTTTGTTATCCCACGCATCCTTCACCTTCCTGAATTTAAAGTCGACATACAAGTATGTAACAGCATATATATCGACACTGAATAGCCAAACACAAACAAAAAAACCAATTATCGAAGGCAAATAACGTAAATCACCTGAGGATAGTTTTGAACCCGTGTCTTCCATGTTTATCATCAGGAGGAAAATATGTTCCGCCCATCAAAGGCTTCAAATCTGGAGAGAGGAAAACGTTCAAGGGCCAGCCGCCACCGCCGTACAAAGCTTGCACATAAGTCATATATACCTATAGCCATTGTACACACAAAAGTTCATAATCGTCTCAACATGCCAGGTCCTTATCATATAAACTCCTTTACGCTTTCAACACAAAAAGTTCTATAGATGTATGGCACTCATTAATAGTAAGTAGATATACAAAGCTTTCAGTAGTGTTCTTTTACCTTATCAACATCTGGTCTTTCTTCTCGATCAACCTGTTCCGCCAACATAGTAAGCCAAACTCGCAACACAAATTCTTGTAACGCAATGCGACAATATGGCCTCACAAATAAAATTATCAAAATAAATAATATACAGTCGCACCTTGATACTGACAAACCAATCATTCAGTAATTTAGCCACCACTTCGTCCTCAAAGGACTCGACCTCCATCACATGACACCTACAAGAACCTCCTCAAAATCATCTCTTTTCATTAACAACTAAACCACAAGCAGTGATGGACCGGCTTATATACAATCCGAAGCCTCACCAGTGACAGGTGCTGTATCCAACTTCGCGGAAAAAACCATCCACATATAACACCAAAATCAACCTTATCAGTCATTGCTCACAATCCAACCATCAAACCCTACATGATGAAGAAATGGGCTTCATTTCGCTCAAGAAGCAAATCATAACCTACTTGATAAGAAGATGGGCACATCCCTCTTTCGCGCTTCCTTGAATGCTTCCTCGCCCCATGGATACCAATCAACCTACAAACATCAAATCCTCCACAGATCAAATTTATGCTTAAATCAAAAGCTCAAATCAGTAACAAAGTTTACAGAAGATGATAATTTTCCAGACCACATAAATTGTTGGAATTTGCACATACAGGATTATGGGCGTGTTGAAGTAAATAAGGGCTATGCTCAGACGCCAGACGATTACAAAACTTATGAGAAGAAGCCTCCGTATCCGAATTTAGGGCTTTTTTATCCGCCATAGCCAGACACCTCAAGCAGTGACCCAAGCAATTGGGTCTCAAAATCAAGGAAGAGGCGATACCAGAAACGGGTAAAGCTCGGAACTTTCTGACCGATTCACTATTTCTGCATTCAAAACGGTGGAAATCAGAGGTGGGTCTGACTTTCTGGAGCGTGAAGTGGCGAAGGGATGTGAGAGTGCGAGATGGGGTTGTGGAGTTGAGTGTGAAATGAGGGCGGTTTAGATGGAGAAGATTGAAAGTTATGGAAGAAGGCTGAAGAGAGATTCTTAGCAATGTCATATTTTTTGGATGGAGGTTGGGAGAGGGATGGAGATGAGTGTCATTGGTCTGTGAGATGTGGTGATGACACGTGGGATGGGACACAAAATTAAAGACCCAACAAGTCGCCCAAAATCAAAGACGCAAGCTTTTCTTCAAGTGATCAGCAAATATGGCTCCTGGTCCTTCAAAAAACCTCAGCATTGTCAGTAAACTTGAACATATATTTTGACCAGTTGCACTCCCAATTCCTCATCTTCTAATTTCTGGTCTATGCACACACACGCACGCTCACTCGTGAAACATAATATCTTCTCACAAACTCTATCAATCGGCGTTTCATGAATCGGCGAAGTCGGACCAGCACCGACCTACTTCGAACAACCACTGGGCCCCCAAACTCTATCAATCCTATCTGGCATCTGCGAGTTGAAGCTTAATGCTAAGCTGCTCATGGAGGTGAGACGTGAGAGCAGAAGAAGAAGAGAGCTGCGAAATTGAACCGAACAGGTTTGATGCGGTAGAATAGGCCGGTCCAACGGTCTGTTGGGCTTGTCGGTTCGGAAATGTGTCTGCTACCAATTTTCAATTTGGCCCTCAACATTAAACAATTTACATTTTCCCCCTCTGCTTTGTACATTTGTTATTTTCCTTCAAATTTCATATAAGAAGATTAAATCTTATAATTCAATATGAGATAATTATAAATGGTATGTCATCAAATAAATGATACATCTCAACTTTGTCGCATAAGCTAAAAATCACTTGAATTATTGGTAACTAATGTGAATTATTGCAACCTAACCCCAATTTGGTGTCACATGCTATCTAGCCATATAGCTTAAGCCTTTCATAATAGGAACACTATACACTACCTAAGTGATTTTCTAAGCCTAGTTTATTATCAATTTGTTCTTAATGAATGAATCACCAATTCAAAAATCCTGTGAGAATTCTTGTTTTGATTCTATCAGGAATCGAACCCTAACTGTCGAAATGTTTGATGTTCCTTTTGTCATTTCGAAATATTGAAATATTTTCGATTCTATTCAATCAGACAAGTATGAATAAATGATAAACATTTTCCATTTCAAATTTGATATGAATGATAAATTATGATCAAGCAACACCAAATATAGTACTTGCATAAATGAGGCAAGTACCCATTTATGTCCAAAAGAAACGGGGCCAAAGCAAGTAAATCAATACTCAAGGGACTCAATTGAAAAAATGAAAATTACACAAGGAAGCCCACAGTTTACATTAAATGCTGTTAATTAGGATGTTTGGCGGGTATGGAAATAAGCTGACGTCTGTTGTCGGCCAGAGACTGAAAAAGGGAATAAAAAATAAAACAAAAATACACGGAGAAAATCAAAGCGAGCAGAGGAAGAAAAGGATCGAGAGAAGATCAGAAATATATATGCTCAAAGTCCGTACACCTACACACTCAGCGACTGAGAATACACATGTACTGTATATGTGTATATACTGGCTCACGCGAAAGGGAAAGAGAGAGAGAAGGATGTCAGATTGAGAAAGCCCAATATACACACTCGCAATCTCCATCTCCATCGCTGACTGTTTATGTTGCCGTTGAGATTTGGGTTTGATTGAGTTGGGGAAGATCGGTTTAAGGGTTTGTAAAGATTGTAGCTTGTTGGGGTTTGTAGCGATTTGATCGTGAAGGGGTTTGGCGGATGTACATGAACAGATACGGACGAGGTCAGGAGGCGGAGTCGGGTCGTCATCCGTCAGGTGGAGTGGCGGGGGCTGAAGGTGAGAATTTGTTCCATTTTAATGAATTTTTGTTTCTAGGGTTTGGCTGTGTAGGGAGGTGATTGGAATTTAGGTGTTTGTGATTGAATGGTGTTGTGATATTTTTAGAAGCAATGATGAGGATGGGATTGAGAGGAGGGGCTGAGACCTATCCGGAGCGGCCTGGAGTGGCGGATTGCGATCATTATATGAAAACCGGGTACTGCGCGTTTGGGAGCAGGTGTCGGTTCAATCATCCTCCATATCGCAACAGGGTACTAAGCCTTTAGATGATAACTTGTGTTACTCAAATTCTGCTATAGCCATGAAATGCTTCTGTCTGGTAATGGTAGAAATGTGTGACCGACCTTCATTGCTCATTGACTGGTTACTTAGCATCAAGTTTGGAATTTTGGATAGTAATATGTTGAGGGTTTGGGATGTGCTAAAACTTTTCAATTGAATATCTGAGCTATGCGCAGCTTATCAATGTTATGAATGTAGATTGCATTTAGTTTGGAATAAGACTACTTTAAGCATATAGTTGAGTAGAACTTTTGTTAAAGCATTTTGCTTTCAAGTTGGTTCCAGGAAATACATGGATTTGATTTATCGTAGCACTCGTTCACTAAAGTGTATCTGTTACTTATTTCGTTCTTGTATTACTTCCCAAGCGCTTAATCAGAGAGGTATCTGCAGAACATGGCGTTTATGTATTTCTAAAGTAGAACATTATTATTATTTATTTTACTTCAATTTACTGAATATCAGGTTGTATCGGCATTAAGATTTGAAGGAGGTGGGTATCCTGAGAGACCTGGCGAGCTTGCGTGTCAGGTGTGTCATCAAACATTCATTTGTTTCCAGGGTGGGAAAAAAAAAAAGGTTCGTAAACGTTTGTTTCCTGAGTGAAAATTTACATTGAGTATTGCTGCGCAGTTCTACATGAAGACTGGGACTTGTAAATTTGGTGTCTCCTGTAAATTTCATCATCCCAAGAATGGGAGTGGATCTTCCAGTCAAGTACCTTTAAACATTCTTGGATATCCTCTGCGTCCGGTTAGTTTCTCTTCTTACTTATTTTGCGCTTATGTGCATCAATAGTGCTTTAGAAGATTGTTGGTCGAATTTTGATCCATTTATGTTTAACAGGGTGGAAGTGAATGCTCCTACTATTTAAAAACAGGGCTGTGCAAATTCGGTGTGACTTGTAAATTCCATCATCCTCAACCAGCCGGCATGTCAGTGCCGACATCTGCACCCACTTTTTATCCAGCGGTGCAATCATCTGTTCCAACTCCCGAACAGTACGGTGAATCTTTGACGCACTGGAAAGTAGATAGAACATTGTTACCTGGTTCTTATGTGCAAGGAGGAAGTTACGGTCCCATGCTCATGTCCCCCGGAATAGTCCCTGTTCCTGGTTGGACACCATACACGGTATGATTCATCTTTTGCACCATATGGCTCTTAAGCTCATGATATCGGCATTTCTTGTGTACGAAAATGTTATTGATACCTTGCTTTGCTCAGGGACATGCAAGTTCTGTTCCATCAACAGGCGTTGAATCTGCAGTTGTACCTTATCCTCCGTTTTTGCCGCCATATGCTAGCCCTTCTAGTAGCCAAGCCGTGCAGACATTCCCAGAGAGGCCAGGGGAACGTGAATGCCAATATTATTTGAGAACCGGGGACTGTAAATATGGTTCGTCGTGCAAGTATCATCATCCAAAGAAATGGAATGTGCCAAATACAAACTATGCGCTTAGCCCTTTGAATCTCCCTCTGCGTCCGGTATGCAATGCAATTTTCCCATTTCACTATTTCTTTTGATCAACATTTTCAAATCTTACTTCTGCAAGTTTTATCTGACTCTTCTCCTTCTCCATGTGTTTGCATTGATCAGGGCATTCAACCTTGCAAATTTTACATTCAAACCGGCTACTGCAAGTTCGGTTCCACCTGCAAATTCGACCATCCAATGGACACAATGGGCTACAGTTTCATACCTCCATCACCCACAAACATACAAATGCCTCAACACCCCATACAGTCCGCAGCCACTGCTTCAGATCTCAACCCAGCAGGCTCCTCCTCCGAACAGGAACCAAACTCATCCGAGCAACCATACCCAAGGATTACATCCTCCAGTTCTGGTGGCGTACTTCTCCCCCATATTCAAATCAACCAGCAAGGAAATTAGGCAAGGTGGTGAGTGAATAGCTCCTGATTCACCATTTTACAGCCTAATCGAGCACCTGGGTTAATAAGAGCACAGTCCATGTCTGCTCAAATTGCTTATGGTCAAACTCCGAACTCTTAATTTCTATGCAGCTTCTGATAGCAGCATTGTAGATATAATCAGCTCGTGCGTCTGTCAGGCATTACACATTTTTATCCATTACTAGATATCAATTTTAATAATCCCTGATATAGTTTCTACCATGCCTAATTATATCAGAAAACCGTATGTATCTTACCCAAATGTCTGCATTTAACATCTTCATAAGTCAGTATCAAAATTCCAAATTACACATGCTGTCTGGGTGTGTAAATTTGATGCCGGCATATGACATTAGAGTAATTTCAAGTGTTCACTCGAGGTTCAGAACTGTAAAATGCAAAGCCACTTACATAGATGTCTGCAAGGCGCCAGAAACATTTCACCAGATGAAGGAGGGTGAATAGTTATTTCCTCAGACATGCTGGACCATAGCTATCCAACTAAATTTGGCACCACCGAGTTGTAGTGCTCACCAAGTCCAAATGCATGTTTATGGTAAGACAATAAAATGCTCGACCCAGAAACTGCCTCCTTTGGTTTGTACTCGTTGCCCATTTCAACATCAGGGAAGGAACCCGAAAAAATCTTGATGTGCTTCTTCAGGCAATGGGTTAAGGCACCGAGTTCTAGCTGTCCTCCCCATGCTGCTGTTGACTCTACTTCTTTACAGTACGTCTCAAATTTCACTGCAATCGAACTTTCAGAATCATCTTCAATCTCATTTTCTGAAAGGAAGAATGGACGGAAATCGGAATCATGCTTCCTCATATAAGCAGCCACCATTTCTCGAAGCTGTTGGAAAGTGTAGGGAGAAGAGCCTCCGGATAGAAGAGCAAGCTGATCCTCAACAGCTCGGTACATACAGTGCCCATCTGGCTTTATTTCGTTCACAGTCAAGCCAAGAGGTTCAAGCTTTTTTTCCAAGAGTTCATTTTCTATAGTGCCATCACTAACAATGCTGCTTTTCTCTTCTAATATTCTCTGTTCCCTAGCTGCTTCTTCTTGAGCTCTCTTTTCACGTCTCTTAACATTCTTACTCGGCTTGCCTTGTTGAACTTGATTAGTAACAGAAACTCCAGCTATAGCCTTCACAATATTCTCCATACCGCTCTCATCCTTTCCATTGGTGTCACAATAACCTATTGACGCGATTTCCTGAGCATGTTTCTTCTTTAGTTCATTAGATAGCCTTGAGATTTCTTCCTCCACTTGTTTTTTCTTCGCTTTCTGTTCTGCCTTGCTTCCTTTGGCAGCACCCTTTTTCATTCCAATTTCCTTGTTCTGCAACAAAGCAATCTCTTTTCTGCAGAGCACCAACATACGAAAAACATTTTAAAATCAACCAACAAAGCTATTCATAGAAATGCAATAATTCAGTTGCCACATAAACTACCGACTTAAAGTAGCGTCTATGATTCCAAAAATGATAAAGCAGTAGCGAAATCCTAATCTACAAATCAAACGAGACAAGAACACACAAACCATTTCAAGCAGGCAATAAAATACCATCAATAGATATAAAAAGAATCACCTGTGCCTGGACAGCATTTCATCCCGGGTTTCCTGCACCTTTTGAGATGAACTCTCCATATTCTTCGCCACTGGCTCATTTGTGTTTGTTTGAGTGCCCTCCATGCCTAACTACAAAATATACACCGCAAGAATTCAGCATTCAATATCAAGAAAGTGTTCCATTGACAAAACCAATCAACACCGATGAATCAACAGTGAGAAATCAGTAAGAAATACTCTTTCTTTCGCTCAAAGGACCCTAACCACTACATTCTGCAATCATCGAATTCAGTCAAGGATTTCAAGTTCACAACTTCACAAAACACTCGATGAATCAACACCAAATTGAAGTCAAACAACGTCGAAACACGAACAGCTGCAGCACATACAACAAACAGAGACCAACCTCCTGATTCGATGAGAGAGCTTCGTGGTTAGGAAACCCTAGAAACTCAGGAACCAGTTCAGCGTAATGAGGCGGACCGATCCGATCAATTTCACGAGCCTAATTACTCATTCCTCGGTCCAACCGGTTCTAATTAAACCGTACAAAGCCGGTCTGTCAAATGCGATATTTCCTTTAGTTCAGCTGCAGTTGAAGACGAGATTAGAGTCAGATAGGTCAATGTTCACTGCCACGAAGAAATCGGAGTGATTCTCAGCCATGAAGATCGGCCACAAGATGGTTGAAGGTAGGTTTGTGCGTAGTTTTGGGTTTTCAATTGACAATTTTTGTAAGAATATTGGGGAATTTGATGATGAAATCCAAGTTTTCATATCCTGCAAGTTTGATTGTTTTAGAATGAGATTGATGATGAGTACTAGCTCGAATGTGATCTTATTGGCTTTTTGAGATGCTATAGATCTAAATTGTCTCTGGTGGGTTGGTGTCTTTATTCCATGACTTAGCATATGAGAGGTGGTGGGTTATAATCTGATTTGAATATTGGATTAGTGTAACTGTTCAAGTAAGCTAATCAGTGGGAGTGGATAGACTAATCCCAATTTGTCCAAAACATGTTTTGCCCGTTTTAGCTCTTGGAAAGTTGAGTAGAACAAAGTGTTAAAGCAGTGGGCATCTCTCTGCCTGAAGTTGACATTTTTTTCGAATATGATTTGATGAAGTGTTCTTATCCATATCTGTATTCTGGAGCTAATATATTAGAAGACATACATTTGATCGATGTTTGGCAGAATATTTTTAGTGAGACTATGATTCTAAAGGCAATAGAATATAACTGAGCGACTTTCAGGATGAAGGCTTGGATAGTTGGCAATGGCATTTGCCTGTGGTGTACTGTGCTTATCAGTGGTCTAGCTGGTATAGATTCCTACATCTGACTGAACATAAATAACCTAGATAATGCATTATCATCCATTTTTCCTTAGCTCTTTCAATGGAGATGAATAGCACCCCTTAAAGTTTCTTGTTTTAGCTGTTTGCCTGTGTAGTACTCTCTAAAGTGCCCAATCTAATGGCTTTATTTTGCAGTTTTCCAGAGGATTATAACCAATACATGGCAAGGAAGTTCCAGTATAACCTACTTGATTGCAGCAAAAGGTATTTATGCATCAATTTCTTTTTAGTCTGGATAAGTTTCATTTGTTGAAAATGGTAGAGTACCTTCTCTTTATTGTATTGCTTTCTTTTGCATTAAAGCTTTCAATAGGATCTAACCTCCGAGTTGTTTGGATAAATTCTTTGTCCATGCCAACTAGAAGATGCAACTGTGAGACATAACTGGGAAAAAAACTCACTTGGAATAGGAGCATTGTATAGTGGTAGGCCATTTACAGTGTGTAAAAAATGCACTATAGTTGTCGAGGAGCTTTACTTAGCCTCAATCTGACCGCTATCAAATTTAAAACAGAAACTGAACTCATATCACCGCTCATTATCAGCTAAGTGCAACATTGAGGAGATTCCCCAAGTTTCCTAGTCTTCATTAAACCTTACTGGAATAGTTTGATCTGCCAATTATATGAGAAGCCACTTGACTATAGCACCTAAGGTCATCATCATACAAGTCGTATAGAAATTATCTTTTCCACTTAGTAACTTCATTTTCATTCATACCTTTTCTGGGGTTTTATACTTATTTTGGATTAAAAAAATGTATTCCACCTGGCTCATTCTTCCTTATAAAAAAGAGACTATGAAACCTAAAGTTCGCCAAGCTAAGCCATAGATACACTAGAATACTTATCTTTCAAAGTTCCCTTGTTCATTCATTTTCAATCTCCCTTTTCACTAGAAGCGTGTCAAGCTCTCTCCATCTGTAGGATTTTCTGGTGGTCAGTGCTTGTTTCAACTGAAGTTCGCCAAGCTACGCCATAGATACACTAGCATACTTATCTTTCAAAGTTCCCTTGTTCATTCATTGTCAATCTCCCTTTCCACTAGAAGCATGTCAAGCTCTCTCCATCTGTAGGATTTTCTGGTGGTCAGTGCGTGTTTCAACTTCAGTATTCTGTATGGATAGGGTAAGTGCCTTGGCATCAAAGCAAGCTGTGGTTATGTTTACAAATAGTTCATGTTGCATGTGCCACAGCATCAAGACACTCTTTTATCAGCTTGGCGCAAGCCCTGCAATTCATGAGCTTGATATGGATGTGAATGGAAGAGAAATGGAGCGAGCCTTGAGAGGCTTAGGATGTAAGACTAGTGTTCCAGCTGTATTCATTGGTGGAAAATTTGCAGGCTCATCTAAAGACGTTCTATCCCTTCATCTTGATGGATCTTTAAGACAAATGCTTATTGATGCTAGAGCTATATGGCTTTAGTCTAACATTTCTTCACTGATACCAGTTCATAAGCTGCTCATGGGTCGAGAACGAGAAACATTTACTATTTCATTCTCCCCAACTGTTCATATCAGTTAATAAGGATGAAAACTATGTATGTAGCATACTTAGCTACTAACTAAAATGTAATGAGTTGGAATCCTTTTTTCTTCTTATAAAAACATGAAAATCCCCAGATTGTTCTCTGCATACCAGTTTGCACTGGATGGCTGATCGCTTATAAGAGTGATACAACCACAAACTATGCGTACATATTAAGATCAATAAACCTATTGGTGGAGATTGTTATATGCATGTTGCTATATATCTACCTTTAACATATTGCTATTTACTCAAAAATCTTATGGAAACTGTTACCATTAGGCGTGAATATTGCACTTGTATTGTGAAGAAAAATATAGGTGTAGTTATTAGACTAACATATAGTACGAAAACCTTGACAAGAAAAAGTTGCTGCGAGCAGTCAAAATAAGACGTATATGTGATGCGAAATAACCAGTGAAAAAGTAAGTCATGAAGTTGTAGATTAGTTGCAAAGGAAACCTTACCTAGTTTGTTGACATGGTCTTTTCACTTCTCGATTGTCAACAGCTAATGTATTTGCCGGATTATTGCTATGTTTTAGGTTTTGTACTGCAATTTGACATATCTTCCATGTCTTGCCATAAAAGAATCAGCACCATCCTACTTTTGTGGATTGTGCAGAACTGGAGACACAAGGATACTCGTCCGCATGTGCAGAGTAGGAGATAACTGTCAACACAAGCATAAATGTTATGCACCCATCATTTAAAAAGAATCATGCAAGTTGGCAGGCACACAGCACAATGAACCACAGATTGAAAGCCATCATCTCAGTCTCGATCTTTCCTCTCTTTGAGAATTCAAAGAGGTGATTTTGAGAATCTGGTAATATACTTAATGCCCTTTACTGTATTCTTATTTTTTTTATATTCTTAATTTTCACGGCTTTGACACATAAATTAAGGCACGTAGTGAATTGTTTGGCTGCAGACAGTTCCTGTTTTTCCATAACTTTCTTTGGACGTTGCAGAGCGTCCAGTATAACAGTATGAAAAAAAAAAAATTCCAGCATTAGTCTCCTTGAAATTGAGTTCCTTAGAAGTAGTTGTTACCTTTAAGTGTGAAAAGATAGCTAGCAAAGTTTCTTCTTGGCTTTTCCATGTTACTTGATGGAAAAGGCATTATCAACCGCAGTCTCTCATGTACGAAATTACCATTCTGAGTGTTAGTAATTTCAAATCGTCAAGGAAGATGGAAAAGGCTTAGAAAGTCAGCTGAACTCTTTTTTGATTTGAACGATAAGATTTGGGGGCAGTTGTCGTGAGCATATGACATATTTCAGAATTTGTTAAACTCCTGTTAGGTCTGGTCATCTCTTTCTCCATAGGGAACTTTATATTCAATTAGCATCGTTGAATGTGCATGTTCAAACAAATTAGTACTGTTATCTATCCTTATAAATAGAACACATGAGAGTTCAAAAACTCAAGCAGCCTAGAATTTTTTAGGAACTCTCTAGTTGCATCACCCCCGTTCCCATACTCCATCAGGTCGAATTCAACTTTGATTCAATTTGGTGGTCTTGGAACTTGCCATTTACTTTCGATAACCAACCACATATTACCTTTTTTTTTCCCTTTCTAATCTCTTGACTGTGATTTTGCTTAACACAGGTCTGCAAAAAAAAAAAATGGACAAGGTCATGCGACTGGCTTCAGAGAAGGGAGTGATGATTTTCAGCAAAAGCTCCTGCTGCATGTGCTATGCAGTCAAGTTTCTGTTCCAAGAACTCGGCGTGCGTTATGAGTGTTGTGAAATAGACCTTGACCCAGAATACAGAGAGATGGAGAAAGCCCTGCTGAGGTTGGGATGCAATGCACCAGTCCCAGCCGTCTTCATTGGTGGAAAGCTCGTCGGAACCACCCACGAGGTCATTTCACTCCACTTAAGCGGCCTGCTTCTTCAGGAACTGAAGCCATATCAAACCTTATCGTAAACATATTGCTAAGTAATGAAATTCCAATAAACCTGTCTGGATCCTGCAGCAAGCAAAGAAAGCTATGTACTCAGGTGTTTAACTAGCCTAGCCTATGTTGTTATCATTGACTATTTTCCCAATTAAGATGTTCCTTTGTAAAATGCTCCAATGTGGTCTCCACTTTTGGAAATCTATGAGATTTCATTCATCCAATCATCCTACTGAATGGAAGTAAGCATATGATTCTCTCAAGATGAAACAAAAAGCAGGCAAAATTCCTTCTTCTTCTCAAGATGTTTTGTCAATCGATGATTGGTCTGTTTTGGTCTTATGGGATCCCAGTGAGCTTAAACTTTTGTGGAGACAAGACTAGGAATGCATAGTTTTTAGATCTGTCGGTCTTGCTGCTTGTTGAGGTCAGTGTTAGAGAGAAGTGTGAGAATCATGTTTGAAACTTGTTGTATATATCCAAAATTGTGACAGTAGAAGAAAACTTGAAACTAAGATCTTAAGCTGCTTTGTGGGACGTTGTTCTTGTGTCGCTGCTGATTGAATCATGCTCACTTGCGACATAGTTAAACATTCACTTTCTTACTTGCTTTGTTAGTCACAGCCTCTCTAATTTTCATACTGGTAAAGCCGCTGTCCTTTGTCTATTTACTCATACTGGTGCTGAAGTTGGTGGCTCATAAGAAAAAACCTGATTAGGCAAATAGATGGATGTGAAGAAAATTTCTTTCATTCGTAAATTCACCTTACCGGCAATTTCAATGGTCTAGTCGAACATTGTACATGAAACACACACCAGCATGAACAAAAATCAATCAGAGCTTGCCTCTCTCTCTCTCTAGCCATTGATGCTCTCAAAGAAATACAAGTAGCCCATGTCTTTGGGAGGGTTAGTGGAAGCGCCCACCTTATCATCATTGAATATTACCCATCTCCCATCTTTGTAAATGTGTGCAACGTAGTGCCCGCATTGAGTAGATGTTCCCATGTGGCTGATTATGCCCATCAGCCTGTACTCTGAACATATGAAAATAATGTGGTCCAGTCAGTGGATCATAAAAACCCTTTAACCCACAACTAACTTCACACATTCAAAGTCTTACTTCCTCCTCCATCCGACAGCACAGCATCAGTACAAGCGGCTGGGGAACTTGATGAAGCATCCATGTCAGATGGACCGGACCTATCAGGGTTGCTGAATATCCAATCAGTTGCCTTTTCGATGTCACCTCTCTGCGTTGTTACCACTTCATCATTAACTTTTTCCCCAAACAAATAACAATAGTGTTTGAATGCAAGGTATATCTACCGCTTCCTTCAATGCTCTCCTAGCAAGACTTTCAGGGAAGCCAAAAGACAGCAGAGTGTCAACTTGTGACTGGTCAATAACTGCCCCTTGCGATTCTTGAGACATAGGGGCATCAATATCTGGCAAAACAAACGAATACGAAGTTAATAATGCTCGAAGTTCACACCATAATCAATCAAATCAAATTTGGGAATGGAGCTGACCTGGATCATCCATGTGTGAAAGCAACCAGTTCATCGCTTCCTCTACACCAGAATTAGAAGTGTTGATTGCAGCTTTCTCACAATGAAGGCGAGTGAAACCCATTGATGCAAGCTGTGACACAATTTCCTCACTGGCAGACACCTGAGTCGATTCCACGTGGCTGGCAGGATCTGTGGAGTTACAAAGGGATTCTAAGTAAGCAATAACTTGGGTCACTAACTAAAAGAAATGACTATTGGTTAGCCATTCACTTAATTCATTAAAACACAAGAGAGGAAAAAGAAAAAAGAAAAGGGAGAGTGATTTTTAAGTGCTTATATCTTTACAGGTCTGACAATCTACGCATTTGAGTTACAAGAAGCATCCCAGAGTCTGTACTCCATACCATCAGCTCTGGACCATTTTAAAGCATGGGTATACAAGTCTTCGCTACATTCATCTGAGGTTGCATAATTGTAGTGCACAAATATATGAGCAGAGCCTACCCTACTCAACCAACAGGCTTCAGAATACAATACACACACACACATATATATAATCACAGGGGAAGAGGCACATTTTAGTGATTGGAGTCGTGTTCCCCAAACAACTCATTAAGTGTCCTTCAACAAAGACTAAATATGTTAATTAAAAGCATATAAATGTTAACAGTTTCCAATAAAACATGTATGTTGAAAAAAGAAACTCATTTACCCCCAATCACAAGTATTTCTACCTGTAATCACTCTTTCCATTTTCTTACCTTAGCCTTTTGAGTCTACAATGTTTTCATTTTTCATATTTGTATGAGGATCAAGATGCATTACTAACATTGATTAGTGCTCAACTTTCAGCAAGGTTGTAGTTATCCTTGTCAATGGTAAAATAAGAATGAATGAAGCTAATTATGATTAATCATTAAAAATCACTACAGCGGGCAGCCAGTGTAACTTCATATATGTTTCCTTAACTTATTAATGGAATACTCGCCATCTGCTATTTTTGCTACTTCTTTTGGCTGAAGTAGGTGTCTATGATATCAATACGTCTACAGATATTATACATGAACCAAAATTAGCTCAAGTGCTGACGCAGTAATTAGTCAACTATACTTGTAATGATACACACCTGCCTCAGGTAACAGCTCCTCTCCAGGTTGAATGCCCTTGCTACGCATGTGACTTATATCAATAATATCAGGCACATCGATATAGACGTCTGTATGACCACAGATTATTACCGTCATCAGCTAAATAATACCACGCGACGCAAATAATGATACAAGTTAAGCGGACCAAACCTAGTTTTTTTGGCACCCAGCCTGCCTCCATGATAAATTTGCGCATGTGCAAAACCAAATAATCAGGAAAAGAAGTCAACCCAGCAGTCCTGTAAAAGAATTATGATCACCAGGGTGTCAATAATATTAAAGATCCATCAAGAATGCTTACAATTCTTCTATATGATCACAGGCACGTACACATTAATATTTTTATTCCATACCCATATCGATACTAATAACTTCAACTGAATGAATTAACAACGAAATGGCTTCATAGACCACAAGGCAGGTGAGATGACTAACTTGATCGCTGTGGCTTTGGCTTTTAGTGCAGTGCTATAAAAATCTTGGACCTCCTCAGGGGCAGAGAAAGTGGCAAGGCATGCATCTAGAGGAACCCTGGGACGAACAACCTGATCGGCAGATCTGGTGAAGCAGTTTTTCAGTAACATGCATGCAAGTGTGTTTGTAAAGAAAAATGCTCCTGAATACAAACTCACATTTCTATTCCTTCTAAGCTCCTTTCTGCCTTAAGTTTGTCAAAAGCATCAAGTTCTTCTGCATTATTGCAAGATAGAAAGAGACAGACGACAAAGTTTAATACAAAAGAGCTTCAGAAAGTATTGTCAAATGAAAACTGTGTTGATAACAATCCAACCTTTGTTTGTAGCTGCATGCAATGGAATATTTAGAGACAGAATGTAATCAAGCCTTTTGTTGTAGGTAACTTTTCCAGATGGACACATTATCTTTTCTTCAATGCCAAATTTGAAACTTCTAGACGGGTCAAATTCAGGTCTGCTGGCATTAGCTCGTTCGACTTGGTCAAGAAAATGGAGAAAGAATTCTAAAGCATCCTAAACATTAGTCCATGTCAGTATAAATGTACAGTTGATATTTGCACAACTTCATTTTCAAGCAGCCATAAATCCTATTTTCAAACAGAGGTACTTTCATCATATATTGTCTCCGAAGAAGCAAAACCATACCTGTTGCCTCATAGAAGAAAATTCAGGATGGCTGGATGCTATGATTGCCTTGAACATTCTTGGTGGTATCCCTTTTTGTTTCTGCTGTTTGGACACCCCCAGGTAGAAAATAAGACATTGCGAATTAATTATGTCCAGATGCAAGTACAGTATGTGGTAAAGTTTACAGAATAAATAAAGACTATAATGCTCTGGACACCATTTTACAGTTCAAAGCATAAAAGGCTCCAACTTATGAACTGCACTACTGATGCAATAAATGCAATGAACAAGAATCTTTTACCAGAGTGCAATAAGTGGACTTACTGAACTCACTGCCGTGCCTGTTGCTTCATCTTCCTGGAACAAATTTATGAGGACAGAGTTAATGTTGAAGAGAAAACTACCACTGCGAGTTGTTATAAACGGTGCAAAGCGAAGGATTATGATAGCGAACTCCATACCTCAGGGGCAGGAACTGAATATTTACCAGAAAGCAAACCATGTGCCAATTTTGTTCTGTTGTACAACATAATGAAATAATTAATATGTAGTCCATTCACATATATCCAGCAATTATTCAAAATAAAATCATCAAACAGTAAAACTAAAGAATGACCACTGAGAAATCATATGGTTTCCAACGCAGACATACAAGCTATTTGCTACGGATACTCACATCTGGGTATTCAAGTCTACAGTTGGATCAGCCGGAGCAATCTCAAAAGCTGTTTTTAAATTCTGGTTTTTGTAGTACCTAATGAAGAAATGAAACACTGGATGAGATAAGCATAAGCTGAGCTATACCAAGAACAAGGCAAGAGTCAAAATAAGCAAGAGACAAAAGTAACATATGGAGTCTGTAACTGAAGCGCATACTGACCTAGCCATAAACGATTCAGTCGTAAACACAACTTGCATGGTTGCTGCCAGATAGCAGCTGCCATAACAAAAGAAATGCATTAAGAAAGGAGAAAACAGTTATGGCCAGCTAGAGAGCTTCCAAATCAGCAGGTATACCTGTTCCCAAGATTAACGAGCCCTGTATATCCTGGTCCATTTATTGGCTCCACTTCTTGTCCACTTTCTTGGATACGGTTCCAATCAAAATTGGTATTTTGATCAAGTTCTCTTTCAGCAGTTGTCATTTCAGTCTGTCAGTGCAAAATTGAATAAGTGAGAACATCATAAAAAACATGTGGGCATACAGCACAGTTATGGGACTGTTGAAAGTTACTTCTTATTGTGACTTATAAGTCATTACCTCATAAATTTAGACACACGTCCAGCACGCCATTTAATCATAATTTTTGCAACATAGCACAGTTATGGATCAACCCAATTTGAATAAAGGGATGAACAGACAACAGCCTTCACAACTGTAGTATTGGCCTACTTATCCATTTGGCAGAAAGAGGATATGACATAGGCCCAATAATAATGTTAATGCAGATAAGATAAATTAAATAATTCTGATTTCACTTTCAATAGTGACTATTGTCGAGCATTTTTTCAACTGAATGATGAATCTTCCTCGACAATCTATATATCTAGAATTGTTCAGCAGAAGATGTACCTTTTTTAATGAAGAAAAAGCAATACCAAAAAAGGCCAAATGTTGAGCTAGGTACGGATCTATAATGCTCTCGTCTTCTGGGTAAGAGAAAACATCTGCAATGACACAGCCTTTAAATTAATAAAGTCAACAAAAACAAAACAACCATACAATCCCCAATACAACCTATGAACAAGCCATTGATCAGTAAATTCCCTGATCCTTAACATTTCATAGAGCAATCTCTATAAGAATGGATCAAAATGCTATTGTCATTTGACTTAACAGCAAGGCTACTCTGATGACTGGTGGCCTCATATAATGAGTATCCTACATGATAACAACCTGTTTTTTATTTTTTTGTGGAACAGTCCAAGATTTGCTGAGATTACTAGTAGTCTTTATAATGGTTTCATTACTTTGAACCCACGCCGCAACAGTAGCTCAATCAGTGCTGATCCATGTTTAAAAAAAAAATAGTAATCCTTTTTTATTTTTTGTCAAAAACATATGTGAGGATGGTGTGTTATGCAAGAAATAAGAGTCTTGCGTATTTTCTTATAACCCTTCACAGCGACACTGTTTTTACATTATGTTAACTTCACATAACAAGGAGACTTTGCAGAAATAGGTTTCCGGCGACCATATACAACTAAGAAATTACCTGCTGCCTCCAAATCAGCTGTAATCGTCCCCAGCTTCACAGCAAGTGGATATCCCATGTTTTCATAATGTTGAATGGCGTGGTTATTCCCACCAGTTCCATCCCAATTTTTCCGCCCACAAAGAATCATTCCATCCGTCAGATTCAGCCAAAGATTATCAGTTTTGTCACACTTGGCACATTTCCAACCTGAAGGTGGAATCATAACTCCAGTATCTATTTGTTGCAGACTTTCAGCATACACACTCACTCGCTTGGTATCAGCTGTCCAAGCTGCTAATTGTTCCTTTTTCTCAGCGCCATCAGCCATTAGGATAGCATCAACTGCCAACCGTACCTGAATTTAATGACAAGTGGAACTATATGAAAATACAATCTCTTTGAACCAATCTCCAGATTGAACGAACAAATTAGTACCTTCTCTGGCAACTCTACAGAAGGAAAAGGAAGTGTAGAAAAACATGGCAAAATGACTATATTGTAGGACTCTTCATATTCAGGTTCGTTATTGTCAAACCCTCCATCAACACCTGGAAAAAAACAGAATAAAAATAATATGTATCACTATGTGCAAAGGCAGGCAAGATCAACCACAAAAATATGATCGCACAGTAGTCAGTCAGCAAAACATTCAACATAAGTGGCATCATAGCTCTTAACTAAGAGGTCTATTGAAAATCCGCACATTCTGCTGGTGTTTCTACATCACGAACGAGGACCACTCGTTGACAGCTCAATAAGTGGATTATTCTGTGTTCAAGTAGCATGAAGACAATTGGTTGAAAATTTAATGGTTCAAACAATATGACGATTAGAATATTAATCTTCACAACATTGTGAACTTTATATCAGCTATGTCAGCATTTGAAAGTTGAAACAAAGTACCTATAGCCAACAGAGTAGGCTTTTTCAATGGCCTGTCCTCAGAAGCATCCTTCTCTGTATATTTAATGTGCAGATAGATGGGATTCCCGGTTTTCTCATAATTCCAACAGACGCAATCTTTTCCAAATGCAAGAAATGTCTGCATATCCACATACAAGCCACCTTCCGATTTCTGAAATCAACATTAAAAACACATAAAAAACAAATCCAATCGTTTCTTGTTGAATAATCAAGCTTCACTTACACCCAAAAAAAAGTACAAGAAGAGAGTAACTAGATAATAAAGAAGACCAAGATTGAAGAATCCTCTACAAGCATATTAAGATGGAAAGCTCACAAATGCCGTCAATCCAATACTATAATTACGCACCAACCAACCCCCGAATTAGGGTTCATCATCGGGAACACATGAATGAACAAAACCAAGAAACAGCCAATATTTAAAGAAAATCAAGTTACCGGAGTGTCAAAGGAGATACAGCATTCCGACTTGAAGATACGATTGGTCGGTTCCGGGATCCGGACCTTGCTCAAATTCTCCCGAAGCATGTCCATCGGAGTCGCCATAAATCAGATGCAAACGAGCTTCGGAAAGACGACAGCGGACCGGGAACTTGCACACTCGGAGTCAACTCTGCAAGCAGGGGCATGAAAACCAACCGATGGAACTGAAATCGTCGATTCAAGAAAATGAAGAAGACGATGATCAACTGAACTCGACGGCAGCAGAGTAGCTCCTTCATTGGGCCGGCCCATTATACAGACGTGCTAGGCCTTCGCATTGTGGAGCTCGGTAGTTTCAAACGCTGCTTAATTAAATCAAACAGTTAATGTGTAATTATTATATTTGCAATTAGGTCCAAAAACTCAAAGACATCAAATTCGATCATATTATCAACCAGTTCCCATTTTATTGCTTCTCTACAACAGAAAGGTCCATTTTTTTCCAGGCCAGTTACCTTGATCCTCAAGCTACTGGACTTCACCATCAAGCCGGAATCTGGTTAAGGAGAGTAGAGCAATGATGATGCAGAAAAGCTCGTATTATTGCTCCCAAGGCACAACTGCTGCAGCTGTTGCTGGCTCATCGACGGCCCGCTCGACGACGAGCTTTTCAGCAATGTATCAACTTTACCGCATTGATCCTCCAGCTTCTCCGCCCGGATTTCCTTCAGCATTGCAGCGACATCCTTCATGGCGGGGCGGTCGTCGGGGATAGGGTTGACGCAGAGGATTGCCACGCCCAGAGTCTGCATCATCTCCTCTATTTCAGACTCTGGTCTCGCCTGTAAGATCTTCTCCAGCACTTCAGTGTTTCCTCTCCATTGCTTTTGTCTCACCCAGTCAACTATGTGCAGCCCGTCTGGGATGGTCGGATCGATCGGCTGCTTCCCCGTCAGGACCTCCAGCACCACCACGCCGTAGCTGTACACATCGCTCTTTTCCGTGATCTTCATGCTGTATCCATACTCTGCCGGAGGAAAAAACATCAACAAGAAAATATGTCAGAGTTACATAATTATGACTCACTTTTGAGTCATGTAAAGCCGAATATCTAGTCATTTTGCGGCTCACCTGGTGCGATGTAGCCGTAAGAGCCAGCTACCGTGTTCGAGGACTTTGCGAAGTCGCCATCTTCAACCATCTTGGCCAGGCCAAAATCGGCAATGTAGGGCTCAAAGTGAAGGCCGATGAGGATATTATTAGCCTTGATGTCTCTGTGAACAATGGGTGGAACACAGTCATGGTGCAGATAAGCTAAGCCCTGAGCAGCTCCCAGAATGATCTGATACCTCAAGTCCCACTCCAGGCGACCAGTGCTGTTATCCCTCTCGTGAAGAATCCTCCCCAAGCTGCCATTAGGCATGTATTCATACATCAGCAATCTGGTGTTCCGGTTCCAACAGCAACCCAGGAATTTAACAATGTTCTTGTGACGGATAGATCCCAGAGTCTTGAGCTCAGCTGAGAATGAATCACGAATACCCGTGTTCTTCTCTTGGTAGCTGTATCCAGCAGCCATTGTCGTCGGCCAGAGCTTCTTTACAGCTATGACTTCTCCATTCGCAAGGTCAGCCCGGTACACCACCCCAGAGCATCCTTTTCCTATCACATTGGACTCCACCAGGCATTTCAAAACATGATCAACTGAGAAACTGATCTTCTGGAAAGGAGTCAATTGCCAAGGAAACGAGCCTGCCCCCGACTCAGACTCATCATCTTTCTCAGCAACCTTACGTGCTCTGAGAGCTATGAGCACTCCAACGATCGCCATCAGAGCAGTTAAGGCCACAAGCAATGTCATGGCCGCTTTAAATCTTTTAGACCATCTGTGGTAATCCGCAGCCATGACTGAACCTGCACCTGTGAAGCATGAAGAACACAAGCCTTGATTTCCTTCCAGCTCTTTCGCAGATAGTTGTCGGAACAGCTTGGTGTCAGGGAGGTACCCGGTGAAATTGTTGTACGAGACATTTAAGGAAACAAGGTTGCTGAGTTGGGAGAAAGCCAAAAGGTCACCTCCAAGCTTATTATGAGAAACATCAAGTATAGAGAGCTTACTGAGATGAACCACTTGAGGTGAGATTGTTCCTGTTAGCTCATTCCAGCTCAAGTTTAGAGATATATCTAGAGACACAAGCCCAAAAAGTTCGGTTGGAATGCTTCCCCAGAGCTTATTGTTGCTCAGATCAATCAACTCGAGGCTCGAACAAGTACCCAGAGTCCATGGGATCGGTCCAGAGAGGAGATTCTTGCTGAGATCAAGTCTATTAATCATATGCAGATTACCCAAGCCTCCTGGAATCTGACCGGCTATTTTATTTGATGAAACATCTAATACTTGTAGCCTGCTGAGGATCGACAAAGAGTTGGGCAAAGTACCTCCAAATGTATTGTTGCGCAGGTTCAGCATCTGTAAAGCAGTGCAGTTTCCTATCTCATCAGGAATTGTACCTGTGAGCCGATTTTCAGAGAGGTCAAGGAAGACCAATTTACTTAGAAACCCAATTTCCTTCGGGATTGCCCCGTTGATTCTGTTACCAACGAGCCTCAGCCTGATAAGAGAGGCGCAGCTACCGATTTCAGGAGGGATGGAACCGGAAATGTCATTGGATATGAGCAGCAGCTTGGTCAGATTTTGGAGCTGGAATAGTCCACTAGGTAAGCTTCCAGTAAGCCAGTTATGCGACAAATCTAAAGCCTGCAAGCTCTTACAGCCAGATAATGTTGAAGGAATGCTACCTACAAGGTTGTTATTCCACGCAAAGAAAACTGTGAGTCCTGTCAGCATTCCAAGCTCCGGCGGAATGGAGCCAGAAATCTGATTAGTATCAAGCTGCAGCTGCAGGAGATTTGTAGCATTGGCAAGGCCTGAGGGGACTGAACCAGAAATATTGTTGCTGCTGAGCATCAAGTCTTCGAGATTCAACAGGTTCTTAAAAGACAAAGGAATGCCACCAGAGATGGAGTTCAATGACAAATCAATCGTCTTCAAGCTTATGCAGCCTCCAATCTCCTCAGGAATGGTCCCAACAAGATTGTTTTGCCACATCAATAACTTCTCAAGCTTCTTAAGATTCCCAAGCTGAGATGGAAGCGAGCCAGAGAGACTATTCTGATACAAGAAAACCTCTACGAGCTCCGAACAGTTTCCAATCTCTGGTGGGATCTCACCAGACAGCATTGCTGTATAGATTGAAAGAGTCTGAAGCTTGATCAAATTGCCTATGGAAGCAGGAATAGCACCGGACACTTTAGTGTCAGCCAAACCCAAAATTTGAAGATTCTGACACTTCCCAATCTCGGCTGGAATGTTACCAGATATGTCAGTGTTCCCTCCTAACCTCAAAACTTCCAAATTTGACAAATTCCCAACCTCCACCGGCAGCTCCCCGCTCAAGAAGTTATCAAACAACACCAGTGTTTTCAGGCTAACACAAGACCCAATCTCAGCAGGGATCCTTCCAGTGAGCTGATTAGAGTTCAAAACCAACTCCTGCAGATTTCCAAGCTTCCCAATAGCAGCAGGAATAGCACCTACAATGCTGTTGGAACTTATATCAAACACCTGGAGTGCACCAAACTCCCCAATACTGTCAGGTATCGTTCCAGTGAGATTACACCCAGAAATGATGAGAGTCTGAAGATGCAACAAGGATGAAAACCCAGCAGGGAAAGGGAGGTTAACGTCGACAGACTGGATATCAATCCGGGTCAAAAAACCATCACCAGCACACTCGACGTAATTCCACTGGCAAGGACTCGAGTCATCCTTGTTCCAATCCGCAAACACGGACGACAAAAGATCAGACCTTTTCTCAACCCATGAAACCAAAACCGAAACCTCAGCGCTGGAAGCAGCACAGACGCCGCTATAAGGCGCCAGGAATGTAAATAAGACGCAGAAAAACAAGAACCTCATCGGCATTGCGACCTCACTATTCTCAATCCCGAACAACAATCTACGAGTCTTTGCATCGGTATGCTGATGGGTGCTCGCTTATGCAAATGTTGCTTTGTATTGAAGCAAACTGTGAGAAACAAAACCCCATTATTTAAATCGGCATTGCAGCCAGCTCCACAAACCACTCCAATTAGTGTCACCATTTTCTCCGCCTCGGGGTTCTGTCCGCTGAGCGGTTTGGGACGATCGAGGGAGTTTGAAAATTTTCAAAATGCGAAACGGAACCACATGTGTCCTTGCATTGTTTTCCTCAAAAGACCACGTGTCCTTAGGGATTTCAGGCCCATTTGTTTTGACGCTTGGCCCAATTGAGGCCCATTTTGGAAGTTGCAGAGATTTTTGGAAGCTGGAGAAAGATGGAAGAAGAAGAGTTTGGAAGAAAGAGAAAGGTGGTAAAGAGAGAGAGCAGACAACATTTACTTTCCAATAAAATGATAAATGTTGAGAACAGCAAGTATGAAATATACACTTGACAGCAAGAGGGAGGAGATACGACATGAAACGGTGGGAGGCAGAGAGATGCTCAGCATCTGACATTCCTGCGGCAGGTGAGGCTGCCGGCACCGGAGGTGAGGGAAGCAACCAGAGAAGACGATTTAGCAGCTAAACTCGAAGCTTTGGCGTAGCTACTACCGGCCCCAGCTCCAGACCGAGTGAAATAAGCTCCATTCAGCATCAGGTCACCCTCCGATCTCCAGTTCCAGTGCTTCCACATTCCGCTAGTAATCACTCTCTTCGTAACCTGCTCAAACTTAGTTAGTCTCGCAAATCTATCTAACCATCAGATTATTAAGTGCCTGACTGACCTCTTTGGCGAAAGGGTTGATCGGCGCAAGGTAGCGGTTCCCTTGGCTGTTGATGGTCGGCTCGGCGCTTCCTCCGATGGCGTACATCACCCAATGCGTGTAGTCATTGTTCACCACATGGAAGTATCCATGTCGGCACCTCGGCATCCTCTGCACCAGCCCCTCGCCAAAATGGTTGTACGCGATCGTGACTTGCATCACCTTGTCCCTCGTGTAACTGTCACTATGACCCAGCAGCATCACCTGTCGATCGATACTAGTATATATTAGTTTATATAACTATGACTCAATTTCGACCATAAACCCAGATCAAATTCGTGCGAAATTGGTACCTCATTGTGATGAGTGAAGAAGTTGTTGGAGATGGTGATGGCGGTTGATCCCATGACAGCATCCACCAACCCATCAGCGCAGTTGGACATGGAGTTATGATCAACCCAGATATGACTGGACCCAAAAATGGAAACTGCGTCACCATCCGCCATGGTTCTCCATCCATAATGACTAGGCGAGCTCCTGACCATGGCATTCCCAGTAGGCTTGCAATCATGTATATGGAGTCCATGAATGATGACATTCGAAATATACTGAATCGTGATGCATCCACCTCCGGCAATATGCACATTAGCTCCTCTGCCATCGATGGTCTTGAAGCTGTTCATAATAAGCTCCTGCTTCAGCTTGATCACCATATCTCGCTTGAACACAATCCACAGCGGCCGGTCTTGGATAACCGCGTGACGGAGAGTCCCCGGCCTTGGGTTAACCGGGTCATCGTCGTTCGGGTCGGACACTACGTAGTACTTCCCATCCCTCCCACCCACAGCGTTGCGGCCGAATCCTATAGCGCAGTCCGCTAGCCGCTTCCGGTGAAACTGCCAGCGCGGGTCGCATCTCCAGCAATCGTCGATTGGGTTCCCCGTTCCGCAGTAGAAGTAGCCCAGCTTTCTCCTCTCTGTGCTGTTTCGAATGCTCCTGAGAACATCAGAATCCGACCAGAATAAGGTTAGTCCTAGGTAAAGTAAGTTCTATGTTTTTCTTTAGGCCCAAGGAAGGTCATGCTGACTAGCAAAATGGGTGTGAATTTAATGAGGTTTGTCAGCTGAGCAGCCAGCTAAATTCTAAAGACAGGTTCAGATCTGGATGCAGTGTGGATGGGATTTATTAGCCTGTTTTAATGCGAGTCTGCACAGAACAAGGAGGAGGAGCTAGTGTTGAATGCAGTTGGGACCATTGAAACGACGCAGGATAAGGACAGAGGCCAGCATATGAGCTTCAGCTTATCATAGTTAGAAACAACAAATGGGCGGCTTGAGAAACCAGACAAGAACATGAGTGCTGCTGATTGGCGTGATGTGCGGATCTCAGATTTTAATGGCATGTGGACTCATCAAAACTCAAAAGAAGAAGGTGATGCAACCCTAAACCCAGATGGAGTTTCTTCCTTCCAACATGATTAACAGTTACGATTAAACTAATCTTACGATGAAGGTGGAGTGAAACAGAAACTTCAACTTGACATGGCTCAGGTAGCAAGCTACCTGAGTCCTCAGCTGGACATCAATGCGGGAAGAGAAAGGGTGTCAAATGTAGGTGAACCGAGTGGATCGCTAGATGCAGTAAATGAGCATGCTTGGTCCATTTGGGTCGTATTCATGTACAGATGGTCAAATAAGAGTTCAGTGTTTTTTTAACCAGAGAGCATTGAATGCAGCAAAGTGGCAGGAGCTTACATTTCAACTTCTGCTGCAACCTCATCTGGGTTATCGACTGCATGCTCGTGCCACGCTTCTTCTCCCTCATCAAACTCATACCTGCAATTAGGTCAAACTAGTTCATAAATAAGTGTTAAAGAATTCCGTACAGAGGCCGGAGACTGGGAATAGAAAGTCATGGGAGAAGATGGAGGGAACATTATTCAATTTCTTTATTCGTTTTTTACTTTAATTTTCAGTAAAAAAAAAGAACAAGGAGAGAAGAATCACATTTCCGCCATTGATGAGTTGAACATCTTCTCGACACCTCCATCTCTGAAAGAATCAGGAAACCCACGTAAGCGAAATCCTGAAAGCAACAATGCAGCTCGGATCCACGAAACAAAGATCTAATCATAATCTCCATACCTCAGTTTCTTCTCCTCCATCGCTGCGGAAAGCAACGCGAATACAATCACCAGAAAAACCATGAAACCGCATCTGACAGAGAACCCACCCGCCATCGCTGCCGCCAAAGCCTCTGCTCGCTCGTCTTCTCCGTGTATAATTTCCAATAAGTTGGAGTTGCAGAGAGAGGAAGCGGAAATGGCGAGCAACTGATTCTCTTGGAGCTCGAGAATGGAGCAGAGGAGAAGAGAAAACAGAGCAGAGCAAAAACAGAGCAGAGCTGGTGTATTTATTTATACAGAGCTGGAAAAGCCGAAGCCGACTGGCCCGAAATTCTGGCCCGAATTTGCCTAATTGACGTCAAGTTAAACCACGGTTGAGTTACTTAACTCTGCGGTTTATTCAAAGTTTAAAAACTGCCTTAACTGTTTCCTCCACCGACTGACCCGGCACGTGCCCGGTCTGGTTCGGTTCGTTCCTTTCCTTTCCTTTTTAATTTAAACTTGGTTTGACCGGTTTTCTTTTGAATTTTGACTGTGGGTCAAGTCATTGTTTTTTTTTACTGAGCGCGAGGCGTGGGAATCGGATGCCGCATGGGGCAGGAGTACCACGTGGCACGTGCCTTGGATCCGACGGTTCGTACGATGTGGATCTTCGCTTCCTTAGAATCGTACGTTTGGATGAAATCTTGTGTGAGTCAATGTTCTGTACTGCGCGAGTCATTTCGAGTCCAAATCACCCTCAAAGACATCAAACGACGTCGTTTGTCAGCAGATCAGCGAACTCTTTTCCGTATTAAAACGACACCGTTTCCGAGCTAGGTTGGTGTGTACAAGGTGACGCGAAGTCGGACTTTTGAGAGTTGTCTAGCAACATAATATTAATACAGCCATGGTCTCTCACCTAGCCCATTGAATTCGACACGCTATTTTGGTGACCAATTTTCGATAAAAAAATCTCTCCGCAATGGACGGGAGGGATGACCACGAAGTATAAATTGCCAGCTTACTAGTAAGTCAATTGGTTTACAGCAATATGTCAACAAAAAAGAGTGTAAAGAAACGTGTTCAACTCAAAATCCAAAGTCAACTTATAGTTTGAAATACTACGTTGATTGTCGGTCATGTTCTTTCGCGCACCATACCCATACCTATGGCGGGCTTAAGAAGATATTGAATGATGGACCAGGCCCAATCCAAGTGATGGGCTTCTAGAGGCCCAACTATTACACTTGTGAAGAGCCACATTAAATGACATCGTTTCTTCTACTATAATATCTCGAGTCAACAGGTCAGCGTAACGGTCATATTTTTCTGCAGTGTAGTTTTCCACCTCAATTTCTCCATCACTGTCCCAGCAACTCCCTTCTTCCTCAATCGGTAGTTTCGATCTCATTTTCCAAGTTTCAACTTCAATCTTGTTCTGTCCGAGAGAGCGTATGCATATATAAATTCGCGGTTGAGTTCGATACTTGCATCAAGAACATGGAGAAAGCAGTAGAGAGGCAGAGAGTTCTCCTCCGCCATCTGCTACCCAATTCGTCTTCTTCTCTAACCCATCAGCCCTCTTTAAAAGTCGGTGTTTGCTTTGTAATGTTGTTGTCACTTGTTAAGGTCAGTTCTGGAAGATTCTGACATTGTAGTGTTCTCTCTTGTTCCGTAGACCTCTGTGTGCGCTGCTGGAAATGGAGCTGGGAATCATCAGATTCAGACAGATTCTGGGGATGACGTTGTCATCATAGCGTAAGTCTGTTTCTACTTTGATGGGTTCTTGCAGCTAATTGGTTTGATTGTGCTTTTTTGTATGTTCGATTTTAGGGCTTGTCGGACGCCTATATGCAAATCAAAGCGAGGGGGTTTCAAGGATACACTTGCTGATGATCTTCTGGCTCCTGTTTTAAAGGTGGGATCCATACCCTTTCCTAATCCCTAACCCTAGATAGGTAATGTAGGGAAGGTTGTGGTTTTTGGAATTGGGAATTGGGTATTTTATTTGCCATTTCTGGTGATTGTTGTAGGCTTTGATAGAGAAAACTAAGCTGGACCCAAGTGAGGTAGGAGATATTGTTGTAGGAACTGTTTTAGCGCCCGGTTCGAATAGAGCGATACAATGTAGAATGGCAGCACTCTATGCAGGTTTTCCAGGTTAGATTTGGGAATCCCTCTTCACATTTTAGTTTCCAGTAAACAAGCGTTTAAGGTTTAATGGACACCATTTATTTCAGTTTCAAAGGGTTAATCTCAGCGAGTGTTTTTCATTTGCGTAGACACGGTGCCTATCAGAACTGTGAATAGACAATGTTCCTCGGGCCTTCAAGCAGTGGCAGATGTAGCTGCTTATATTAAAGCAGGATTTTATGATATTGGTAAGATACCGAGGTCCATAAGTGTTATACCATGATGTCTGGTCTGCCCTCAGTCCTCAGTACCGACAATTTTTTTTTTTATGAGATTCTCTTTTGAAATTATGGTTTTGATGCAGGCATTGGGGCTGGATTAGAGTGTATGACTGTTGACAGGGTTGACAGGGTTCGCCCAATAAATCCGAAGTAAATTCCAACCCTACTTTCAAGATCTGCATTCCATTCCGGTATGTTATGATAGAAGTTAAAAATGGTTTGATAGGTTGAACTCTTTACCCAAGCCCGTGATTGTCTTCTTCCGATGGGTATGACTTCAGAAAATGTTGCGCAGCGGTATGGCGTGACAAGAGAGGAGCAGGACCTTGCTGCAGTAAGTTAGTCTTCAGTTTCTCATCAACTTCCCCTTAAAACGTCAATTGTAAGTAAATTTTCATTGTTACTTTTACAAAGGTGGAATCCCATCGTCGCGCAGCTGCTGCAAGGGCATCCGGCTTGTTCAAAGATGAAATCATTCCAGTGGCCGCCAGAGTAAGTTAAAGACAAATTCTTGCCAATGATAATTATCATTTTTAAATGTTTGTGTTTTATTGAAAAGATTGTCGACCATGAAACCGGAGCAGTAAAACATGTTCACATTTCTGCTGATGATGGAATTCGCCCAAACACGAACATGTCAGATTTGTCAAAGTTGAAACCTGCCTTCAGAAAAGACGGCACATCCACTGCAGGTTTACAAATCAGATAAAAAAATTGGCAGTTTGTAACAGTTGATTCTCTGCGTTATTTTACATAACATTCTTTTCATGTCCTCAGGTAATTCTAGCCAAGTCAGTGACGGTGCTGCAGCAGTTCTTCTTATGAAGAGGAGTTTAGCGATTAAGAAAGGACTCAGTGTTTTTGGTGTTTTCAGGTACATTTATCGTATTAACATTGAATTTCACTTCGCATAACTAACAGTCCACTCAAGCATTGATGTTGGTTGAATTTCGCTTTGGCAGGAGTTTTACTGCTGTTGGTGTGGATCCTGCAGTTATGGGCATAGGCCCGGCCGTGGCCATTCCAGCTGCTGTGAAAGCAGCTGGTCTTGAGCTGGACAACATTGACATTTTTGAGATCAACGAGGTATAGACTAGAAATTTTTAACACGCCTCGGATTTAATCTTACAGAACAATGGTGTGATTCCTGGTGCAGGCTTTTGCATCTCAGTTTGTGTATTGCTGCAAGAAACTGAAACTTGATTCAAGAAAAGTTAATGTCAATGGAGGTGCAATAGCACTTGGGCATCCACTTGGAGCTACTGGTATATTCAACAAAGATCACCATGAAAGAAAGACCTTCATCATTCAAATAATCCGAGTAAGCTTTAATTTCCTTGCCTGCATTTCAGGCGCTCGCTGTGTTGCAACATTATTACACGAGATGAAACGTCGCGGCAAGGACTGCCGGTTCGGTGTGATTTCCATGTGCATAGGTAGCAACTCATTGTCTCTGCACGCACATTATGTGTTTTATGTCTCCTGTCGTGTTTTTCTGCATTTGTAATATCTCAGGTGATTTCAGGCTCAGGCATGGGTGCTGCGGCTGTTTTCGAGAGAGCAGGAGACTGCTGATCATTGCCTGAACTGGGTTTATCCGCAACTGCTTCAAGTAAGTCTAAAAATCAATGTTTTCTCAAACATATCATGAACCAAGTCCGGACCAGATGGGGAGATTCTTGTGAACGTTGGTGGGAATCTAGGCACAACATGAATGTAAAGAAGGAGATTATTAAGGAGTTGAAACACATGAGAAGATTCATACAACACAAAATGATTTAAGAAGAAACCATTGAATGACAATATGCAGAGGACTGGTGCACTGTCTGCCTGTCTGTCTGTCCCCATGTGACAACCCATATCAGAAAGATGAGGTGAAGCCTTGTATCAGCCTCCTAGCATGTGCAAGATCTAGCAATAAGGTGTTGAAAACTCCCTTTTACAGGTCCAACTCTATCCATCATGTTCTCTATCCATATATATTTGTCCAAATCCTCATTTGTTTTATCTAAATTGATTTGACAAATGACATAGTATGGTATCATGTTCCATTTATCAATCATGTTTGATTAAGGTTGAGAGAGACTAAAATATGAAGGGACTGTATGTGGCAAGGAGATTAGCCAGCCAGCAAGCTCTCTAATCTTAGTGTTAAATAAGTAAAGCATCTCGCTAATAACCACATGATTACCCATTACAAAATGTGCCCTCTGCCACATTGCCTCGTTGTCTAAACCTCACTCTTAAAAATGTTATCTTTTCTCACCTTACAAAACACTACAATACTCATAAGTGAGTCAATCATGAATTTCTTCTGTATGTATTCAGTTTGACCAGCTTTCCTTAAAAAAACAAATTGGACAGGCCAATTTTGTCACCCCATCTTCATCAGTATATTGCCACATGCATCATCATCATGATGGTGCGTATATAGTTTTCTTTGTAAAGAGGAGAAAAACGAGAAGCAGTGATGAAGATGAAGAGAGAGGATTTTGCTAGAGGAATGAGCATCATCAGCCACAAGGCAGATTTGATTCTTGGACACAAAGTTCTACCAGTAAGTGACGCAGCAACATCTACAAGCACATCAAGTGCAGAGAACAGCCAAAGCGAGGAGCCAAAAGCCCAGAAAGTTAAAACCCTAGCTAGAATGAAGGAGCTGGTGAAGAGGGCTGCAGCAGCCAAAACCGAAAAGGCTGGTAAATACTTTGGCAGAAAGGTACATTACTACATTACACTTGTATCTCCTCTCTTTCCAATCTGATCATGCTAACATCTATCTGGTGGTGTCATAGGTTTTGTATTTGAGGAACAGGGGAATGCTGAGATCGGTTCCGGATGAAGATCAGCTGAGCACTGAGTCGCCAAAGATCAGTTTCAGATGGGATGTGGAGAGCTGCTCGGCAACAACATCTTCATGCATCTCAAGAGCTTCTTCTTCCTTCACAAAAACACACATGCCAAGCAAGCTGTCGATGGATTATTGCTCTGCCACTGATCTCATTCAAGACATGGACATCTGCACTACTGTTTATCATCGTAAACCTGGAAGCTGGATCACTACAGACTCTGAATGTAAGCATACCAACATCCACATCCACATCCACATCCACATCCACATCCACACACACCATATCTTATCTTATTAATCAGCTTTTCTCAATGCTCTGTCACAGTTGTGGTGCTGGAGCTCTGAAGGGAACTCAACCAACTGCTGCTTGAAGAAAGCTTCTCCTCAACGCTGCTAATTATCATACATCACACTTCATTCTTCTGCAACTTTCTAGATGAGTTTGATTTCTAGTGTATTTTTGTAGTTTCAGTCACTAATAACATCACCCAAAAAGTCCAATTACTGAAACTATACAGCTCAGATGAGGCTAGACCTCAAAGTTCTCACCTTTATCTTCGCAAGCTCCCAGTTTTGCTGGTCAGCAGATTCAGACGTTTCAACCAGTAAAAAAAAACGCTATATTGTCTGTCTAATTACTCTCTTCAGAGACATGGATCTTTAGCGACGAAAAATAAACATTACCAACCACTTTCCCGTCGCTAAAGACAGTACTGTCACATTATTTGGCTCCAAATTTATCAAACTGTGAAGCTTCCTGCTCTGCACAGTGGAGTAAAAAGATGAACGAGAGATGAATTGTTGGGAAGTGAAGAGGGCTTCAGAGGTGGTGCTTCCACTCCTGGATAGCGGACCGGAGTGACCGGTTTGGGACGAGATTCATGTGATCCAGTTTGAGGTTTGTCATCGGGGAAGTAGTGTGGCAGCTGAGTAGCCATCCTTCCATTGCTTCTTTCTCGTACGTAAAGCCGTCAGCAGCCACATGAGGATCTTGCATCACATCCTGCGCGTCAACAAAATGATGAGCTTGTCGGCAACTTAAAGAAAATTTATGTCTACAAAAATCTTACCTGGGAAATCGGACAGATATAGTAAGAAGGAGCTTGGTGGTGCGTATCTCTCTGGTTGCCTCCAGACGATGCCTTCCTTGTCTGAAGCACTCCAAGAACCTCGGATTCAAGATCTCGCTCAGCAGCTCTGAGCGCACCGTCGCGCTCAACTTTCAACTCATCTCACTCGTTCTTGTACTTTTGCAACAGTTCCACAGAAAGGATTATTTTCTCTCTCAATTCCTCATTGTCCTTTTTAAAATCAGCCATCTCATCCTCCAACAATGCCTTTTCCCTACGCGCCATCTTTAACTCTTCTGTTACTGCAACTAGTTGGCTGTTCATCTTTATTTCAGCAGCTTTAGCCTGTCAAATGACCTCCCCCAAGATTTACGGTTGGTAGTTAGATTCAGGAAATCTACAAAGAACCAATGAACAAGTGTCTAGGCAATATCCGTCTAGAAACCTCAACTGCGTCTTTCTCAGCTTTTCTACGTCTTGAAGACTCCTCAAACGCTTCTACCTTTGAGTTATCTACTTCTGCCATTGCTCGTTCCAGCTGCTCAAACAGTTCATCATACACTGTCCCTTCCTTCTAAAATCGTCAAACCACATATAGATGGTGAAACAGACGACCGTGACTAAGGATAAAAATCTGCCAGACAATTCGTACTTGTACTATCATACCAGCACATTGTGGGGTGATGAGTGACATATGATCTCTTTAGGCTGTGCAATAGCTTCTTCCGTAAGAACTCCCTCCTCGCCATCAACGCCATGTAAGAAATCAAATACAGGTGGTGCGCTCGGCGTATAAGCAGCACTGAAAGAAGAAACTGCAGTGACAGAAGAAGTATGAGATGAACTGCTGCTAAACATCTCCCTCCAATCCAAAAACGTCTCTTATATTTACATCCTTCATTAGTTCCATTTCCTCGCAATGAAGCTTTTCAACCCTTTTATTCTGCCGGCAAAATAATCATCATTTGAATCAGAATACCATGATTCTGAAAACGGACAGAAGTAGAAATGGGCACCAAATGATTCCCAGACTTTACCTTACAAGCAGCCACAACGGACTCTTTCTCAGCTTTTTCACGCCTCAGTGACTCTTCATATGTCCCTATTTCAACACAACCTCCTATAATCAGTTTCTCATATCTTGACTTGATCAGATGCCCCTCGCGTAGAAACCAGATTTGACATGATGGTGATCCATTTTTAGACACATATTTTGTTATTTTTGTCTCGAAATAAACCTTTTCCCTGGTGCAACAGTTGCAAGAATATTTTATACAGCACAAACGTATAACAAAAATGGTAACATAGCAACTCCCCGTACCTAGCTGCTGTTCCCATAACAAGATTCTTTATTTCAAGGTGGGATATGAGTTGCACGATACCCTCCTCAACTTTCTCCATTTTTAAATACACTTCCTCCCCTCCCTCTAGCTACACATTCAATGTGTGTTTCAAATTCAAGTAGCCGAAGAAAATCAGACATGGAAAATATTCTGACCAGTCAAACAAATAAGTTTTCCTTAAGTAAAGTATAACTTTACCCCAGTGTCCCTCAACCTGCGATGATAGTTCTTCAGAATTTCCTTAATACGTTGCTTTTCCCTGTCTCGAGGCGCATGTTCTGAGCCATGAGCCAAATTTGATGAGCAATGCGGATTAGAATTCATATGAAACCAATAATCAGCTGCAAACCACTTTTATATATCCAGCAAAGAAGCTCAACCGTATTCAAAAAGCTGATAACAAAAAATAACCATACTTACTGGAAGGAATCATTTTAGTAGGCTGAAGAACATGAAGAAAACAAATCTTCTGCCCTGCAAAATTCCTTGCAACCCATGACAGATTAGGCCAACTTTCTTCGATATCAGACCCTACTGCATAGTAAATCCTAGCATTAGCATCTGCATGATTTCCAGCTTCTCTTCTGCGCTCCTGAAAACCACTCATCATTGACATTCAGCAAAGACCACGAAAAAACAAATAAAAGCAGTACCAAGTATATTAACATTTGAGTATTTGACATTTTAAGAGTGACTTCTAATCTCAAGTACTTATTTATTAAACATGTGGGCATCTCCAGTCAGGGCTACCTGGAATGAGTTTAATAAATAAAATCAAGCGGACGTTTTCAATAAATTCTTCCTTGAATAAGTTCATCCACAGACACCTTCTACTTCCAACTCGGACATCAATTTAATATGTTGACACTCAAGATACATTCATTAATACTTATCTGGTTTTTCCCGAAAAAAGCTGTCTAAGATTTTCCTAACAACAAAATGATCATAGTAGTGACTTTGGCAAGATTAATGTAAACATCTTCTCTGGATATGATTCAACGAATCTGAACATAAGCTGTTTTTTTATAACAATTACCAAGCACCGGGTCAATCAACAATAAAGCTTTATGTATGATTTAACTTTTTATATACAGTAAGAAAAAAGCAGTCTAGATTCAAGCACTGCACGCTGAAGAAACGAAAATATGGTGCTGAGAAGGCATACTCATTTATGTATGTATTTGTGCGGTGCTGGTGTCATTGGAGGGAAGCAGAAGAGTTCAGAGCTGTTGCTGCAGCCATTCTTGAATTGCAGACCGGAGAGCATGGTTTGGGACGAGATTACTGTGAGCTAGTTTGATGTTTGTCATTGGGGAAGTGTTGTGGCCGCTATCCAACCAGCCTCGTATTGCTTCTGCTTCGTAGGTAAAGCCATCAGCTGCCACATGTGGATCTTGCATAACTTCCTGTAGGTTGGAAAATGATGATGAATTAGATCGGCATATGAAGATTGTGATTCAGAAAAGCTTATATCAGGTATGAATTTGTTTTGTGCTAAAATGTCAAGAGATAAAAACTTGCCTGGAAAATGGGGCAGATAAAGTAAGGAGGAGCTTGGCAATGTTCTTCATCACCAAGCCGGGATGACATAGAGGACCCTCGACAGGACGCCCTCATGGGCTCCAGCACTCGAAGAACCTCAGATTCAAGGTTTGGCCTATCTTTTCTGTTCATAGCGGCACACCTCAGCGCCAAGTGGGCTAACTGTTGAGCTTGCACATACGGCCAATCCCCAGCAGAGCAGTCTAATAGAGAATGCAGACTTCCATTATCCAGGGCACGCTGCACCTCCTTGGTTATTCCCACTGCTTCTTTGCCAGTTAATAGCATTAGCAAAATAATCCCAAATGAGTATATATCCGATTGTGGGGTCAGCTCTCCTGTTGTGACAAACTCAGGATCCAAAAATGCAAAAGTGCCCTTTGGTTGAGTTTTATATGAACCAGCTCGCCCGATACTAGGCCCCTGATCGGGCGTAATGGCACGACAGATTCCAAAGTCACTTAGTTTGGTTATGAAGTTGGCGTCTAAAAGAATATTAGATGGTTTTAAATCACCATGTACGATGCAGTGGGATCTGCTTGAATGAAGGAATATGAGAACTGAGCATAACTCTGCAGCAATACGGATTCGGGTCTGCCATGACAGTGGAGAAGAGTTGTCCTTGCAATTGAGTCGGTCCTCGAGGCTTCCATTAGGAAGATATTCATATATGAGGATAAAGGCTTCAGGGCATGCTCCAATAAGAGTGATGATATTTGGGTGCCTTAGTCTGCTCAAAACTTCAACCTGAGTCGAGAACAACAGAATGTAACCGTTAGTACATGCTTTCAGATAAACCAGATAACAACTTCTGTGCTGCGAATTAACATAGTACCTCTTGTCTGTATTCTGAAGGGCCTTGCATGCTGTTAGCTTGTAAGATTTTTACAGCCACCTCGGTGTAACGCAAAACACCTTTATAAATGCTACCATATCCTCCTTCTCCAATTTTAAGAGAAGGGTGAAAATGTCGAGTAGCATTCTCAAGCTCCGAATATGGGAATTCAGAGAAGAATTGAGGCAAGTTAGCACTCAAACTTAAGCTTTCTGCTTGCTGCCTCAGCTCCTCAACAGCTCTCAGTGCACGGTCACGCTCAAATTCCAACTTGTCTCTCTCATCCCTGTAACTTGTCAGCAGTTCCACAGCAGAGACTATCTTCTCTTGCAATTCCTCAGTTGTCTTTTTAGAATCAGCAATCTCACTCTCCAACAACGATTTTTGACTAAGCGCACTGCTAAGCTCCTCCATTACTGCAAGTTGTTGATTGCTCATCTTCTCAAGTTCCAGTTTCTCTCTTACGATCGCATCCTCTATTTGTTTTCGCAGTCTAGTTTCCTCAATATACATCTTTTCAGCTGCTTTAGCCTGTAGAATAATCATTCAATACTATAGCTATGCATTGTGAAAATCTTGAAAGAAGGAAGCGGTCTGAAGACATACACGACGAGCAGCATCAATTGCTTCCTTTTCAGCTTTTCGGCGTTTTAATAACTCCTCATCCGCTTCTCTTTTCGAAATATCCGCGTCTGCCATTGCTTGCTCAAGCTGCTCATAAATCTCGTCATCAACAGTTCTTCCCTGCTAACGTCCATCAATAAAAAATAAAACCAATATGACCCACCGAACATATTAAAATTCCACCAGATATTCATACTTTGATTACTTTCATACCAGTACACTGGGGGGTGACGAGTTACAGATGACCTCTTTATACTGTGTAGTGGTTTCTACGATGTATCCACCCTCATTTTCCTCGGCGGGAGAAACTTCAACAGCAGGTGCACTAGGCACATATCTGGCAACCATTGAAGGAACTGAAGCGAAAGAAGACTGGGATGAGCTAGGCCTAAATGTCCCATTCCAATCAAAAGAATCTCTCCTGGCGAAGCTTCTACTTTGAGGGGAGTCTACCCATTGTGTTCCATCAAGAGAGGATACATCGGACACAGACATGCAGTCGCTAAAATTATTGGAACTTAGCCGATGAAGCATGCCGGATTCATCTGAAGCACCTGCGGCTTCCCTGTGTACAAACAACTATTAATATAAAGATATAAGCAGGTGGACATTACTATTAACTTCATTTAACTTGATGCCGAGCATACCTTCTTTTAATGAGGTGCCCCTTGCATATAAACCAGATATGACACGATGCACGCCCATGTTCGTGCACATGTATTGCTGTCATTGACTTGATAGCCACCATTTTCCTGGAACATTGGCAATGGAATTGTACAAGTATCTCAGCATAAAGTCCAGTGTACACAAACTATAAAGTCTTCCATCTAAACATAAAAATAGGAAAATTTCGTACTTATGATAATGCTTGTTGGCGGCTGCTCCCATAACAAGTCTCTTGATCCGTCGCAGAGAAATGAGTTCGACAATCCCCTCCTCGATGCTGTCCTTTTCAATATGAACTGCCTCTCCCTGCACCTACAAATACATAAACCGAAAAGACGAATGTCAATTTCAAGTCTTGATAGAGCATTCATTGTATATTGTGTACAATGCCGTCACAATAGATGAGCAAACAAAGACTTGGAAGTTGGACTTTGAAGCTTGCTTAAATGTAATAATACCCCAGCAGCCTGCAACATGGTAAGATACTTCTTGAGGACCTCTTGCATACTCTGTCTTTCGCGATCCCGATGATCAGTGACCACGTGCTGTTTCAGCTTGCTAGGATGAAATTTTCCACCCACTAGAATTCATTTATACAAAAATGAAGCAAGTTAGAAATAAAACGCGAAAAATAGTTTTCCAAAACTGCAGAAAACTAATCCAATTAATTTCTTCCCATAGTTGAAATTTATTGACTATGTATCAAGATATGAAAATGAATATCACATAATCTTTTTCCCATGAAAATTTATTGAATAGTTTTCCAAAACTGCAGGAAACTCATCATCATCATCATCATCATCAACCCAAAATGAAAACCAGAAGAACTTACTGAAAGGAACCAACAGTGAAGGCTGGAGAACATGAAGAATAATAATCTTTTTCCCATGAAAATTCTTCGCAGCCCACATCAGATTAAGCTTGCTCTCCTTCACATCTTTCCCCACTGCAACATAAACCCTATCATCATCACCCTCCACCGCCTCCATCTCTTCCGCCGCTGCAACAGTCCCCTCCTTACCAAGAATCTCCTCCGGCGACGGATACATCCTCGCCCTTTGCTGGGTACCCATTTCAGTACTCGTGATGGGCACTCAAAATCAGGCCTCAAGATCGCAACTTTTTGTCCCAACTCAAATTACGCGACTAGGTGGATGACGATTTGATTTGAATCGCGAGGAAATTGGGAGTGTGGGGTTTTTCAAGAAAAGGGTGTTGATGTCTGCGAGCTTCAAAGAAGGCTCCGATGAGATGGACACAAAATACGATGTGAGATTTAGGAAAGATCGATTGAAATTGGGATTTCCGACAGAGAGAGAATAAAGGAGTAGACTTTTTGGTTTAAGAAAGTGTCTTGGAATTTCCTGTGGGACCCACTTGGCTTATGAACATCAGAACATGTCTCCTTTATATTAAAAAAACTGCATTTTCAGAGCTACTAGCTAGGCTGCTCTAAAATGGCAAGAAGAAGGTCAAGAAGAAACCAACAAGAAACAATCCAAGCTGCAAGCACACACAAAAACAAAAAAAAACACTTCACCAGTTTAGTACTATTTTATGCTGTTACAGCCTATGCAACTGAGATGTTTGCAGTGTTCATTGGGGATCAATGTTCAGATATTGAAGATGTCAATTAAGAATATTCCATGGCTTTATCCTCTTGATTGGAAAGTTCTTTTATTTATTTAAAACTTAACTTGATCTGATCAAGGAACTTCACTTATTTAGATATGGCATATGAATATGAACTTACAAGAAACTAGTAGCATTCATATAGCTTGATGTCCATCTTTACCCTGAAATAATCAAAACCCTGAAAAACATCTGTGGTAAATGTTGCAACTCCCCGTGTCATGAAAAAGTCTCCGGTCCCTCCGACGACCGACAGGTCCCTGGTAGGCTCGGCCATCATGTCAGCCCCCATGATGGTGATAGTCCCTTTGTGCTGAGTCGAGTTGAAGACCAGAGTGTAAGCAAACCAAGCATTGTAAGAGCTCTTCATGTCATAGAAATATAGCCCTTGAGCTCTGGCAACAGGAGGTGAAGTGAGGTTGGGCTCTGTTGTCATAGGGTCATCGAATACGGCCAGAAGGCCAAACCGGAAGTCCCCTAGCTGAGTAGGGCCTGCTGCCACCGCTGCCGTGGCGTTGGCCCTGTTCGTGCCGTTGAACATTATGTCATGAAAGTAGAGGACCAGCCTTCTGCATGGGTTATCAGAATGGAATCTTCTATTATCTGAAACTGAAGATGAACCTGGGGTTAGAGAAAAAAGTACAAGAAGGATGAATAAGAGAACAACCCTGCTAGCAACTTTCATCAGGACTGGTTTGATCTCTGGATAAATTCAGATGCAATGGGACTTATGTGGCTCATATATACTCACATCTCACATGTCTGTCCCTGTCTCAGAGATTCTGGAGTCCATGTGCCGAGATTGGCCTGAAAAAAAGACATCCATTTTCTGACTGTCATCTCCAAATTTGAGATGAAACCATGTATGCTTTCAACTAAGCATGTGTGAGAGCTTTCATAAATGGAACTGGCATAAAACAATCAACATTACTTTACACATGCCAATTTCCGCTAGTAATGTTGATAGCAGGGACTGAAGAAGAAAATACCTATAAGGTACTTATTAATTCGAATTAATCAGTTCTAGCTAGCTAAGCCTTGATATGCTGTTCTATCCGGGAAAAATCTGAACACTAGCTTCCTGATGGTTTTCCAGAGAGATCGATTCTCTTCCTTGGGCTCTACCGTTGATAGTAGTTTTGTTGTCTCTTTATCTACTTCTGTCTGCAGCAACACGAAATAAGTATCGGTCAAGATGAGCTATCAAAGCATGATTAAGAAAAAGTTGTTCAAGGAAACTAAATTTAGTTACATTCGCTATAAATTTCATCCCCAACTTGATTTCTCCTCTGTAGGTGTCATCGTCAAGAATCACACTGTAAGCAGTTGGTTTCACTTCCAGAATACCTCTCGCCGATCCTTCTTCGACCATTCCTCCGATATGCACTCTGATAGAAATCAAAAACATAAAAATGTTAATTCATGTTGGCACAAAAATATATTCGCAATTAACATATGGGCAGATTGATTCGTAACCAGTACATTGTTTGCCCGACAAATTCACTATCTCTTAGTTTTCTGCTATTCATGATTCTGATTTTAAGATGCATCAGATGCCTCCAATCAACAGCAGAGAACTCAAACAAGAATTTCTGGTTCCAGAAAACTTCTCCATGTTTTCCTGTTCATTCCAGACGTCTCTGTCATCGCTTCTCACAAAGTAAAAAATAATAATAGAAAGAAACGCCAAGTATGAAAAAATAAATAAGACCTGAAGAGTACTTGCTACGATATACTTTATCTCCACATTCCAGGATTGCGTGGTAAACTGGAGTTCCTATGAATGAATATAAAGTCAGACTATATGAATCGTGATATGAACACTAAAAGTTACTCAAATTTATAAATGAAATGAGTGCAAGAATGAGAACTGCAGAAATTATGAACCAATAAGATTTGCGTGCTTGATTCCTTGTGCACCAACCAGAACGACAACCAGAACAGCACCTTTCATCATCAGAGGAATGAAACCATTCTAGAGGTTGTAAATAATTATGTTTTATATCAATTATCTATTGAAATTGAGCTATTAATATTAACTGCAGCAGCAGTTAAAGAAAGGTGTATCGTAATTAAGAAATCCTTAAATGTTTAATCAGTGAATTTCATGCCTTCATGAACAAGACAATTTTATGTTCAAAACTGCCATTCTCTAATCCAAAACGTCTGCACTTTTTAATAAAAAGAAACTACGCACATGATTAAACTTACCTTGCCATATCTCCATTGACAAAACTCCATGTCCAGGTACAGCTTCTCATGCTGTTTTGATTAAATAGCTGGATATAATCTACCTGAGAACACAGATTCCAATTAATTCGCATAACTAGCAAGGACATGCGTTTCGCATCTTACGAGTAAAACCATGAATCTGTTTACCATATGACAGGACACCGAAACTAGCACAAGCAGGTAATACACTCACAATGCTCACATGATAGGTTCAACGCATTCCCCTGAAAATCTCTAAAGCATCTACAAAAAGCTCCTTTTTCGTACCATAGTGCTCCAGGAAATTAAATCATCCCTTCTTTCATTTTCAAATCCGTGGCATTCATACCTACCACTAGTAATTCTAAACAACTTCTCACTCCGGCATTTCGTCGAACATGTCGCCTGCATTCCATAACACGCCGAAAAGTCTGCATCTTTGACATGAGTTTCTGATTTTGAAACGATGGTCGAGACCCGATTGCAAAGTTTCCGACAGTGGACACCGCGAGTGAATTTACTCAGAGAGCTGCGGAGCTTCATGAGACATGAGAAAACCTCAGCTTGTCGTTGTCTGAGTATGTTCATAATGAAGAGTTAACCAACCAAAACGCTGCGTTTTGACCAATTATTTTATTGAGTTCCTTCGAAATCGATGGCAGTCGGAACATTTTTCATCACTCTCGACCGAGCAACCAAAAATAACGCAAAGCGTTGTCGAGCCTCGTCGCTCTTCGATTTCCAGAAGCTGAGATTATCGATGGATAAGGAAGCAGGTGAATTTCGATTCATTATCACTCAATACTTTAACGACGTAGTCGATTTCATTCCGATTCGAGTGGTTGAAATTCATGGCAGTGACGGATTTTCTGGGCTGCGTGCCGCTGATACAGCGCTTACCGAGCTTGTCGTTGAAGAAGATAGCTGATTTAGTCCGATTCCAACACTACGGTTGCGGATTTTCCTGTTTTGTCAGTTTCTTCTTTTCAGTGACACTTTGTCTCTGTTTGCTTTCTGATTCGGTTGTCATAAAAAATGTTTATTTTTTATTATTTAATTTTGTTGTGTTGTGTTGCAGAAACTGGGGACCATGTCATTCAGGAGGGTCATGCAGGGGATGGAATCTATTTTATATGCCATGGGGAGGTAATTATGATTCTGTGCTGAATTTACCAGATAAAGAGACATAGTTTTTGGATCGAGTTTTATGTCGGTTATGGCGTGTTTTAGGCTGAAGTATGTGGACCAGGAAAACCAGAAGACGGAAGCCGATCCGAGTTTCAGTTGAAACGATATGATTACTTTGGCCATGGTAAATATAGTTTTCACTGTTATTGATGTTCAAGAATATGCATCTTGTTTTTTAAGAAATATGTTATCTTTTCGTATATGTTCCGGTGAAAACAGTTTTTATTGATTTTTCAGGTGGCATGGAAACGGATTATATTGAACAGACTTATGTGATTGCTTTGTCCAAGGTGGAGTTCAGGAGTTTTTTTTATTAAAAATATGTTCTACTTTTTTCGTTCCTTGTTAGCAGCAGGTGACTAGTTTTTAATATGATGACAGCTGACCTGCTTGGTGTTGCCCAATGAACATTGGCACTTGCTCCAGCCCAAATCTATTTGGAGTGCTGATGAAACTTGCTCGCTGGTGGAAAGTATATTACACTTGGAATCTATTGAAGTATGTCTTAAAAGCTGATATATGAATTATATTGCTCGTCCACCCCAACTATTCACTTCGTTTTATACTACTTGTTGATATGTGCAACATACTTAATAGAAGAATTGGCCGGAGTCACCATGTTCAATCAATAGTTTCTTTTTGGTAAAAACGTTTTTGCTATTTACCTGAAGGATGCTTCCATTTGGCTCTCCCTCTGTATGGTTAGGGGTTTTGTTGTTAAATATGTCATTTACTAACCATGCATAATCTGTTTCAGTTTTAACGATCCCTAAATCATGACAAGTTTTGGTTTTTGAGGTTTTCAGCTGCCTTACTAGTACCTTTTATTTTTGCTTATATAAGGTGGATTTGTTCAAGGGAACCACGTTGCCAGATGCTATTAAATTTGATAAAGTATTTGGAGGACAGATGGTTGGACAGGCAAGATTATATTGTTCTTTCTATTTCTTCAATCAAGCTAGATGTATTCTGAACTTCTTTTTTTGTAAGATTTATGTGTTCTTATGGACATTGTTTTCCTTTTGTATTGTTTTTGTATATTTCTCTGTCATATCACGCATATTATGCTATCATGTTTGTTTTTGTGTGTGATCATATTCTGAAAAAAGTTGTTGATGGGTTTAGCTCGCATGTGTATAGGCAGTTGCTGCAGCTTCAAAAACCGTTGATTGCTTCAAGCTCGTCCATAGTTTGCATGCGTATTTCCTACTTGGTGGTGATTTCAATAGTAAGTCGCATGCTTTAATAACTAGTGATGAGAATTAGTCTACTCAAGTGACAATGTCACTCCTTTCATTCCTGTTGTAAGTTGATGATCTGAGCTTTGTGGCAACTTATATCTTCAGACATACTTTGCAGTGCCAATATTATATCGAGTTCATCGATTACGTGATGGGAAAAGTTTTGCAACTCGAAAAGTAGATGCCATACAGAAAGGAAAAATCATATTCTCACTGCTTGCTTCGTTTCAGGTAGAAAAACTTCATATCCCAATCGTATGTATGCTAATCGATGCAAGTAAACGGTGAGTTTGGAGATTAGTTGAATAACTACTGCATTATGATTGTTCCTTGATGTGGCAGATATCTCATGTTTACCGTGATCCAAAATGATGGTGTTTGATTTACATTCTGATTATTCTTTGTTGGTGGGAAAAACTAAGGCATTTTCTGTTTCGAACCTGTAAAAAGTTTAAGCTCTCCAATACCTTTAAAAAATCCTAGAATATTTCATTGTTTGTTTCCATAAGAAATCAACAAATACCGATTTTTATGATTGTAAATTGTAGCTGTGGTTTGACCCTGATGAGTGAAACTTTATTCTACAGAAAGAGGAAATAGGTTTTGAGCATCAGTTTCTGACGATGCCTTCTGTTCCTGACCCTGAATCTGTAAGAAGTCACATTCACATTTTATATTCGAATCAAATTAATTCTCGCCACAAAACTAGTTTCTCATAATTATAGTGCTTCGAATTAATTCATTGTAGCTTCTATCAATGGAGGAGCTTAGGGAAAGACGTCTAACTGATCCTCGTCTTCCCAGGTGGGGCATACCCAGGGAAGATGTTGTTCACTATTTATTATTGATATTTGATTTATGTCGGCCTCTATAATTTGGATAAAGAAAGTATAGGGTATTGTTTTGCACTATTTTTGTTCAAGCTGAATTAATTATCTAAGTCATGAATTGGTGGACTATTGAATAGTTATGAAATCTTCTAGGCAAGTAATGAAGTTCAATAAATCCTGTCAATGGTTTGGAGGTCCAAGTAATGTACGAGCTGATGCTACGGCTAGGGTGTTGTTTGTTCGGGTGGACTGCCCGTTGTCTTTTTAAAATAGTCAATATGCCAACATAACTGTTTTTTTACTGGTTCTAACAGGAGTTACCGAAACAAGGTAGCAAGAGCAAATTCTGTTCCGTGGCCGATAGAGATTAGGTTTTGTGAGCCTAATAACAACACTAATCAGACGAAAGGTCCTGCGAGGTTAGTCATGCCTTGGAAGCTCCACCTACTTTTACCCAATAGGCCTTCTGTAATATTTGATGCGTGCTACACATCACAGATTGAGGTACTGGTTTCGAGCAAGAGGAGAACTTTCAGAAGATGAGGCTTTGCATAGGTAAGTAATTCCACCAATCCGGCCAAATCATCTTTTGATCGCTATGATATAAGTGTCTTCAAAATACATAGTAGCAAAATCACTTCTCTTATTCACTATGCATTCAGATTGTTAAACACATTTGTTGTGCAGATGTGTGGTTGCATATGTTTCAGATTTGTTGTTTATCTCTGTGAGTCTAAGTCCTCATCGTTCTCCAGGATTAAAAGTAACTGCTATCAGTCTCGATCATGCGTATGTGCTTTTGTCCCGTGAAAAGAATACCATTTTTCTCGACAAGTACTTAAATGCAATAATATGTTTCATTTCAACATATAATCGTTATGCCTTGTTCTTAAACTCCCCTGCAGGATGTGGTTCCACAAGTCCGTCAAGGCTGATGATTGGATATTGTTTGTGGTATGTTAGTATTTGTATTGGCGTGTATGTTTATGAATGCCCACATTATCCGTCAACTCACAGGTCTTATGGCATTTGTACGCAGATGTCTAGTCCTGTTGCCCAAAGTGCGCACGGCTTTGTAGTGGGCCAAATGTTCAACCGAAAAGGGGAGGTAAGCAATATACTCGGACACTACTCATACATCATAGCAAAAATAGCACGACCTCATGTGTGAAACGAGACCATTTGTGAATAATGCCGTGGACTGATCCCAGCCACTTGTGAATGATTCATGCTTTTTAAAACACTGAAGAAGAAAAAAAGGGACACTCAGTGCCCCTTTTTCTTTTCGACGCTGACTTCCCTCCTATAATGTCTTGTTGTGCAGCTTATTGTATCGTTGACTCAAGAAGGCTTACTAAGGCAACCAAGATTGCCTTCAAGTACCTCAAAGTTATGAAGTTCTAGACATTGCTAGTATCTGCTTGCAGGCTACAGCTCAGTACAGAATAAACAGAAAGATGCCTGAAATACCTTACCACAGCTCAGTGGAGAATAAGCCGAAAGATGCGTGGAATAGCATCTGCATATAATAACCGGGAAAGAGGAAAAGTGATATTTGTGAATTTAACCTCGTTTTGTTCTCGTGTCAAGCAGCAGTATTATAGTAGTCAAAACAATTTGTAACCGGTAAGCCGGGTCGAACCAAGAACTCTATCGAACAATTGTATTTTTCTAAATCTACCAAAAGTAAAAGTTAAAAGTTGTATTATTTTCAAGAGCAGTTTACATCACAATTATTTAGGCTACATGCCTTGATTCAGAGAGAAACACACTCGACAAGTAGGGAAAGTGTCCCAAACCATTACTACAAAGGTTGTCGCCAGCAGGAGATTCTTCAAATGCTTACATGTTACTACAGCTCCATGGTCCAATTCATTCTATCCTCTGTAACCCCCATTTGTAGTTTGGTGATATCAGAGTACAGCTGCTGAGTGATTCTTCCAGTTTCTCCATCTTTGTAGGTATACCTGCATTTAACAGTTTACTTGCTCAGGTTTTTTTTTTGCCTGACTGAAATCTCTGTTTTACTGGGTTTATTGGTACCTTTTGTCCTGATAAGTTACACTTCCTACAGGAGATATGACAACAGCAGTTCCAGTACAAAAAACCTCATCAGCATCAATCAGTTCCTCCGCCGCTACCGACCGTTCCTCAACCTGAGATACACTAAGGATGTCACTCTCCTATAAATTCAACTTAACTTAACTTAACTTAACAAACCTGAAATCCTTGACTACGAGCAACATCAATGATACTTTTCCTGGTGATGCCAGGGAGAATTGTCCCTTTTATTGCCGGAGTTGATATATTATTACCCTGTAAATATTTAAAGCCCAGTAATTGAATGTATTACAGTGTTAAATGCTACAGAGTTGTCAGACAGATACCTTCACAACAAATATATTGCATGCAGAAACCTCTTCAAGGTATTTCTTATTAACACAATCCAGGTACAGAACATCCGAGTAGCCTTTAGCTTTAGCCAAAACTTGTGACTTCAGAACCTAGAGATGATCAAACAGAACTAATATTCAAGTTACTGAAGATAAAGGCTATCAAACCATAAATGAAGATAAAGGACTCATAACTTACTGAAGCATAGTTTCCAATAGTCTTTATACCTCCAGTACCGCCTGGTGTTGCACGATGAACATCGCTCACAACCAGCAAGTTAATGGGTGACAGCCCTTCCTAAGGACACATAAAAAAACATGAATATGATTTCAGTTGGTTAAAAACTCAGTCAGGTAATATATCACATACAGGTTCAGAAGCTAGACAGGAAACAACAAAATTTTACAGCCTGAATTTTTCCTTTTCAGTAGAAGGGCAGAGAGTTTCAGGTCACAGACCTTAAAATAGTTACCAACAGGGGACACATATATCAGGAAGGTGTATTCAGGGGCTGGTGCAAGACCTAGAACAGCTCCACTACCCATCAATAATGGCCGAATGTACAAAGACCCTTTCCCTGGTGGAGGAATCTGAATGAGTCAAATTCAAGATCTCAGCCACTCATTCTCAAAACAAAGACCAAGAAAATCAACCCCATGATCAGGGAAAAATTTGACAAAATACCCATCGTTTATTGGCTAAAACAGTGGTCTTCACAGCTTCTACAAACTGCTCTACGGACGGTGCAGGCATGCACAACCTTTCAGCACCCATCTGCATTCGCAGTGCATTTTCTTCTGGCCGGAAGAGCAAGATATTACCATCATGCTTCTTATAGGCTTTCAGACCTTCAAACAATCCCTGACGCCAAATAATAAGATACTTATTTTTAGGACTATCATCAAACCAAAAAACCAAACCAAGGCCGTAAAGTCCTACAGGGATCCTCAAAACTAACCTGACCATAATTCAGAACACCCGCCGCAGGGTTTACTTCAATATTTCCATATCTCTGCAACTGGCCTTTAAAATCAAGATCAGTTAGAGTGCACTTTGCAACATACATATAATCAGTGTCCACAAGCTGAAAACCAATATTATCCCACTCAAAATCCTTCTTCACTTCTGGTGTCTCAGCCACACTGCAAGCCAAAAGACCCATCAACCCTCTCCCTCCTAAAACTCAATCAAAAAAAATCTCCCACTAAACTCTCTTTTATGTATCTTCTTCAGAGTCACTACCATGGAAATGGGCTACTTATAGCATCCTAAACTCATGTCCAATATATGAATTTATTTTCAACTGTAGCAAGAAAATGATACTACCAAAAAAACACGTTAAATTTATATGACTTTTAACATCTTTGACAATTTCATTCACACGGTGCCAAAAGCATATGTTCTCCCACTCAAGTCTTTTGCATGCTACCAAAATTTGTTCGGTTTGATTAACAAAAACCAAAAGATAAAGAATCATCATACCTCAAACTGGCACTACACGTCACAGACAGCATTACCACCAAACTGCTTCCGCAAAAGATTCATCTCCAACCAAAAGATTATAACTCGTTTATTCAAACGACGTGGGATAATTTCACATTTCCAACAATTGATGGATAATTTATGATAACGGATATCAACAATTGATGGATAGTTTATGAAATGTGGGATAATTTCACATTTCCGACGATGTGGGATAATTTCACATTTCCAATAATCTAATATATTTGTTTCCGATAATTTCACATTTCCAACAATCGTACCATAACCATGTTTCTAGGAGTTTGTGAACTGACGGATCTAAGCAAGAAGGCTGAAAAAAAATGCAGACCTCAATTTTAGTACCTAATTCAGAACTCTCCATGAGGTACCTGAAAATAACCAACCATATAAAACCTCAAGAGTACTAAAGTGCATATTAACCACTGGCAAGTCCATAAAGTTATTTTTAATCAATGTACTTGCTAAAATCGTCCCCCTTATGTTTATAAAACATAAATTTCGATACAGAATAATATAATTCGACGTCAAAAACATGCCGGGATGAGTTAAGGTTGGCAGCTGGAAATCTCATACAAAACTGAAGCAGTCGAGAGATCATGCTGACTTGTAGAGTACCTTAAATTTATGCAACCCATGAGCAGCATGAAAGGCTGCATTTTTGCAAATTTTTATCTATTTTTTTTTGGTTGAAAAATAATTTTGGATTTTTTTTAACCCACCCCATTAGAGCCTCAACCATAACACCCACCAAAAATATGACAGACATTTATAATACAACACCACAACAGTTCGTACGTACCCGTTGGTGGGCAATTTTGGGGTTTAAATATGTGAGCCAAAAAATAAGAAGAGATTTATTAATATTTTTGTAATTTATTAATAAGAAGAGAAGACGAGAGAATATTCGATATTTTTTGCGCACGTCAATCTGGTGATCGATTTCGGGCCCTAATTGATTGCTGTTGAATCGGTTGAGGAGCGAAAATGTCACTCTTGATTGGTAACTCCGGCGACTGATTGTGTTGAATCGATGTGTTTTCTGGAGGTTTAACTGTGGGAAAGTGGTTGTGTGATTCTTGCTCAGGGTGGTTACTTGTTAGGGTTGATGGTTTTGAATTTTGACTGCTTGCGGTTTGGTATTTTTGATATTTGTCTTTTTCATCGGTTGCAGGAGTTTGATGTTTGGGGAATGAGAATGGGAGGTTGATTAGGACATTTGTTGAGAGAGATGTATTTTGCTTGTGATTTTCGGCAGTCTAGCATTTTTAGTTGTGGGGAAGCTGCAAGTGGTTTGGCACAAGATGCTGCTGATGTAAGAATTGGTGCGCGGTTGAGGTTTAAGCATGGTAGAAAGTTTGGGGGTCATTGTGTGGTGAGACAGAGACTTGTGTCCAGAGTAAGTCAACATAGTAAACGGAATGAGCTTGTCGTGCATGTTGGTTGTAAGCTCAAATTTATTGTTAGTGGGATGCATGATGATAGGGGTTCAATTTTAAGACCTGCACCTGTCTGCTTCAATAGGCCGCGGAAGGTTTCTCGTGGAGGTCTGAGGTTACAGTGTCAGGGTAATGATTCGTTGGACTACATTGATGGCTATGGTCGAAATGTTGATTTTCTGGAAAGTCCAGGAGCTGAAGTCGGAAGTTTGGAAAAATTTGATGATACTGGTAGTGCAGAGACAGCAGAGTTTGTTTCTACAGAAGATGACGAGGCTGAAGATGCAGACACCCCTGATTTGGAAGAATTGAGGGATTCGCTACAGAAAGCTGTCAAGGAATTCAAGGTCGCCCACTTGAATAGTACCATGTTTGAAGGAAAGGCTCAAAACATATCTGAGACTGCCATATCCCTGAAAGAGGAAGCTGAACAGGCATGGACCAAGGTTAATGGCACCCTTGACACAATTCAAGAGGTTTTAAATGAAGAATCTATTGCCGAGGAAGCAGTGCAGAAATCAACCATGTCCGTTTCATTGGCTGAGGCACGACTTCAATCAGCATTGGAGTCTTTAGAAGTTGCAAAAGAAGGAGGTGACACTTACACTGCATCTATATATACTGGAGACAGTGATGATGTTAACAATGTAAATGACGGTGAAGAAGCAGTTAAAGTTGCACTAGATGAAATTAGGCAGTGGCGAGAAAACCTGGCTAATTGTGAGGAGGAGCTTAAAAGGCTGCAGAACAAGAAAGAGGAGTTGCAGAAGGAAGTGAACAGAGTAACGGAAGTTGCAGAGAAGGCACAAATAGACGTTCTGAAAGCCGAGGAGGAAGTTGCAAACATAATGCTTTTAGCTGAGCAAGCTGTTGCATTTGAACTTGAGGCTGCTCAGCGGGTTAATGATGTGGAGATAGCTTTACAGAGAGCAGAGGAATTAATTTCCATCTCTCAAGGTCATTCTAGCGAAGCTAATCAGGGACAAGGGTCTAGTGTAAACTCAGATTCTGTAGATGAGAAACTTAGTCAAGTAGTTGCCGGTGATTGTGCTGTCATAGACAATGATAATTTGCCGAATGAGCTTGACAACCCACCTAGTAACAAAAATCTGAGTTCTGAAAAGCTGAACCAATCTGATGAATCAACTGATAATGAGAACGGAACAGCAATTTCGGGCTATTCAGTTGATACTGATATAGAATCAGAAAACTCAAAGAATTTGGTGCAATCTGAAAAACAGGATGGGAAAAAGGATATAAATAGAGAAAGCATGTCAGTTGCTCCGAAGGCATTACTGAAGAAATCATCTCGGTTTTTTTCCGCGTCATTTTTTTCCTTCGCCGGAGATGAGACTGAGTTCACAGCATCATCTGTCTTTCAAGGTTTGATTGACTATAGTAGGAAGCAGCTGCCTAAACTTGTTTTTGCGTTGTTGCTTCTCGGAGCTGGGTATGTCTATGTTTTTTTAGTTTTTACCAAGCTCTTTCATTGTCTTGTATGGCGTTGGTTTGCATTCTTCTGAAACTGTCTGTGTAGGATAGCTTTTCTTTATTTACCATGCGTATTTTGGATGGATCATGGTCTGATTTCTGTTAAAAAATGTGACACCTCAGGTTGATAGATTTTGACTAGATCGTTAGGGAATTTATTTAGCAGGAAAACATTCCATTGGCATAAGTCCCCATGTATTTATGTTTCAATTTCTTGACAAGAATCGTAGAATAAGAAGTAGTATCAGCCTGAAGGTAAAGTCATTCTCACTGATGGGGTTTAGGGTTTAGGTTTGCCCAACATGATGCCAATAAGGCAACTTCTAATATAGGGTGTGCATACTGGTTATGGTTTAGTTATTACTCTAAGAATCATTTTCTGTCTTTGTCAATTGAAATACACATATACACTCCAATAGAGGCAGCGACACCAAGAGTCTATCCTCCCCGTTTCCTTAAAAACCAAAAAAAGATAGAATCAATGAGTTAAGATTCTATTAGATAATGTGCAATCATAATATCAGTACACTAAAATTTGCTTTAGTTAAAAAAAAACTGAATTGTAACAATAATAACTTAACATGGAAGGCCATTTTGATTCTGATTGTCAGTTTTGTTTATAATTGTACAACTTCTAACTCTTGTGGGACACTTTTGTCTTACTATAGGGCTGCTTTTTACGCTAAGCGTCCGGAGAGGAGTAGTGAATTGCTTCAACAGTCGGATGTTATTTCTACTAGCATCGAAGATATTTCGCTAAGCACTAAACCTCTGGCCCGACAAATACATAAACTGTCAGAAAAAATGAAGAGAGTAATTGATATGCTCCCTCATCAAGAGGCATGGAACTCTCCAGTATCTTTTATTGCTTTGTGAAGTTTAAAACTTGGATGGTACTTGTAACTTTCAGATGAGGTGACAGCGTGTCTTAATGGTATTTAGGTGAACGAGGAGGAAGCTTCACTCTTTGACGTCTTATGGATATTGCTTGCAAGTGTTATATTCGTTCCGTTGTTCCAGAAGATACCTGGAGGTATGAGACTGAAGTGGGTAGATAAATACTTCTGCATCCATTCCTCCATCTTTGGCTGTACAACTTTAGAACCCTCTTTATAAGTCTAGCGAATTCTTAAAAATGTGATTGAGCAGGTTTTTATTTAACATCAGAACTTGTATTGCTAGTTCCTCTAACCCAAAATATATTTTGCGAGTCACACGTCACCGAAGTCTTTTATTAATATGCTGGGCTGGATATAGTTATAATTGAGGCATAATTCTTGTGCATTGACACAATTTCACCAATATTTAAGAATATTTGCACTTGAAAATCACATTTTATCATTTGGATTGTATAGGAAGCCCTGTGTTGGGTTACTTGGCTGCTGGTATCTTAATTGGACCGTATGGCTTCTCTATCATACGCCATGTCCACGGCACCAAGGCGATTGCGGAATTCGGTGTTGTATTTTTAATGTTCAATATTGGCCTTGAGGTAGAGTAATTATAATTAATTTATGTTTATCTTACTCCTGCATGGTGATGAATGAATTTTAACTGATCATTTGGTACGATCTACAGCTCTCCGTTGAAAGACTGAGTTCTATGAAGAAGTATGTCTTTGGGTTAGGTTCTGCTCAAGTGAGTGTTAAATAAACTGCAATTGGTTGTATATCCTCAAGAATTGGGATTCTTATGTGTATAGTTCAATAGCGTCTATCGGTGGGTGCCTGTTGCAGGTTTTGGTGACTGCTGTTGTTGTAGGCTTGATCACCCATTTCGTTGCTGGTCAGCCTGTCCCTGCTGCCATTGTTATTGGCAATGGCTTGGCATTATCATCCACAGCTGTCGTCCTACAGGTACTTATGAATAATTTCTTGTAGCGGTGCCTTGTGGAAGTGAATTGCCTTGACTGCTTACATGGTAGGGCTGCCTTGCACTTGAGAGTTGAGACTCAAACCCCCATATTTCAGCCATTTGACTGCTACATTTGGCTCTAACTGTTAACTGATTGCATGGGCTTACAAACTATCATTGCATCTTCGTCCTGATAAATAACAAGACTCAAGAGTCATCCATCAAAATTTAACTGCAATTAGCTTGCAACATACCCCAACAGTATGAACTCTTGCATACTGAAGCTTCTTTTTGATGGATACTTTATGCTGCTTGACATAACCAAGAAGTATATTATGCATCCTATTAAACAGCAGTACACAAATTTACATGGTTGCCTTTTCCAGGTTTTACAAGAAAGAGGTGAGAGCACCTCCCGCCATGGCCGTGCTACGTTTTCAGTACTGTTGTTCCAGGTAACTCTACCACACTGAAATGCCCTTTAATATTAATCATGCACACAAACTTATTTATTTAATAAGACAAACGGAAATGAAAAAGGGCACCCTTATATTTCTCGTTGTGCTAGTTTCACCAGTCTTAAAAAAAGGTTGCATTAACTATTAATGTCCCCTTTTCCCGTCGAAAGTAAAATACTGTCAGATGGATCAAACTATACACTTTGAAGCTTATAAAAGCATGTTATATATTGGTTATGAAATTGGAATGTCTCCTCATGCTGAAAAAAATTGTAACCTGAACCTGCTTATACTGAACTATACATTTTCTTTTTCAGGATTTGGCTGTTGTTGTATTGCTCATACTTATACCTCTCATCTCGCCAAATTCATCTAAAGGAGGGGTAGGCTGCATTTCTTTTATCATTCTCATATATCTCCAAACTGACTTTTCTCATTGCGATGAGCTTTTATTTGGTATCACTGTACAAGTTTTAAAAAAATTAGAAGACTTAAGTTATTGAGATAATTTTTTAACACATTTAAACTAATTATAGTAGATACAAAATGATGTAGAGAGTTGTTGGTTAATGGGTTGGAGATTTCACATTTATAGAATAATATCAGAAAAAATCAAAATTGCAGCACTCTTTAGCGTCATGATTATTGGTTCTGTCACCTCTATTGGATCATTCGTATTACCTTACAAATAACAGTTCAAGCTGTCACATGGTTGACCATATAGGTATTAACTCAAATTTTGTTGCCACAATATTCTTATTCATTTATTTAATCTTCTACCCTATCATTGTGTCGTCTGTTTGCATTCTGCTCTAATTGTCATTATTCATTTGCATGCCCTATCTTTTCATGTGCTTTAAACTTTTCAGGTTGGGTTTCAAGCCATAGCCGAAGCTCTTGGCCTTGCAGCACTCAAGGCAGTTGTTGCAATCACTGCCATTATCGCTGGTGGACGTCTGGTAATGTTATATGTGGAGATTTAGGAGTTTTATATTGTTTTCGGTTGACTTGGTGAAGTCATGGTTAGTGTGCTGTTATAAAAAAATATTCTCAGCCTTAAACACCACGTGTCAGATTGTTTCCCATCTCCACCATCTTGGTAGCACTATTCTGCTGTTTAATTGTTTGGAGTTTCATCTGCTTCTAACAGGGATCAAAATATTTTACCCAGTTCTATCAGAAATGAGTAAAATAACATATGCAGTCTGTTCATAGAAGTTGGAGAAAATAACATAAGCAGTGTTTGCAATCACTACCATTTTCAGTCTTTCTTTACTACTAGTGCTTGAATATCTGGAAATTGTTTTGATTGCTTACCTTCCAATATTGATTATAAGGATGGGGTTTCAGACTTTCAGTATTCAAATTCGTTGGTTGCTAATGTGTCTGTTTCATTATAATGCAGCTGCTTCGACCAATATATAAGCAAATCGCTGATAATCAAAATGCAGAAATATTCTCGGCCAACACTCTTCTTGTTATTTTGGGAACCAGTCTCCTCACTGCTAGAGTATGGATACATGCCTATGTGACCGAATCTTCTTGAGATTTACCCATGCATTTTGTGATGTTTAATGATGCGATTTCATTCCTTCACCAGGCTGGCCTATCCATGGCGTTGGGTGCATTCTTGGCTGGTTTGCTTCTTGCCGAAACTGAATTTTCATTACAAGTTGAATCGGATATAGCTCCCTATCGTGGACTGTTGCTCGGGCTCTTCTTCATGACGGTTAGTGGATGTACCAAAACAAAACTCAAGAGTGTTATGTATTACCTTTTTTCTTTTCTTTTTTCAATTTGATAATGAATCTGTATTTTATCTTCTTCCCTTTCACCAATATGCTGTTACTCGAACTGCAACTGCTCTTTTATCTAATGAACTGTCTGAAGCTTGTTTGTGATTGGCAGGTTGGAATGGCTATTGATCCAAAACTTCTTTTTTCCAATTTCCCAGTAATAATGGGAAGTCTGGGACTTCTGATCGCCGGGAAGACCATATTGATTGCTTTAGTTGGTAAATTCTTTGGTATTTCAATTATATCAGCTATGAGGGTTGGTCTTCTCCTTGCTCCTGGTGGGGAATTTGCGTTTGTGGCATTTGGTGATGCGGTTAACCAGGTTCCTTTCTGTACTCTATCATAGCATAAACATTCGTTGGTGCAAGATTCCTAGTTAACTAATGTTATAGAAGGTGAAATAAAGCCCGAACAGGAGAAAATTCGGAGAACATGTATAGACTAATTTGTTTCTTTAATATTTAATATATTATTTGTCACTCTTAAAGAGACCTTGTGAGCTGCTTATATGTTTACCAAATAGATTTTCAAGTGATTCTAACTACGGATACTCAAAGGATGTTCTGCTTACCACAAATTTGTGTACATAGATCACCTCAAAAGGCTGCTGTGAGTTGATAACTGAAAACTGTTGAAAATGCTGTATCCAATTGTTTGAATTCTGAACTAACAGCTTCTTAACTGATATCTGATATTTTATACTGGCACGCTCATGAGACTTCCATTCCTGTCTTTGCTTCAGGGTATAATGTCTTCTCAACTATCATCTTTGTTGTTTCTTGTGGTGGGTATATCAATGGCTCTCACACCATATTTGGCTGCTGGAGGGCAGTTTATTGCCTCTCGCTTTGAGCAACATGATGTGCGAAGTCTGCTTCCTGCAGAGAGTGAGGTAAATATATGCGATATGGGAGCTCATATATGTGGTTGTTTTAAAGGTTTTGAGGGTGTTGTTGTGTCTGTTCTTTGAATATTCAACCCTGAGTCTCTTATTCTTTTGATATCTAGACGGATGATCTGCAAGACCACATAATTATTTGTGGATTTGGACGTGTGGGCCAGGTAATATTTAGTTAAATGTTAGGCGTATTTCTATGAATCACCCTTGGAAAAATCATCATTCAGATGCAGTTTTTTATGTTCCTTTCAACAGATAATAGCACAACTCCTATCTGAGAGATTGATACCATTTGTTGCACTTGATGTGAGGAGGTACATACAGATAATTACTTATTCATTTGTTTGAGCTCATCTGTGGTTGACTCAATGTTTTCTTGCAATCGTAACTGATTTTCATGGGTGTGCGAGTGTGTGTTGAGCTAAGAAAATAGCAATCACACATGCTAGAATTATCACATCGGCCTATAAATCAAGTACTTGATTGACATTGATGGGATAAAGGCATATACTATGATAATGGTTTTGTTCCTCGACTTTCTCCCTGAATTTTGTGCATCTATACACAAGATTGTGTTGTCATGTTTCTGGCTTCTAACATTTAAGCTCCTAACTTCAGCGAGAGAGTTGCGATTGGGCGTGCATTGGACCTTCCTGTTTATTTTGGTGATGCCGGTAGTCGGGAGGTAAGAGAAATTATCTTTGAGTATTGGTATTCTGCTTCACATCCTAGGTCTCACATCACAATCTATGTATAGGTTCTCCACAAGGTTGGTGCTGAGAGGGCCTGCGCTGCAGCCATAACTTTGGATAGCCCTGGTGCAAATTACAGAACTGTGTGGGCTCTGAGCAAATACTTCCCCAATGTTAAAACTTTTGTTCGCGCCCATGACGTGGACCATGGCTTGAATTTGGAAAAGGCTGGTGCAACTGCGGTATGTGGTTGATACTCATACTGTGGTAGACTCTTGTAGATTCTCACACCCGCTGCCATATTTACAGGTTGTTCCAGAAACCTTAGAACCGAGTCTACAATTAGCTGCTGCTGTTCTCGCTCAGGTAATCAAAATGAATCTTATTATAAGTTATAAAATCCAAGTGTTGATTTGCAAGTCCATGCACATAAGTTTAGTAATGTACAGGCTAAGCTGCCTATGTCGGAGATAGCAGCAGCCATCAATGAATTCAGATCGCGCCACCTTTCTGAGCTTACGGAGGTACTTGGATGATCATTCAGTCCTCTACCTACTATTCACTACATGAAAAAAAATCTGACTCACTCTCGCTGTCAAACAGTTGTGTGAAGCCAGTGGCACTTCTCTTGGATACGGCTAGCCAGCTATTCTCAAATGGTGACCAAATCCAAAGCACGAACATCTGACTCCTCTAACCAAAACCAAACCACTAGAGGAGCACTGGCTGTATGAAACCCCTTCAACATACAAGGTGGAGGTTGGTGTGACCCAGTGGACATTTGTAAAGGTTTTGCATACATATTCTGTACAGACAATTACGCTGGAAGTAAACGACCCAGCAAAGTAATGCGACGTGTACAGTCATTTTTACTAGGTAACCGTACTGTCAGATTATCAACTCTCATCTTCGTCTTCAAATAGATTCAGGGCGAACCACCACACAACACAACTCACTGAAAATTACACTCAGCAAAAATCCGACGCAGGCTTATTACGCCGGCGCACTCATCGCTGATCCGATCCGCAAGTCTTGGTTATTCATACCAAATCGGAGAATCGGAATCGGCGTTTGTAACTGTGAATTTGAGCTGGGTTAGGTGAAGTGACCGGATAGCGAAAATGGGCCTTCTTAACCTGCCGTCGTCGAAACGGAACCCTAATTCGAGGCAATTCCGGTTGCTCGATATTGTAACAGCGTTTTTCTTCTTTATCGTTATACTATTTTTCGTTCTGGTGTTCACTCCACTGGGAGATCCTCTAGCGGCGTCGGGGAGGCAGGCGTTGATCTTGTCGAACTCGGCGGATCCGAAACAAAGGCAACGACTGGTGGTGCTTGTGGAGACGGGGAAGCAGGCTACGATTGACGCGTGTCCGTATGAGGCTGTTGATCATATGCCGTGTGAGGATCCGAGAAGGAATAGTCAGTTGAGTAGGGAAATGAATTTTTATAGGGAGCGGCAGTGTCCGAGGCCTGAAGAGAGTCCCATATGCTTAATTCCTCCGCCTATTGGGTATAAGATTTCTGTTCAGTGGCCTGAAAGTCTGCACAAGGTATGTCTTTTGTGATGTTTCACGCTTAGTTTATATGTGGCATGATGTTACCTAGTCAGATACATTATTCAAACGGCTTCATTCCAAAATATGCGCGAGAGGATGTAGTGGAATTGATGGTTATGGGTGGGATAATAAAAAAAAACATGTTTTCTACTGGCTTCCCTTTACAATGGAACATAAATGGAGACTGAAGTTCCAAAGTAGCCAATAAGATGTGTGTTCTATGTGGTAACCTAGTGAAGATAGGAGATTAGAACTTATGTTGTGAGACAGTTATTCTTTGATGTGAATAAAAATGGGTGTCTTGCCATGTTTAGTGATTTTAATATAATCCTTGGATCCGTTTGGTAATGTAGGAATTTAGTTCCTGGTTGTTGGCGAACGTGGTTCTATAATTGCTAAAAACATCATACTTTTCCTTATATCCATTCATTTGCATACAGATTTGGCACAGCAATATGCCACATAATAAAATAGCCGATAGGAAAGGTCATCAAGGGTGGATGAAAATAGAAGGCCCATACTTCATTTTTCCTGGTGGTGGCACAATGTTCCCTGATGGAGCTAAACAGTACATAGATAAACTCGGGCAGCACATTCCTTTCAATAAAGGAGTTGTGAGGACTGCTCTTGACATGGGATGCGGGGTACGAAAACTAGTGTTCACATCTTCATGCTTTCATTGGATCAGTGAAATACTGTATATCTCTCTCATTTGTTTCTTATGATACAATGCACCACTTCAGGTTGCCAGTTTTGGTGGTTATTTGCTGAGCAAAGATATTTTAACCCTCTCATTTGCACCAAGGGATTCACATAAGTCACAGATACAATTTGCCTTGGAAAGAGGAATACCAGCTTTTGTGTTGATGCTTGGCACACGAAGGCTGCCATTCCCCGCTTTCTCCTTTGACTTTATGCATTGCTCTAGATGCTTGATCCCCTTTACTGCTTACAGTGAGTGTGAACTACTATTTTATTTCTTTTTTCGTTAGATCTTACCTTTTCACATGGGATTTTTGGGATGCAGATGCAACATATTTTGTGGAGGTGGATAGATTACTTCGCCCTGGCGGTTACTTAGTCATCTCTGGCCCTCCTGTGCAATGGGATAAACAAGATAAGGAGTGGGCTGATCTCCAGAGTGTTGCAAGAGCACTGTGTTATGAGCTTATTTCTGTGGATGGAAATACTGCCATTTGGAAAAAGCCCACGGGAGATTCATGTTTAAGAAGCCAAAATGAGTTCGAGCTGGAACTGTGTGATGAGTCTGATGACCCTAGCTTTGCATGGTAACTGATCCTGATGCGTGTTAAAATGTCAATTTATAATTTTTTTTTATGCTGAAGTCTTTCACTAGTCATGCTCTAAAATATATGAATTTGTCCCTTTCGCTTTTGTCAAAATTTGAAGAAGATTGCCTTCCAACTCCTAAGGAACAGCCTTTGTGTGATCATCTTTGTAACATTCTTCTTTGAAGTACTTGGAGCTAAACCTATACTTAATATTTCTGTTAGGTACTTCAAGCTGAAGAGGTGTGTTACTAGGATATCCTCTGTCAAGGCAGAAACTTCCGTTGGAGTGATTCCTACTTGGCCAGCCAGGTTAACCAAAGCTCCACCCAGGACAGCACTCATGAAAAATGGAAATGATGTTTTTGATGCTGACACTAAAAGATGGGCACGAAGAGTCTCCTTCTATAAGAAAAGCCTGAACATAAAGCTCGGAACTCCAGCTATACGCAACGTCATGGACATGAATGCGTTTTTTGGAGGCTTTGCGGCAGCACTTCTATCTGATCCTGTGTGGGTAATGAATGTGATTCCTTCCCATAGCTCATCAACTCTGGGTGTTATATATGACAGAGGCTTTATCGGGCTCTATCATGACTGGTGAGCGATGCTTGCATTATGCATGGTCATAATTTTTAATTAGGATCACTAAGATGAGATGATTGCAATGCTTTTCATCATATTCAGACTATAAATATCTATGATGATGCTGAGGTTCCTGCTTCATGTTGGCATAGTTGCAACCAAGCGTTAGATCTTGTTGTAGGTTATAGAGAACGTTTTAATGGCAGGACCAGTGCATGTGAATTGTTGGAACTCCTGCATTCACATTTAGGCTGTTGGAGACTTGCAACATTTCTAGGCTCAATATTTTTTCCCGAATATATCCACATGAGGAGTGATAACATATATATATTTATAAACTAGGACGAGAGTTTGAATGTACCTCATTTTTACCATCATTATGTGCATCATGAGTTTTTAGACATGATGTGGCCTCTGTGAGTTTGTTTACTGTTACGGCGATTAATCATTGGGTTCATTCAAACCTTTAGTCCTGTGCAACTTGACTGCTTGTAGTTCTATTCCTATTTCTGATGTACCCTTTCGCTGGACTATATGCTTATCTGATAGGAAACAACTCTTTTAAGACCTATTGATGAACATGCTTCCTCATTTGTGGTGAGGCAGTGAATATACTTGTATTTGCAATGAGGAAAATGGATGATGTTTTAAGCGTGGTTTTTAAATTAATTTTCGTCAGGTGTGAGCCTTTTTCAACATATCCTCGCACATACGATCTCCTGCATATTTCTGGCATAGAGTCTCTCGTCAAGTCTTCAGAACCCAGAAAGAACAGGTATCAGGAAAAGTTGCTTATACCTTGACTATGTATAATTTTGTGTTAGCCATCCATCTGCTCCTTATATCGTAACCAACTAATGAAAGATGTGAAAACTCCCAATTTTACGTCAAGTAGTTAACTTTGCCAGTGAATTGTACAAATATTTTCATTTACCTGAAATATGGATGTCCTCTGTGTAATAACATTAAGCCCGGATTAGATAATTAACCTGTGAAATGGATTTGATATCTGTAGGTGTAGTCTGGTGGATTTGATGGTTGAGATGGACCGAATCGTACGGCCAGAGGGAACAGTCATTATTCGTGATACCCCTGATGTTATTGAGAAAGCAGTTCGTATTGCTCATGCCATCAGATGGACAACAAGTGTACATGACAAAGAACCTGAATCTCATGCAAATGAAAAAATCCTTGTGGCTGCAAAAACCTTTTGGAAACTCCCTTCATCTTCGCAGCATTGATACTTTTACTCTTCTTTTTATTTATATTAGGTACTTTTTGACTCCCTTAATCCTAAATCGTAACCTACATATAGTCTCGTTGCATCTTGAGGTGCTATTTCCTTCTCTTTCTTAGGCGGATTGAATATTAATTTTGACAGGCCATAGGAAGTGACACCATAGTTTCTGCAGACTTTATATTGTTAAACATTCATTTTTATAGACTCTCCTGCTGATATGTGCAGTTACTTTCATATATTTGTTGGGTCAATAGTTCATACTGGTAGCAGTCATGGTTTTCTGTCTCGTGTCGTTGTTGCAGATTTTATTTCCTTTCTGTGTTTTTTCTTTTGAAAACACTTCTGAAGCTAATATTTTTATGGCTCACAGGGGTTCGTATTGTACTGTCCAGAAGATCAAAGCTGCTCTCAACTGGCAGAATTGAAATGCAGCAGTCAGCCAATGCCTTGCCTCACATGACTTTAGTGCGGTAACTCATGTTTTCAGAGTGTCAGGCGTCGTGGTTTGGGGTCTAGAACGGACCATGAGGCTGGCCGTGGTTCGGGTATGAATCTGGTCGACTCCTCAAATGCGGGTCATTTTGTAATTGTGGTTGCACCGAGGAGTGAACCTCCCGTGCCACAAAGAGATGATTCATCGTTTAAGATACTAAAGAGAACAAATCCTTCATTTAAAGGTTGTGGTGGAGGTGGTGTTGTAATGACCGTCTTGGTATTATCGTGATGTGGTATTGTAGTGTTATGGTTAGTGTGGTGGTGAGCGTATTCTTTGATAAACCGATGAGTTATAGTACCCACGCGACGGACATGTCGCTAAATCTCTCGGTCCGGCAAGAATGGAAAGAGAGAACAAATTTTTTTTCTCGTTATTGGCATCAAAAGATGCTACATCACGTTGACTTCAAACGGCTAATTTAAAAGATGCTACACCACGTTGACTGAATTCCTTTCTCCAATATTCACAAATAAGTCCCTCAAGTGTCGACTCCTACAACCCGAATATACAAGTATGCAATTTCATTCATAAATTCGTCAATGCATTTTTTTACAGATCGGATCAAAGAATCAAATATTGCAATACATACCAAACCAGACCAAGAAACGGCTACTGCTTCATACCAGAATAAACCGGAAAACCTGTCACTGTAATCAACCGTGTCGGAACCCCGACCACATACCCACACCCAACACTTTTCTCCTCCTTCCCCTTCCTCCCGATCACTCTAACCGACACATTCACTATCCCTTTAAACCCCCCATTCCTCTCTCGCAACCTGTAGCTCAAGAAATTCAAGTACCCTTCAGGCGCCATCCCTCCGACAAAGTCCGAGGCCGGAATCCTCGCTGTCCCGATCACCTTCTCCATCCCGTGATAAATTTCCACGTCCAACCACTTCGCCCGATCCGCCATTTCCACTACGAACCTCTCGTTCCAGTGCGGATACGAGCCCCCTTCTTTGTCCAAACTCGTCGACCACACCTCGCTGCAATGCGGCATTCTGATCACACCGCGCGCGTTCTTTGTTATCGGTTTTTTGTATGAAGTTGTCAAGGTCTCGCAGGAGATGATTGTGACTTCAACCACTCTGGACGCCATTGATGATTTCTGTCAAACCCTAGTCTTTGTTTATATATACGCACGCTCAGGAAGAGAGGCGGCAGGAGAGAGGGATGCTTCTCGTCATGCTCGCCGAGAGAAATATTCCACGAGCGAACGCGGCAGCCTTACCTCGTCGTTTCATAAAATAAAGAAACGGCGTCGTTTTGGCCATGAAGCGCGTGGCTTGCTTTCCTCATCTTCGTGCTTTTGCGACTCGTCAACGGATGTTGACTCCGTCCTCGACTCCGCATGCTTCTCGATTCAGCTGATCAAGGAGATGACAATTCGCAGGATGTCTGGAAGAAATTTCTTGCCTGAACCGTTGAACTAGCCGTAGACACATTTACAGCAGCTGCTAGCGATCAGCCTGAAGTCTGTGTTGTGAGATTATTCCGGCTGAAAAGGCCAATGCCAAAGAATCCTCCGGCGAAATTCCTCTGTTGCTTCCATAACTGGGATTTGACCTTCAAGGAATCTAACAACCGAGCTTCTAATCTGTGCTCTGTTCCAGCCATTTTTGTAGACATGACTTTCACCACAAGTTATTTGAGCTGACAAATATAAATGTTTGTATGCAATCAAAAATTAGGGATTTATAAATATTTAAAAAATATCAAAAATCATTTATTTCCGATTTAAATGGATTAGTACCAATCGCAACCCGCTCCGTCTAGGGTTTCGCCGATTCTTCTTACGGTCAGTTTCGCTCACCCCCCGCTTCCGCAATTCATTTCAGTTGGATTCCTTATTGTCGGATTTCTGCTTGATTATGCACGAATTGTTGGTATTTGATTTGTGCGATTTGGAAGCTCTCTGGTATTCGGATTCTGATACTAGAAAATTGAAGCTTGTGAGGAAGTAAAATTGATTGAAGCTTGTGAGTTTCCCTGACCGCTTAGTTCTGTGAAAGACCCCAATTTTTTTGTAATTTTTGTTTTTGAATTTGTCGGTGGCGTGGTTTGTGATTGTCTTGTGGCTGCTTCATGCGAGGTGCTTTAGGATGAAAGGATCAACCATGGAGTTGGGTTTTTTTTTTGGTTATGGGTGTGATGCATGTCCGTAGGTGATTTTTCATGTTGTTTATGAGTGGATGTTGATTGAAGAATGATCAATTCTGTGGCGAGCATGATTCAGCTATGGAAAAGTTTTATTTTTTCTGATATTATCTATTATTAATAAAATCTTCTTCATTTTGGCTGGATGTTGGTTCCGTTTTTGATACTGCATAAAGTTTTTTTTAGCTTCAACTGAATGAAAGACTGTTATTTGTTTCGCAGGTTCTGATTTCCCGATACTCTGCTGTCTGCAGTACATAGATACAGATGGAGCCTTCCATGGACTTTCTGAAACTGCTTGACCCTGATATGTCGTTAATGATTTTCAAGCATCTGGATGTCCCAGCTGACTTAGTTCGTGTTAGTGCAGTGTCACATGACTGGCAAAATTTTGGTGAGAAAATATGTTAGACATGGAATGCTTAGTGAATTTATGTTAACTATCTTGCAAGCATGACATATAGTGGATTGCAACATGTACCTATGCGTATATGCCCATGATGTGAACTTGTATTGTGGTATTAGGTGTATTTGGTGGATCTTTGTTTTAAATGGTACCATATGCCTCTTTAAAGTTTGTTATGGTTATGGACTATTTACTAAGTGACAATATTGGAGAATGGTAAATGCCTTTTCGAAAGGTTATACAACTTGACATGGCATGTAATGACTCATGTGCTATAATTTAATCTTAATAAGGATTCTGCTTTGTTGACGAATAACCATTATTGCAGTGATTGAGCATGAGCTCAGCAAACAACTGGGCTTTAAAATGTATCCTCAGTTATCTTGTGTTGCTCGAGTTGCACTGGTTAGTGAAACAGAAATTTCTAATGATGTTGGGTCCAGCAGCTCCATGGAATGGGAAAGTAAGAAAAGGGATCACATTGTCTATGCGTCTCTGATTCATCAGTTTGAATTATCAACAAAATGGAGCTGTATAGTGGAGGCAATCTGTGCATCTAGTACAGATAACCATCCAGTAGAAAGCATCGACAACACTTTGATACAAAGTGACAGAATTGGACAGAGGGCGTCATACTGGTCAAGCAAAGGTCACAGTGACTCGGCTGTGCCAGAGAGACTAATTTATAGGATGAAATCTAGTCTTTGTTTGATCAGTGAAATCCACGTACGACCATTCCAAGGTTATTTTCCTTTTACAATTCAAGAGTATTTTTCTTTTTAGTCTTGGCAATTTTTTTTGTCTTACATACGTTATTTCTCTCCCCCCCAGCTTCTTTCCAATTGGGGTATCCTATCTATTCTTCTAAATTTGTAAGGTTTAGGATGGGTCATCCTAAGTTCCCCTTAGATTTGGACTTGGAAGATGTGCAGCTAGACCAGCTCTCTGATCAAGACTTTGTGTGGACTTACACTTCGCCAGAGTTCCCGATGTTGCAGGTGATTTCACTTCTTTTTTTCTTCTAATGTACTTGTCATTCATGCTTTCTCTATATGCTGTCACTGCTCGATATTGCCCTACTATGTAGCCTGAACAAGTAAAACTAGTGAACTTTGCTGATAACAGTTTTTCAAAAATCTGCTTGTGTGTTATTTAATATCAATGACTATGCCCGCTCCAATTTTACTGACATGTATCTGGAAATGAGTAATTTACGTTTGATTCCATGTTGATCTGACTCGTCCAATTTTACAGGAGAGCAGTTTGCAGAAGTTTCAGCTGCCAGAGCCAGCTCTTTGCATTGGTGGGTTTTTGCTGATTGAGTTATTAGGCCGGATTCAGAGGCAAGAAGCGGATTACTTGTATTATATATGGTCAGTCTCTGTCTGTACCTTCTGCTTGAATTAATTTGGCTTGAACCATTGTTATAAATTAATCCATAGATCGACTCATACAAATAGCTTTTCAATGCATATTGATGACAAACTTTTCGATTTTGGTTGAATGTTTCACATGCACTTGACTTGTGGATGGTCATAGTAATGGCGCCACACCACCCATGACCACTTTTTTTTTTACGTGGTATCCCACTACATAATGTAGTGTATCTTGGCTTATGGCTTTCCACTGGCCGCCTGTCTGGTTAAAAAATATGGAAACTCAACTTTTGACGTTTTTGTTTTATTTTATTAGTGTCGCATCTAATATGCGCTTGTGATTTCAGAATTTTTGGTTTATGTATCTGAGTCTCTCCCTTTATTTGCAGTGTGTCGCATGTTCGCGCAGATGGGATGTCACTGTCGCCCAAGTTCACTGTAAAGACTTTGAAAAACTCAGGAAATTTTGTCTTAGAGTACAATCCACTTGCCATCATCGACTCGCCTAATGAAGTCGGAGCCAGCATTATGGATATTATTAGAGACGCGGGAGCACAGAGGCATCTGAACTGGGGTCAATTCATGAATATGCAGATGATGAATATGCTGCAAGCTTATGTTCCAGGTTACCCAAATCACAACGTGGTAGTTGAAGATGATGTAGATGAAGGTGATGGAGAATAAGAATATGGACAGCTCATCTGATCGAAGCAACACATGCACAATCTGTATAGAGTGATGCGGCCGAGTGCTTTTGGGTCCTGTTTACTTCAAACTATTACATGACTTCATTGCTTTGCAATGTAGTGAAGTTCGCATTTGGATGTTTCATATAAAAATGCCCTAAATTTTATAGCAAGTCTGTAACAGGGTTCCCAGTTTCTGTAAGCAAAATGCTACTGAAATGGTGCAAAAGGTTCCTGAACAGCCAAAAAGGACTGTACTGAAATGTGCACTGAAAGGACTCATTGAGATTTCAAAGCTTGCCCTTCATGATGTTTTCTGTTTTGGTGGCGAGGGAAGCAACTGCAGCAAGAAAAGAAGAAGAAGTCAATGTCAGATGGTTGAACCCAGCCAGCAGAAAAGTGAGATCCTCCCAAGTCTCTGCATTTTCTTTCTTCTGCTACCACACATTGTAAATACTTTTTCAGAGTAGAAGAGTTTATAAATATGCAACATTTTGCTGTAAAACTATACCTGATAGATGCCAGTTCTATGCATTCTTGGACTACTTCAAAAACACATACCAGTACTACTTCTACTCCATATACATCATTCAGGCAGTTACTATGCGCTTATATTTACCTTTCCCAGAACAATCAAAGGCGTTGGGGTTCCATCAGGAGCTGGACTCACCAGAGCATGCAGATCATTGATAAACTGCAAATTTTTAGTACTGATCACAGATCATAGTTTTTTCCAGCCTAATCGACACTGTATGGCATTACTTATCATTATGGAGAGGACACAAACCTTAAAAAGGCGGAACACTTTTCGGGCTAAGCTGGTTGTTATCCACATTCTGGCAGTCCCTGGCTCCCCATTGCTTAAAAATTTGCTGCCATACTGAATTGCCCTGCATATCTTGTCTCTTGCTTCAGCTTTGTTTAGATACAAAACTGCGAGGCCTAGTTCTGCTCTGGCCACGTCAAGTGAGCTCATCTTCTACCCTGATTGCATCATCCACCAGTAAAAAACACCAAAGATGCATCAGATTATTTTGAACATATGGCATTTAGTAGATCAAAAAATCCAAGCAACCATAACTTTCTCCCAAAGTTCAAATCTGTTAAATCATCAACCATATTAGGATCCGAAGAAGCTGCATCTATAAGCAAAATGCATACAGTTCCAAAGATGTAATTATTCTGATTATGATCATGACAACAGTGGAGAACATGTTACATGTATCCCAAATTCAAGTACAGTAGGTAATACCCAGAATCCTGACATAAAGAATTCAACATAGAAATCACGAAAAGGGTCCTCAGTGAACCAACCTGATGAAGATATCCTCTTCAATGGCCAATGCAACAACACCTGGAAATGCCAGTGAATGAGTCTTTTATCAACCAGCAATACCTGCATAGGAATCGGGCCTCGAAAACTGCGTAAATTTTGGGCTCATCTCCCTGTTAATAATCTCTCAAATTAACAAAGAAAAAAAGAGTAAAAAGAAATAATTATTATTTGATTTTACATATGACCAAATGGAAGATAGAAATTATCCATTCTGAGACAACCATAACTGTTTCATCCAGATGATGAAACCATAACCCACATTCAGGAAAATTAGCAGCTTCATTGTACATTGGAAAAAAGTACCATGGGGAGTGAGTAGCATTCATCAGATTCACTTTTTGCTGAAAAAGCTTCTCAGCTTGCCGCGTTCAAGTCGCTCCAAGAGTTTCTTGGCACCAGGGGTGTCCAACTCGATGAGCTTCTTTAAGTACCCGATAGCTCCGTAGGAGATCATAAGCTTCTTGCACTTCTTGCTTGAGGAGAGTATGGAGAGGCAGGAGACAGCATATTTTTTGGCTGTGTTATATGGACTGGGGTCAAGAAGCTGGACCAGATTTTGGACGCTCTTTTCATCTTTTTTTACTTGGTGGCGGTTGTTTACGACGATCGTGAGATTTGAGATGGCTTGGGCAGCTACTTCTCTGGCACCATCTGTTTTCGCATCGAGCATGTTGATGAGGAAAGGAATGCATCCAGCTTCTCCTACTAGCTTCTTCATCTCTATTGTGGATATTACACGGCAGAGTGCTGAAGCCGCTGCATGCTGGGCGCCTAATGATCCAGATTTCAAGACATGGACCATGCGGGGAAGAAAGCCGAGGGAAACTAACGTGCCCATTGAAACTGCGCTGACTATGTTTCTTAAAGCTGCAACAGCAGACTCCTGCGGAAGGGGACCATCTATATATGTCAGCAGGCTACAGATTCCACCTTCTGAAATAACTGATCTTCGGAGACTATCATTGCTACATGTGAGATGCTGCAAACATTCAGCAGCATATTCCTTAGACCCAAGAATGATTCCAGAATCGAGTAGATTGATCATTACCCTGATGATTCCTTCTTCTGCAAGAGCCTGCCTCAACTCAGGCACAGCAGATAAGTTCTTCAATGTGCTGGCTGAAGCTGCTTGTGTAACAGAATCGCCTGCTAGACATATCTTGATGAGAGGTCTGATCCCACCATGACCAACAATTGCACGAGCTATATCAGACGACATGGACAACCTCTGAAGAGAAATGGTAGCCTTCTCTTTACTAATAGCATTGCCCGACTCCACTAGCCTAATCAACGGAGGGAGAACTCCTTCTGCAACAAGCCAGTTTTCACATGAGCCGGACTCGGCTAGTGAGGCAATCAAAGTGACTGTTTTCTCCCGAATACGTGGAGAAGTGGCAGTGAGAAGCTGAACTAAAGCAACAACGTTGCTCCTCCCAAAAGCAGCCAATACGCTCTTCTCATCTTCTTTCAACACTTCAACAAGACAATCAAGAGCTTTATGCTTCGACTGCAAGTGACCAATCTGAAGACGCGCTAATAACTCTCTGATATTGTCATGGACCGAAGCCTCTGATTCTGACGAAACACAGCTTGATGAAGGCGAAGAAATAGCATCCCCTAGCACACCTGTCTTGATCAGTAGACAACAATCTCTTAAATTCAAGTCGAGCTTTCCTATCAATGAATCAAGATCACTCTGCATCTGTAGCTTCCCTTCATACTTCTCCGCAATACACTTCTCAGCCAATCCAATTACGTCGCCCAATGTTCTGGTCACTGCCTGCAGCTGCTCCTTACAGAGAGCGTTATTCAAGAAAAAAGGGTGGCTAGACAAATCAGACAAGCATGACGGGATCCTCTCCAGTTTCGAAATGATTATCTTCCATTTTCCCGGAAACCCCTTCACTTCCTTGGCTTTACTGATTGCAACAGATACAAGCTCTTGGGCATGAAACATCAAAACTTCAGCAGATTCATGATAGGCCAAACATTCATTCCCACCATCTTCCACCATATTGCTGAATTGGATTCAAGAGGCAACCGACAGAACTTGCACTGAAAATGTTCACACAATACGAACCTTAAAAAGGATGATGTAGATACCCCAAAAGATAGAGAGCAAGATGGTGCTTGTTTAAGTAACTAAAGTAAATGAAGGAGCAGTTGCAATCACCAACCAACACTCCATAAAATAAATCATCGAAGATTAGAAAATACAACAAGTGTAGTTCAAGTTCAGTGTTCTCCCACTTTACATAATCTCTCAAGTTCACAGACAACCTGTTCGCTGAAAACTATAGCCCACCAACAAAGGAGACAAAAGTAAAAGATGGCAATCCAAACAACCATTTATGTCCACCTCAACATAAATGCAATGTACCATAACAGAAAATTAAATGAAGTGCTACACAGTTTTATCTCTGATTTGTCTCTGCCAGAGATAAACAGATTCACTAGATCCACTTGTAATTAAATATCAAGATATGCAGTTTGAAGCCAGCAGAAAGACTCAAACTTTTATAACTAAGACTTCCCTTCCAAGAGAAGGCACAGATTGACAGATCTTTCATACCAGTTTAGTACAAAACTAAACTCATACCGGATTAGCACTTATCCATAAACAAAATCCCCAAATTGAAAAACCCTAATTTTGAAAAGGGGAAAAGGCAAAAACAAGAACATAGTGAAAATGAAGCTTCTTTTTCTCACATAACACAGACAAAGTCAGCAACAGGGCTCACCTTTAAGACTCCGAAATGATTAAACGCCTCACCAAGAAGCAACTCGCTGGCTTCTTCTTCAACCCTTCGCGTATCTTCCCCGAACAAATCCGATTCTAGATAAAAAGCAGCCAAATCACCCAAAACAAAAACCCACAAAACTCCAAAAAGAAAGGCGATTCTTGTTCAGCTCAAACCACACAAATTCAACAAAAACACCAAACGTTAACCTATCTGCGGACGACAATATACCACACACAAAATCCGAAGCTCGCCAGCTACTGAAATTGTCGAAAACGACCGAAGAGGGGTGCTTTAATTGCAACGAAAAACATGCGTGGATTCAAAATCAGTGGCATTAACTCTCTCTCTCTCTCTCTCTCTCTCTGATTCTGGAAGAAGCAGAAGCAGAAGACATTCACAGTTGGATTCTGTTGAATTAAATTTTTGAAAATCGAACGAAGAAGGATATGAGGTTACTTTCGTAATTTCGGATCTGGGCAAGCGGTGGGGTTATCAGGCAATCTAGACCGTTGGATATGAATCGAACGGCTGGGATGAACCATATGGTGATATTTATCCGTTGAGGTACGCGTGGGAATTTGAATGATGTGGGGCTAGCCGTTGCTCGAAGCTCATGACGATGAAATTGTAATTATTATTTTTAACAATATGGGAGTCCCCGAGGTGCTGACGTGTCAATTATATCACGTGCCTGCGACCTTTAAAATTAGCTAAAAGCTAATCGATCCGGGTCAACTAGTCGGTTCATTATTCGGGTCGGTCTAGATTGGTTTTCAATTGATAGCGTTTCTCTCTCTCCGAGGGGATTCGTTCTAGGGTTTCGGAGTGGTTCCGGGAATCGAATTGGAGATGCAGCTCACGCTTGAATTCGGGTGAGATTCTTCAGTTTTTATATCATGATATTTATTGAAACTGAATTGGATTAGTGTTTTCTATGCTTAAAGGCTCTTTGAAAGATGTGAGCTTTGTGTTGATTTTGGTGTTTTGATAAAGATGAAATTGAATTGGGTTTGTTCTAAAGGTTGAGCTTCTTTTGTGTTTATCGGAGCTGCTTTTGGCAAGCTGCTAGCTTTATGTGATTTTGGCACTGTTTTTTTAACAGAATCTACTGCTGGTCGGAATAGGTTAGTTCATTGGCATAGATTTGTCGATGTTTGCTTTGTTGGTTCTATTGGCTGTTCTGCTAATTTTAAAGTGTTGGAATTTTATTAGTATGGATCTCTTGATTCTTCAGTCACCTGGACCTTCTCATTATGTATGTTCAATGCTGTCCGGTTGAGCAGATTGGCGCTTTAGCAGCTTCTTTGTTCTACCTTGTCGATAGGATCAAAGTAGAACTAAGATCATTCTGTACATAGTCACTCGTAAGCTTTATGAATGACATATTTGAGGTTGAATCTGGCATGAAATATGCTTGCTTTCTGTTGAAATCCTAAGCTTGTTTCCTGTTCCCGACAGTGTAATCAGACTTGTTGATACTATGCTTTATACTATATAGCTTTTGCTTTGACGGTTATGTTCTTATTGGTTTTTGAACTTGGCTTACTCATCAGTATTAGTCTGATTATCATTGTAGTGGTGGGTTGGAGCTGCTTTGTGATTCAGTGAAGGTCCATGATGTTAAGGTTGATGCTGGAGATGAAAAGAAGGTGGATAACTATCTTTTTCTCAGTTCTACCTCGTGTAAAGTTATATGCGTCCTCAGTAATTTATGCCCTTTTTCTGCTGTATAGATGACCATGAAGAGTTTGCTCTCTTGGGTGCGGACAAATCTGATTAAGGAGAGACCTGAGATGTTTATGAAAGGCGACACTGTGTAAGTTGTATACTACTTGCAATTTCCTTTCTTTATGTAACCACCCTGAGAAGACAGGATGCATTACTTAGGGGTAGCTTACTTAAATAGGCATTCGTTCCTTGTTTGAGGAGTTGTAATTCGTTTGACTTGAAATGCCTGTCGACCCATCAGTGTGGCTGCCCTTTGATTCTCAGTTACTTCTGTACCAGTCTATAGGCAGGGACTTAACGGTTTGAGAATCTAATGTGGTTTTATTTATTTGTTCGCGGTCACTGACATGGTTTTAAATTTTAATCTGCTTTCCTTCAGGAGACCTGGAGTGCTAGTTCTGGTGAATGATTGTGACTGGGAGCTGAGCGGCCAGCTTGAGACAGTATTAGAAGACAAGGATGTCGTCGTTTTCATTTCTACCTTGCATGGTGGGTAGTAGTCCTTATAACCAGGGAACACACCTAATCACCCGGAAACTCAGTGCATTATACATCCTAATATTTTACTCGGCGAATGTAATGCCAGACATATGGATTTCATTCTCATGCCTTTTTTGGACATGGAAGCTTTGCATACATACAACCAACATAAAAGCAGAAAAGAAATGAAGGGAGCTGCCATAGTTAACGGCATCAGTTATATTCGTGATGATCACTATTGTTCCCATATGAAAAGCTGCTAAAGGTTGGAGGAACCATCACGGAGGAGGAAACCTTGAACTTCTTGCTCCTTGTATTCTGGTCGCCCCTAATTATGCCTGCCATGGAACTATCTGTACTCATGTTGTTCCAGTTCATCAGCGTGTTCAGAAGATTTAGTCCTTCAGCAGTCGGAGAATGTTCCATAGCATCTGTTCTGTAAGAGCTGAATGTGTTCAACTGAAATGTACCAGGATTAGGACTTGAGTCGGATAAACTAAAAATATCCCAGGAACAGGACTGGTCCTTCGAATGAGAGGGCACTATGATGCTGGGTTGCACAGCTTTATAGTCGTTCTTGTTCAAGTATGGCTGCTGTGTGTCAGTGCCTCTCAAGTGGAAAATGCTAGCAAATGTCACCTGGTCACTGACCCTATTCTTGGAGGACTTGGTGTTCTCACATGACCTAGCCATGATGCTCTGTAAACTCTTGCTCAGCTTAGCTTTCACAGAAGAACAGCTAGAAGAAGATGAAGCACTCAGTTTCTTCAAGCAAGGATAGTTTGTTCTAGCATTCTCACCACGCAGAGCTCGCGCAGCCTCATCATATGCTCGAGCTGCCGCCTCCGGCGCATCATATGTTCCCAGCCATAGCCTGACACGCTGCGACGAGTCTTTGATCTCCGCCACCCATCTCCCAGACCGCCTTTGTCTGACACCCACATATCTACGACCAACAACAGGCTTGCCCATCAGCTCTTTCTCCCCTGATCCTCCATTGTTGCTCACTGCTGTGGTCGTCAAGTCACAACTCGCCATACCTTGCTGGATCAGCTGAAGAAGCAATGCCACAGTTGAGTCTTATACAGAGGTCAAGCAAGCTCCTCCTATATATATATATGCTAATCAAAGGTATTAAACAATGGTGCAATCATTGACCCCTTTCTCCATTTTGTGCTTGTTTTTTTCTGAATCATTTTCTAATGTCCAACACCATTTGCATTGAAACCAACCCTTCTTTGGCTCCATATCTATCCACAGAGAAGATCCTTGACTAAGCTACCCTAGCATCAAGTTTGTAGGAGAAGCTCTTCATCATCTCAACCTTAACCCAACCCCACCTACACAATCTCCTGCACATTCCACTGAATCAAAAAACCCAGTTTGGAAGCTTGAAGGGTGTCCCAAAACCCAGCTCAGAGGACAGATTAGGCATAACTTAATCATGAAATGGGCTGGACAAACACATGATCACAAAAAGCAAGGCGGTTTCATCTTTGTCCAGAAGCAGACGACTGGCTTAACTGCTGTCTTTGTTAAAAAACCGATAATGGCCTCGTGAAAAGTAGCAAGACGCATTTGTAACATACTTAACGATTAGCCTTTGCAACCCTCTCAATTTCATCCTTCTTCTTGATGGCATAGCTGTTTGATGAACCCTTGGCAGCATTGATGAGTTCATCAGCAAGGCATTCAGCAATGGTCTTGATGTTCCTAAAGGCACTTTCACGAGCTCCGGTTGTGAGGAGATAGATGGCCTGGTTGACCCTTCTGAGAGGAGAAATATCAACAGCCTGTCGGCGAACAGCACCAGCAGATCCGATTCTGGTAGCATCTTCCCTTGGTCCACTGTGATGGCATATAAAAACATAGATCAAAGCTCATTGTTCAACAGGCTCGACAAAGAATATAAAGCAGAAATTAGAAAACAGTAAGCTATACCTGTTGACGATGGCATCAACAATCACTTGAGTTGGGTTCTGGTCAGTCAAGAGGTGTATGATCTCCATGGCGTGCCTCACAATCCTCACGGCCAAAAGCTTCTTGCCATTGTTACGACCGTGCATCATGAGCGAGTTGGTCAGCCTCTCAACAATTGGGCACTGAGCCTTCCTGAATCTCTTGGCTGAGTACCTTCCAGCAGTGTGCGGAACATAGTTTGCATGCCTAACCGAGTTCACTCCAATGTAATCAATCAAGGACATGTCATTGACCTGCAAATAACATGCGAGCACGCACAGATGAGCAACCACTACTGCCTCCAACCCAATTCAACTGAAGTAATCACTTGCATCTTCCTAAAGATTCTTACATCATAAACCAAATGATGCAAGTTAACCCTCTCAATATCATCAACAGACTTCTTCACATCAAAACCGGTAACACAGATTTGTTCCCATGTAAAAACTGTCAGTGAATAAGAACATCAGCAACAAGACCACAGCAGAAATCAAACTTTCAATCAAACCCGCTGCCAAAATACCTAATAAACCAAAACCTAAACTATGCATATCAAAAATCGGCTCCTCAATTTTCACCATATTCATTTAAGGTTGCACCACCAGATTCACAAAATACAAGCATAATTCGCAAAAGCACAGATCTTCACAACAAAAGTCAAACACTCGATCTTAAATCTCAGTATTGCTGAACAGAAGATTGTAATACGTTCGGATCCCAACCTCAACTCCTTCAAAACTCCACTTGTTGAAAAGCTTCACTTCCGGGTAAGCCAAAGAGTCTTCATTTACCGCCGGAGAAGTGACATCTGGTGCCGCCATTATGAAACGAACGTAGTACTAGGCGGAGCAGATGGTAGCCGGAATCGCGAAAGCTCTCCACTGGCTGGTTGCCGTGAAAGCGGAAAATATATATCGAGAAAACCCTAGGTGACTTTTTCCACGACCAATTTGCCACTTTTATTTCAACCGAACCGGCTCACGTAATCCCACTTGGCTCGGTTTAAAACGATTCAATTTTGCTGGTTTGATTGAATAGGTAAACGACGCCGTATTGTAGTACAAGGCACAAGTAGACTGCAACCGATTACTCTCATATACACAGAAGTTCCAATCCTATAAATTCTAACTTCATCTGTTCTTATTTACAAGGAATTTCAAAGTAAAATTTTCCATAGTTCACCTTTCTGTGACTAGAAACTTCAACAGCCGGGCGCATATTCGGAATCCACTCTTGTAAAGTTGTGTTTCGGCCTGATGGTTGGTGGCTCAGATGGTGAGATTTTCCTGAATAGCTACGAATGAGCCGCATATATTACCACCTACATCAGGGAATGTTTCACAGCCAGGGATGGGCCTGACCTTGCCCCTACCATCAACTTCTACCGGATATTTTAAGAGGTGCCCCCTTATTTCTGTGACTTCATCTGAGACAAATTGTTTCCAGTTCATTTCTCCCATTGACCTTACCCGTCTAACGCATTCTAGACTTTCGGGACAGTTGAAGCAATCTTCAACGGTTCCGGTGTGCTCAGCCCACAGGGACATTCTGTATCCATGTACCTGCAGCGTGCATTATTCTATTAGAAACTGTGGGGTAAATCACTTGGATTACCTTAGAGAATATTTGGAATGTGAACCTGTCCGCGAGGGCATGCTAATTTGTTTGCCCATGTATACTGGGGTTGGTAGGCTCCCATAGCAATCTCCGTGTCTCTGGTCCCTTCCATGGACCGTTGATTTATGTTTGCAGAGCCCAGGATCACATATTCATCGTCGACTATCATCCCTTTAGAATGAACATATATCATAAAACGACGACTTCGTTGACACAGTGCCTGCAGATGCGAACGTGGAAGTCATGCCTAAGCACAGTTACCCAAATAAGCTAAGACAATAATAAATCATACGACCTCTTATGAGTATATAAATGAAGAGAACAAACCCAGTCAAGGAAATCTCAGTTTACACTATGAATGGTTAGAATTGGAAAATTGGAAAACTTCCGGCCAATGTTATGCTTTAAAATACAATCAAATTAGCAAAAATATGATATATGTGCAATAGAAACGAAACGGATGAAGACAAATACCTGAGGAGCATTTGCTGCACTGGGACTTCCAGGGATCGAGTTGTCAGAAGGGTCAGGAGCTTCACGATTTCCAAGACAGAAGAAGTTCAGATAGTCTTGTGGGACGAAGGCATCCTCCAGCCCCATCTCAACTAAAGCTTTATATATCGTCTCATACATCATTTGCATTGTTTTATGCTGTACATTATCAAATGTATGGTCAATGACCATTTTATATTATTCAGACCACTTGTGGTACTGTATCCAGTCTTGCGCAATCAGCTAGAATGTTGAAGCCTACCTGCCAGAAGAGAATTCTTTGAGTAGCAGCTCCTGTCGGCACACCTTCAGGCCACATAGGCACAATAATGTAGGCAGCAAATCTTTCATTTGCTCTAATCTTCTCCGCAATTTTGAGAGCAATTTCCATTGGAATCAAGTTGTTGGCACCTATTGAATAAAACCACTGCTTTCTATCACTTCCATTATAGTTTTTTCAGGTATAATTATACTGATTTGTAAAAGTAAACAATAGGTCATCAGATGAATATGGGAGAAGAGTGCCATGCTGACCTAAGTCTTTGTGAGCGCTCCAATTGAATGAAGACCCAATGAAGTACTGATTTTCGATGTAAATATAGTGCTGGGCGGCTCGAATAGCATGAACATATGCTGTGTGTATGCTCATGTCGATCAGAACATTCTTCCCACATACCAGGTTCTGTCATGTTAAAAAAATACATATAAACAATAAAACCAAGAGCATAGAGAAAAATATCAAGAATAACGGAATCGCATATAAAAACACATGATTTTTCGTTACCATGGCTGTTGCCTCTTTAGGATCCTTCGGGAAACCTTTAACAGAATTTGAGTCGATTGATCGAAATACCTGTATTAAGGTGCACAATTGCTGTAACTTCAAACACAGAATCAAAACTAACATAAATAAACACGGTGTTATAAATTCGTACCTGAACATGCCATGTCTCGGGATCATTGTCCTCCAGGCTAGGAATGTCAGACATACCAATTATGTCTGGAATTCTTTCAATCCTGAGCAGAGCATCATCGTACGAAACCTTTAATTTGTTAACCCCGTGAGGCTTGGCCGCTTTCATCCAGCGCTCCTGAAAGTTGGTCAGTACATCATATGCTGCTGGGCCATCGATCCTACTATGTAAATCATGCCATGGTTCTCTTGGACAACCAACAGTACTCCCCTGTCAAATCAGAACACAAATTAGCATAAAACTGGATTTATCCTACAAGAATGAATCATACTACAAACAACTCATCAATGAATAACACTAACAATAAAATTAGCGGCATATCTGAAATCTGAATCGGATGATATTTGGGTCCATAACATAGTACCTAGGTTGAAACATTTTCCTCTAATATAGTAGTGCATGCAGCACGGATGAGCATACACTTTTATTTAATTTAGAAGTAATTGTATGCTCTTTACCCCATTTTTCTCACCATAAGATTTACATTATCTTACAGGATTTTCCATTGGTTCCTTGGAATACCAAGAACAGACGAGAATGAGCGTCACTTACCGTGAAAGTTGGATTGTGGTAATCATCTTTGTGAATGGTTTCAAGTGTCCTAAATAGAGGGTGTTGTTGAGTGTCATATCGCCCATCACACAAATCGAGCCCTCCAACAAAAGCCATAATTTTTCTTCTGTTGTTACCAGCATCAGCATCGACAATGACTGTCTTCTGATGGTGCGTGTAAATTGTTCCAACCTCCTGATTATTGAATGGCGAGATTACTCTTCTGGTATACAAGAAATTTGTAGGTTTGACTAAAATACAACACTTGAACCAAGGGTTTGGCAACAATAACTTGGGGTGATAAGATGCATATCAAGTCCCTACAACAGGCATAACTTATGACAAATTGCCACACACAACTTCCCACAAATATTTGGATTTGCAATTTTTTTTTTTTCTGAGGAAAATTACCGTTTGTTTGTACCAACTATGCCGTTTTCCTGCCATGCGGGGACAAAGCAGCACCTGCACTGAAGAGTTCTTGAAGAATCTACGAGTTTCCTCATCATGGGTCGCCATTATACCATTCTGCATGCATCTTAGTTATTATCACATATATTATTCGTAAACCCAATAGGATATGAAGAGCAAAAGCTGAGTTTCAATGAAACGGGGAACAAATGAAATGTGAACGATGAAAGTCACTAAGATGATATGACACTTACTGTCTTATAGCCAAGTATGCTCCTTGAAGTTGGATCATCCCATACAAGCAGTAATACTCTCACCCCTTCCTGTGACTTGGCTTTCAAAAGATCGCCGAGTATGTAATCAGATGGCTTAGGAACATCACGAACCAAGGGAACTTTGTGCCACACAGACCACCCAGTAATATATATCAAGCGTCGGGCTTGGCGAATAGCTTCAAATATGTCACGCCAACACTGTCCGTGAACATAAGGAACCCCATGGTCAAGCATGAAATTCGGAAGACTTCCATCAGGAACATGAGCATCTTGATAAAGAGTAACTTTTCCACCTTGTCGCAAGGGAAAGTACGTCCCAGGGACTCCTATATACTGAGGACCAGCTCCGATCCCATTATGGTAAGCACTCAGCTGCTCTATTGATGTATACTGAATTGAAAGGGATAGCACAGCGCCACGTTTACAAGGTTTCCCATTAGCACCGAGAATTGGATAGGTACCCTCGACCCTTAACCCTGAGAACACTTGTTCCACTGGAATCATGACAGATCCTATCAGCTGGGAGCCCACAATATCACTGTCTTTAACAAGAAAATGAATTTCGGCAGCATAGTGAGCAACAGGGACATTGAAGTGTTGCTTCCAAACAGGATTTTCACTATTGCTCAAGACGTAAGTCCTCCCAATCACAGCATTAGTAATAGAAATTGAAACGTAAGGATCGCTGGTGATCTTAGCTCCCACTCCCTCAATCTTGTTTGTCACAGTTCCAGGTAGTTTTGAGAACATGTCTCCTAATTTTCTATGAAACATGTCCATGTTAGGAAGGTTCTTTGCTTCATGCACCCATATATCTAAATTCCCATGTAAAAGCAAGACCTTCAAGGATCCTTTTGAGACTGGCACAATCTGCAAATCCTGGCTATGCTGTGATCCACTGAACGATGATGCATGGGATGTGAGAAGAGCACCGGAATGACCTGAGTAAGATGATTCCTCCTTGGCATTGGGGAACGAGCTATTTGGATATCCATAGAACCCAGGTCTGTTGTCATACTTTGCACTTACATTTTGATAAAGTGGATGATTGTTTGGCTGTGGCGCTAATGAAGGAGCTGGAGGTGGCACCGGGGCAGATGGGTGATTATCCGATAATTTCATATTCCCCATAAGGTCATCCAAAGGTGGATAAAAAGCAGGGTACAGTGATCCTCCTTGACTATGAGTCTCCTGCTTTGGAGATGAAGGCACAGTCTCCTGCCTCTGATGACTAGAAAAGCTACTGGTATGTGAAAGGGCTTGTGGTGGAGGTGGCTGAGGGTCTGAATGTGGATATAAACCGGTTTGTTGATAATGGTAGTGCGACGCACCATATTGGAAGCTACTATGCTGTTGAAGACTTGGCTGATGAGGAGGGGTTGGGTATGAAAAAGGATATGGTGCAGGGCCACTCGTATGAGATGGAGGTGGAGGCTGATAATCAAAATGACCGGAGTGGCCACCTGAATAACCTGGTTGAGAAACCTGATTATAATCAGGTGGCGGAGGATACTGATAATCAACATTACCAGAATGAGAAGTATGCACATGTGGATAAGGGGCTGCAAGCTGTGGATGACCAGGCTGAGGAGGAGAAGGAGCTGAAGGATATCCATAGTTTGGATAGTAAGGATCATGGTTCGGAGGAGGTGGGTACTGATGATTTAGCGGCTGAGGAGGGTATCCATATGGATACTGATTATTATACGGGTATCCACCGGAACTATCCATCTGATCAAACTTCAATCCTAAATATGATCTCTAAGTATCACAGCTTCTACTCTAACCCTAAAGACCAAAACTGCTCAAACACCAAAGAACAACACCCACTTCCAGTTTCACAGATCACACCTGAAATCCACACAAAATGGAGCAAATCAACAATTTGACACAATCCAAGCTTTTTCAGATACCCAACTTCTCTATCTCATGTAATCGGACATGATCACATCAGAAACTGGTCAAAATAGGTTTCCATTCACAATCCAAATCCAACCTAATCTCAACAACCAAAATGAAAAATAAATACTCCCACCGGTCAATCAACAGCAATTGAATGATCCAACGCAGACATTGTGAAATGAGGAAATTCAACAAGAAGACATACCTGACGAGGTTTCTCGATCGCACCCAAAACCCCTAAGAGAAAAACGATGAAAAGAATTCGGCCAAGAAGGGGTTGGCGAAGGAGCAGTTTCAAGAAATGGGGAAGGGTCAAAATTGCTTCTTCACGCGTATAGACGCGTAATTTTGCGAGAGCTTTCCAGGCACTTGCCGATCGATCTTCTCTGAAGCAAGAAGTCTGAGAGTCCATGTTTTCCTTTTTCGATATTAATTGAGAATTAAATAAAAAGCCTTGAATTGAATATTGGGTCATAGAAAATTCAAAGATTTAATAAATGAAATTAATGTGTCTCTTTTCCATAACCATAAATCTGGAATGTTCAAAATGGAGAACTTGTCCATGTTGCATCCATCAAGTATGAGCTTCAGGACATTGTGGCTCCAAGATATTACCTTGAGCTTCTCCAAATAAGCCAAACAGAAGCTATCTGACCGCTCCGCCTCCGCGACCCTTAAATGAGCAGTTGACGGGGCCAATATGGTGGAAGGATTTCCACATACGCCGCTACACCTGCAACAAGCATAGAAGTCCCAGACAGCAGACTGAATATTGAGAACTGGGCGCAGCAATATCAGGCTGGTTCATAGCATACCTGTAAGTACAGTAGAGAAACCTGTCTTTAAATTACCTTAATCCCCAAGAGAGTGAAAATGAACAAAGACCTATAACTTAATTTATCTGAGTTTGCCAAAAGAATCCATTACAAACAATTGAAGAAGAAAATAACAAGCCAATACTCATCTGATAATCTGATTCCAATATCAGAAAGGATTTTTATGCAAAACTGCCATTCATAATCTCCTATAACTAAATATATCTCATCCTTGTTGAAAAATCTGTTCCAATTATTGTGCAGATTGGAAGATCACATGTTCAAATACAACCATCCTCAACTTCCATACTTTTTCATGATTCATGTATGCCCATCAGAAACATCAACATCCAAAAGAATGTTAACGTAAACAATTTCCATATGTTTACATACTATAATTTTACTCATCTGAAATGTGTACGCCTGAACTTACAAGAAGAGAGGAAGCACAGGTGACTCCTCACTTGTCTTCAAGTCCAAGCTTACAATTTGAAGCTGAAGCCAAAAGAAGAAGATGAAATAATTGAATCAAACCCAAAATTTATTGTACCAGTCTCAACAATAATTAAAACTTCAAACCCAATCTTATACCTAAAAATGTCAGTTCCTAGCTAGACATAAGGCAATACTTAAATTTCAAGTTTAGAACTTTTACATACCAATGAACAGCAAAACCAAGTGTGTAATCTGCTGCAACCCAGATGCAGAAAACCACCTCATCATGCATGTTCTTCCATCTACCAAAAATCAATCCCTAAATGACAAACATCTGCCTTCAATGTGGCTAAACCCACAACCATAACTCCCAGTTTTCTACCTTGATACCATCCTTCAACAAGTACTCCAAACTACACCCTACCCACAATATCTTCCTGAAGATTCCTCTTTCAGGAATTTCCACAAACAGGTTGCATGCACCCCATTTTCCACACCATTTCCATCCCGCCACAACTGATTTCGTGGGTCATCATGTTCCTTGTCCCCATTCCGATCCCGACATGGAAAAAGATAAGATCTTTCCATATGCCTGATCACAGAAACAGCCGAGTAAAGTCCGCGATCAGATCATCACAATCGCCCTATGAGGCTGTGACGATTACAATCCCAGTTAATTGCTCGATAAGATTCCATTTCGGTACAAATTTGTTGCCTTATCTTGCTTTTAGGTAGACGCGTCCTGAGGAGAATCCGAGACAACGAGCGATCATTGACGCGCCACGCGACGTGGTTTGACCGGCTTTGACAACCTGAACTCCAACGGTCAACATTAAACATCAGCCACTTTGAAAATTTGAAACGAATTTCATTCTCTAGCACGTGCGTCTCACGTGGCAATCAATCATGCCAGTCGACAGTCTGGAAGATCCTTGCCGACGTCAGCGACAAGCTCTGCGTCCGACGCACAACTTCCCAGACAAAACATAGTCTCCCCCCTTCATCTTACAGAACAACCCAAATTCAAAACTGCATCCGTCTGATCGGATTCCCTCGATTGGGTTCGATCCAGCGATGGCGGAATCCGATCTCCAATCCCCACTCCTCCCAACCGATCCCAAATCCCCACACCACATCGTCACAATCCAGAACGCAGAACCCGACTCGCCGGAGCAGCTCTACTCGCCGCACCTCCACCACGAGGCTGACTCAGCGTCCCCCTCCGCATTCGAGAACCCTTTTGGGTTCTTGGGATCTGGGGATTTCTGCGTGCCGGGGTCAACCACGATCAACCCCTTTAAGAATCATACGGAGAGGATTCAAGGGGTGTATGAATGGATCAAGATTGTCGTCTGCTTGCCGATTGCGCTGGCGAGGCTTGTGCTGTTTGTGTGTTGTTTGACCGTAGGCTATGTTGCGACCAAGCTGGCACTGTTGGGTTGGAAAGATCGGGAAAATCCGATGCCGAAATGGAGATCTAGGGTTATGTTGGTTACCAGGTTTTGCGCCCGGTTTATACTTTTTTCTTTTGGGTGAGTTGACTCTCAGGTGGTTTATTTATTCATTCCTTCATTAATTGAAAGGTTTGGACTTGCGTTGAATTGTGTGGTTGTTGGTGAAGATTGGAACTTCAATCTGTTAGGTAGACTTCAGCGGACTGGTTGAGAAGGACAGATGAAATCTGAATTTTTAAGGACAACTTTCCGTTAACAAGTTGTTTGGAAGTGCTTCTGTTTTTGTTTGTTGGGATTGGGAGTTCTTTTGGTTGAAGGGTTGGTAATGTGTGTTTGATTTTGAAATTGGGTTGCAGTTATCATTGGATAAAGCGAAAAGGAAAACCTGCGCCGAGAGAAGTTGCTCCTATAATAGTCTCCAATCATGTGTCGTACATTGATCCCATATTCTATTTCTATGAGCTGTGTCCAACCATTGTGGCCTCGGAGTCACACGATTCGATGCGGTTTGTTGGGACAATTATCAGGGCAATGCAGGTATGGTCATGAGCTGGGTCTTTTATGTGATTGATTTTTGGTTTTATAATAGGCAATCTAAGTCCTTATAAAACCTTTGCATTTTTTTTCCGATGAAGGTCATTTATGTGAACAGGTTTTCCCCATCATCAAGAAAACATGCTGTTAATGAAATAAAGGTAAAAAGTTTCTTTCTATTTTTCATTTCAGATCTATAAAATTTTACCTTAATTGCAACTTGCAAGCTCTCGGTAGCGAAGTGTAAATGTGATGTTTGTTCATGTATTTTTATTATATATGCTATTTGATATTGAGAGTTCCGATCAAGGATCTTAATACAGAGAAAGGGTGGCTGTGATACATTTCCTAGAGTATTATTATTTCCCGAGGGAACCACTACCAACGGAAGGGCAATCATATCTTTCCAACTTGGTGCCTTTATCCCTGGATACCCAATACAGCCTGTTGTAGTTCGTTATCCTCATGTACATTTTGATCAATCATGGTACCAACCCACCTTGCGTGCGTGCAATCTCTATATATTTGTAGATATTGTACGCCATGCTTTTGTTCCATTTTTATCTTACATCATTGCTTTCTCTTCTAGGGGACTTGTCTCTTTGGGGAAGCTCATGTTCAGAATGTTCACTCAGTTCCATAATTTCATGGAAGTATGTTCCCTCGTGTATGCCGTTGCAATGCATGATAACATCATTAAAAACTTTTTTATGTTGCGTGCATCTTTAGCTGAAACTATTTATTTTAATGCTATAGGTAGAATATCTCCCAGTTGTATATCCGGATGAGAACCACAAGGAACATGCAATACGTTTTGCTGAGAAGGTACGGATCTTTAATTCCTAACGTACACAGTCCTAGTTTATTTTTGAATTGCCTCGGCATCCCATCTTTTTTCATTACAGCACTCTATCTATGGCCTTTTTGCACTAAAAGAATGTGAACTCAAATGACTTTGGTTAATTCAAGCGTTGCAATACCTGATTGCAGACTAGCCATGCGATTGCGTCTGCTTTGAATGTCATACAGACCGGTCATTCTTATGGTGACGTATTGCTGCTTATGAGAGCATCTCAGTCAAATCAGGTATGACATTCCCAATTTCTTATTCTTACTTTCCGTATATTCGTATCTATGGTGAATCTAAGTGTCTAGCTTAATTACTTGCCTGGCATATTTTCTATTTGAGATTACATCAGTATTTGTGATACTAAAGAATTGATCATTTGATTCGCAGAAAGACCTTTCAAATTATCTGGTTGAGATGGCTCAAGTGGAATCAGTGTGTACCTGAACCGAAATGCTGGTTGATTTTTCGATGACCAATAACATGACTTATGCGTATGCTGGTTGTTTCATTTTTGATCTCAGGTATTCCATATTAGCACTTTGGAAGCAGTGGAATTCCTTGAGAAGTTTCTTTCCATGAACCCGGATCCTAGGTATCTTCAGCTGAACAAAGGCAATTTTTACAGCTTTCTGATATGTAAGAAAATCCTCTTTAACGATACATCCATTTTCTGCAGTGGTCACGTTAACATTGATGGTTTTCTGAAAGGAGTAAAATTGAGGCCGTGCACTCTCTCCAAGAAGGTCAGATGCCCATATTAGAATTCAAGAACTTGGAGCCAAGTCCTTGGTCTAAAATTGATTGGGTTGAGCCTTGCAGTGAATAAAAAATTGACTGTGTGATTGGATTCTTTAATTGCAGATATTCGAGTTCGTTGATTTAGAGAATAATGGATACATAAATTTCAAGCAGGTATTTGACACTTCCTTCACCTGTTAGTTTAGAACTATAGCTATAGCTTGTGCTGTCCGGGACTCATTGCTTCTTGTCGCTTGCAGTTCTTATGCGGATCAGCTCATGTTATGAAGCTGCCTTTTTTCAGACAGGCTTGTGAACTAGCCTTCGCCGAATGTGATCCCAGCAGAAGAAACTGCGTGTCATTGCAAGATGTAAACATTTATTTTCTCATGCACGTATTCTCCGTTGGTATTATATAAAAAAATTCTAAATTTGCTTTGGTCTGTAACATCCTTGACGCAGTTGAAAGAATTAATCACACCTGCAATCCCAGATATGAGCGACGACGAGGTAAGACATACATTGAACCCCATGAAATCCTGACAAGCATTTCTTCTCAATTTTTCTGAATCTCTTACTCTGCTGATTTCATGTTTCAGTTATCCGAGCTGTTCAATTTGTTTGATTCTGACAGAGATGGGAAGGTCAGCAAGGATGACTTCATCCTATCCCTAAGAAAAAACCCACTCCTCATATCAATCTTCTCGCCCTGTTTGATGCTCAACAAAAATTTATTGGAAAGATGGTGACCAAGGGTCAATTTTTTTTCCCAATCCCGGTGCGTTTCCCCTCTCTCCGCCGGAGTTTTATCATATCTTCTTGCTCTCATACATGGAAATTTCGTGTCATTGTGTTGCCAAATAGTTGTTTGTAAGAGACATGAATCGTGTGAATCAGAGGAACCCATTTTGTCCAATGTAGATGATGTCTTATAACTTTGCTCCATGAAGCCTTCTGCAATTTCCCAGTTAACTTGACCTCCAAGGAACACAAAACATTCACATAGAAACAAAACAAAATTGTAATGGATTTTCTTCATCTGGGTTGTCCTAGTTTTTTTTTTTTGAAGGGACAATGGCACCAATGAAATGAAATATATGGTCTGGTATATGCAACTATATATATATATATATATAACAGAAGCAGCATTCTGGTGAGTGATGATGAACCCTACCCTAGCAATGCCATCCTTGGAAGAAATTGAGCTCATCAACTACGTTGTTGCTCCTTGAAGTTCCTTCTTCAGTAACATAGTTGTTCTGAGGATATCTGCCAAACAAGAGTGATGAAGAACTGAGGATTTTCATGCCTATAAACAACACCTTGATGAAGTTAACAAGTACCCGATTTCCAGGACTGGCTGCTCCCCCATCTGGCAATCCATGAGATTTGGCTGAGTAGGTTGAAGTGGGAAGTTGGCGCCTGCAGAAGCTCCTGTATTGTTGTATGAATTCCATAAGGCATGGTAGGCTTGCCCTTCTGCCTCAATTTCCAGTTTCTGGAAACCACAGTACAAAACATGAAAGATCAGAGAAAAAACTTGGTCTGGTTCCAACAATGGGGGATTGAGAGACCTTCATCTTCAGCTTTTTGTTGATCTCTCCCAGATGGCGTTCCTGTTTTCTTAGAGCTTCCATTCTTTCGTTTATCATCTGTGTCTGTCACAATCAAAACCAGACATTAATGAAGTTGCAGAAGCAGACAAATATTTGATTTGAGCTTACTTTCCTAAGCCTGGTCTGAGCTAGAGATGCTTCAATCTGCTTCTCAAGCTGCTGCAACTCCTTGATGCTCAGTGGTCCAAGATCTTCCCCCAGCAAGTTCCTATATACAAAACCTCAAAATACAGTCTGCAGATCATCTGAGATTCAATCGAATACTTACCGCTGTGTGAGCTGGAGAGCTTCGTATTTGGCTTGTAATCTCTGCACCTCATGAAATGTACTCTGTTGAAATCATCCACACACTTGAGGATATAACAAGTATATTGACATGCATCAAATTTAAGAGCTTTTGATCTGCAAAACCAGGTCCAAAACCGCCTTTTTCGCAAACTAAAAAGTTAGCAGAGTACCTGAGCTTCACGGTGGAGACCTCCCTCTTGTGGAAAAACTGTGCTCTGATATCTCTGAAGTATTCTTGCCATACTACAAGATTAGGCACAAAACCATCTACTCAAAATACGCCTCAGCTTTGATAATTCATGCATAGAATAAGCTTCAGAAATCCATGATTTTGAGGGTCAAACTCAACAGAAGTATGATGGAGAAAGCTATAATGATTTCTGAGAAAATCAGAGTGGCAAAACCCTTCTGTTCTTCCATCTTTGGTAATCATCATATGCTACTGCCAAATTCATGTGGATGTATATATACATACATTTATGGATCTCAATACTCTTGTGTTTGTTTGCTGAGAAAATAGATACAGTTTTTTTTTTCTCAGAAGAGAGATCAACACCAGTACTGATTTTATCTTAAAATTAGAAAAAGGGCTTCCTTGAGACTACATTCTCTTCTAGTGGTCTAAATCTTGCTGCAATTGATTAATACCCAGAAAGAAAGTTCTTCCCAGAGTATGAACCCTAAAAAGATCCCAAAGGTAATATCAGAAAACACTTGGATGAGTCATGAGTTGGTTCATAAATAAAACCCTAGCAGATCTCAGAAGAAACAAAAGATCAGTGCTTCTCTCTTCTTCTCCTTTTTTTGATTAATTTCTAACACAACAGGGTTACCTGTGACCTGGGGAAGCAAATTCATTGAGCTTGTCGGCACGGTCGCCGGAGAAGATGATGATAGCAATCTGAGCATCACATAGCACAGAAAGCTCACTAGCTTTCTTGAACAGCCCACTTCTTCTCTTTGAAAATGTCACTTGTCTGTTCACTCTATTTTCTATTTTCTTCAACTCAATCCTCCCTCTCCCCATTTCTTCTCCCCTCTCAAAATCTTCACACACAAACTTATCAATCAACTTTGTGTGAATTCAGAGTCCCAGAATAACAAGCAAAGGTTTATATTCAATTACATCACACCCTTAAAACTTAGGGTAGTGCCCTTCTGCCTCTTCTTTTCTGTCAGATGTCAATTTCATTTTGACCCCTTCAAAAAAGTTTATCATGTGCTAACTTGCAGGCTTCAAATTTCCAAAATTTATGAGAAATTTGCTCGTCTGTTACAACACCCATTTTCCATTCCGATCTCCAAAATGCATGATTTCCTTCAAATTTCTCCGATATCAAAAACTGTTAAAACCTGGTCACAAAATTACCATGAAATATATCATTAAAGTTTGAAATACATAAAAAATAGATGGAGGGCTTTTAATTGAAAGACCATGCAGAGGTTCAGTGTGGAACTAGGGCAACTGTAGGGTCTAGTGTCAATAGGACAGAGTTTAAGGTTAGGTTTTTCCACTTATAGAAACCCTACAATAGCCTTTGCTTCCTCTTCAAATTGCCATTTTCAGCCACCAAGCAAGCAAGCCATCTCTCTCCATCCCCATCTCATTCTCAACCCTCCATTTTCTCAACCACTCAATCATATTCCAACATCTGTAGAAATGATAATAATTCTTCTCCAGAGGCTGTTTTAAGTTCGCCATGAAGACATGTTTTGAATCTTTTGTTTGAGATTCTCGCTCTTGCTTGTTGCACAAGGTAGGGTTACGGAATTTAACAAAGAAATCAAATCGAACCAAAGAAACCGAATCGGTCCAAAGCCAATTTCAATTTAAGTGATCCGGACCCAAACGGTACCGAAACCAGGCCCAGCCCAAAATCATCATCATCAGAAGAAGAAGAAACAGTCGATCGTCTGAAATTTATTCATTTATAGATTTATTTATTTTCGAAATAAAAATGATGCGATTCAATTAATGCGCGATGAAATTCGAGAAGCTACTGCGAAATCCAGATCCATCGCCGACCGAACATCCGACGAGGTTTCCGATTCGGAACTCCAACATGTGTGAATTTCGATATCTGCGGAGGAATGCGGCTGGGTTGAACAATAATTTGGTGTATCGGCTGCAGGTTTTGTGATTTGGAAGCGAGATGGCAAATCCACGAGAAACGGTAGCATGAGAGGAGGGAGCAGAGGCGGCGGAGGTTTTCCGTATCCGGTGGCGATCTTGATCTTCTGTTCGATGCTGGCGCCGTTGGTGTTTTTTGCCGGTCGCGGATTTCGGGTCGGAGGTGAGTTGCGGGAACGGTTGGTTTTATGTTTTGAGTGGAAATGGAGAGAATGAATTTGGATTTTTATGATTTTGTATATATGTTGAGAATCTTTGAATTGGTTTGGTTTCTGGATTGCTGACCTCGATTTATCTCATTCACATTCTGGAATTTGAAGGAATGATTGATCATTTGGATTACTAGTGGGGAACTAGAAGTATTAAATTAAAGAAATTGGTTGCATAAATGTTGTTTCTTGATTACATGAAATGCTTTACATGAATACAATGATACTAAGAATTTGGCATTATCACATCAACGGAGACAAGTACAGAAAGAAGGAAAATTTTGGATAGTTGGATTAAATCCGCATAAGGATCAGAAAGAGTGGAAAAAGAGGGATATTGAATTTAAATTAGTTACCTATATGTTGTAATAAGGTTGATATATGTGTGCTGTTAAACAGGAGGAGGATAGAGCATTGTGGAAGCTTGGGACACTACCACCTGGTTTGATCACATTCTATGGCCTGTCTCACCCGCCGGAGAAGTCATGGCATGTGCTTGGGTTGGGCTACAAGTCAGAAATTGATAAGTCGGAAATTGAGAAAGCCGCAGTTGTGCACTACAATGGAAACATGAAGCCATGGTTGGAAATAGTTATGACCAAATAGAGACCATACTGGACCAAGTACATAGTATGACCACCCATACATACCTGCAAAACTGCAAGCTAACTGAATAACCAAGCCCTTGATATCCAGGGCAGGTTGGAGGGCACTGCCAGATACTTGAACTTACTGACACTTGATTCTTTCCATTTCATTGGACCCTATAGTAGCATATAGCAATATGTCTCCTGTTCCTGGATTGCTGATTTGTAAAGTTTTGTGTACCCTTTGGAGTTTGGTGTAACATGTCTGTCCAGTTGAATGAGTCATCAGAAAGGCTTCAAACTGAGAGCAGGTTGTACTCAAAATTATTCTAGAAATCAGAAGAACAGTTGATACATGATTAACCCTAGTTCAGAACTTGAGATACCAGGGGTTTATTGGAGAAGAAAGCTTCCAAATTGGCCATCACAAGCTCACATGTGTCTGAAAAGGACTCATTTGTATACATAGCTCTGTGAGGAGACAGCACAACATTGTCCATTTCTATCAGCTCCTTGGGCACATCAGGCTCATCTTCAAACACATCAAGTCCAGCCCCACCAATCTCTCCATCCTCCAAGCACTTCACCATCGCCTTCTCATCGATTATGGCGCCTCGCCCAACATTCACAACCACCCCACCTTTCCCCAGAGCTAGCAAAACCTTCCTGTTGATCAGGTGGAATGTCAAATCAGACAATGCGCAACATATGATAAGAATGTCATTCTGGGACGCCAGTTCTTCAGTGTTGGAATAGTATTTGTATGGGATGGAGGGCTTCTCTGATCTAGAAGTGTAGGAGATTCTGCAGTTGAATGATTCCAACCTCTTGCCGATTTCTAGTCCAATGTTTCCCAGTCCCACAATCCCCACCTTCTTCCCACCCAGCTGAAAATTAACCATGAATGCCAGACAGTTGAAACTTAAAACAACAAACATAAGGAAAAATATCAGGTTTGTCCTTTTTTTGATTTTCTATTCTATCCCGCCCTACTTGAGGTTTAACTATCATATTTGCCTGAATCTGGTCTTTTAGAGAAATTGCTGGCATGGCTAAGATTATTCGAAGTGTCAGCCAATATAATCAATGGCAATTCAGCTATTTTACCATGAGACCAAAATCCGGCATAAGGGAAAGTGAGTACCTTGGACCCAAGAACCTGAAACTCCCTTTCCACCAGCCACCTCCCCTGCCTCACAAACCTGTCAGCCACCAATGTCTTTCTTAACACATCCAACAACAACCCCACAGCCATCTCCCCCACATCCTCAGCCGTGACACTCGCCGCATAGCTTACCAAAATGCTCCTTCTCCTGCACTCCTCCATATCAATGTTATTATACCCAGTACTCACATTAGCTATCATCCGCAAGGCCGGCAGCTTCGCCATTTTTTCCTTTGTCAATGGAGATTTCCCATTGCATACAACAGCCTGGATTGAACATACATCCGGAATCTTGGACAGGTCCTGAGAGTAATCCCATGAGTTGGCGAACCGGAAGTTGTCAGCATACTTTTGCTTGAAGAAATTGAAGATACAAAAATTGGGTTCGAACATCAGGACCAGAGGAAGCTTTGCTTCTGCCATCGTTGAGAATCACATTAAGCCCTTCTGTCTTTGCTAGTGATATCTGCATACTAAAAAAATAGTTAGGGTTTTACCAAGTCTTAAGCGTCATCCCAAGTTTTTAGGTGCAGTTTTTTTATCCATGAAAATTTCAAGTACGATTGACTCGATCACTCCCATCCGCATGATCAGTCCTGCACAATCCATCCAATTTCATCACGGAAACCCTAATCGACCGAGTCTGGTTCTTTACCTGAACTGTACTTTCCTTTCACACTATTCCTTCCGGCTTCCTCGACGGCAAGGGTTTGAACAACCGTAGTTTTCCGATTCGAGCCAACATAGCTTGACGCGGTCGCGGTCGCGCTCGCTGCGAACCTCCATCGCTCGGCGGCGCCTGGGTCGGCGATTCTCCCTCCGGATCGGAATTCATATTCGAAATACTGTTGGAGTTCATTCAAATAATTCAAAAAATAAAAATATTGATTTTATGAAAAAATTTGCAACAGATTTAGCAGTAATTACGAAATTAAGAAAATTCAAATGAAGTCTCTGACGAGGTTGATGACGACGGCGGCTCGGCGAGGATCAACGAGGTCGACGCCATGGAATCCGACGTCATCAAAACCGGCTTCAACTCTAACGCCAGCTCTCACCAGCATCTGAACGAACTCCTGCTGCCGATCGACCATCGGATCGCCGCCGAATCCGATCACCAGACACCTCCCGAGCCTCCCGACCTTGCCGCTAACCTCCTCGGCCATCGGATTGCAGTACCTGTGATCACGATCGGTACCTTTGGGAAGCGTCAGATCCCACATCACGTCCAGCGCCGGCAGAGGCAGGAGCTGATCCGTCGCGTATTTCAGCTCCGACTTCGTTCTCTGCTTGCCGCCGAACATGGGCTGGTTGAGGATAATGCCGGAGAGGTTAAGGGGAGATAGGTCAGCGTCGAGGGCGAGGAGGGCGGTGTGGAAGGCGATGTTTCCGCCATTGCTGACGCCGTAGAGGTAGACGCGTGACATGTCGCCGTAGTCGGCGATCCAGGGCTCGGATGCAGCGTTGGATTGGAGCCAAACGAGAGCATCAAAAACGTCTTCGTATTGGGTGGGAAGGCGATGTTCAGGAGCGACGCGGTAGTCAACAGAGAGCATGATGGCAGGGAGAGACTCGCAGAACTGGGCGCAGTTCATATGGACCATGACGTCATCTACGTTGAACATGAGCCAGCCGCCTCCGTGTATGTAAAAGATAACAGGAAGGCGAGCGACGGCCTTGTCGTTGGAAGGGATTTTGGCGGGTCGGAAGATGCGGATCCATGTCTGCTTGTCCGGGTTGAGAGTGACGTCTTTGGTGACGACAGCTTCGCTGGCTTGAAGAGCTGCGGCTTCGTCGGTTGCTGGGATTTTGGGGAAGGTGATTAGACGGGTGCAGCTGCCGTCATCTTCGATTCGTACGTTCCAGTGCTCGTAAGGATCGAATTTCGACATTTAAGTAAATAAAAACTCCTTTTTTTCTCAGATGAAAAGATTTGTTAATTGTTTGAGCGAGTAAAAATTAGGGCTTGGGGATTTAAATCGGGATGTGGGGATGGGGGTTGATGGATGGGATTTCTGATAGCTCCTGATTTTCAGGGTTTGGTTGAATGATGGAGAGTTCTCTGGGCGCTTGTGGAATTGGTGATGGAGACTGAATCTTCTTCTTCTGTGGTTGAGCCAAATTATTAAGTTTCTCACATGGGAATTTAGGTAGTCTTATATGATTCTTGCTATCATGAAATGAAATCTAGATTGTGGGTCCAATCACCGATAGCAAGCTCTAAACTGTCATCAGACCAAGTTTCCAGTATTAAATCATTCAGCAGCCGCTGCGACTCTCGGGTTCAGATGGTTTGACAAGCAATGAATGTGCAGGAGGGAGGAGGTACTTTGGCATACAACATACATACATACATACATACATACCTGGAGGTTAAGCAGAAGCTCACAGTGGTATTCTCGAGGAGACTTGGGGCGGTGACGGAGAAAACTTGAGAGGCAGATGGGGAGGATCGGAGCAGTGTGACAGCATGTGAACGATTTCTTTGGCTGATGGGCGTTTGGCTGGGGACCGCTGCAAGCAAAGAAGCGCCACAGTGAGGCATCGCAATGCTTGTTCTTTATCCAGTGACTTGATATTTGGATCCACCAGGTCTAACAGCTTGTCATCTTGAGCAAGTTGGCGTGCCCAGGATACAAGATTGGCCCTCTCAAAATCTAACATCAGGGAGGATGTCATTTCCAATGGCCGGCGACCTGAAATGAGAACCAACAGCAGAACGCCAAAGCTGTACACATCACACATCTCCGAAAGCTGCCCTGCACAACTGAATTCCGGGGCAGTATAACACACGGTCCCTTTCATGCTCGGGGTGCTAGTAACGCAGTGGCTCTTGGGTGGATCACCATATGTCCCCCCATCTTGATTATTTCTTCGGTTCTTGAGGATCTCAAAACTCAGTTTACCGTAACACCGGTTAATGATGGTCATTTTCGTGCTCATCCTCTTTGCACCAGACTCACCTTCATTGTCACTTTGCCAGCACAAATCTTCGCCATTACCTCCTCCCCTTTTCTTCACACTTTTATTTGTGAGCTCAGCGCAGAACTCCTCCTTCCACCATTCTCTGGGCAATTTACGACGCTTTTCGTTTATATGAATGTTAAACTCATTATATGAAACCCATCCTGCATTTTCAGCTCCGGCAGGTGATGAATCAACCCCTTCACATCTTGGTCTTGCAATAACTTCTCTACCAGTCCACTCCGGTGGACAAATCTTCACTGTCCCGGAATCAGTTCCAAGACCGCTGCCGTGCTTCTCAAATACCTTAATAGGTGATGATAATGACATCTCTAAATCCACATCCCTACACAAATTATCCGGCCAATGATACCTATCCAACCCACTGCAACCAGCACCATCCTCAAATCCAGTCGCCACAAACTGATTTTGGTCGTCCTGAATCATCATCTCATTAGATATCTCAGTTCCATACCTCATTTCCTCCTCCACCAAATCCACAGCCTGGCAATAACCCTTTCTGCATTTCACACTAGCAAGTCCAAAATCAGCAAGCTTAGCTCTGAAACCACAATCTAACAACACATTACTGGGCTTGATATCGCAATGAATCACAGGCGGATCGCACACAAAATGCAGAAAATAAATCCCATCAGCAACATCCAAAGCAATCCCAAATCTCACCTTCCACTCCATCAGCTGCGCACACTTCTTATGCAGCAACGCATCCTGCAAACTCCCATTCCTCATCAGATCATACACAAGCACCAACTCCTTCCCTGTCCCGATCCTCTTCTTCCTCCTCTCAGCCGCAAACCCTAGAATCGACAAAACACGCTCCGATTCCCCAATCCTCCCCGCCAGCAAAATCTCATTGCGAAACTCCCTTCCCCCTAGCAAACTCCCAGAATCCATCACCTTAACGGCCACACTCCTCCCATCCCCCAAAACTCCACTGTAAACAGTCCCGACTCCTCCCTTTCCCAGCCGGTTCGCATCCGAGAACGACGACGTCGCGCGCCGGAGGACCGAGTGCGAGAATCTGCACGGCGCCCAGCGCTTCTTCAGCTCGGACGGCGCTACAGCCGCGCATTTGTAGATCAGTTTACGAACTACATAAACCAAAAGCAACAAAAACAATACAGCAAAAGCTCCAGCAAAGAATGCCATGAACACGGAGCGAAGCTGGCCGACTTCAGCGGCGTCCGACAGCGGTTGTGGTGGTGGCTTACGCGACGGCATCGCGGAGCAGACCTTCGTGTGTAGATTGCTCAGCTGACGTCAGCCATCGAAACAGGCGCTTGAGCTTGGGCTTGGTTGAAGATTTGAAGGCGAGGACCGAGCCGCAAAGATTCTCTGCTGCTGTTGGAGAAGGCGATGGGAGTGATACGGCAAGGCCGTGTTTGGTTTAATTTAATTCGCTTTGGAAACACGCTTTTATAGTTAGTTTATTTTGCAATTTACAAAGATTCCTTCGCATCTTTCAAAATTCAATCGAAAGAAAATCAAATAGAAAATAATTTGGAAAAACGAACTTACCAAAAAGTTTGTAACGTATTTAATAAAATTTAATCGAAAGAAAATCAAATACAAAAACAAATTATATGAAAACATTTACAATTTATTTACCGGTAATCGTTTTTTTTCTCGCTGAAGATTTCAGCAGACGAATTACTATTAACAAACAATTACTTAACGTTTACCGTAAATAAAAATGATCCGATTAATCTATTATTTATTTTTCATTTGAGATCGTCATACATAAAAATGTGGGAATTGGTGGTGTTGTTGGGTTTGGATCACATGTGTGTTTGGCTTGACGTGATGATGGATGCATGGGAGACCAAGTTGGGCTGCACCCATGTTCCTACACGATCTCGTGAAGATGCTACTCGACAAAACCTAATCTCGATTTCAACAACAAGTCATGTGTGTTTCAACCTTCTTTGCCTTTTTTCGTAGGATAGAACATGTCGTCCCATGTTCTCCTCCTCTCAATCATTTGTGTTTCGATAAGTAATATGTGTTTAGGGTTTAGGATTTAGGGTTTCGATAAGTAATGTGTATTTAGCGATCTTTCAATGTAATTATGTCGTAATAAATTATAATATGTAATATTTATGTAAAAAATATTTTAACAAAACATATTCACTTCAATTATTTGCTAGTGTAAATTGATTTATGTTGAAGAAAAATATGTCAAAACGTTAAATGATTAGTCGTTTTACTAAGCTAACTGGAAGTGTTGTCATTTCAACTCTGTGTCCCGAACAGTTTACACTATAATTCTATAATGTCATTATTTATTTAAATAAAATTATAGCTACGCTCCAAAATTTGTTTGGCAGTCCAATCGAGGATCCAAATAAAGTTGGCCACACGACAAATAACTTTTCTGTCGCCACGTCAGATATAACTTAGCTGATTAATCAACTCTGCTTTAATAACCTTATTAATTTTTATATTTCAATATGAGACAATTACAAATCACCAACGAATTAGAGAGAAACAAACTAGTCGAACCATCTCGACCCTGTAACATAGGCTAATTGTGGTTTTACTTAACAAAAGCTCATCCTCGAAAACTTTCTGAATGATAAAAAAATATTTCTACCACAATATAGAATGTTACCGGAGGATCCAGATCCTTCGCCTCAGTCTATCTCGCCGACACGGTCCTGACTAACTGGTTCCTCGCTCTTCAAAACCTCATACAGATTTCATGATGAAAAACACGAACATAAACATCGACATATTGTTAATTAACAAGAATCGACCTAAATAGAATTAAGTAGTTTTAACCTAATGAATGAAGTAGATTTTAATCACCCTAGCTGGCAGTCAGCATGTCGTTTCAAATCGACGCTTGCCATATCCTGCATTTCTGTCGTTTCATTAGCGCCATCTCGTCGTTTCGTTTAAAATTGCTAACGGCAATCTCAACCCTATCGTTCGGAGTGGCAGCAGCGCAAGGTTTTTGGAGAAAGCAAAAATGATTCAACCGAACCGAGGATGTTGACCCGGCAACCTATTACTTCGCACGCTGCCTCATTCGATCCATCCATCTCTCATTTTCATCTCTCTGCCAAAAGAATTCGATCAATTTCGTTTCACCGATCGCATCCCTGTCGGAATCGACGCTTGTTGGTTTGATTTCATTACCCTTGAATCTTGATCCGTTGTTCATCCAGGTATGTCGGCGTTGCATCATTGATTACGAGTTTCTTGTATTTCGATCTTGGCATTCTGCGCAATCTCTGATTGCTGGTTTCAGCTTGGACAATAGTCGACATTGAAGTTTTTATATGTCTGTATTGTGTATGATTGGTATATTGCATTGCCGGAGTGTGTAACTATGCCAAACCCTTGAAAGTGGGGAAACGCAGATCTGTGGCATCGTGAGTAATATTTGATTTGTGGATTTAGGGCTATTTTAGGGATATCTATTGCTATTTAATTTGGGGTATGAGGAACTAAATGTGGCGACAGAGAATGCAAGTTCAAGAAAGGTTATATAGTTCTACGAGGACTGCAAGGAGTTAAGTTTTACGATTTAGGAGTTAAGTTACGAAAAAATGTATGTTCGTGCTTCATACGAATAGTTAATTATATTTCTAGAATAGAAGACTGATAATTTATGGGTATGTAATTTATTGCTGGCAAATTCATTCTGTAAGGTCTGCATGAAGTTTAGTATTTTGAGCTGCTGCTGAAAGAAAAGTTGAATGTTTAATATTTACTATATTGATAATTATATATATGATTTCAGGAAGGATTTATTCGTTGATACTTTTAGTGATGTACTTGGTCTCTTAAAGAAGGCATACAATGGAGGAAGAGGAAGTCAAAGAGATTGAAGCCTACATTGAGAGGCTTGGTGATAGTCCTGACAGAGAGAGTGGTAGCAGTAGAGGGGAAGCGACTGGGCCATCTCCTGAAGTAGTAGTGGATATCAGTAGAGATGGTGACGTGAGAACAAGTAATGTAGATTTTCCTTGTGTTGATCCTACTCTAAGTACTGTTGACGGTACAGAATTTGAGCATGTTTCATTGCAAGATCAAGAAAATAATATTGCAGAGGAAAGGGACAGGAGCTCATCGCCGGACCCAGGGAATGCTGAAATTTTTTCGAGTGCCGTGAAAGGAAACTCTTCTTTCTCAAGCTTAAGTGGTCCCGATAGTGATTCATATTCTGCTCCAGAAATACATCAAGATCAGCCCGGTTTAAGTCCCAGTACAAGGAAACATCACGGTCATGCCAACCAGCAATCATCCTCTTCCACAAGTCTTGATTCTGGGCTTTATGGTGATGCTTATTACTCTCCCGTTGACTCGCCTCAGAAATCTCGACCCAAGGCCGTGATGCCTAATGTGTCCCCTGAACTCTTGCACTTGGTGGATTCTGCAATAATGGGGAAGCCTGAAAGTTTGCATAGGTTAAAGCACATTGTGAATGGATCTGAGATTTTTGCAAATGAAGAAGAAATGAACAATATTGCTGTGATAGTTGTTGATTCGCTTTTGGCCACAATGGGGGGTGTTGAATCTTTTGATGATGAAGATAACAACCCTCCCAGCGTGATGCTAAATTCGAGGGCTGCTATTGTAGCAGGTGAGTTGATTCCTTGGCTTCCTTCTGAAGTCGATAGTAACATCTCTATGTCCCCTAGGACTAGGATGGTTAGAGGATTGCTAGCAATATTGCGAGCTTGCTGTAGGAACAGGGCTATGTGCTCCACTGCTGGCTTATTAGGAGTTCTTTTGCAGACGGCAGAAAAAATATTTGTTGAGGAGGGTGTTTCAGATGAAAAAGTCAGATGGGATGGTATGCCTCTATGCTATTGCATCCAATATTTGGCTGCACACTCTCTTAGTGTGATTGATTTACACAAATGGTTTCAAGTTATAAGACGGACTCTAAATTCTGATTGGGCTTCATGCTTAATGCTTTCTCTGGAGAAAGCCATGGGGAGCAAGGAGGCAAAGGGTCCAGCATCGACATTTGAATTTGATGGTGAAAGTTCTGGGTTGCTTGGCCCCGGGGAGAGCCGTTGGCCATTCACCAATGGATATGCTTTTGCTACGTGGATATATATCGAATCATTTGCTGACACACTCAACACTGCAGCTGCAGCTGCTGCTATTGCTGCTGCAGCTGCTGCTAAATCGGGTAAGTCATCTGCAATGTCAGCTGCTGCTGCTGCCAGTGCACTTGCTGGTGAAGGCACAGCACACATGCCTCGTTTATATAGTTTCTTGTCTGCGGATAATCAAGGAATAGAGGCATACTTCCATGCTCAGTTTTTGGTTGTTGAGAGTGGTAGTGGTAAAGGAAGGAAGGCATCTTTGCATTTCACTCATGCTTTCAAGCCACAATGTTGGTATTTTATTGGTCTTGAGCACACTTGTAGACAGGGACTTCTTGGTAAAGCAGAGAGTGAGCTCAGATTGTATATAGATGGATCATTGTATGAAAGTCGGCCTTTTGAGTTGCCACGGATCTCCAAGCCCCTGGCCTTTTGTTGTATTGGGACAAACCCACCCCCTACAATGGCTGGGTTACAACGTAGACGTCGGCAATGTCCTTTATTTGCTGAGATGGGGCCTGTATATATATTTAAAGAGCCTATTGGCTTTGATAGGATGACTAGATTGGCTTCTAGGGGAGGCGATGTCCTACCTCAATTTGGTAATGGAGCAGGGTTGCCATCACAAGCAACAAATGAGTACATTCAAAGAGTTGCTGAGGAGAGTGTTCTCTTGGATGCTGAAATTGGGGGACACATCCACCTGTTATATCACCCAAATTTGCTCAATGGCCGTTACTGCCCAGATGCATCCCCTTCTGGTGCTGCAGGTACATAAAATATTTTTCTGCTAGAGTCTAGAGATGGTTATTTGAGTAACATTTAAGTCTCTTAAAAGTAGTTGCAAATTAACACATTCATATTTCCATTCAAAGTAGCCTTATCTTCATCACAACTAGCAATTACTATTTGTCTGTTGCAAATGGTTGTGTAACTTGAAGAAGTCCTTATCTGAATTTATGATGGGCTAGGTATCCTTCGACGTCCAGCTGAGGTACTTGGGCAGGTTCATGTTTGTACAAGGATGCGCCCTGTAGAAGCTTTGTGGGCCTTGGCATATGGAGGTCCCATGTCTTTGGTTCCATTGGCAGTGAGTGATGTTAATAAAGATAGTTTGGAACCGCAACAAGGTAGTCCGTCTTTGTCTTTGGCCACAACCAGCCTTGCTGCTCCTATATTTAGAATAATATCTTTGGCCATTCAAAACCCCAGGAACAATGTTGAGTTGTGCCGAACAAAAGGTCCTGAGGTGTTGTCACGAATCTTGAACTACCTCTTGCACAGTTTATCTTCACTCGATGTTGGGAAGCTTGATGGAGTTGGAGATGAAGAACTTGTAGCTGCAATTGTTTCCCTCTGTCAATCTGAGAGAAATAACCATGCACTTAAGGTTAAGCTTTTCACTACATTGTTACTGGACCTTAAAATATGGAGCTTCTGCAATTATGGCCTACAGAAGAAGCTTCTGTCTTCACTTGAAGACATGGTTTTCACTGAGTCAGCAGTCATGCGAGATGCTAATGCTCTTCAGATGCTTCTTGATGGCTGCAGGCGATGTTATTGGACTGTTCATGAAAAAGACTCTGTGGATTCATTTTCTATAAATGGGGCGCCACGCCCAGTTGGTGAAGTGAATGCTTTAGTTGATGAACTCCTAGTAGTTATAGAATTGTTAATAGGATCAGCTTCTGCTTCCATGGCAGTGGAGGATGTGCGGCGTCTGTTGGGCTTCATGGTTGATTGTCATCAACCCAATCAGGTATTAATTTCAGATTGGTATTCAGTTACAGAATTGCTATCTTGATATTTTTGCAATCCAACTTGAAAAGGAGGAACTCACAGTTACACACTTTTGATGATGATCTAATAGTTTACCTTGATAATCAATGATTGTTGTGGAAATCACTTTTATCTACATAATACATAAATGTCGCTCAGTTACAAAGTTTAATATTCAAAACAATTTCTGTTCTCTGAAATGATTTACCTAAACAGCAATTCTTCACCTCAGTGAGCAAACATGTTTTTATGACGAGGATGTTGACTCTTATCTGCCTCATTATCTCGTGTCTTTATGCTTTGTTGTTCATTTTAGTGATTAAAAGAGCCGTCTAAGCACTACAATGGTTGATCTTTCTTTAATACTTGTTCTTGTGATTGAAATGATTTGTTGCAAGTTTTCTTTCACTTATGTGTACTGAAGTTTAGGATCTATAAGTTCGTATGCTTTCCTCATGCCTTCTCGGCCTATGGGAGAACTTTTCTTTCACATTGCATCTTCCTATTTTTAGTTGGTGATGCACTGTTTCCTATCTAGATTTTGATGAATCAATTCTTTGTCTAGGTTGCTAGGGTGTTGCACCTTATTTACAGACTAGTCGTGCAGCCAAATACTTCTAGAGCTCACACATTCACTGAAGCATTTATAACAGGCGGTGGGATAGAAACACTACTAGTTCTCTTGCAGCAGGAAGCTAAAGCAGGTGATTATGAGAATCCCGAATCCAGGGGTTCTGAGAGATTGGCTATGCCAGACTCTGAACTCAGTAATGGTGCTGAGGCAGCGGGTTCATCTGTGGTTAACGACTCAGAATCCTTGAAAGGGGAGGACTTAACTGATCCTAAGATAAAAAGTCGATCTTTGAGCTCGGAAACGCATGGTAGCTCTGCTTCTGGTTTTCGCATTGAAAAGATGGCATCTGCCTCTGAGGCTTCTTTCATAAAAAATCTTGGAGGAATAACCTTTTCTATCAATGCTGACAATGCTAGAAACAATACCTATAATGTAGATAAAGGTGATGGGGTTGTTATTCGAATCATCGGACTAATTGGTGCTCTAATCACATCTGGACACCTCAAATTTGGCTCGCATCCTCCTTCTGATTTAACAAGCAGCCTCTTGGGTAATGGTATGCAAGATGGCGGTGGTACTATGTTTGACGACAAAGTTTCTCTTTTACTTTTTGCTTTGCAAAAGGCTCTGCAAACAGCACCAAATAGGCTGATGACAATAGACGTGTACACAGCTTTATTGGGAGCATCAGTAAGACATTTTGCCCTCTTACTCTATTTACAAGTTAGATATTTCCATCTTTTTTCCAAACTGAAAGGATTTTCTGATAATACATGCATTGCATCGTCATACCCTTGAGCAGTTTTTACCATGATTCTCAAGGTTTCCCAAGATTTTGTCTCTTGCCCAGGCAAATCAGTGTTGTTACGTTAAAAAAATATTTGTACTATGTGATGCAGAGTATGATGGATCTTTATTATAAGTATGAAACATTCTATTTAGCAACTAAAACTTAACTGTCATTTGATTTGTGACAGTGACTAACATGTGGTTAATGGTAAAAGTTTTTGGCGATACCATTTGCTTTTCATAATTTCTTTTTCTTTCGAGGAAGCCTATTCATTATTTTATGAAAGGGTTATGACATTTTTGCATTAAGTATCTATTGAAAATTACTTACGGATGGTTTGCCATTTTTTAGATTAATGCTTCGTCGTCAGATGATGGGCTAAACTTTTATGATTCTGGTCACTACTTTGAGCACATGCAGCTCCTATTGGTTCTTTTGCGTTCTTTACCATATGCATCTTTGGCACTTCAGAGCCGAGCACTTCAGGTATGATGAATGTGAATATCCATGTGTAATGGTGCCAGACTTCTCAAATTCCCGAGTCTTGTAGATTTTTATGATGGCTGTGTTCCTATGGGTAGTTAGATAGTACTATGAATGTCTGGCATTTATGAAAAACCATTGTTTAGTTTCTAAACCCGTTTTTACATTATTTCAGGATCTTCTGTTTTTGGCTTGCAGTCATCCAGAAAATAGAAGCAGTCTTACTAAAATGGAGGAGTGGCCAGAGTGGCTCTTGGAAATTCTTATCTCAAATTACGAGGTATTATCAATTAAGTTGTTATTTGAATAATATGATGTAGAAGCTGTCAATTTTCCCGAGAATCAGTAGGAACATGTTGAAATTCTGAAATAAGATCAGTGAAACTTGGGTGGTGTGCGGTGTTTGGAAATCACTCTTTGTGCCGGATCTTGAAGTTGAAAGGCAAATTCAATTGTTACTTCAAACTAAAAAAATTCTTCTGCTGTATTCAAATCTTTACCTGGACTGGGTCTTTATAGGAGAATTTATCAATATTCAATAGCAATTGTCATGTGATATACCTACAAAACCCTCTGGTTACTTATATTGCATGTAATACAATTTCGTGGCTGAATCTGTGATAGTTTCAGCTGCAAGAAAATTCTAACATAAAATTACAATGGAATAAAAAGAAACCAGAGGGTTAAAAAACAATGTATCAAACCCTATTGTCATATGTATACAAGAGCAATAAGTGTTGAGTTAAGGTTGGTAGACATCGTAATTAAACACATAGATTAAACAGGTTTTTAAAAGAAGGTGATTCACTCAAACGATAATTGAATTCACAACTCTGCAACTAGACTTCAAAATAGAGATTAAACTGGTGTTTGATCTATATTAACTGAATTATTCTGCAGATGGGTTCCAGTAAGCATACAAGATCTGCAAGCTTAGGAGACATAGAAGATTTTGTCCACAATTTTCTCATTATCATGCTTGAGCATTCAATGCGTCAAAAAGATGGATGGAAGGTTATTCTCTCTTCCTTAATATACAGTTTCAGCAACTATGAGCAATGAAAATGTGTTTATCTAATTTGTTTTATTTGAGCTAGCTGTCTATACTTTGTATGATAGTAATATGACACCGAATGACATTTTCAATATCGCTCTAAGCTGTGAACTTGATTCTTCTTTATAGTTCTCAATCATGGTTGTATCGTTTCACTCATTAGTCATTTTCTTGTACAGGATATTGAAGCTACTATTCATTGTGCAGAATGGCTGTCTATGGTCGGGGGATCTAGCTCTGGGGACCAGCGTATCAGGTATTCTCTTTATGTTGAGGATTACGAATTTTCCTATCATTTATTATTCTTCCAAATCTGCCACTGCATGTTACATGTAGAAGCAATCCTAAAGCAGAATAAGTTACCTGAAATAGACTATCATTTTATGATTTGTTCTTGCATTTTATTGAAGGCGTGAAGAGTCATTGCCTGTCTTTAAGAGAAGGCTTTTGGGAGGGTTGCTAGATTTTGCAGCGCGAGAGCTTCAAGTTCAGGTACTTGTTTGTCATCATTACAATATCGACTCTTTTTACCCTGTACTTCTCGGTAGCTCCTTGCTATTAATGTACAGCAATGTTATCTTTTCATATGCGTGTTCCCATTCTTAAATTTCCTTGTCCGCAGAAAGATTTTCTGGTGATTTGCTTATTTTCATCATTTTCTGCAGACTCAAGTAATTGCTGCAGCAGCTGCTGGTGTTGCTGCTGAGTGCTTGTCTCCTGGTGCTTCTAAAACAGAAGCAGAAAATGCTGCCCAGCTTTCTGTTGCGTTGGTGGAAAACGCAATTGTGATTCTGATGCTCGTTGAAGATCATCTAAGGTTGCAAAGCAAACTTTGGTGCGCCACACGGCCTGTAGATGGTACTGTCTCCCCTCTTTCTGTGGTTGCTCCCATGGGTAATCGTCCAATCTCGGATTCTTCAAGTGGAAGAGGATCCATGGAAATGGGTTTTGACCGCAGATCATCATCTAGCGACTCTCGTGGACTTCCTATTGATGTATGTGGGTGATAACAGTAGATACTGATAATTGAACTGATTTTAATATGAAATGTTGGCTGGCAGGGTTCAGTAATCATTTATCTTTGGTACCTTGGCGTAGAGTCTTATTGTTCTGTTGTTAGCTTATCAGTAGGGCAGTGTTCATCATTATCATTTTCCAGTCTTTACGTTTTGTTGTATCTCTTGTCTACCCTACATGCAACACATTTTTTTCTCTAGTTTTTAAATGATATGAATCATATAATAATGTCTCGTCGATATTACATTTTCAATGCATACTTATGATGCTTACTCTTGTCGTTTTCCTCCATCAGCTTCTGGCGTCAATGGCTGATGCCAACGGACAAATCTCAGCATCTGTAATGGAACGTTTGACTGCTGCAGCTGCAGCTGAGCCATATGAATCTGTTTCTTGTGCATTTGTATCTTATGGAAGTTCTTCCATTGATTTGGCGGAAGGCTGGAAATTCAGGAGTCGATTGTGGTATGGAGTTGGCTTGCCCTCCAATGCTTCTGAATTTGGAGGAGGTGGCAGTGGCTGGGAGTCTTGGAGATCCGCATTAGAAAGAGATGCAAATGGGAACTGGGTTGAGCTTCCCTTAGTGAAAAAGTCAGTTTCAATGCTCCAAGCTTTGCTGCTTGATGAATCTGGTCTTGGGGGTGGTCTTGGTATAGGTGGAGGATCAGGTACGGGCATGGGAGGGATGGCTGCACTCTACCAATTGCTAGATAGTGATCAGCCATTCTTGTGCATGCTTCGTATGGTGCTTGTTTCAATGAGAGAAGAAGACAACAATGAAGATTCTGTACTCATGAAGAGTGTTGGCTCCTATGAGGGAATGTCCGAGGGGCTGCATCAACATGTTTCTTTCAATAATAGTCGAATACTGAGGACCCCCCGTTCGGCTTTATTGTGGAGGTAAGTAATATATAATAGTAGTTGTTTTCCTTTCCCCTTTACTAATATTGTCATTCCTTGATTAGATCAGTTGTCGCCTCTTTATTATATCTTAGTCACTTATGGTGATATATAAACCTTTTAATACGTAGATTATCTTGTACAACGTTCACTCAAGTAAGTTGTGCTGCATATAGTTTACACCCATTGTCGAAAGACACACTTCCATGATTAAATATATCATACTCAAGCTTTTCAGTTGGTGATTCCCTCATGCTAAATAGTTCTATTGACTGGCCGGAGAATTTTAGGGGATTGTTTCTATGATAGGTTTGAAGTCAGTGAATTGTTGTTAGTTTTCCTTTTGGCAACAAGTTTATTTACTGCCATTATTTGTTTAAATAAAGAAATCATTTGAATTTATGTGTGCTATAACCCACTTACTCGCTAGTCACTATTCTGTTCTCGCATGGAGGATTAGCAAGCCAGCTAATTTGTGAATTTTGATATAATATACAGTGTTCTGTCGCCAATTCTGAACATGCCAATTTCTGAATCCAAGAGGCAGCGAGTATTAGTTGCATCTTGTGTTCTTTATTCTGAGGTTAGTTTTATGGGATCTGTCTGGTCATATTTGTGAGCTTATTAATACTAATTTGAACATTACTCATTAGTTCTGTCCTCAGCTTTATGTGGAACACACAATTCAAGGCCAAATGATCTCTATTTGAAGCACTTGTAGTGTTAAAATTAGGCATTTTGACAGTTTGACTCAGACATTCTCTTATTGAACACACTACAACTTCTGCTGTCTTGTAGACGTGGCATGCTGTAAGCAAGGATCGTAAACCTCTTCGTAAGCAGTATCTTGAGGCAATAGTACCACCATTTGTTGCGGTCTTGAGGAGATGGCGGCCACTTTTGGCTGGAATACATGAGCTAGCCACAGCTGATGGTCTAAATCCTTTAATTTCAGATGACCGTGCATTGGCAGCCGATGCACTTCCTGTCGAGGTCAGTGGTTACTTGGAAATTCAATTAGCGAATAAGCAATATACGTGTGGCCTCTATCTCCCCATCATTTGCTCAGTTTCTCAACTTGAATTATTTCAGGCAGCTCTTGCCATGATTTCTCCAGCGTGGGCTGCTGCTTTTGCTTCTCCACCAGCTGCAATGGCTTTAGCTATGATTGCTGCTGGAGCGGCTGGTACGGAGACCACCACTCGTGTGTCAAACCCTACGCATCTTCGAAGGGATACATCATTACTGGAACGAAAAACTGCTAGACTTCATACATTTGCTAGCTTTCAGAAACCGTTGGATGTGCCCAACAAATCCCCGAATATACCCAAGGACAAAGCAGCAGCAAAAGCTGCTGCCTTGGCAGCTGCTCGTGATCTTGAACGTAATGCAAAGATTGGTTCTGGTAGGGGCCTTAGTGCGGTTGCTATGGCCACATCTGCTCATCGTAGAGGTGCTAGTGATGCAGAACGTGTGAGGAGGTGGAATGTTTCAGAAGCAATGGGAGTTGCTTGGATGGAATGCTTGCAGTCTGTCGACACAAAATCAGTTTACGGGAAAGATTTTAATGCCCTATCTTATAAATTCATTGCTGTTCTCGTGGCAAGTTTTGCATTAGCACGGAACATGCAGCGGTCGGAGGTATCTATAATTATAATATTTTTACAACAGCAGCATATCTTTCAACGTCTCCCTAGCTTTTTACTTACCAAAGTAATCGCGTTTAATGTTTAGATTGACAGGCGGGCGCATGTTGACTTGATTGCCCAGCATCATGTAGTGACTGGTATTCGTGGATGGCGCAAGCTTATCCACTGCTTGACAGACATGAATTGTTTGTATGGTCCTTTCGGAGATGATCTGAGCAATGCCAGACAAGTATGTGTTACAAAGTTTGATTATCATTACAAAGTTTTCTTGATAAATACAGAAATAATGTTTTGCTATCTGAGAAGCTTGTATCCAGATTCCCATGTCAGATAATCTCACGGTAAAAGTAAAACCATTAACCTCGCATAACAGGTATTCTGGAAGCTAGATTTCATGGAAAGCTCATCCAGAATGAGACAAATTTTAAAAAGGAACTACAAGGGTTCTGATCATCATGGTGCGGCTGCTGATCATGAAGACCATCTTGAGAAGAAAGTGGAGATAGTCGATCCTGTGAATCCTTCTGCTCCTGTTCTTTCCCCGGAAGCAATCTCTACTGAGGTTCTGAATGAAGATGATGGGATGTCAGAAAATAGCAATTCGGAGAGTCACCCATACGACCCAGATCATATTGATGAGACAATGGAACGACTCGCTGAAACTGGCGAACAACCTCTTGAGTTGTCAGGGGATGGTAAAGGCATTCAAGGCACTCAGGAGGGAGAGGTAATACGTACATCATCATCTTCGGCAATTGGATATGTGCCTAGTGAAGTGGATGAAAGAATTGTTCTTGAGCTGCCTTCATCCATGGTTAGGCCTTTGAAAGTTGTACGTGGAACGTTTCAAGTGAGTGCGCCTTCCACTGCTCTTCCTATAATTAATTTTATCAGTGTCACTCCGCTACCTTATCACTTGGATATATGATTTTGAATGACAACAGTGATGGGAGTTTCTAACAAATAATTTTCTTTATCAGATAACATCGAGGAGAATAAACTTCATAGTTGATTACAGCTCTTTGGGCGGTGACTCGGATGATAACACTAAGGCTACTGAGAAAGAAAAAGGACGCAGCTGGTTGATGTCTTCTCTTCATCAGATTTATAGTAGAAGGTGATAGTAATTTGACTAAAGCTTGTTTGTTCATCACTATTTAGCGGCGCTAGAAAACAATTAGAAGATCCGACCAACAAAACTTTACTGAAGACATTTAATGGTATAAAACCAAGGGCACTTCATAACACATTCCATCACTAATCTACAAAGGTCTGGCTCTTGAAATAGTGTTCAAATTGGCATAATTTATTCACTCACTTGTTGTTATGTCTACTCAATGTACTTGGGCTTTATCTACACATTCCATCATTTAATGCTAACGTAGAATCACACAGTTAGGTACAGATAGGCTGCAGTAACCATCTTCAAAAAGAGAAATATTTCCATAATTCGGTGCTGAACTTTATTTATAGAGTCCTTGATTCCTGATTTCATTATTTTGGATATTTCATGACAGATATCTTTTGAGAAGAAGTGCTCTGGAATTGTTTTTGGTTGACCGGTCTAATTTCTTCTTTGATTTTGGGGTATTTTTCTTTCCGAAGTGGTGAGCACTCGTTTTTCCTACATTTATGTCCATGAAGATGTGCTAACGTATAGCTCTGTTTTTTGTGTGTTTAGACTACAGAAGCGCGAAGAAACGCATACCGGGCCATTGTGCAGACACGTCCATCTCACTTGAACAACATTTATCTTGCAACTCAGGTTCCACTTGCCAATTCCTTTCTTTCATGTTTTAATAAATTTTGGATGTAACTGTTTCTTGTTTTTTAAATGTTTGCTTGAAATTTGTATTTTGTTCCTGGGTATTCAACAGTTTTTTTTTTTTTTTTTTTTGTATTCTAGAGGCCGGATCAACTTCTGAAAAGAACTCAGCTTATGGAACGTTGGTCGAGATGGGAGGTAATATTTAGGTTAACCATAAGCATCGTTGTTGTTTGTTCTCTTATGAATCCTGTATTGTGCATGTCCATATCTGGTTATTTTGCTCGTTGTGCTATGGTGATATGATTCCAAGCAGAATAGAATTTTAACGTAACAACCATTATGTCAAATTGTAGATCAGCAATTTTGAATATCTAATGCAACTCAACACATTGGCCGGACGAAGTTACAATGACATTACCCAGGTAGTTTTCTGGACTCCTGCTCAATAATTCCGCATGCTCTTTCCGACTATTGATGCTTTATCCTGTGCAGTATCCTGTTTTTCCATGGATATTATCTGATTACAGTTCGAAGACGTTAGATCTCTCCAACCCTTCTTCATACCGCGATTTGTCAAAGGTGAGAGATGATAATTATGTTCTGTTTATATCTTGTTATTTTCTGTCCTTTACTGATAACCTTATTATATTTGCAGCCTGTTGGTGCTCTGAATCCTGAAAGGCTAAAAAAATTCCAGGAGAGGTACTCCAGTTTTGATGATCCAGTGATTCCAAAGTTTCACTACGGTTCACATTACTCGAGTGCTGGAACGGTAAATATATTTAGTAGGCTAATATTTTTTTCATTTTAGATCCAAAATGAACTTGTTTGAAAGCTCAAAGGGTTGAAAAATGATAAACCCTGCAATATGTGTTTAGAACAACTACATCGTTTTACACGCTGGTATATACATTGTGGATGCCTGGGCCCTGAGACATACTGATACAACTGGTTTTTTTTTATACTTTCTGTGAGTTCTGGAGTTTTTTTAGCGAACCGCGATGCATGTCATTACTGTTTTGACCTGTGATTTGAAATCTATTTTTCTCCTCATTTGATGGACGTTCTTAATAATATCAATGTTAACAGTTTGTAATGTGGTGATACGCTGAATGAATTATCTATGCTCTTTGCCTTACAGGTATTGTATTATTTAGTTAGAGCGGAACCATACACCACTCTTGCAATACAACTGCAAGGTGGTAAATTTGATCACGCAGACAGAATGTTCTTTGATATCGCTGGTACTTGGAATGGGGTAATTGAGGACATGAGTGATGTCAAGGAATTGGTATGTTGTATATATTTCGACTATGTTTGGAGTAGCCTTATTATGTGGATAAGTATCATAGATGTTCTGGTCAGTACTTCATTGATTTTGTTCATTTTCCATTCAGCAATAAAGTTCTATGAAGTGTGGTTTGTATCTGTTGAGGTTTGTTATTTGATGTCTTCTGTGAAGGCCAAGTTTCCTAAGAGTTTGTGCTTGTTTGTGTCCTGGGTTTTTTAGTCTTCAGGCAGGTGTAGCCGTAGGCAGGTTATGGTTTAGTGACTAAATCTTGTATAATCCCCCTTTTTGAATAGAAGCATTTCTTTCCAAAAAAAAAAAAAAGTCCTTTGAAAATACTTTTAATTTGGAACTAATATGTTTCCAAATACGCGAATCATCTTCTTGGTAAACAAATTCATCGGTTGTTATAAATGACATATCACTTTACTGTATCTTCACCTGTCTATGTAACAATGTACTGTGACGTTATTTTAAGCTTTTTTTACCCTTGTTAGGTTTACTGCTGCAATATGTTGCCAATTATGCGGATCATCTTCTTAGTAAATAAGTCCACATTTGCCTTTTTTATAGATAGACCTTGTGCGTATTTTTCCTTGTAAAATAATAATTCTTCAATCATATATTTATTTCAGGTTCCAGAAATGTTCTACCTTCCTGAGATATTAACTAATGTCAATTCAATTGATTTCGGTACAACACAACTTGGGGAAAAACTTGGTATGTGTTTTTTCTTACTTTTTTTAGGGTTTCCTATTCTATTTTATTAATCTTTAAAAACATATATAGCTATTAATTTACTGCTTTTCCTGTTAATGTTTTATCAGATTCCGTCAGACTGCCTTCTTGGGCTGAAAACCCGGTTGATTTCATTCGTAAACATCGAATGGCTCTTGAAAGCGAGCATGTATCTGCCCATTTGCATGAGTGGATTGATCTTATTTTTGGGTGAGAATTTATTATTAGGTTTTTGTTTTGCATTTTTCATTATAATCATTCATACATGGTAGCTTGTTGTGCACCATTAATGACCATGGTGCGACGTTTACATCTACCACTTTAATATTCTCAAATGTGTTAAAAGCATGTGCAAGTAGTATTTAAATGTGAATTACTTGCCTATGAACTGCATTAATTGTTGGCTTCACGAAACAATAATCCAGGTATAAGCAGCGTGGAAAAGAAGCAGTCTCAGCAAATAATGTCTTCTTCTATATTACATATGAAGGAGCAGTTGATATCGATAAGATTGCGGATCCAGTAAGCTGCTTCTCCTCGGTCCTTAGTCCTTACTTTATCTTATTTGGGTTAGCTTCAAATTTTTTTTTTTTTAATAGAGTAAAATTGGTAAAATAAACATAGAGTTCACATAAGGCAGGGAATTGATATCCCTTGCCTTCTACACCTATTAAAGCATTTAGGATTTGAACTAAGCATTCCACCACAGATGTTGCTCCTTATTTGGGTTAGCTTATCTTACTCTCTTTTTTCCACCAAAAGTTACTGCAACGTGCTACACAAGACCAGATCGCTTACTTTGGACAGACGCCCTCCCAGCTTCTTACTGTTCCTCATTTAAAGAAAATGTCGATACTTGATGTTCTACACTTGCAGGTAACTTATGTAGCCCCATTTAAGCTATTTTTTTTATTATTATTATTGCAGCAGAACTCTCTGTTAGCTATATGGAGTTCTTAAGAACCTATACAGCTTGCCGTTTTAAAAAAAATCTGACATGACTGATCGTTGCCTTATGTTTAAGCAATGTTTGATCAACAAGAATTAATTGAATAAAGTAGGGTTGCATTGTCCGAGATTTCAACTAAGAAAGAACTTCCCCACACAAAGTAGTTTATGATCTCAATATTCCTCTACTGCAGCTTGTTGATCTTAGGTCTGTGTTGATTGCTGTCTTTTTATCTCTCTCCTTGCAAATTCAAATATGTTAAAACTACACATACAGAGAGAGAGAGAGAGATAGAGGGAGTTTGGAAGAAGGGAGGGGGAGAGAGACCCTAAAGCCATTTCTAATCTATTTTTTGCCCAACAGACTATTTTCCGGAATCCCAAGGAAGTGAAACCATACATGGTTCCAAACCCAGAACGCTGTAATTTACCTGCTGCTTCAATTCGTGCATCAGCAGATACTGTTGTTATTGTTGATCTGCATGCCCCTGCTGCCCACATTGCCCTTCACAAATGGCAGCCCAACACGCCAGATGGCCAGGGTGCACCTTTTCTGTTTCAACATGGGAAGGCCTTGACAAGCTCTGGTGGTGGAACATTCATGCGCATGTTTAAGGGGCCTGCTAGTTCAGGTTTTGAGGAGTGGCATTTTCCTCAAGCGCTGGCCTTCGCTACTTCTGGGATCAGAAGCTCGGCTGTAGTCTGCATCACACGTGACAAAGAAATTATTACTGGTAACTATATGGGATCCACAATTCGGTTGGCTTTGCAATATTAAATACCTATTTTGCAGTAGCTTATCTGTGACTGCATATTTGTGTATCTGTATCCTGGGAATCGCTCTCCGTAGCCAATCTCATGCCTGGTTTTCTTGTGAGTAGGTGGACATGTGGACAACAGTATCAAGCTCATATCATCAGATGGAGCAAAAACCTTGGAATCAGCTAGTGGACACTGTGCCCCTGTTACTTGCCTCGCTCTCTCACCTGATGGTAATTACGTGGTGACAGGATCTCGAGATACAACAGTTATTCTTTGGAAGATACATCATTTTTCTCATGCAAGTAGCAATTCAGATCCTTCCACAAGCTCTGGTACGCCAAATTCTAACAGCAGTAGTAATCTCCATAATCTTCTGGCTGACAAAAGCAGGCGACGCCGGCTAGAAGGGCCCATACATGTACTCAGGGGTCACAGAAAGGAAATAGTTTGTTGCTACGTTAGTTCAGACCTTGGAGTTGTTGTTTCATGCTCCTTCTCATCAGACGTACTGTTGCATTCCACAAAAAGCGGGCGCCTTATCAAAAGGCTTAATGACATTGAAGCTCATGCTGTCTGCCTATCTTCTGAAGGTGTGATCATGACTTGGAACAAGACTCTATCTACTTTACGGACTTTCACGCTTAACGGGGTTCCTATAGCTTCAGCAATACTTCCTACTCATAGCATGATTAGTTGTATGGAGATATCCGTTGATGGAAACAGTGCCTTGATTGGGCTCAACTCAAATCCTGACGGTGATGCGTACTACGATAATACATTTTTCCAAGACGAAGAACCTGATGCTGAATCATCCGAGATCCGTGAAAACAAATTAGATGTATCGTCACCCTCAATATGCCTTCTGGATTTGCATACTTTGAAGGTATAACTTGCTGAACACTTATCTTATTTATTTGGATTTATTGAGTTAATCTGAAATCGACATTCTTGAAGATATATATTCATGCTCAATCTTAATTATTCTGCACTGTAGCCCGTAGTGGTCAACTTTTGTATAGAGGTATACAGCTTCTTGCCAATCTTTGATAATGATTTATATTTATGCTGTAGGTTTTTCATACATTGAAGCTGAAAAGGGGTCAGGATATTACGGCCCTTGCTCTGAACGAAGACAGCACAAACCTTCTAGTCTCTACCGTGGATAAGCAACTCATAATTTTCACTGACCCAGCTGTAAGTTCAATCTACTCTACCTTGCATAGGTCGTATCCTTAGTTTAATGCAATTGCGTAGCTATAATTGGTATTGCTACCCAGCTAAGGAAAAACTGAATATTGTTTTGTGCTCCGTTTTGTGACAAATCTGACTCGTTTGCTCCAACATTCGGCATTTATACCTCATGAATATTTGTGAAAGACTTGTTGTCATCGTCCCCAGATATACAGTCTGTCCATAACTCGCCTTCATTATTTTCCTGAAACACTTGAACATATAGGTGTTCTTTTTTCTACTCGTAAAGGAACATGATAATTTTAAAGATGAGAAAAATAATTCATTTTGGAGAGAGCTGTTACTGGTGGTTCTTTTCGTATTGACTTTTTTGTCCAAGTTATGTTGAATTGAGATGTGGTGGTGCTACTCTACCTGCAGTTAAGCTTGAAAGTGGTGGATCAAATGCTCAAGCTTGGATGGGAAGGCAATGGCCTCACCCCTCTTTCGAAATAAGATCATCTAGTGACTTTTCATCGAAAATACTACATTCTTCTTCCTCGGAGTCCTCCCAAGCCGCTGCGTATCATATGTATTCGACGAATTGAAGGTACAAGTAAACTACAGAGTCTTTTAGTTTGAGCTTAGGCCTATACATAACTCACAGGTACTTATTGCGAGGCTCTGCTTTTTGCCCTCCATTTTTTTCATCCCAGTTCTGCTTTCTCCCTGTAATCACATTGTCATCAAATTACCTGCATCTTTTTTTTTTACGTGATTTGAGTGTCAACTATGCCTTGTTAGTTTTTCAAGCCAATCAATTGGGCCGAGTCGTAATAAAAAAGCCCATAGATCCGACCCAAGCCCGTTAATATGTCCATTGTGTATCCCTACCCAACTTCAGGAACTTATTTGTAAAGACCTAATAGTTTGAGGGCCAATTTAACATTTCCAATAATTTATCTAGTATATAAGCGCTGCTTGTGGCGTGCCACGTGTTACGAGTTTCTAAATCCTCGGCTCCCCATCGAAGATTCCGGTTGCATCCTTGATCATCAATCTCCGAGAATCACTATGAAGTTCGACGGAAGTAGCGAGGGGAAGCGAGAACGGTCGTTGAACGATTTCGAGAACGGAAAACCTCTCGGACGTGGCAAATTCGGCTGAGGAGAGAAACTGACTCAATCGAATCGGATCACCTACTTTTTTTCCAGAATATTGTTGAGATTTGGTACGTAGTTTTGGTTTTCGGATTTTGCGTTGAAGGTATTGTGAGGGATCGTATAGACAAGTACCACTTGCATAACCAGCGGAGGAGAGAAATTGAGATTCGGTCGCCCTAGCTTGCTTCATCTCTGTTGTTGGTTTCATGATGAGGAATGCGTTTTGCTTCATCTCTGTTGTTGGTTTCTACCAAAAACTTAGCAAGACTGATTGCCTCTGAGAAGGACAAGATGTCATGTTATTATAGCTCACACTTCGCATCATTATAAATATGTTCTTATCCATTGCGCTAGGTGATTTGCAGTGTAGGATCAATATATCGTGATGCAGTGTGAAGTATAGAGTGGTTTAGGGACTGCAAGTTAAGAGATGGTTTCGTGTTTTTCAAATCTTGTTTTGATTGTCTTAAAATTGTTGCATGGTCTATGAAATTAAGTATCTTGCAAGTCTTACAGAAGCACTTGAACTCTGTCATGAGAAGACTGTAATTCATAGGGAATATAAAGCTAGAGAATGTACTGCTTATTAATCATGAGATATTGGATGAAATTTTTTACAGAATACATGTTTTGTTCTGCAAATTTTTATCCAACCATTTGGTGAGCAAGGATACTTGATATACTCTGCAGCTTATTGGAGATGAAAATTCAGTTATATCTTATTAATGTTTGATTTCAATGTCCTTAGCAGTAGAATTTTGAAAAGTCTTTTTGTCTGTTATCTTATTGGAACAAATGCACTCTAAAGCTTTTGACACATTTAAGTATCGCGTGAAAATAGCAGATTATGGATTGTCAGTGCTACTGTGTACTACGTTGTACTCTCATTATTTGTTTCAAATTACTTGTTATAAAAGAATTTCTGGTGTGGATGATGTGTGTTGTCTAGGCTTGCTTGCCTAGCCCATATGCAAAGCCAAGCCCAGTCCATCCGTTGTTCTAGTAGCTGACGAGTCTTATATATTCAAATACAATGCCCCCAAACCCTAATTGCCGTCGTCCGCTGAGGAACTCAAAACTCCCAGCGGCTATGACATTTTTGTATTGTTGCTGCTTCAGCGTGATTTGTGTATATAATTTGATGATTAGGGTTGTATTTTAGTTGGATTGCAATGATGATACGCATCTATCCCAGCTCATTATGAGACCTGGTTTGTCCGGGTCCGGGAATACACCTTGTTCTTAACAATTGTCTGAGCAATCTGATTTCGATTCTCGTTTGATTTCGGTTTTCATAAACCTTCTCTCCCGATGATGTTTTTGAACCATGCTAATTCTGATTACATGTGATTGAAAAGCCTCTTTCAGTGTCTGAGGGAGAAGCTTCCATCGCTTTCTGTTGTATACGATCGTTTTGCGTAGTAGTTACAGATCTCGGTTTTTGATGATTTGCTTCCTGCGTATTGTAATTAGATTTGATCATTCACCTCCCGGCTCCCAATACATTCTGATCTGTTTTATCCCCGATAAGCCTTCTGGATTTGCATACGACAGCGACGGAGGCGGAGAGAGTCTTGAATTGTTGCTGCATCGGCTTCGAAGTAAAAAGAGAAAACCCACTCAGATTCCCCGATCTGAAATATCGTCTTCGAAAGTAGGGATTTTGAATTCTGGGTTTGCTCGTTTGTGTACAGCTGTTGATGATTTCAGCTTCATCGGTGAGCTTTTGGAGGCTGGTGACGATTGCGTCCGAGAAGCGATTTGCGGCAATGAAGGTTTGTTTGGGAAAGTTGGGATTTTTACTGTGTTGTAGGAGGATTCGGTGGTTGGTGGTGTTTAATCTAGGCCATTTTTTTTATAACTTAGGTTCTGTGTCCGTATCACAAGAACTGTCCCACAACATTTTCTCTAGAAACTAATAGGAATGCACATAAATTCTAGCATGAAACAGGAATAGTGAAACCATGTGGACTTGAAGATCTTGATGATACATGCTTAATTGCAATTTATCATCCGAATTCTAGAAAGCAATATTAGGGCTATAAATACTTGCACCATATTCTTCTAGTATTAGTCAGGTTCCAAATGAAGCAAAAATATGTTACTGTTTCTGAGAGTGGTTTAAAATTTTCATACCTATGATAAACACAAGAAGGCTTTCCTGAATTACATTATTAACTCAGATGGCCGATGGTAACATTTTAAAAAAGCTAGTTGATGGTTTTTTATGAGAAGTAGAAGACGATTTGGAATAGTCAATGACATTAGATACAACCTCACATCCTTTTTCTTAAATATTAGTCAGCAGTAATCACAATCACTTGACGTCCAGGAAGGCAGAAACACAATGTTTTGTCACAGAAGCCGTCAAGTCCTTGTTAGTTTTCCCTTCATCAGTCTTCATCCTCTTGAGCCCCATCCCTCGCCACCCTACACAATGAAAAGCGACATCATCATTCCAAAATACAATAACAAAATTTAAAAATAAGAAACTCATAAAACTCCACCACAACAACTCAAAAAATAGCCACAGTTATGCAACAATTTGCTTTCAACATTTCCAAAATTCATATATGAATACAAAAAAAAAAAAAAAAATTCAACAAATACATGCAAATGAAAACATCTAAACATTCACAAAACTACAGAAGCCTTTTTCATATCCATCGATCATGTGTGTTCAAACACATGAAACGAAATCACCAACAAAAACTTAGGATCGTAATTCGTAACAGATTTCAACGCGATCACTTAAAGCACCAAGTAAAACCTGAAATTCAAAACAAATCATCGCGATGCAGTTGCCAATTCAAACCTCAGTCGATGAAATAGAAAAATCTTGGCGAGGTAACTTCGATCGCTCGCCATCGCCGGAGCTTCTAAATCGCGCGGTGGAGTGCTGGAGAAACCGACGAAGCTCGGAGAAGTTCAAAATGGAGCAGTGCGCATCTCGGCCGAATCTCCCAGCTTTATAATAGATTTATGTCCACGTGGAGCGATTCGATTGGTTCTTTTGTTGAGTAGCTGATGCCTTATTGGGCCATGGGTTGGGCTGAGAAAGTCGGATTACGAGATGAGGTTTTCGTCATTTCGCATAACTTTAGCACTGATTTATCCTCGTAACCAAACACAATCCCAAATATGAGGAAGTCTGCGTAGAGAAGTTGTTGGTCGACGACGCCGACGAGGGCTTCATCTCAAAACTCCAAACGACAGCGACGAAGCCAGAGAGGCAGAGAGAGAGAGAGAGAGAGAAAGAGAGACTTGAATTGTTGCTTCATCGGCTTCGAAGTAAAAATAGAAAACCCTCTCAGATTCCCCGATCTGAAAGATCGTCTTCGAAAGTAGGGATTTTGACTTCTGGGGTTGGCTCGTTTGCGGTTCTGTACATGCATTTCGTACATGTGAGTGTGTACAGTTGTTGCTGATTTGAGCTTCACCGGTGAGCTTTTGGAGGCTGGTGACGATGGTGTCCGAGAGGCAATTTGGGGCAATGAAGGTTTGTTTGGGAAAGTTGGGATTTTTACTGCGTGTTGTTGGAGGATGCGGTGGTTGGTGGTGTTAAATAATTTACTATGAACTGTTTTTTTCTAGGGCGCGAAAGTTCTGATGGTTGGAGCGGGAGGGATTGGGTGCGAGCTTCTCAAAACCCTAGCTTTGTCTGGGTTTGAAGACATTCATATTGTAAGCTGGGTAGTTATTGATTGGTTTGGATTTTCTGGCGTGGTAAATTCGGATTCCTTGTCTGTATAGGTTTTAGAGTGATTAGAGTGGAGTAGTTTTATTGCTTGCTTCTCGAGTTCTTTGGTTAGCTTTATTTTTATTTTTTGTGTAATGTATTTCAGCCGATTCATTGTTCTAGATTTAAAGCAGTTTTTTTGTTTTAAGATATGAATCCTGCTTTTATGTGATACTGCGACTAACCTTTTTGACGAATTCCGTAGAGGAGAAGTTATGAGTAGACTTTAGATTTGTAGAACAAACAATATATATTTTAGGTACGGTTAGCCTGCAACCGGGTATCTTTCTACGCTTGGTCAGGCATCTAGAAGTCCTGTGCAGTTCCTCATTATTCTGTTTTGTTTGGGTATCTTAGACTTTTGGTATTTCATGTTACTTATGTTGAGTATTGGTGTTATATTCATTTAAAGATAACTTTTTAATCTGAAGTTTGTTGTTTAGTAAATGAAATCAGTGAATGCAAAGACCCAAGATTTCACGCCCATGTTGGACTGAGCACAATGTCTTTATTATTTTAGTCGACATCCTTCTGTAATTTAGTTCGCTTCTCAACAAGTCATGCCAGGAAAACCGCTGAACAGTTTTCTTCTAACTGAGCGTTGAAGCATTTTCCTATTCTTTTATGTAGATTGACATGGACACTATTGAAGTTAGTAACCTGAATAGACAGTTTCTCTTCCGGAAGTCGCATGTTGGTCAATCAAAAGCCAAGGTTGGTCTTTCATATATGATTTTTTCACCGGATTGTGTAATGAAGATCTGTTGCCTCATATGAATTGATTACGTATCCTTTTTAATAGGTTGCACGAGATGCTGTCTTAAGATTTAGGCCGAACATAAGCATTACTCCATATCATGCAAATGTCAAGGATCCTATGTTCGATGTGGACTTTTATAAACAATTTAATGTCGTGCTTAATGGGCTAGATAACCTGGATGCAAGAAGGCATGTGAATCGCCTATGTCTTGCTGCTGATATCCCTCTGATTGAAAGTGGGACTACCGGATTCCTTGGACAGGTTTAGTTTCCTTCTTCTGCTACTAAACATTAAATATAAGCACAATAAAAAAAGCTCATTGATATCCGTATGTGACAAATGAATCTCTTCTACAGCACCATGAAAAACTTTACCATCTCCTTTTGTGTTTATTGGTTTTTATCAATTCACTGTAAAGGATAATTACTCGCAAAGAGGAATACCTTTAGAGCAGAGATGTAATTGCGATATTGATTCAATCTGCTTTCCATCTGATTCATGTTTTATCCACCCTTCTTCCTTTTACTCGTATATATGAATCAAATATTCTGAAAATGTATTTTAGTAGATATTTCATATTCTATTGAAAACAGGTTACCGTTCATGTCAAAGGGAGGACAGAATGCTATGAGTGCCAGCCAAAAACGGCTCCCAAAAGCTATCCAGTGTGTACCATTACAAGCACCCCTTCAAAGGTAACAATGCTCGTTGAACCTTTATGTATTTATTTTTCCAGGAGGAAGTTAAATAAGTATTGTAATACATGGCTAGCAGCACTTGCAGCTATATATGTACAGTAGAGCAAGTCGTGCCATCCCTATTTTCTTGGCCACTGCTACGTTTGGTTTATTGTTTTCATAATCAATTTTCTTATCGCTTGCTACTGTGTACTACTTGTTTCTTTGTGCTCTCATTCTTCGTTTCAAATTACTTGTTATAAAAGATAAAAGCATGGTACCGTTTTACCAAACATACCCACACTAATTTTAAAATAAAATCAGAGGGATAAAACAAGATTTAGATGGAAAGAAAATTGTTTGTAACTTACTGGTGCTCCTTGAATTTTACAGTTTGTGCACTGCATTGTCTGGGCTAAGGAGCTCCTGTTTGCAAAATTATTTGGAGACAAAAATCAGGAGAATGATTTAAATGTCCGTTCTGGTGGTGTATCTGGTTCTTCTGATCACGTGGAGGATGTATTTGAGCGAAAAACAGATGAAAACATTCAGCAATATGGAAGGAGAATATATGACCATGTGTTCGGTTACAACATCGAGTTAGCTTTAGCAAACGAGGAGACTTGGAAAAACCGTACCAGGCCAAGGCCCATATATAGTAGAGATGTGCTGCCTGATCAACTTATTCAATCACAGCGTAATGGGCACGCTGATGGCGATTCTGCAGCCAGTGAACTGTTATCTGTATCTGCCATGTCATCTCTTGGTCTAAAGAATCCGCAAGACATTTGGAGTTTAATGGAGAACTCTAAAATATTTCTCGAGGCTTTTAAATTATTTTTCACTACAAGACAGGCGGTCAGACTTCATCTTTTATTGTTCAAGTGTCGAGAATTTTATTAAATTTGTCAGAGGATGCTACTAATGTTTGCTGAAGTGTAGGTCAAAATTGTCTAATTTTTTTTCCTTTAAATGTGACGTAGGATGTTGGGAACCTAGTTTTTGATAAAGATGATCAGTTAGCAGTGGAGTTCGTAACAGCTGCAGCTAACATTCGAGCTTCTTCCTTTGGAATCCCGCTGCATAGCTTATTTGAAGCTAAAGGGATCGCTGGCAACATCATTCATGCTGTAGCAACAACAAATGCCATTATTGCTGGGCTAATTGTGATAGAGGCAATGAAGGTGCTGCGAAAGGATGAAAAAAACTACAGGTGTGTTCTAACCATATTGAATGAACAGTCAACATGGTGATGTTTCTCAATATGTGTTAGTTATAAAATCACGCTGCAACTGTACATTTCGGGTGCATGTAGTTGTTAATTACATCCATTTTGTTGTAATTTGGTTTGAATGTGCTGTAGGATGACATACTGTCTGGAGCATCCGACAAAAAGTATGCTTCTCATGCCTGTGGAGCCGTCTGAACCAAACAAATCATGCTATGTTTGCTCTGAGGTTATTCTCTTTAATAATGTTATTTTAACTTATAACTTTGTCATGTTTTGTTTTCTAACGGAAACCATATAATCAACTATAGTCACCTCTGTTGCTCGAGATAAACACGAACCGCACAAAGCTGGGAGACTTTGTTGATAAGATTGTTAAGGCAAAGCTTGGCATGAATTTACCTATGATCATGCATGGATCGGCTCTCCTTTATGAAGCCGGCGACGATCTTGATGATGAAATGGTGGCTATATATGCAGCAAACCTTGAAAAGGTGAATCGACAAGCTATGTGGTAAAGCATTCTATTTATTCATATTCTAAATATAAGGTGGATTTTTTCTTCCTTAGGTGCTGTCGCAATTTCCTTCCCCAGTTACCGGTGGGAGTATGCTTTCAGTCGAGGATATGCAACAAGAATTCACCTGCACAATCAATATCAAACACAGGTACTTATTGTCCCAAGACCGAGGTTTAATGTGCGGATAAAAATTTTGATCAATAACCTGGGACTTCCTATGTCCACTATCAATATGCAGAGAAGAATTTGACGAAGAGAAGGAACCTGATGGCATGGTTCTTTCCGGGTGGACGCAGGCTCCTCCAGTGGCAAAGAAGGATAAGGCATCTAATGGGGAAAATAAGGCAACCGGGTCTCTTACAGAGCCAGTTAATGCCGACTCAGATGATGAGGTTGAGATGATTACAAATATACCCGAGGTAGATAAGAAAAGAAAGCACTTGGAGACCATAGAAGAAAATGAAGAGAGGGATATTACCACGCATGCAGATGACAATAATCTCGATCTCAAGAAGAAAAAGCTGCTATAAAAGCTTGGGAGCACACCCTAATTTTGTACCACTAATGGCATATGCAGCTCATAGGTTGCTGCTCCTTGGTGGTAAGTTATAACATACAAGTCCTAATCATTAGCTGAGTTTTAGTATTTTGATTCTATGTTAGAAATGAGTTGTTTCCTAACAGTTTAACTTCTTCTTAACTTGGTTATCACAATCTAGTCTGGAGATTCTTGTTGAGCTTAGCTGAATGATGTGAGCTGAATGTCTGAAATTTTTTCAACTTTGTAAATTCAAAATTTGTCCAGAGCCCAGGTGAGGAAACCATGCTGGTCATCTCTCACAGCGCCCTTATCTTTCTCCATGACTAAGAACTCAGTACAAATTTACTGCTTCTGGGTCTGCATGTTTATAGGCACAATTTGGTGTTGTGGAAAAAATTGGGTGCTTGAAGCGGATGGTGGGGATAAGAGGGCTGCCCAAACTTGATGGTTATCAACTTCAAAACCCTGCTTGATAAGGGTTTTGTTTTGAGGGGGGAGACTGATGGAGCCCACTGTTCCTAAATTGGGGATAATTCATTGATTTGGAGGAATTTCAGCTTCTTATCTGCACCCTTCTTTTAAGGGTACCTAAACACCTCCATACCCCTAAATTCAGTGGCAGTTGACACCACTCAAAAGCTTACTAGTTCTGAATTTGCTAAAAATTATATTTAAATTGAAAATAAATAAATATATTATTTTATTTTCTATGACTTTGTTTTCTTTTAAAATAATGGTAGTTTTGTCCATCAAAGCATAGCGTAGTGGTAAAAAAGACGTTAAACATCTCAGTTAAACATCTCTGATAGTGATTCGGGATATAATAGAAAAAAAGTGGTATTTTTTACGACTTTCACTATCATAGTGGATTGAATGTTCCTATTCAATCGAGAGACATCTTTTTTTACCCCAAAACTTATCCCCATAGTTTCTGTTCTGGTGTTATCAGGGATGGAATTATAATCGTTATGTATTCTCATGAACTTTCTAATTCGATGTGAATAAATTAAATATATTATATTATAAATTCAAAATGTAAAATGACGGGGAGAGTTCATATGCTTAGCATTTAGCATCATTTGTGACATTTTAATAATCCGAATAAATACAATGTTGAGCATATTTATTTGAAAGCAATAAAACATCATTCGATTATAATTAAAATTCCTATTCCAACTACCACCGTCAGATTCCTCACCCAATTACCGCCCAACTACCTCATCTTCGGACACGTGTCACTTTTCCCCAGTATCATTCGACTTCTACATCTCTCTTACTCTGCAAGTTTACCTTTTTCTCTCTCCTCGAATCGAAGCACCATCATTCAGCAGTAACATTGTTGAATCCGATTCGCTCTCCGATCGATTCCATTCCTCGGCCGCGGACCGATCCGCTGCAGTTCGTCAAAAAGATATTAACTTGCGGCCTCTTCTTTCGATTGGTAGCTGCATTGATCAGACCTCGCCCTTCGCTCGTGAATTCTTCTTCGGGACTCCCGTGACGACACATTCGAGGTGAGCGCGTGTGATTAATGGGAGAGACAATTTGATTAATTTCTTGTTCGGTTTGAGGGTTTTGATTGGAATGCGCTGGTGTTTTGCAGTTTGTGAGGCGCCGCGATCTACAGGAGCTTGGGGAGTCGGTGGATTGGGTTTTTTGTAAAGCGAGGAAATCTTCTGGGATGTCTGGTCATCTGGAACGAGTCGCGAGGCCTGGTGAGTTTAATCGTTTGATACAATTTGGATGTTTCTTCTTTCAGCTTTCGGTTAGGTCTGATCCCCGGATTGCTGTGTTCAGGCTTGCTGGAAAATTTAGGGTTTTGCTGTAGATTTTATTTAATGTTTTAGTATTTTAGTTTTTCTTTATGTAGGTGAATTATTGAGGTGGATTATGTGATAGGATCAGTAGATTAGTAGCGAGTAGATGTGCACATGCATTTGCTTTACCCTAAGTTTTTCTACCAGTCCGTTGAAAATTGGAGGTGCTTCTGTTTCGTTATTGTCTTTTGCTTGATACAAAGGGCTATCGGAACTGAGGATGGACTGTTGTTTATTTCAATTGTGTGAAATGGATGTGTTTTAATGCTTGCTCTTGATAATGGGCTTGTGGTCCGGGGATATCAGTTGAAAAACATCACTTCTTTCAGTAAAGGGGAGCGTAAAGTCAGAAGCGTGACACTAGTTTGGCAGGCATGGAAGTGAAGTGGGATTATGTTCTCATACCTTGCTAATGGTATTCTGTAACTGGACAGGTGTAGAGGGACAGACTAGTCATGATGAGAGAAGAGAGCGAAAATCTGACTTTGAGAATTCTGAGGATGACAGGAGAACAAAAATTGGGACTTTTAAGAAGAAAGCCATCAAGGCTTCAACCAAAATCAGGCATTCTCTGAAGAAAGGTGGCAGAAGGAAGGGAGACGGTCGAGTTAGTTCTGTTTCGATTGAAGATGTTAGGGATGCGGAGGAGTTGCGGGAAGTAGATGCTTTTCGACAAGCTTTGGTTGACGATGGCCTACTTCCTGAGAGGCACGACGATTATCATATGATGTTGAGGTGCTAGGACTGGCTCTTCTTTTGTATATAATTACCTTTCTTGTTTCAATATCATCCCCTCTTTGTTTAGTGTACTTTTATATTATTGTTCTTTCACATAAGTCACTTTTCTGACTAAAACTAAAACTTGAGCAGGTTCTTAAATGCTAGGAAGTTCGATATAGAAAAGGCAAAGCAAATGTGGGCTAATATGCTTCAATGGAGAAATGAATTTGGAGCAGACACAATAATGGAGGTATATGTTCAGCTATATTTTTGTGTTTTCAGTATTGGCGGTATCTAGCCCTTAGATGGATTTCGAAAGACTTTTCTGATTTGAAATGAACTGATCATAAACTGTTAGTATCTTTCCATCCGGTGAATATTTTGTAACACACTAGCGATGACAGAATCATTTGGGCTGCACTAACAAATATGAATGCAAATTGGATCAGGATTTTGAGTTTAAAGAGTTGGATGAAGTGTTGAAGTATTACCCTCACGGACATCATGGCGTTGACAAGGAGGGCCGACCTGTATATATTGAAAGATTGGGTAAAGTCGATCCGAATAGGCTTATGCAAGTAACAACCATGGAACGATATTTAAAGTACCATGTCCAGGAGTTTGAGAAGGTCTTTGCAATCAAATTTCCTGCCTGTACCATAGCAGCAAAAAAACACATAGATACAAGCACGGCAATCCTTGATGTTCAAGGCGTGGTAAGCTCGAAGTCCTGACCCATGACCATATTTTTTTCATTATGATTCCAATCTTGGATATACAGAAAACAATTATAGTTTCTTCGACCTTTATTATCTATACTTAGGGTTTTAAGAACTTCAATAAAGCTGCAAGGGACCTCATAATGTGCTTACAAAAGATCGACGGGGACAATTACCCTGAGGTGTTTATTTTCTTAACACTCATCCACTTCGTTTCAAGCATTAAACATGAGTTTCTTTGGTAAAAAAATGTCTTTTATGCCTACAGACACTTCGCCAAATGTTTATCATCAATGCTGGCCCTGGATTCCGCTTACTTTGGAACACAGTGAGATCTTTTTTAGATCCCAAGACAACATCCAAGATCCATGTACATTGGCTTACATTATTAATTTATTTGAAGGATTATGTTTACAAACTTTTGCATGCCAGCAGCAAGTGCAACATAGTATTGCTTTTGTATATGTTCTGATATAGATATTATTACCTTTGTTCAGGTTCTTGGAAATAAGTATCAGAGCAAGCTTTTAGAGATAGTTGACGCTAGGTACTTTCATAAAAGATGTCTCAACATTTAATAAAACAAGAATATTCACTGTCCGACGGGAATGGGAATTTTTTTCTGACTTGTATATATTTTGTGGTGTTAACAGTCAGTTACCGGAGTTTCTCGGTGGTACTTGTGTCTGTGAAGTTCCTGGAGGTTGCCTTAGGTCGGACATTGGACCATGGAAAAATCCTGATATATTGAAGGTTCATATCAGTTCTTATAATTTATAACTATTGGCTTTCATGTTATGGTGATCGTCGTTATTTATTTTCTCTCCAGTTACATGGAAATAATCGCCTATAATTTTATATTTGGCAGATGGTTAGTAATGGTGAGGATCGTCGTGCAAGGCAAGTTGTGAAAATTGTAAACAGCAAAGGAAAGTTCATTGCTTATGCTAAACCTCGACGCTTAATAGTATGGCTTGTATTCCTATTTTTCCAGATATGTGCAATGCTACCATATTTTGTCATACATTTTATTATAGTTTTCAAGACTCTTTTATCTGTTTTGATAGATGAAAGGTAGTGATACCTCCACAGCCGAATCAGGTTCTGAAGCCGAAGAAATTATATCCCCAAAAGCAAATCAGAGTTATTCTCATCTAAGGCTGACTCCTGTCCGGGAAGAAGTATGTATGATGTTCTATTTTCGCAATGCATAAATTGATCTGAATGTATTGAATAAGGCTTTTCAACTCTGTTAATGGGTACTAACGTTCCAGCTCAACTAGATGTCCTTGCTGGCTCGTCTCATTTTGTGTGGTCCCTTACATAAGTCCGGATTTTCAAATATGTTTGAAAATGGGATAATGCTTTGTTTAGGTCTGTTCAACGGGTAGACCCAGAGGGCTTGAATCTGGTTTTAAAGTTTGAACAGTATGTGGAAAGTGCCTTATACTTTCTATATCCTGCACTCTTGCGGATTTTTCTTTCATCTTGCTCAAGTTTCCTCGTTAGATTAATTTTGTCACCCTGAGACGATCAGTTTGTTGCTGTGTTCTTCAGGCAAAGGCATACGGAAAAACAAGCTATACAGGTAGTTATTCTGGGTATGACGAATATCTTCCAGTAGTCGACAAAGTAGTAGATGCGATTTCAGAGAAGCAGGTCCATGATCAAGGATCGTCGTCATCTTCTGCAGGTTAGTCTAGCCAAATAAATTTTTTTTTATCCAATGAGCCAATATCATGATCTTGATCGTCATCTTCTGCAAATTTCATCATTGCTTAGCGGTCATGTATTCAACTCTCCTTCCATTAATGGATGTTTTCCATATGTTGCAACTCTTTATAGCAATTAGTTAAGTTGACATAGGGATATTTTTTTCTCCAGCGGCGCAAAATGATCCTGAAGGGATTTGGAGAAGGGTTTTCAGAGAGAATATCACCTTCTTGACTTTGCTAACTCTCCTCCGCTCGGTGGCACTCCGTTTAACCAAGGGGCTGCCGAGTACAGGAACGCCTGGCCAGCATCCAAGAATTGTAGAATCTCTTGATGGAGCTGAAGCCTCGTCAGTTACTGAACCTTTTAGACAGCCAGATATGTCTCCTGTCCTTAGAAGGCTGGATGAGCTTGAGGGGAAGCTCGATACCCTCCGAGCCAAACCAGTCCAGATGCCTTCTGATAAAGAAGAATTACTGAATGCTGCTATGTATCGCGTGGATGCCCTTGAAGCAGAACTCATCTCGACTAAAAAGGTCAGTCCCCTGTAGACTCAAATTCCTGACATCTACAAAAATGTGCGTGGTTACTTTGTTTTCTCCATCACCATAATTACATTTGTAGGCCTTGCACGAAGCGTTGATCACGCAAGAGGAGTTGCTTGCCTACATGGACCGACAAGAAGCAAATTCCAAGGCAAGTCTGTGATATTATTTCCAGTTTCATATCACCAACATCATCGTACACATTCTAAACTGTTGTCCTTGCAGAAGAAGAGATTTTGCTGCTGGTAAGAGTCTAGTGAGGAAGAAAGCATATTGAAAGCTGAGGGTGCTGCTGCTGGTTCATATAAGTTTTCGTTTTCTGCATGGCCATTTTTCATGAGATAGAATCCTCATTGATAACCCGCCCCTGTTGGGCAGCCAGACCTTACTTGATCTGCAAGGAATCACAGCATTTCTTGCTCAACTCAGAAACACTACTTTTTTCTATACATGCTATATATGTTTCTTCTACATCTTTCAGGCAAGTCTTGTACATCTTTCGAATCCGGACCGTAACATTTTACGATCATAACTATACCGTTTTGATATCGGTGTAGTACTGCAATCAGCATGTTGTTTTCATCACACGTGGACGGTTCATAACATACCCTTTGGAATCTTTATGTCTTTTGTATGCATGAATCAACCATAACACGACATGTCCTTGCTCTCTAGCACGGCTTCCTCAGAGCTTGCGGTTCATATCGATCCCAACATCAAACATATGCAGACAAAGCCGTGCGAAATGAAGTGGGCCCATGGAAGTGACCTGATGGGACACCGCGGCTGAATCTCAACCGTCGATACTCCTCTGTCGTCAACCAACATCTTCCATACCAAACATGTTTTCCAGATTCAAGCATGCCAACGTCAGCCTTGTATTTTCCCAAATTCAACCATGCCAAATTCAATCAGTCAGGATCATATATATTGACGGACTTTATTAAACCAGCTAATTCGTACACCTGACCTTGTTAACGGACCATGAAACTCGACTAAGATATTTCTAACGTCGCATGGCTTTGTTACATATGTTTGCGACACGTGGGCACGCTTCCATATGTCGCCTCGTACACTACACTAACATGTTTTATTATCTGCCCGGATTCATTGGGATCCGATCCGATCTGAATTATTGCTCCGTTCCCCAAATCTATTCACATTCCCCGTCACCAGTAAAATCTCAGTCTCACCAAACAAACTCAACACTGGTATTTACAAATTACACGTTAATAAATGAAGTAAAATATTTGGTAAAAAGATGAGTGGAGTAAAAATGGAGGAGGTTTTTGGTAGGGATGGATTCTCGGGAAGATTCATTCACAAGCCATATAAAAGCTTTTTAAGCCACATTGGTCACTCAACACTCGGTGTGATCAGAAAAGCTCATCCTTCAAAATCTCCGATCTTTGGCATCTGGGTTTTGCATTTCAGTCTCCACATCATCTTCTTGTACCCAGTTTCTTGTGGGTACGTTCACTGCTGATGGTTCAAAAGGCTGTATTTGAGCGTAGATGAAGTTGATTAGGGTTAAAGATTGGAACTTTTAAAATGGGTTTTCTCTGATTGTAAGATAGTAGAAAAAAGGTGTCAACTTTGAGTAATCAGCTCCACTGTGTCATCATCTTCTCTTCTTCCCCTTTTAGCATGATCCAAGCTTTAATGGCCATTGATTTGCTCCTTGTGATTGTTGTTGTTGTGGTGCTTAAACTATCTTTTTCTGACCAGCAGGTGAAGGTAGGGTTGATCGATGGAAGCTGGTTGTGGAATTGTGAAACCAAAGATTGGATTCGGCCGCAAGGAATTTCTGGGGGAGGGTTTGAATGGCAGTGCTTGGGGCACTCAGCTTTCTAGAAGCTTCCAGACTCTGAAGAACAGGACTGGTGTTGTTCGATCTGTCCTGATAACCAACAATCCTATCAAGACTGCAGTATGTCAAAACCTCACTACAAATTCTTGATTACCATAAGTAATGAGGGTCTTGTAGCTGCTCAGTTTTGCATCAGGCCGCCATGATTTTTGTTTTAAACTATGTTTCAGCCTGTGCAAGCTCCAGTGTTTCCCAGAAAGAAAGCGGATCCTAAGAATGTGGCGTCCATCATCCTCGGAGGAGGCGCCGGAGCACAGCTCTTTCCTCTCACCAGCAGAAGAGCCACACCTGCAGTAATCTCCACAACTTGTTAATACACCTTTGCCTGCATTGATCTTCAGACAAAACTCAGCTGTTCTAAATTCTATATTCTAAGCCATGTTTGTGATCTGCAGGTTCCTGTGGGAGGCTGCTACAGGCTTATAGACATCCCAATGAGCAACTGCATCAACAGCGGCATACACAAGATATTCGTGCTCACTCAGTTCAACTCCGCCTCACTCAACAGGCACATCTCTCGCACATATTTCAGCAATGGCGTAAGCTTTGGTGATGGTTTCGTCGAGGTAGGGGCAGTGCATAGCTAATAAACCTCGTATAGTTTCACTTTCAGATCAAACCGGCTCATGGGTATTTTCTATTCTGACCAGGTTCTCGCAGCAACTCAGACATCTGGGGAAGCAGGAATGAACTGGTTCCAAGGGACTGCTGATGCTGTCAGGCAGTTCACTTGGGTTTTCGAGGTTTTTACTTGACAATTACTCGACCGCTGCTTCTTCACTTTCATCTGCTGATTTAGATCAATTGCAGGATGCCAAGAACAAGAGCATTGAAAATATATTGATCCTTGCTGGGGATCAGCTCTATCGCATGGACTATATGGACTTTGTTCAGGTTCAAAAAAATCTTACTTGCTTTGTTTCCTCCTCTACAAGAGATTTTCTAGCTGACTCCCATTTACATCGTCTCAATATCCATGGCCAGAACCATATTGATCGCGGCGCAGATGTTTCAGTTTCATGTGTGCCGGTGGGAGAAAGGTCTGTTTGTAACTTTAAACACTTTAGAAAAACTTCAGCTGAAATGGTGGATTGTTCTCTGCAGCCGGGCATCTGAGTTTGGATTGATGAAAATGGACAGCAGGGGGAGAATCATCAACTTCTCCGAAAAACCCAAAGGTCCTGAGCTTAAATCCATGGTGAGTAAAACATAAAACACTTCACACCAGTGTGGCCAAGTCCATACATGGAAGGAAAAGTAATGTCTTTTTTTGACTGACTTGCAGGAAGCAGATACAACTCTCATCGGCATGTCTCTGCAGGAAGCCTCGCAGAAACCTTACATTGCGTCGATGGGAGTTTATGTGTTCAAGACAGATGTTTTGTTGAAGCTTCTGAAGCGGAGCTATCCAACAGCGAATGACTTCGGGTCTGAACTAATTCCCTCAGCTCTGGCGGATCATACTGTGAATGTAAGACTGGTTTTAACATCTGAGCCACTGGAATTTTCATAACATCTTCCATTTTTTTTCACAGGCTTACATATTCAGAGATTATTGGGAGGACATAGGAACCTTGCAGTGCTTCTATGAGGCTAACCTGGCCCTGGCAAAAGAGGTAATTCCAATTTCCAAGCACAAAATTTCTTCCTTTTCTCTTTGCTCCTAACTCTTACCCAACTTGCAGAATCCCAAGTTTGAATTCTATGACCCAAAAACTCCAATATTCACATCACCTCGATTCCTACCTCCAACAAAAATTGACCGCTGCCGGGTAAGTCTGCATATCTGACGTCATCTTCGTCAGTTATTTCCTCATTGCATTTCTGAAGCTGAACTTGCTGCCAGATTGTGCAAGCCATAATATCACATGGATGTTTCTTGAGGGAATGTGACATCCAAGGCTCGATTGTGGGCGAGCGCTCAAGACTGGACTTTGGCGTCGAGCTGAAGGTGACTCTCATCTGTTATAAGCTGTTCATGGCTTGAAAGTTGAAGAAATTTTATTTTGATTGCCACAAATTAAAAGTTTCGTTTCGCATCTGCCATCTTTTTTACAGGATACGTTGATGATGGGTGCAGACTATTACCAAACTGAATCTGAAATAGCATCCTTGTTGGCCCAAGGAAAAGTCCCAATTGGAGTCGGAAGTAACACAAAAATCAGGTGAGAATAGATATTCCGATTTACACTCTTATATAATTCAAAAATCTTAGCACGCGAGTCATGATTATGTAATCCAATATATACTAGCATTTCTTCCATTAATCAGCGGATGTGGGAGTGCATATACTTAACGATACACACTCCTTCTTGTGATCATTTCTCACTGCTTTGTTATCCTAGGAACTGCATCATAGACAAGAACGCCAAGATTGGGAAGAACGTCATCATCATGAACAAAGACGTAAGCACAGACGACAGAATCATAACTTTTGTCGAAATTCAGAACTTGTGTTCATTGCCAGTAATCTTGCTCTGCAGGGTGTTCAAGAAGCAGACAGGCCTGAGGATGGATTCTATATTCGATCAGGGATCACCGTAGTTATGGAGAAGGCAACTATCCCAGATGGAACTGTCATATAACATCTCTCGCAGCTCAGCTCAGGTTATCTGTCGGCAGAATGGAGACTGAGAATGGCGGCCGGAGAAGCAGCTCAAGCTTGGAGTTGCAGAAGGCAGACCTGCATCGCAATTTGTATGTATAACAGAGAATATACAGATGAACAAATGTGATGCTTTCTCGGTTTAAATTTGATATGCATGAGTCGCTTGTTTCACTTAGATTTGATGCAATGCAGCAACATTGCCGACATCTGCAACTTGAATTACCAGGATGTTGGGGTTCAGTTGTGGAGCTTGAAGCTCACAGGCAGAACACAAGCTCAGAAACTAACACAAATATCTGAACTAAGAAGCAACAGAGTAACACAACGAGGAAGAACCTAACAGCTACAAGTTCATTTCATAGAGCTACAGAGATGACCAGAGATCTGATGGCCAGCATTCCTCCATCTGTCAGATATTTCATCTACCCTTTTCAATTTTATTTGTTATAGAAAATGAAATGCTGGATCCTGTTTTGTCGTTTTGTGGGATCCAATCCGACCAAAATATCTAAGCAAAAACGACGCCGTTTCAGCTCATCTCTGCCGATTGATCAGCTATATAATAACAAAGCAGAACCCAAGAGGCCACAGAAGTCACATTTTCATAAAAAACAGAATTTGGTAGTTGCAGGATTTCCCATGCATAAGTTTTGATTCTGTATATCAGTGTTGTATTGAATGAACAACTCTATAGACAGATCTTATTGTAGCAGAAACCCACGTAGTGACGTCATGACTCCTGCACTCTGACGTAATGAAATCTGCACAAGGCTCTCTTCCGAGCTTCTGGAGATTAACAAGTTGGAAGATCTTTAGGAGGAGGTAGTATGGACTGCTCTGGGCCTTTCCCATTCTCCACCACAAATGCAGTCTTCAATCCCCACATTGTGTGCAGCTCCAGATGGCAATGCATGAACCAAACCCCTGACAAAATCCACACAGAACATCATCAGACACATCCATGTAAAAACATGTTCCTCAAACATGTCACCGATCAGAATTTCTGCACTCAGAAGTCTTACCTGGGTTGTCGGCTCTGAATCTTATAGCTGTCCATCCCCCAGTGGGCACCCCAACAGTGTTCCTCTCAGGAGGATCCACCAGGTTGTACTTGGCCGGATCTGTTTTGGGGTTGAAATTCCCCAGTCCAGTCCCGACAACAAAAAAGTTATATCCATGGAGATGGAAGGGATGTGACTCAACAGTTAGTAAATTTGTGTCCTGCAACACCAGCTCTACTGTAGAGTTGTACGCCAGTTTGCTGACCCTGGTGCCTTTAGCCGTGCCCAAGTTCGCCGTCAGCGGCGCGCCGGTGTAGTTGAACGGCGTCGGAGGCTGGTCCGGGAAATCAGCTCTGAACACTCCTTTGGTTCCAAAGTAATGCGCTTGCAGAAGTCCAACCTGCGGCATCACAAATGTGATGTTGTTCAGAGCAGCCGTGAGTTGAGTCCCATTGAGGCATGTTGGGCACTGGTTCACGCCCAGTCCAATGGTGTAAAACAAGTGTCTGTCGACCCTCATCGGCACGTTCGCCGGAAACGCGCCGGAGTTCAGGTTCCGGAGCTTGGCAGTGTAGTTTAGTGCGTATGACGTGTCATTGGGTAAAGGGAGAACAGGGAGCTCAGGGAAGACAGTGTTGGGGACACCCTTGTACTGAAATATGGCCATGGCTGTCTTGTTGTCTATGCTGAGCGGCACGTCCATGAAAGGCCTGGCTCCCATGTAGTACCTGTTAATAAACGAAAAGGTAAGCAAAAGACATAAAATTTGTTACCCAATTCATCACAGAACGCGACTATGTCTGGTACCTTCCTGGAGCTTGGGTGGCTCCGACGAGGACATTGGTGGTCTGGCCGGGGCCGAGGAGGATTGCGTTTGTGGCGAAAGGCTTGGTGTACACAGCATCAATCTCCACCACCGTCATGGTGTGGTTTGCTATGGCGAAGAAGAGCTCATCATTGAGAGCAGCGTTGATGATCCTCAGCAGGTATGTTTTTCCTTGCTCCACCTCCATGACATAAGTATCTGAAAAACCCAGAAAAATGAGATCAGTCCTGGACCAAATGAGTCCATTTTGGGACAGTTTGTGAGCCTACATTTTTCAGAACAAGGGAAGAGAGGTCCTGGTTTTCCATTGATGGTGTGAGCATCAGACATGTTTGGAGGCAGACCCATCTGGTTTCCTTGCTTCACCACATCCTCCACATCATTGTTCCACCATTCTCCTGCTCAAACCAGAAATCCAATGATACCCAATTAGACCCACAAATGTTATGATCTTATTTCGGTTTATACTTCTATATATACTAGCATTTCTTTCATTAATCGATCGATGTGATACAAATTGACAAATGCGTATACTTAACAAAACGACATATGAGCCAATCTTAACCAACCTAGGATGAGGTTGGATTCCTGGTAAGGCTGTGGGAAAGGGAAAGGAGTTCCTTGTTTGGGCAGGATCACAATAGCGCCATAGACAGTGGCTCTGAGCCACAAAATGTGGGCATGCCACCAAAGTGTCCCTCTCTGCCCGGCCACGGTGAAGTTGTAAGTGTAGCTTTGGCCGCCCTGGATCGGACACTGAGTGATGTAGGCTGGTCCATCTGCCCACCCGTTGCGAAACTGCTTCAGCCCGTGCCTGAACCAGACGAAAAAATGTGTTTTTTTCAGGGTCATGAAAACATGATCATGCAGGAAACATCATAGGACAGTTACAGACCAGTGGATGGAAATGTTGTACTGGGCGTGGTTTGTGACATTGATGAGCACATTGTCGCCTTCTCTGGCGTATACTGTCGGCCCTGGGAACAAGCCGTTTACAGTGACAATAGGCTTTGCATGGCACAACCTGCTCACATTAGTAGCTTTGATCTGCAGATAAGAAGAAACAAAATGCTCAAAAAAACAGCTCAAACAAGGTCTCTGCAATGGTCTCCAATGTCCACCAACTCACATCAAAGTTATAAGTCTTGATGGCAGCTTCAGCATGATTGGCAAACAGACCCAGAACAAGACATCCCCAGATGATCAAACTCATGTTTTTTAAGGATGCTGGAATTGGAGCAAGTCTAGGCTTAGATGATTATAATGATTAATGAGGAGGATGATGCTAGATGGTTGAGCAAGTATGGGCTATATAGAGTGGACTAAAATGGCTAAAAATACATAATTGTTGCTATCAGATTCTGGTAACAACAGAGACAACATTGTTGATTAAGATTGGGCAGGAACCCAGGTAGAGTGGGAGGTTTGGATATGTTGTTGTATAGCTTGTAAGCAATGTGTAAGCTTGGAGATAAGGACTTATTGACATCAACCCAAACTTGAAGTGTAGAGAAAATTAGAGTATTTTCATGCATTAAAATTTGGAAGAGATGATGATGATATGGTGACTGGTGAGAGGTACATGCAGCCTAATTTGAAGCTTGCTATGGCAACTTTACTCTAAAGGGAAGATATCATGAGCTACTTTTTTAGGGCATTCTTCATATATCTATGTGTATGTCCTCCTTGCTTTATGTGTAATCTTCCTTTGAGTTATGCGACAGAGTAGATATATATCGACTTTTTGTCGATCTCTTATTTGTAACTGTCTCATATTAAATTATAATAAGTAATCGTCATTTTATGCGCATGTTACCACATATATCTTCAATCAAATTGAATAGAGAGACAATTGAGATTGAACCGGTATGTGGGTGCATTGCATTTCAATGTCAATAGCAATTAGTAGGATTAGGATTTAAGAAATTCATCAAATGGGGACCAAGTTACCTATGTTGAAAACTACAGGGACCTAATTGAAAATACCAAGAAAGCAAGGGGCAAAATCACTATTGGGTTTGTTGATTCGGGCTGTATATATATTTATCAAGCCCATTAAGAAGAAGGCCCAATAAGGAAAAGCCCGCTAACTAAACTGAGCAGGACCAGTCAACGCGGTCTTGCGTCCATGTTCGTCTCTGGCTTCGTTTTGTATTTCGCCGTCGCCGGATTCTTGAACTTCGCCAAAGGTAACGTAGCCGGTAGCAACCGGAAAAAAGAGGAGATTCGGCAGTTAAAGGTTACGATTTCTAGCCGATGTTCCAATTTTTGGTTTCAGTGTATAATTCGAAGTTCATTGCTGCTAACTGATCTCTGAGGGGCTAACGAATGCTGCGTAGAATTGCAACGGTGGAAACTAGTGACGTAATAAGGCGATGCTTCTAGCAGTGCTGAGTGTACTTTTGTATTTGATGATCGTTGGATAGCGTTGCGCTCGAAATAAGAGGAGACTTAGGGTTTATGTGAAGCCAGATTTTTTTTAATGTATTTAAAATATTTGTGCAAATATTGTTGAGACCTGAGTGTGTAAATGGAATTGGGATTTAAGACTGAGATGATGTTTTCTGTTGTGAAGGTATCCAATCCATATTGATTAAAATGGGTCAAGTGGAAAGTCATGTAGCTGCTCTTGCTGATCAGGGCCCCAAGGCAGTGACTCCATCGTCGAATGTTTCGGATACTCGTCAACCAGAAACTATGGAATCCCTAATATCGGGTATGATTTTTTCTTGTTTGTGGTAATGTGTATGGCGCTTCATGTTTTCATGCGAGGCTTGTCTATTTTCTATTTTGTGTACATGTTTCAAAAAAAGGAAAATTTCCAACACATGATTTTGACTGAAGTTATTTAACCAGTGAGAGTTAAGTTTTATTCTTATGTGGGTTATAGCTACACTTGAATATTAACTTGACTTCATGTCCTGTACAGAAGCCATGGCGTATAACACTGACGTGAACGAGGTTCATTAATTTTAGAGCTACACTTGACTCGGTTGAAATTACTTACGCATTTGAATTGCTGTCTGATGCATGTGCTATTCTGATTTCAGTCTCTTGATGCGAGAGTTGAAAAAGCTTTGGAGTGTCCATGTGTAGCAGACTTAAGGAGTGGCTCCTGTGGAGTTTCATTTACTGAAGCCTTCAGATGTTTTCTCAAGAGCACGGCCGAAGAGAAAGTAATAGTAGATTATTGCATATGTTATCATATGACATAACTAATAGTATCAGTGATTCATTCGTTAGCATGAAAATTTGCACATATATGACCCACCTGTGTCACCGCTGTTTACTTATAGGGCTCAGACTGTGTTACTCCATTCATACAATTACAGAAATGTATTGAAGCTAACCCAAACGCGTTCTCAAAGGATGTACTGGGTGAAAATGAAGAGACAAAAGAAACAAATGAAGAAGAAGAATACAAGATTATCCCTCCTTTATGGTCTGTTGATCGTCCTCCAAGTCCAAGGTCCAAAATCTGAAGGAGGAAACTCAGGTTCATACAAATAGAGGGTCATTTCATGTCTGGGACCTTTAACCATATGCATTACTTTACTGGCAATTCTTGCATGACTACTATGTTATTTTTAAGTTACCTTTTCAAGGTGAATCAGAACATACAACTTTTCATTGTCTTTGGAGCATTATTGAAATAAAAACTACACTTTTGTTCAACGAGAAAGATTCATGTGAGAAGGAACGCATGAGGATACCAGCATGCATCATTCATTGAGCATTTAGCATAACTATCTGCACATCCGTGAACTGTGCCTGTAGATAATTTATGTAGGTGTGACAGAGGAACGAGCTATGGCTACATTGTTTGTGAACTTGGACATTGTTCATCCTCCATGGATGCTACAGAGGCTTCATCCTGGTGAGTGCAATGAAAGGCATGAGTTACCTCTTTCATATATACACTTTATATTATCTACTGCTTTTCATTGTTACAGTAGATGGTTATGAATTCCGTTATGTAAAGAAGAATGTAACTAATGGATGTGTACCTTTGATCCTCAGTTGCATCTAAGCTTCCATTACCAGCTTTCTTATACTCTGGCAGCGGCACAAGGCCTGATTCTATATCCTTTATATCCTTAACAAGTAGCCTGTAGTGCCTCTTTACTTCCTCTTCACTCTTCTCCCCTACAGCCTTAGCAACTTGATGCCACCTTTCTGGGTTTTCCTGGCTGTAGATGGCCAGCGCCATTTCAAACTTCTTGTTTTGCATGGATGTCCACTGGGAGCCTGCATCGGTAGACATTGAGGTATTTTTTGCTGAGAGTTTCGGCTTTGTTTCTGTCGTAATACCCTGTGAGGGTGCCTGTTCTATATATAATTACTGTAGTACATTTAAATGAGCGTCGGAATATAATGCTTAAAAGTTTGACAGTTCGCTTGCATGTTCTAGACTACCCCTATAACATCTGTAAAAAGTTGGAAAAAGATCGTCTATAAATTACTTTGATGACTGATGCCTACTTTTCCCAGATTTAGAACATTGGTTGTTGATCTTGCAGGTTGATTTATTGAGCTTACATTTGCGCTAATGCCAAAAATTTCCTTAAAGACAGCGATGAATCCTATGCATAGAAACCATGAAGCTGTATCCCAGTGAGTGATCATGTACTATCTGTTTTACATTTCATGCAATGCAGTTGGTGTTAGATCATTCAGTAATTGTCTGCAGTAATGTCTCTTTTTGAGTAAAGGAAAAGATGACAGTGGTACCATTGTAACGTTGAAACCTATTACTACTGACATATCTGATTATGTCTTTGATGTCATGATGATTAGGAAATGGTCTATATCGCTCTATCATTTTTACCCTCGGTTACTATCAATTGATGTGTTTTATGTACTCTTACTAGCAGTTCTGGATCACCATTTTGAGCAACAGCTTTGATCCCCGGCTGTGCAGTTAAGACTTGATCTCCAGTCAGTCTTCCACACACAGGTATGCATCTAGGCCTTGCATGACCTTATCCAAGCTCATCCACAAAAGCATGACTTAGGTTATGTCGTTTCTTGGATTCTCATCTCCCTGTCTTAGGGGCTGTTTTTGTGCTCTGGCCATGGTCCTACCCTACAACTCAGGAAGCCAATTATTCAAAAGCATCTTCTAAATACGAGTACTCCTTATAATTGCATCAATTTGTCATTCATTCGGATTTAGCTTAGCATTATCCTCATAACCATTGCCTATTCTTGACAACTCTTGCTCAATTTAGAAGATGGTTGATGCTTCTCTATATGATTATGGTGACAAAGAGCAATCACTTTCTTCTACCTACCAGAAAACATTATGTTACACAATCAAAGGGGTGGATAGACACACATACATACACAAGGACAATTATGCTTTTTGAAAGTCATAGTTTTGAATCTTCTCCTTTCTTCAAACCCAGGCTACTTTATTCAAATCCTGACAATTTGATGATTACATTACATCCCTTTTTCAATCTCTTTCTTTTGCAGGAGATGTCCATTCTGCTCGTTCAAATTCAATTATCAAATTTCTTAATGTTTTATAGCTACCAATAACTTGGATCATTCTGCTCATAAAGACCACTTAAACTCGTGTGTCTTCTCATTTCAAGATCCTGGGTGTCGACATGGGCAACAAATAAATCTGCAGTGGTTCAACCACTCCCTCTAACTTTATATCATTTTATAAAAGCTGCGGCAGATTTGAAATATATCGAAACTTCCATTTGTAATTGTTTCTTAAATCGTATATGATTATCTTAATGATCAAAAATGGTGGCTGTATAAATCATCATCTCAGAATCGGTAAGAGTTATTTTTAATCATTATTTTGACAACATGTGGTTTTGGTATTTTACAATTATGTATCACTTTTTTCTTTTTCAGAAAAGGGAAAAATAAAGCAGTTCCAATCACGAGACGAACCGAATTCAATCCACCGGTTCGGAACCAGAGCCAACCGAATTGTGGCTCGGTTCGGTTCGGGTCACCATTCTCTGATCACAGGTGTTGTTGGCTGCCATGGGCATCGACTGAAGCTCCAAGCTCCGCAACTTCTTCCATCTTCGAATGCTTTACAGTTCGCTGTTGATAAATGCAGAGAGGTGACCGTCACACTCCTCTCGCTTTCTCTCTCCGGAATTATTAGGCTGTTATTTTAATGGCGGAATCCAACTGTCGTCATCAACCGAAGAAGAAGATGGCGACGAAAGACAGAGCGGAGAGCAGTTGGTGACGAGAAAAGACAAAAGGACCAAGCGGAGGGTGGAGAACTGTTTGCGCATTGTATATTCAGGTGACAGCTGGCTTCTTGCTGCCGCTGCATTTTTTCCAGTTTTGAGATTTTGGCAGTGAAGGAAAGTGTCATATAGGTGTGCTGTCGGTAACCCTAATTTTCGGGTTGGAGGATTATGTGTGGGAGGCAACGCGTGTGCGTAGATTGTTTTTATTGCTATTGCTGTTGTGGTTGGAGATATGATGGTGGATTTGAGAATTAGGGGTTTAGTGGTGGTATTAGGGTTTTGGTTGGTGATGTTGGATCAGAGTAGTGGTGCATTGGTGTCTTATGCGGAGAGAAGGGCTTTGATTAACCTGAGGTCCACTCTTGGATTGAGAAGTAAGGACTGGCCTATCAAGGAGGATCCTTGCTTGGTGTGGAATGGGATTCAGTGTGAAAATGGGCATGTGGTTGGCATAAATATTTCTGGGTTTAGGAGGACTCGGCTTGGAAGAAAGAATCCTCAGTTTGCTGTAGAGGCTCTTGCGAATTTGACTTTGTTAGCTTCGTTTAATGCTTCCAAGTTTTTACTTCCAGGATCGATTCCCGATTGGTTTGGCCTGCAAATGAGGTCTCTTCAGGTTTTAGATCTTCGTTTCTGTTCTATTGTTGGATCTATACCTGTGAGTTTGGGGAATTCAACTGCTTTGACTAGTATATACCTCTCTGATAATAATATTACTGGCATTATTCCTGTGAGTTTTGGGAAGCTGGTGAGTCTATACGTGCTTGATATTGCCCGTAATTCTATTTCTGGGGACATTCCTTCTTCTCTTACATATTTGGAAAACCTTTCTGTCCTTGACTTGTCTTATAATTTGTTGGCGGGGCCAATTCCTTTGGCTATTGGCACATTATCGAAGCTCCAGGTCCTCACTCTTGCTGGCAATAATCTCTCTTCCACAATACCAGCCCAACTAGGTAATCTTACTAGCCTTGTGGACCTTGATTTGAGTTTTAATCTGCTGTCTGGGTCAGTGCCTCCCGATTTAAGAGGGTTAAAGAATTTGCAGAGAATGGTGATTGGGAATAACCGACTGTCCAGCTCATTGTCCAGCAATATGTTCCTCACAATGAACCAGTTGCAAGTTGTGACTTTGAGTCATAACAACTTCAGTGGGACTCTTCCTGACACGATTTGGTCGATGCCTAGGCTGCGTTTCTTTGATGGGTCAGACAACAGTTTCACCAGTGTTCTGCCTAATCTTACCTTCAATGCTAATGGCAGAGACGTAGTGTGCAATCTTTCTCAAAACATGTTCTATGGGACCATCACATCTTTCATAGATGGTTTTAGGTTTGTTAATCTTTCTGGAAATTATTTTGAAGGCAAGCCTCCAGATTATGCTTTGAGAAAAGCTTCCCTTGACAGGAATTGCCTTCAGAAGTTGTCTAATCAAAGGACTACAGCGGAATGCTTATCATTCTATTTTCAGAGAGGTCTATCTTTTGATAACTTTGGATCCCCAAATGCATCTTCTAAAAATAGGCTTCGAACTTTAATCATAGCAGCTGGAGCTGTGGGGAGCATTCTGTTGATTTTAGTAATAGTAAGCTTGTTGGTATTGCTGCTCATATGTGCCCGCCGAAGAGGAGGTTTGAGTCCCAGACGGAATGGTGTAGGACCTGTTCCTGCTGAAGATAGTTCACAACTTCCCGGTTCGTCTATGGATTTTTCTAATCTTGGCGAAGCATTTACCTATGAGCAGTTGCTCCAAGCTACTAATGAGTTTAATCATAGTTGTCTCCTCAAACATGGACACTCTGGAGATCTGTTTCGGGGCGTATTGGAAGGTGGGGTTCCTGTAGTGATCAAAAAAATTAATTGGCAATCACACAAAAAAGAGGGATACTTGGTAGAATTGGATTTTTTATGTAAAGTTTCACACGTAAGATTCGTTCCCCTGTTAGGACATTACTTGGACAATGAAAACGAGAAATTATTGGTTTACAAGTTTATGGCAAATGGAGATTTGTCAAATGCTTTGTTCAGAAAAACAGAGTCAGAAGATGATAATATACAGTCATTGGATTGGATCACAAGATTAAAGATCGCAACTGGAGCAGCAGAAGGTCTATCCTATTTACATCATGAATGCACTCCACCACTTGTTCATAGGTATCTCTTGACCTTTTTATTTTCTTCCTATGTTGTTTCTGTGACTTCCTGTATATCCGTAAACGTAAAAATGATAATTTTCTCTGAAAATGCTGTAATATTTGGTGTAGAGATTATGTCCTTAAACAAGATTAGTCAAGTCTTGCAACTTAGAGGACATCTCCATGTTATTTTCCCAGCAAGATTAACGATTTCATTATGCTTGCTTTGACCTGTCACTTAACCTGTATTCCAAAAGCATGTCCATTAAATCCTTTTTTACGATTCATTAAAGACAAAGGCATGGAATTAGATTTTTCAACTTTTAAGGATCTGATGACACAATAAAAGTTCAAACAAGGCACATATGAAGGCCGTCCTCCCCCCTCCCTGCAGCAAAATAAAAATACAACTAATAATCTGATAGTTTGCGGAATTACTGTGGGATCCATGTATAAAGCTGTAAATTTTAATGACTTTGAAGTTTATGGACATGTGCTCACTCTTCTTATTGGCACTTGTAGAGATGTTCAAGCAAGCAGCATATTCCTTGATGATAGATTTGAAGTCAGATTCGGAAGCCTCAGTAGTGTTCATGCTCAAGAATCGGATGTCCATCAAAGTAGGATCACAAAGTTTTTGCGGTTGCCTCAGTAAGTATCAGACTTGTTCATGTTACATAATTTTATAATTTATTTATGGGTTCACATTCATTGTTTGTGTTTATCAATGATGGTTATCGGTATTTTCTTGTGTCAGAATTCTTTCATATAGTTTGAAAGTTCAACTTTGTCAATGAAATCAAATATTCTTGGATGTTAAACTTTTGTTTGTGAACTTGCAGGACATCCGAACAGGGCACTTCTGGTACGTTTAATTGTACATCACTGGTTAAATTGTGATTTTCTGAATTTACTGTAAACTTGTTTCCATTCATATACTTCCGCTAGAAGTTAGAATATGGATGCATTATTATGATGGATTGTGTTGCTTGGACTAGGTTCAGCAACTGCTACTTGCGCCTACGATGTTTACTGCTTTGGCAAAGTGTTATTGGAGCTGGTAACAGGTAACATTGGTATCAGCGCATCCGATGACAAGTCATTGAAGGAATGGTTAGACCGCACGTTACCTTTCATAAATGTCTTTGATAAAGAGCTCTTGACAAAGATTTTAGACCCCTCTCTGTTAGTTGATGATGATTTACTGGAAGAAGTTTGGGCCATGGCCATAGTTGCAAAATCCTGTGTCAATCCCAGGCCTTCAAGACGCCCCCTCATGAAATATGTCCTGAAAGCTCTGGAGGACCCATTAAGAGTTGTAAGACCTGAAACCAACTCTGGGAGGCTTCGAACAGGGTCTTTTAGAGGGTCATGGAATCCTGCTGCCTTATTTGGTAGCTGGCGACACAGCTCTTCCAAGGACCATGCAGCTGCAATGCCCAGTACATCAACTCAAGTACAGGAACCAAGTGTATATTTGAAACAATCAGAAAATATAAGGTCTCAGGGTAGTAGTGGCATAGAATCCTCACAAAGAAGTCACTCAAAGGAATCTCTTCGTACACCATCTGACCTTCATCGCCCTGCGGATAGACCTCACGGGGATTAGAAGAAGTACATTCTGGGCAGTTCATCATTCTTTCTAATCGTCTACTGGTATTCTCCTGAAAGCATTATTACCAGGGTGGTGGATTCTCAAACTGGGGAGGAGCCCTTGAAAAAAAGATAAGTGCAGCAACTTTGATGATTGCTTCTTATTTGTTGATTCTTGAAGCTGCAGTATTCCACTCCAATACCCAAAAATTGATGCATCTCCATTGTTTTCCCAATGTTAAGAAGAAAGTTCTTCCTCATCTTCATTACATTTGTTTTGCCACATTGCTTTTACCTCTTCCTCAATATGCCAAGTTTCCCATCTTCATGATGACACTAGACTATAGACCATGGGACCAAGCTGCTAAAATTTTTACTATAAGCAACTGAAAACATACATGAGATCCATTGTCGTCCAGTGGTTAGGATATCTGGCTTTCACCCAGGAGACCCGGGTTCAATTCCCGGCAATGGAAGTTAAGGATGTTTTTTTTTCTGCAAGAAAAAAAGTGGGTGCCCTTATCCAAACCATGATGCTATCTATCACAAACCAAACCATAATAACGACCGACCATACAAAAGTTGGTGCACCATGCTAGCCTCCCTCCATCTCCCTCTCCCTCTCCCTCCCAACAACAACACACCTGCATCAGCCATCACCTCCTTGTCAAATTCCTTCACTCCAACCCCGCCGCTTCCGGCCCAGTTCCTCCGCTTTCGAACCTCGCACCGTGAGAATTTCCGCTACCTCAAAACCTTGGGAATTCTTGACCCCAATTCCAAGTTGTACAAATCTCCATCCCCTGAAAATGTTGACAAGATCCTCTCAACGGTCCAGTTTTTCATATCAAAAGGCTTCTCCACCTCTGACTTGCAGAGACTCGCTTTCCTCTGCCCCCAGCTGTTCTACCCTGATTTTGACCCCGCCTACATTCAACCAGTTTTCGACTTTTTAGCAACTGAGCTACCCGCTTCCCCGGAGCAATGCCGGGGACTCATTGCCCGGTGTCCGGAGCTCCTCTTATCAGACGTTGATCTTTGTTTGAGACAGAGTTTGATGTACTTGAAGAGCCTGGGTGTGGAGAAGCTGAGTGAGCCCACAACGCTGAATGCTCATTTGTTGAATACCAGAGTTCCCAGGCTGGCGGAGAAGGTGAGGTTTTTGAGGAGCGTGGGGCTGTCGTCCGAGGAGGCTGCCACAGTTTGTGCGAGGTTTCCGGCCATTTTTGGGTACAGTGTGGAGCATAATCTGAGGAGGAAGGTGGAGTTTTTAAAGGTGATGAAGATGAGTGCTGTGGAGGTGTTGAATGGGTTTCCTCAGTATCTGGGGTTCAGTTTGGAGAGGAGGGTTGCTCCAAGGTTCCTGCATTTAGAGAAGAAGAATGTCAAGGTTCCATTGAAGAGGATGCTCATGTGGGGAGATGAAAAGTTCTATGCCAAATGGAAGTAGACAACAACAGATGACATTAAGAAAATGGGCATGGTCTCCCTGTAGCACTCAAAATTTATAACTAGTGTTTTGGAGTGATACATAATCAAAAGAATGGAAAACAAGTAGTGTTATGATGTAGACAAAGGGAAGCACTGAGGAGTATGGTTGTATGATATGATGCACTTTCTTCTGGTCTGGTCTAGCCGCTGGCTACAATTTCATGAATTGCATCACTAACGGATTCATCATCTGATCTGACCACTAGCTTCATTGCAACCTCCTTGCCATCTATACCGAATGATAAACGAACTAGGACCTTAACATTGCCGATGAATACTCCTGAGAGAAGGCAGGTATGCGATCTGGAGTTGCTTGGGACAATTTCAGTACCCTGAGAAAACGGCAAGGAGTGAGATTAGAGTCACTTGCATCTTCAACTTCATTGTGGTCAAAAATGAATCTCCTATCTCTCATTATTTTATTAAACACTAAGCTAACTGCTCGTATCAATACAAAAATGTGGCACATTTACCTCACAAGGTTGCATGCCTAACAGGCTAATGACAGCACCCACAGCTTCCGCGAGGCTCTCTCGGGGGCCAAGCCCATACTCGTCTACCCTTTCTGTTTCCAGGTCCATGCTTTCCCAGGCATTCCTGAAGTTGGAAACACCTGTTTTCAATATGTAATCTGCCGCTACAACTTCAAGTTCCTCAAGCTGATATTCATCTTCAACACCATCATCATCAGCCTCGTTAGTAGATGGGTCAACCTGGAGAATCCCACATACTCCATATAAGAAAATAAACCATGCAGGCAATACTCAAACATCTTTCCTTCATGGATCGAATCATAAGGCGTTAAAAGTAAATTGTGGCTCGGCATGCTATGCAGCATGGTGCTGTGGTTTGGTGTAACCAGCAAAGTAATTTATGGCACACGATACATATATAACCAAGTTCACAGTCAGACACATTGCTTTAAAGAAAAAAGCACACAACGTTATATACCTCTTTAACGATGAATCTCAACATGTTGGTGAACTTGCCAACTGCAGGAACTCCATCTGGCTTCTCAAAAGCAACAAAAGTTTGTCCAGGAGTATCGTAGGGAAGAGATCTTAGAGGTTTTGTCACAACCTCAGAGAATTCCTCAGCTTCTGAAGCATCTACAATGACAGTGACCTGATAAAATAAAATAAAATAAATATTATGTAATAATAGATATATTGACTGCTGATAGAATATAAACCATCATAGTACATAGAATCAAGAATACCTCTTCCAATAGTTGTTCTGGAACTGTGTTTGTGCAGTTGTACTGGAACACCACATGCCGATCAAATATGTGTTTGACGACATTAACAGCATATTCAGTTTCTGCCTCAGTAAGCTCCACTGGTGATGAGGACTGTGGAAGACAGTACAAAGATATTACATCATCCAATGTGGTATACATGATACAGACACTGAACGAATGTGCAAACCTTGAAAAGCTTTCCAAAGGTTGAGAACTCAGGTATTGAAGAAAGCAGCTTTTCATAAGCATCAACAGACGAGGCTGGAGCACTTGGAGGGGCGCCCAGACCAGTTGACTTTTTACCAGTAGCTTTCTTGTCTCCAACTGTTTGTGACTTGACCTCCTTCGGTACAGAAATAAGGTCAAATGGTTCTTCAGATGGCTCCTGTATTAGGTAGTCTATCATGAGATCATGACTTCTAACAATATAAACCTACCTTGATTGATCATAAAAACTTACATAATTTTTCAAACTCGTCTCCAAATTGGACAATGGAACACCCAGTGATCCAAACAGAAAATCTTTAATATCTTCAGTAGTTTCAACAACTTCACCATCACCGCCTAGCGTATTGAGATAAAGAGTTGCTCTATCGCGAACCTGCAGATCAAGGAATTCGCAATCACTTAACACGGCTGAACTGTTAGATGATGCCATATTTATTTAAGTAAAATCGATTTTCACGATGACATATTGCTGAAGAAAATGTACTCAAAATATATAAGAGATGGAAAGACTCACTTCATCATCACTATCAAACAGACAGCGCCCCAAAAGAACAAAAATACGTGGCTGCAGAAGATAATCGACAAAAATGTTATGACTTTCAGAAGCAAGGAACCCAGTTTCATTCTTGGGGCTTTGAAATGAGGTGCTGCAATACCTTCAAAGAGTCAACCATCGCACCAAACCTTGCCAACGTGCTGATAGCACTGGCCCTAACAGTTGGGTTTTCAAGAATGACTCGGTTGTAGATATAACGAATGTACTTGCTGGGATCTGAGGTTTTTGGTCCTTCAATCCCCAGAAAATGAAGTATCTGGTAAAACCAGAAGTTATGCACATAAACTGATTGGACCCAATACTATTAAATGAATATAACAATAAAATATGTAAAGCATATTTGACAAACTAACAGGCACACCTGAGTGGATAAGTAAGTGAATTCACAGTCCTCAATGAACTCACACAAGTGAAGCAATCCACTTTCTTTTGCATCTGGAATATCTCTAATGAGAATTACGATTGAATCCACAATTGCTTTCTTGTATTCAAATCCACCTTCCTCTCTAAGGATGTTGCTTAAGAAGTTCATTCTGGAAAGTCAGAATTCCATATTAGACTTTAGCTGGAAAATACGATAGTCTTAACAAAATAATAATACAGCCAGAATAACACTCTACTAGGATCAAGCAAGAGAATCACTTACAGTGCCCTGTACTTCAGCGGGAATTTGATACATAATGATCTGATTGCCTCCACTACAACAATTTTAAATTCATCAGCAATGTCTGACATGAAATTGGTAATTTGCTTCATCAAACGATCCACGCTAGACTCATTTCCAGTTTTCAGAAGAGTGGTTATGGCCAGAGTTGCAATACTACGGTTCTGGTCGGAGATCAAGCTCTCCATGTCTATGTTGCAGTTGGTGACAGCCATTGGATGTGTCATTGCCACCTGCATTTAGTTGAGTTGTGTATCATTACCGTCTAAATCATTATCAAGTCTACAAAGGGGAGGACAGTTATCTAGTAACTTGTGACCAAAACATACCTTGTTCAGAGTTCGAACAGCAGCAAACCTTAAAACTGGCTTGGATGAGCTCAGAAAGAGCTGAAGAACAGTAATTGCAGGTGTCAACTCTCGGGTGGTAGCACCATTCAGCTCTGTGATTGCTCTTGCCGCTTCAAAAATAACCATTTCTGCCTTGTGACGAAGGCAGCCCTCTAGAAAGTCATAAAATGGGCGATCGCCAGTTTGAGAATTGTTACCCGACTCACGGATAACCTGGTATTCATATATGGATGTCAGTGATCTGACTATTTATGGAAAAAACAATCTTATAATTGATAAGAGCATACAAGTCACCTGACTAGTGTAGCGAATTAATAGACACTGAGCCAAAGGAGAACGAACACTGCCTTTAGTTAAGCTGGAAACCAGTTTGCTTACAGCTAACCGGTCATTCTGCCGGATCTGCGTATTCAGAAAAACACGGTGGAACTTACCTCAGCAAAGAGTAGATAACCTTCTAAAATAAAGTGCAAACCTTTTGATCAAAGAGGTATCCAAATACATAATCCGTGACCACAGAGTACTAATGTAACAGATTCAAATACCATAAAATAAAGTGTCAATCTTTTATCAAAACAGCATCTGAAGACATGATCCATGATTACTCTATGAACTCTGACATGCTTCATTACTAATTCTGACCACGCATACATGAGGAATAATGTTGCTACTTCCATCATCAAATATGAATAGATAAGTTTTGTGGAATATTTCCGACATAAACACAAGACATATTTTAATGAGAGTAAAATATGGTGGCATACCTGATGCAGCAGAGCTAAAGCGTGGAACTGTACAAGGGCGGCCCTAGATTGAACAGCTTCCTGCACCTCATTGCTCCATCGTTTAACTATCTCTGGGTTTGTCTGGCAGTAAGTTGTATAGATGAGTAACTTTGAACAAGCCACAGCAGTTCAAGACGTATCCAGTGGTCTAAGGTACAGCTGACAATTAAAGTTAAACTGTACCTGGAGTAAATGAATGCCACTGACTATAGCTGCACTAGCGACAACAGGATTCTTGTCCACAATGGCTTGTTTTAAGTACCTCTCAATTTGTGTGAGAAGAGTCCCATCAATTATGCGACAAAGAACACGAATGGCATTTGCGCGGTACATATCTGTCTTGCTATTCATATCCTTCATAAGCGAGCTTGTAACAATAATAACCTTCATCCAAATATATGGTTAAGGTGAGTTTAAATTCCTAAATATCATGCCAGCACCGACTAAACATTCCAAGAACATAGCGAGAACCTCATCTGCTGATGGAGAGAGCTCCTTTATAATAAGATACACCATTCTCCTCAAACTCATATCTCTGGACTGAAAAAGCTTAGTAACAGAGAAAAATACTTCCGTGGCCTCCACCTATGAGAAATATCCGGACAAATAATCAGAAAAAATGCAACTTCTTTCATATGCCCCTAGTTCTCAGAGAAATCCATATAAAAATAACAGCAGACCTTGGTGAAAGTCTCTCCTTGGTTCAATAAAAACAGTAGCTTTGTGATGACCTACAAACAGACACAGATTGGATAAAATATAGTTCATTACTTTCAAAATTAACTCAAATGAGATTAAAAGAACAAACTTTACCTGATTACATCTCCTCGGTTCCAGCTGAGGGTCGTTAAAAACCCTAGCTTCCTGAAGCACTGCACCTTTCTCAATCCCCAAAAAAGGCGAGTACTCCTCTGCACATCATCCAAAGTATCCCCTCAAAATCCAGATCCAAACAATACATCACCTCTCTAAATCACAAAAAACCCTAACATATCCAATACACATCTCAACTTCATCCTGAAACCACAATGGTCACCTCTCAAAGTCAAATCCCCCCAGATTGGACTCCCAATTATCCCAGTTCATACCATAACACCCAGATCCGAACATTCGCACATTATCCACCAATCACACTACCCTCACAACCAATACATGCACTCGTAATCAACCACAACACAGATCCAAGAACGCTCCTTACATAAAATATTTCAAAGCAAAGTACGACGAAAAAACACTCCGTTAACTGAGATCAGAAAAACGAACCTTCGTCATCGCGATCGTCGTCTTTCTTCACGAGCGGCTGGGCCATAGCGGTCGGAATCTGGAAACGAATCGGTCGGAATAAGATACAAATTGATCGGAATCTCAAAACTGCGGTTCAGATTTCGTCGGCGACTTTCTTACCTGGCGCAATCTCGAGATCTCTCGTCGCTCTCGATTTCCAGTCGGCGTTCTGATGCGAGCGAGATTCAGCGAACGAGTTCATCGTTCTTTAACGCTTCGAGAGGTGTTTGGTAACACGGATAGAAAAGTTCCAGTTCGGATTAATCCCCGATTGGGAAAAGGATAGAGTTATTCCAATAACGTACAGCGAAATGAGAAGATGTTCTTTGTTGGATTTTATATTCGTTTAAACAAACAAAGGACGATTTGCTTTCATAGATGTAGCCGGATGGTGATCGATATCTCTCACGTTTCGGATCGGTTTTGAATTTTAGCAACTAAATAATCATCGTTACCCATCACAATTCTGTCAACATGGGTAACATCAAACACAAATTTCAGCAACAATTGACCCGAGCCACGACATTCCATAGAGCAGATCTGTCCTGTTAACTTTTGTCCGGTGGCATTCATTCTGTTAACAAATCTATTCTCCAAATCGGGTCGAAAGCAGTGCTCGAAAGCAGTGCGTTGAGTATATGTACTTGGAAATTAGTTTCGACAATGATGTCAGATGTTTAATGGAGCTCCACTCTCAGAGGTACCATGGCAACACATACCACCTGATCAATAAGAACTGCAGACCTATGCAAAAAGCTGACAGGGAATCCGATAAACCTCAGTCGGCACCATTTCTAGCCATGAAAATTTCTTGAAGAAGATCATACACCATCTGTAAGGTCGACAGAAAGCAACCTTACAGCTCATAAATGGGGTCCTCTCAGCTTTTTTCTATAAGTGTTCAAAATGGTTCTGATTGATTAGCTGAGACAAATCATCGAACACCTAGCCTGCAACCCTAATCAGGTTCTGAAAGTCCTCAACTTTCTGACTCAGATTCCGAATCTCCAATGGGGAAAGGAGGAGGCAGCTGCTGCTCCAAAGCCCCACAACCAATCTCATCCGACCAAATCGAAAACTCAGAAAACCCAATCCCGACCGAAACTCCGACTGCGGGCAATAAGGGAGCCGCAATTGAGATCGAGGAGAGGAGGAACCTGAGAGTGTTCATCGTGTTCTACTCCATGTACGGACATGTGGAGCTTCTCGCTAGGAGGATAAAGAAAGGCGTTGACTCGGTTGAGGGAGTCGAAGGGGCCATGTACAGAGTGCCAGAGACGCTGCCGGAAGAGGTGCTGGAGCAAATGGAGGTGCCGGAAAAGGGGACCGAGATTCCTGCGGCGAAGGCTGAGGAGCTAGTTCAGGCAGATGGGATCTTGTTTGGGTTCCCGACGAGGTATGGGACCATGTCGGCGCAGATGATGGCGTTTTTTTCGTCGACTGGAGTTTTGTGGAAGGAGCAGAAGCTCGCCGGGATTCCTGCCGGCATATTCGTCTCCACCGGCACTCAGGGCGGCGGTCAAGAGACCACTCCGTAAGCCTGTCAAATAATCAAATTTTTAATTTTCTTTCAAAATTCATATAAATTTTTTACGATGAATATAAATCGCTACTTCGATGACGATGATATAAAAAATAATGACAAATGTGAAATATTTTAACAAGTACATAAACAATAAAGTTTAACGAATATATGTATTTTTACGTACTGTAATTTTTCAAGATGGACGGCGATCACGCAACTGGTGCACCACGGAATGCTTTTTGTCCCAACCGGCTACACCTTTGGGGCCGGAATGTTTGAAATGGAGACGTTGCGAGGCGGCTCTCCTTACGGCGCCGGAGTATTTTCCGGTGATGGAAGCAGAGAGCCAAGCCCGAGAGAGCTTGAGCTAGCAGAGCATCATGGAAAATACATGGCCACCATTGTCAAGAAGATTTCACCTCAAAAAATCACCAAGTCACGAATCAACCATGCCAATTAAAAATTTGTTGTACACCAATCCTCCATTTTGAGGAAAATTTACTGTCACTTTCTTTTCAAGTCTATACCAACAATGTAATATTTTGAAAATTTGTGGTACGGTTTGACACGAATTTACCAGATAAATGTCATATAAATGCTGACTGTACAGAAAAATTTGCAATTTTTTACTTGGAAAATACGATTTATATAAAAGATGATAAATGTGAAAGAAACCTTTAAAAGATGGCATTGTTGAAATTTTCCATGTTGAGCAACTGGAGCACATATTGGCTTATTTATGGTGAAGTAAAAGAAATTATTAGTGAAAATTGAAGACTAAATTGACCCACGGTTCATTGGCCGGTTCAATTCGAGACCGGTTCTTCCTTTTATAGCAGCATTTTACGGAATTGCGGGGATCGGATCGTGCCGCAACCCTACCGAGCTCTTTACGCAACAATGGAGAGCCGAGCCGTCGTCTTCGTCTTCGTGGTCGCACTGCTGTCATTGTCAGAGATCTCATGTAGCGCATTCTCCACCGAAAATCCGACGGATCGTCGAATCCTCGTTCTGTTAGATGACCTTGCCATCAAATCGTCTCACTCGCTGTACTTCAAATCGCTGCAATCGAGAGGATTCCAGCTCGATTTGAAACTAGCGGATGATCCGAAGATCTCCTTGGATAGATACGGGGAGTATTTGTATGATGGATTGGTCATCTTCGCTCCCACGATCGAGCGTAAGTTGTGTTCTTGTTTTTTTGAGTGTTGAGGATTGTGAAAATTGAGATGCTTGAGATCGAAGATTGTGCTTTTTTTCGTTGTATGTGAGTTGTCAGTTTCAGAATGTATGGTGATATTGATTGGAAATGGATGTAAACTTTCATTGATAGGTTTTGGAGGATCCATAGACCTGGCCAGCATTTTGGAGTTTGTTGATTCTGGACATGATTTGATCCTTTCTGGTGATGCGTCTGCTTCAGATTTGATTAGGGAAATTGCCAGTGAATGTGGAGTCGACTTTGACGAGGTGAGACTCAAGGGATTTATATACGTCTTCTTTACAGTGTTTTTGATAGTGTGGTTTTGGTTACTAATTCTATGGGAGGGAGGGGTGAAAATAGGATGCCTCAGCATTTGTCATTGATCATACTAGCTATTCAGTTTCTGATGCTGAAGGAGATCACACATTGATTGCTGCTGATGATTTGATTGAATCTGAAGTGATTTTAGGAAAAGAGAAAATTAAGGTGAGTTCCACTGTTCTACCCTATTTACTTTAATTCTTGTTCGAGTGTGACGTTCCTTGTGTTGTTTTTCTATGAGGTTTCCCGAATGCAACAGTCACTTTATTGCCTTGTATTTGAAACATGTTTGTGCACGGTCATTAACCTGTTGAGCATTGACTGCATGTAAAGGATCCACTACGTGGATTGTCTATTCTGTTGATTCTTTTTAGAACTGGGCAATATCTGACAAGCTTCTAACAATGTGGGACAGGCTCCAGTTCTATTTCAGGGAATTGGCCACTCACTAAACCCTGCAAATAGTTTGGTAAGCTCCACGTAAAGGCTGCTTACTCTTTCGATGAAGAAGTCAAAGGCTGATTTCATTATGCCCATAACCTTATTTTAAGCATAGAATATTCTTGTACAAAACAGGTGTTGAAGGTTCTTTCAGCCTCACCTTCTGCATATTCTGCTAAATCAACCTCCAAGTTGTCAAACCCTCCCTCACTTTATGGATCTTCCATCTCCCTGGTATCAGTCGTGCAGGTATGCGAACAGCTGTTCATTTTTTTTTTAATGAATGGTCATTTTGATGCTGCTTCCGTATATTTTACTATGGTACTTCCTACTGCAAAGTTTGGATGATTATCCAATACATATTTGTTTCGAGTCTTTGTTATCTGCAGGCAAGAAATAATGCCCGAATTTTGATCTCAGGATCATTGAGTATGTTCAGCAATAAGTATGTCTTTGTGATTCCATGATTCAGCTGACAATGTTTGATTCCCTTCATTTTCATTTTTCATCATCTAAACTCAAGCTATTGCTTTGTACAGATTCTTTAGATCCAGTGTACAGAAGTCCGGAAGTGCAACCAAGTAAGTGTTCCATTACATTGTAAAATCATGAAAGGTGTCATCTTATGAATGTCTTTTATTACCATAGGCACGAGAAATCTGGCAATGAGCAGTTTCTGTCAGAAATTAGTAAATGGGTTTTCCATGAGAGGGGACATCTTAAGGTGAGCAATTCGTTGCTTTTTTTTTTTTTTTTGTAGACAGTGTGTTTAGTTATTTTATCTGAGTACAATTTCATTTATAGGCTGTAAATGTGAAGCACCACAAAGTTGACGAAGACAATGAACCTGCAATTTACAGGATCACTGATGACCTGGTATCTTATCCCAACCTTTGTCCTTTGGATTCAAATAAAGCATACACGATGAAGCCGTAACCTTTGGCTGTTACTTAAGTGGGTCGATTTTTGTATAGGAATATTCAATTGAGATATATGAGTGGTCTGGCTCCAGCTGGGAGCCATATGTAGCTGATGATGTTCAAGTGCAATTTTACATGATGAGCCCATATGTGCTGAAGACATTAAATACTGATAACAAGGTATGTCCATGAACTGTATACTTCTAATTTATTCTGTCTAGTTCTTTGTCTTTCGAACTATTCCATAATGACCTTTACTAACTAAGTTGTATTTGTAGGGTTTGTATTTTACTTCATTCAAAGTTCCAGATGTTTATGGGGTTTTCCAGTTCAAGGTTGAGTACCAGAGGCTTGGATATACTAGTTTGTCCCTATCTAAGCAGGTAAATAAGATCCCCAGCTTTTGATTATGTCAAAAAGAAGATAAACAACTGGGATGAAACGTGGCTTTTCTGTTGAATAACCTCCTATATTTCTAAATTTGTCCACTATGTGATTTAGATTCAGAATGAGCAGGCTGTTTAGACGGTTACAGATTTACAAAGAACTCTTTGCTCCATTTGTAGCTTTATGGCATCTACATATATTAAATACTAATACAAATATTTCAATTGCAGATTCCTGTTCGGCCATTCAGACACAATGAATATGAAAGATTTATCGCATCAGCTTATCCCTATTATGGAGGAGCATTTTCCATGGTAATCCTTCAATCTATTTCTCCTATCACATCCATTCCGCTCTGCATATGTTGTGATCTCCGACACACTTTTCTTTTCGCCTTGTTCAGATGGCAGGATTTTTCATCTTCTCCATTGTCCACCTTTATCACAAATAGCTGGAAAGTTACTGGAGAGAGACCAACTTATATTCGCATCGGCTAACTAAGATAAATTTTGAATAGCATTGTCACTTGGAGAATGAAACCTTTAGCAATCTTATTTTTATATCTCATCATCACATTCATGGTTTGATGATTCAACGCAACGTTACAATGCTGTTCAATTTTTGAGCCAGTTTGTAATAAACGATGAATGAAGGGACCAGTTTGGAATTTAATAGACTTTGTCACCTGTCGAAAAATTTGTAACAATAATTGCAATTTGGCCACAAAAGTAAACGAATCTTCCACAACAAGCCACCTTCTTCTGATCCACAACCCTCCACCGCAATGGCAGTTTAGCTACGCCTACGCGCGCAGCAGCGCCGCAATTGATCCTATCGCCTGTTCACAAATTCTGATGCGTGAATTGAGATGCAATAGCTTGTGGATTTCTTCATCTCTTAATGCCCACTTTCTTCCAGCTGTTTGCCATGCGTGCAAGCCATTCTCAATCCCTCCCTCATATTTCTTTGGTCCTCCACGGTTTCAATCTTCTGTAAGCCTCATCTTGTCACAAGATTTTCTCTCTTCTGCGTGTTTTTCTTCCTTTATATAGCGAACCCAGGTTGGGTTTTTGGCCAGAAAGTCTTGTTTTCTTTGAAGCATTTCGTCGAACAGTTGGAGGGTTTTTGGGAATTTGGAGTTTTTGATCTCTAAGGTTAAATATTCTCCAGTCATTGCCTTGATTATGGTCTAATTCAGACCTTTTTTTGATGATCAGCTGTTCTCTATTTGATTGATTGCTCATTTAGAAGTTATTGGATCGGGGAGGGTGAAATTGAAGCTATGGGGTGTCTTATGAGTAAGGATCATTCTACGACGAGGGCCGTAAGTTTGCCTTGCAGAGCTGAACTGAGTTCATACGAGGCAGCATGCAAAATTGATGCTGACTTGCAATTGTTTGACACACGCGTCCAAGTTAGAACGAGTCGAGCCATTAGTAACTTAGCAATGGGCGTGGAGGTTAGATCAGTTTCATTTGGATCGTTGACGGGAGTGACTGAATGCCTAATGGAGATGAATCAGGAAGTTCTCAACGTTATACTGCAATGCAAGGAGGATATTTGGGGAAACCAAGAGCTTTTTAAACTAGTTGAAGAGTATTTTGAAAACAGCTTGCAGACTCTGGATTTTTGCGCAGCTTTAGAGAAGTGTTTGAAGCGAGCTAAAGATAGCCAGTTGCTTGTTTTAGCTGCCCTAAATGTGTTTGATGAGGAAAGAGAGATGGCCAGTGAAACATATTCGAATACTTTGGAAGAATTGAGGAATTTTAAAGCAGCTGGCGATCCTTTTACGGAGGAATTTTTCCAGATATTTAAGTCTGTATATCAGCAACAGATGAAGATGCTTCAAAAGTTGCAGCAAAGAAAGAAGAAGCTCGACAAGAAGCTCAAAGGTGTACATGCCTGGAGAAAGGTGTCCAATATGATATTCCTATCTGCTTTTGCTGCTGTTTTGATAAGTTCCATAGTGGCAGCTGCCATAGCTGCGCCTCCAATTGCTGCTGCTTTGTCTGCTGCATGCTCTATCCCTATAGGATCGGTGGGAAAATGGGTAGACTCACTTTGGAAAAACTACGAGAAAGTCTTGGACGGGCAGAAGGTTATCATCAGCTCTATGCAAGTAGGAACATATGTGGCCATCAAAGACTTGGACAACATTAGAGTCCTCATTGAAAGACTTGAGGTTGACATCTCATCCATGTTGAACAATGCTGAGTTGGCCTTGGAGGAAGGTGAATTAAAATTTAGGATTGCAGACTTAAGAAAGAGACTTGGAGCATTCTTGAAGAACGTCGAGGGTCTTGGTGCCCAAGCTGATGCTTGCAGCCGTGATATTAGAAGAGCTAGGACTGTAGTTCTGCAAAGGATCATTAAGAAACCAAACAACAAATGATGGATACTTCAGAAGTTACAACGGTTAGTTGTTCTTAGTGTTGTAATTTATGTTAGTCTATACATTTTTCAAATCTTGATCAAGTTGATACCTCTTAGCCCTTTTTAGTTGTCCTCGGCCTTCATTACTGTTCAGTTTTAGCGAAGTATCTGTCATATAGGTCAACAAAGGGTTACTAAAAGCCTTAAAGCAGCAATGCTTGACTGTGCGAAACCATACATGCCCGTTGTTAGTATACATCGGGGAGTGGTCATTGTTAGTAGTCGGTACTTCTGGAAAGGTGTTAATGTGTCTTATAATATTGGAACCTAGGATCATGTTACACATAGGTGAACCTTAAAATGCTGGTGTTCTTTGGCTTTCGTTATAAGGCCTTACACCATTGAACATTAACAGTTCATGAATTTGCAGGGATCGAGGAAAAATGGCCACTGCAGACATTAAAATCCAAGTTCATTCAGCTATGGAGACCCTGTTGCGCCCAGTGGTGGTGGCGTACATGTACAATCTGATGGCTCTCTGGCAGCAGCTCTTGGGCGTATTTGACATTTTTACTGAATTGGGGCCTTCAGGAACTCTACTCTCCACTGCCCAAATTGCCTCCAAGATCCCCACAACCCGCCTTAACTCAACCAGTTCCCTCTGCAGGAACCTCAGATGGCTCGGCTTCAACCCTTTCACCATTCCTTTCCCAAAAGGGTGCACAAATAAGGAAGCCACCGGATGAACTTCTGACCGGCCTCAGGTAATTAATTTCCTATGACCTTATTTTTATAAGAGCTATGAAAAACAACACTGATCCGATTTCTTTCTACAGGCACTTCTGAATTTCAATTTTTCCACCTTATTAACCAAATGGGTGACTTCCTGTATTGGGTATGGGTAACACCCTTTGGTCTGCACGGCATCTACACCACCCTCCGTGCCCCGACTCCTCTCCTTGGCTGCCAATGCAGCCCCTGCCCTCACAGCCAGATCACACAAGTCATGGAGCGAGAGCGGTAAATGTGAAAAAGAAACTGGCAACAGGAAGTATAGTTGTCCAGGTTGAAGAACCTCATCGTACGCCAACTTTGGCACGTGCCATCCGACCTCCATGAACTCGGAGTTAGCAAGGAAGGTTTTATTGGATACTACAACTTCCCCAGCTATGATTTTCTGCTTGAACTTCATCAACCTGCCGTCCACGACGGAGAACACTAAGGCTGCTGCCAAGTTTGGCTGTCCCCGGCCCTGGCCTGGTACCACCGGAACATCTTTTGACCGAGATTGGGACGTGCTCGTGTTGCCCATTGTATGGTACAAAAATGGAGCCTGTTTTCAGAGAAATGTGAAGAATAAAAATGTGGGTTAGGGGAGAAGCAGATGGTGTGGTTCTGGCTTTGTTTACATAGAAAAAGAAGCATTTGGTGGAGACTGGAGAGGGATTATGATACCAATAATTTAGCAAGTATGAGAGTCTGTGTAACTGAAAATGAAGGTGAATTTTAAACCATATTAAATACAATGATTGTACAAAAACTTAATCTTGTTTCTCATACAAATAATTAGGTTATTCAGATTCAAAGTGTGTGCTATATTTAGGTACATACTGATTTTCTGACATTTTAAATTCTTTGCATCTCCTTGAAAACTTACCTTCGAGTACAATGTATTCATTCTTACTTTTGACTTTCAGTATCATAAACTAGTAAATATTTTTACTTTTTAAATTTACTGTTCAGAAAGGGACGATGGATCAACCGACTAATTTTTGACTACTGTACTACCAAAATGATGTTGTGGGTGATGGATGGTCCACAGGATATGTGATGTTAAATAGAAGAAAAAATAGCAAAAGTTCCTTGCAACAAAGATGTGTGAAACAAAGACTACTCAAAGTGATTGAAAAAGGATACATAGATGATGTACAACAAATTTTCAACCAGCGATTAACGCGTCTCGATTAGAATCAGTAGCTCATCATATCATTGCCCTTGGCCGGAAGATGATGTGCAACAGTTGAAGGTTTTGGTATGTGGAATTCTGTGGTTTTGGTAAAATATAGTGGTTTCATGGTTATGTATGCTTTTCTTGGTTTCTGCACCGAACCCATTATTTGTCTAGTGCCAGCCTTTCTTGCAAAAACATCCTAAATGACTTCTAAGCCAATGCTGTTTTTCTGTCATCCCCAGAGAGGTCCAATGCTCAAGTACTATGTTGTGTTTTCTGGTATCTCAAGTTCTCAACATCAGCTTCAGAAAAGGTCAGTTTCTCCATAAGAACCCAGCAAAAACCGACCTTGAAATTTACCTTATTCTCCTTCAATTCTGAACATTACCCCAGATGAGACTCTTCCTGAAAGTTTGAGCTGATATATGGACCTTATAGCTGCCTGAGTAGGTGTTATCATAAAAGCAATGCAGCATCTCTTGCCTGTAACTTCAGATCATGACTTTGTCCTCTCACAATTCCTTAATCCTTGAGCCCTTCTTCCATAAACAGACATTGATGCCTGCTCTAAAGAAGATGTCATATAATGTCAGAAGATCCGCTATAAACTCAGTTCAATGGAGAGACACGCATTGGCTGCGAACCTCTAAGTCAAAACTTTTCTGGGGTGATGAGAGCCCATAAAGATTTACCAGTAATCACCACAAGAGCATACTCCGTTTTCAAAGTGGTGAAATCGATTCATGTCCCTGACAACAATTTCTCTGTCAACAATTTTTGATATGAACTTGATCACCTCATGGCAATCCAGGCATATCCGAAGGTTTTTCAAAATGCAGATGGGGCTCCCTGATGGAGTGGCAATTAGACCAAAAGCAAGAGCTAGTCTTTCGCTGTGTACCCATAAGAGCCTCTCTTTTTCGTCGTCTTCCACATCAAGCAGAATGACACTACAGTTAGGTGCATACCCTGCTTGCTTGATCTTTTTCCTCAACAGCTCAATCATACCATGAATTAATCTCATGTCCTGGTGTGATGTATCACCGACACTGAAATAATAAACAGTTCCCTGCGTCTCAATCCAGCTCAGTCCCGGTTCTTTTTTCACTCCTATCTTCTTCATGTTTTTCCTTACAGAGGCTGCATTGTCCCATCTTCTTGCTGAGGCAAAGATGTTCGACAGTAGGACATGGGTTGAATCATCTTGAGGATCCATCTCCAGGACCCTTTTTGCTGATACTATCCCAAGTTCAACGTCGTTGTGGATAACACATGCCCCAAGTAAGGCTCGCCATATCATTATACTTGGCTCATATGGAATTTCTTTGATGAGCTTCATAGCTTTATCAAGATGGCCAGATCTTCCTAGAAGCCACACCATGCAAGTGTAATGCTCCATGCAAGGTTGAACTCCATAGTTTTTAACCATGGAGTTAAAAAAATGTTGACCTTTTTCTATCAAACCAGAGTTACAGCATGCCGATAGAAGACTAACAAATGTTAACTTGTCTGGCTTGAACTCTCCTTCCACCATCCTATCAAAAGTTTGAACAGCCTCCATACCCAAGCCATGAAGAGAGTAAGCTTGTATCATAGAATTCCATGAAACAACATCTCTCCATTTCATCTTGTCAAAAACCTTCAAAGCATCCTTGATGTTTCCACATTTGGCATACATATCAATTAGAGAGTTGGCAACAGCAATATTTTTGTCAAACATTGTTTTTACGGTTAAGGAGTGAACCTGAGTTCCTGGTTTCAGGGAAGCCAAACTGGCACAAGCACAGAGAACAATAGAGTATGTGACTTGAGTTGCCTGCACTTGGTCCTTGATCATGTCTGTGAACAAACTAAATGCACTCACCGGGTCCCCTGATTGCACATGTCCCACAATCACCGTGTTCCACGTCACATCATTTTTGTGAGGCGAGGCTGTAAATATTTGCATTGAGTTCTCCATATCTCCACATTTTGAATACATATCCATGAGAGCATTCATAACGAAAATGTCCACATCCAGACCAGCCTTGAGAACCAGGCTATGAATTTGTATGCCAAAATCTAGCTCCTGGATGGTGGCACAAGACTGTAGCACGCTGGCAAAAGTAAACTGATTTGGAACCATTAAAGCTCTTCTCATTTGACAGAACATATCAATAGCCTCGTTACTTCTTTCACTCTGAGAATATCTTGCTATCATGAAGCTCCAAGCAATCACATCCTTCCCTGGCATATCCCGAAACACCTGTAACGCATCATCAACACTTCCGGTGCTGGTGTACAATTCTAGAAGGGAGACACTGACATACTGATCCACCTGATAGTTCACTTTCAAAGCATACCCATGAATGCTCTTCCCTGCGCAAATATCATCTAGACCAGTGCAAGACTTCAAAGCACTTGAAAAACTGTAATTATTTGGGTTGAACCCAGCCCTTCCCATTTCAGAATTCAGCTGCAAAGCCTCCTCAAAACACTCATTCTCAGCATAACACATCACCATCCCAGTCCAAGAAACCATGTCCTTACACCCAATACCATTAAACACTTCTCTAGCATAAACAACAAAACCACACTTACAGTAGGCGTCAATAAGCGCAGTGGCAACAAATGCATCACCACAATGACCAATTTTATACGCACATGCATGTACACACCAACCCATTTCAGCCCAATCCATGCTCACCAGAAACTTCAAAATCGTCGTAAACACAAATGTATTAAGCTCGTGTCCCTCCTCGTGCAATCTCAAAAACAACTCCACACCCTCTCCATACCTCTCAGCTCTTCTACAAGCCTGAATCAACGTGACAAACGAAACAACATTTCTGTGTGGCAATTCATCAAACACCTGACACGCATCACTCAATTCATCCGCCTGGACATACAGATTTATCAGAATGTTCCATGCAAACAAATCCACGCAACTTCCTCTCTTCAAAATCGAGCTGTGCCAATTCCTTCCTCTGCCGAAATCGAGCTGTTGTATACATTGCTGCAGAGCCGCAGCGCATGAATGTGAGCTGAAATCCAGCGTTGAAGAGCTGACGGGGATTTCCGTTTCTTGGCTCAGTCCGGCGGCTTGGGTCGCCAAGGCGCGTTTCACCGGCAAGGTACTGTGGGGTTGCGACGTGGGCTGATTCGAGAAGATGACACGTTGCAGACATCTTCGAAGCAGAGCTCTGATCATGAGAACGCAGTTACGTGATGCGGAAGCATCTTGAGATATGAATTTTCTGCGGGTCGTTTTGGGCCAAAGCCCATCAAGATGCACGCCGTCCCATTAAGAGAGATCGGCCCATTTAGAGGCCCGCTAACAGATGCAGCTTTCATCATGTTCTCGTCTGCTATGGTTACTGCCAGTATACTTCAGACACATAAATGTAGAGGTAGTTCGTAACAGCAAGATGGAAACATATACATGCCATTCAAACGGCATCTTCATGGCCAAGGACTACGACGAATTAAATCGGGAACAACTGATTCCATCAAATTTAGCCAAAATAAATATTGGCATGTATGCAAAACCAGTAGAAAGGAAGCCGCCGGGGGCTTCAATTACATTCTATCAGCCAGCATGACGAGTTTTTTCACTGATCATTGTAAAATCAGAAGTAGGTAAGCAGAGGTCTATTCGCAGTGTCCGTGCAACATCACTGCAGAGAGAGAGAGAGAACCATGTATGAGAGCATGTAAAAATAGTAGCAGGATCATTTTAAAGGCAAAATATTGATCTCTCACGTGACGTATAATTTATGTAGCCAGTTATGATAAAGGAACAAAAACAAACCACGCTCTCAAACCTCAATTGAGCTTGAAGTGTATGAAATTTTACTGTCTCTATTAAACTTGCTGAATGAATGAATGTGTCGTTTAGAGTAGTTCTACCATCATAATAAATGCAATCACAGGACCTCATGATGCACAAGAAAGTTTTTTTATGAAATTTATATAGAAACTTCGATTATCATATAACTCATTCACTTCTGTTCTGACACCTAGATATTGAACTTCTTGTGCCACAATCTCAAACAACCAGCTAGCAGAAGTGGACACTTATAAAACGCAAGGCACATTGTACACTAAGTTTTAAACTTAATTCACACATGAACTGTTAAAAATTATTCTGATTAAACCATCCTAAGGTACTGCTGACCCATAATCAAATGAAACAGACAAACACACACGAAAATTCAAATTAGAAATCCTATCTTAGATAAACCTCAATCTAAATGACGTAAACAAATTGATTATGGTCTTCTCTTCAACCATATGTGGCATTGAAATACTCGAAAACTGCACACTGATGCATCGGTCGTTCATCCATCACTGCAAATAATTTGAAATAGAAGTGCTGATACTTCTCTTCTTAGAGCTACATTCATCGTTACTATTATTGAAACCGCCACAATCATCTAAACTCCAACCCAACTACGACTTTTAACCCTGTTGCTTCAACTAATCAACTATGAACTTAAATGTCACCACTACACAAAATTAAAATCACAAGCAAGATCTATCAACTTGTAAACAACAGAAATCTAATCTAAACCATATACACATAACAAATCTAAGCAAACGACAGCAACTGATCAAAATCATACCCCTACAAAAGAGACAAATCCAAAAACTCAAAACTCGCAATTGAAAAGGATTACCTCATAAACCATAATTTCCGAAAATCAAAGCTCGATCTTGAGGTCAACTTCATCGACGGACAAGTAATGAAGCACGTACGGAGTGACTCGAAGAACCGCAACCCATACGCCGAACATCGCGACGTGACTCTTCAACTGCTTCAGCGCCGCCTCCTTGTTCGGCTTCGCTGCGAACATTCCCGGAAACATCTTCTCTCCGACGATCGAATCAAGCAGCCACGCAACGCTCTCAAACCCTAACTCTCGCTCGTTTTGGGTATTTCGATGAAAGCAGAAGAAGTGCAGAAAGGCACGTGCAACGCACGCGTGCCGAGTTCCAACTATTTCGAGATAATTGTACTTTAGCCCCTGAAAATTAGAGATATCTAAGAAAGTCCTCTTTGTTTTACTTAATTACATATTCAAACATTTCCAAATATGAAATCGAAGAATTTAAGCCCTAGCAGAAATTCAACTGCAGAAAGTGAAAGGGAAGGATACAGAAGGCGGCTCCGGCTACCGAGATTGCGTCATCGGTATGATGAACATTGATGATGTTTCATACAACAAAGTATCGGATTTTTTCTCAAATTTTTGTGTAGCTATTTATCCGCATGTTTTGGGAAATTTTCAGATTGGTATGTGGCGATTTTTAGAATCGAATTCGAGTTTTTGATTACCTCAAATTATTGGAAAATCGAAAAATGGCATCGGTTATATAATAAGTGGTGAGTGGTAGGTAGAAGATGATGACAAGGGTTTATGAATTTGGCTAGGAATTGCTGCATTTGCTACCTTTTGCAATTTATTGATTCTGTGATTAAGATGTTATGATTTATGATGTTTCAGTTGAGGTTTCGAATCTCAAAGTTAGATCTTTTTTAGAGTTGGAGACAAAAGGTGCTGGCAGTAATTCATCATATGGTTGAAGCTTGATAGGTTTTGGTTTAGAACTGTAGTTTACTTGCGCTAGGACTTCATGGTATGATCGGATGGTCGTGGAAATGAATTGTAGTAGTTCATTGAGTTCTTGCTTTTTTTGTGGGTTGTGAATAAGAGTCATAAGACTCGGCCACATATATTTCGAGGTTCTTTGGGATGTTGAGTTTCAGAAGTTAACAATATTGTGTATGTCGGTTGTGTTGCAGGTTGGAGGAGAGTGAGGGAGTATTAGACTGTTGCATGGGATACCAGTAAGCTCTGCCGCATCCAATCCTCAAGTAGTCTGGCTGCATTAGATATAGAGGTCTTGGATTATTCATAGTGATGTTGTCCACAGCCAAAGTCCTTCCGGTTTTTTCACCTTCCCTTTACACTGAAAAATACTCAAAGAAACAGGATGTTCAGTGGCGTCTCCCATCCACAGTTAAAAAAGCTATCCATCACCGGTCACGTATTAGGTCTGTAGTCACAAACTCAGCTACAGAATCCTTGGCAGCCACTCCAGCACAGAATCGAGTTGACATTCTCTCAGAATCACTTCCGTTTATTCAGAAATTCCGAGGGAAGACTATTGTGGTCAAGTATGGTGGTGCAGCCATGAAATCAGAGGAACTTCAAGCATCTGTGATCAACGATATTGTTTTACTCTCTGTTGTGGGTCTCCGCCCCGTGCTTGTGCATGGGGGTGGCCCCGAGATAAACCAATGGCTGGGCCGACTCAACATCAAGCCTGTCTTCCTAGATGGTCTCCGAGTAACTGATGCATCCACCATGGAAATTGTGAAAATGGTATTGGTTGGAAAAGTGAATAAGGACTTGGTATCCTTAATCAACAAGGCTGATGCTACTGCTGTTGGCTTATCAGGTTTAGATGGCAATCTTTTCATTGCTCGTCCCAAGCCAAACTCACAGCTTGGTTTCGTAGGTGATGTGAGCCGTGTCAACCCTGCCATCCTGCGGCCATTGTTGGATAACAACTATATCCCGGTGATTGCGTCTGTTGCAGCTGATGAAACAGGGCAAGCGTACAACATAAACGCGGATACTGTTGCTGGTGAACTGGCAGCTGCATTAGGAGCAGAGAAGCTGATACTTTTAACTGATGTTCCCGGCATTTTGGCAGATCGCAATGACCCTGACAGTTTAGTGAAAGAGGTGGACATAAAAGGGATAAAGAAAATGATGGAGGAGGGAAAGATTGGTGGTGGAATGATTCCAAAGGTGAATTGCTGTGTGAGGTCCTTGGCGCAAGGTGTAAAGACTGCTAGCATCATTGATGGGCGAGTAGCTCACTCTTTACTTTTGGAGATCCTAACTGATGAAGGAGCTGGAACCATGATCACTGGGTAATTCCCACCAGGTGTGATTAAAGCTTTTGCATGTCATTTTGTATGAATTGACCTCTACTGCCATAGATTATTTTCAAATTTTCTTGCCTAAAACTCTGTGTTTAGGTCAATAAAAATAAGCAGGTTTTGTTTTGGTGCTGCAAAATTTAAGCTGCAGGGGTCTTAGAGTAACATAAACCTGATGACTAGATCCATCTAATGCTGAAGAAGCTAAAAGAGATAAAAAGATGTGAAGTGGCGTTCAAAAACCTATTTGTACATGACCCACATCTTCCATTAGTTGTTACACATATCAACATGTTCTGTTATGGAAAAGTTGAGCTAAAAGAGTTTACAAACAGACATTTTTAGAGCTTTGATACTTCCTGGTCTGCAGGAGGAGGGTCCATTGGAGACCGGATGAAGCTAACTTTTAGGAGGGTGTTCACAGAATCGAGAAGCTCCAAGATAATAATGTCGCCTTCTTTCAGATAATTATCTGTTGCAAACTGATACCATCCTTGGCCTAACTTGATTTTAGCATTTGAGGAAAGGAGGCGGACCTTCCATTGTTTTCCTTCTAGATTCTGCAGAGTTGCGTAGCCTGATGCTCCTTTCAGATACTTGGACGCAAAGATAACTGGAATGTGCTGCATATAAATGGACATTGTGTTTGAGTTTTTTGAAATGAAAGGAGGGAAACATCCGGAATGAGTTCAAAAGCTGTGATTTGTTTTTATGATTCAGTCACTTACCAGAAAGCCCTTCTTTTCAACATAAGAAGCTCTCATGTGAACCATGCAGTAAGGATTGATAGGAGAATTGGAAAGGGCTGATAGTTGAACTGTCTTTTGTTTCTTTGGAACTGTTGCAGTCTTCTCTATTGTGCAATTGAGGACATCAGTTGTCGGCATAATGTGATTGAGGAGCTCAGCAGCGTTTGTTACCTTCTCGCATTTCATGGAAGAAGCTGCATGCATGTAAGTGAAGTTAATGTAGAAATGAATCAATCATAAACAAAATCTTACATGTTTATTAGCGAGCGTCAGAATGTAGGAGAGCTCACTGCATCCAACATCATGGTTTGTACTGATGACTGAGGTCAGTTCCTCTTTTGGCCGGAGTTCTGCATTTACTTCAGCTGCAATCAATCTTGTTCCTAACTGATCTTTCTTGCTGAATTTGAGGGTCGAATCTAGGGTGACCTCGCCAGATGGTTCTATATTCGCAGCATTTTTTGGAAGCTGCGATTCTAAGCTCAGTTTCCCTGGTTCTGGAATTTTTACATCTATTCCATCTCTGGTTCTGGCCTTCTTTGATGTCTGCCTTTCCGGGGTCAGCTCCTCTTTACTTGGGGAGTTTAATTTGATATCATTTGCTACAAACCCCAAATCATCATTCCCCGGTTTCTTGGGCTGTAGATTTTTGGCCTTCCTCACCCTTGGCTGTTTCGTCTTCTTCAATGACATGACTTTGGCTCTATAATATCCGGGAGTAACATCTTTAACCAACAAATTACAACATAAAGAAGATCCACCTCTGTCATTCTGAATTGATTCCTTCGACTGCGGCGAGAGCCCACAACCACCTATCCCTGGCGTCTGTTGTGAAGATTTAAATCCTGGAGGAGACGAGTCTGAATTCTCTGGGATGTCCTCATTTCCAGACTCCTTATCCTTGTTCACCCAACATTGCTTCTCCTGTCCCACCTTCTCACAGCATCCAACAGAATCAGCCGAGTACTGTATCTCGGCATTACTCAGATTGAATATGTTAACGACGAACGTTGAATCCCCTTTATATCTAAACACTAACAAATACCCAACTCTTATCGAATAATGCTTCATAAACTCAACCCAACCATCTCCAAACCAACACTTGCCGCCATCTTTCCAAAGCTTCATGTTCCAATTTCTTCCATCCAGTACCGACAATGTTACCACTATCGACAACTCTTGCTCGATTCTCCTCACAACCTTTCCAGGAATTTTCTGCAAGACATCAAAAACTACACCACAATGAGTATCGTAAGTGGATTAAGATTCAGCAGCGCAGCCACACCGCATAATTTCTACAATGTTTGGACTAAAGAACAAATTTAAGCATCTGAAAACTATGCAACAAAAACTGGACAGCATTCCACAAGATCATTTGCGGATCATAGGTATGGTCACGCATCCATAAACCATTACACTATGAAATTACGAAAATCTCAAACAAAACCCTAACTTCACACAGCATCATTACTCTCCAGCGCAACCAAATTGACAGTCAACTCACTGCCTGCAGCGTCTCACGGTCCCTCAAAACGATCAAATCGGACCCGATAAGCCACGAATCGAAGCAGATCGAAGAAAAATAAAGGGTAGATAGCTAACCAGCTTACTGTCGTGAAGAATCGAAGCCACCATCAGTTTGTAAAACAGCAGAGGCTTGCTGCGCGCGGGCGCGTCATAGTCCGGCATTGTGCGATCATCATCTGCAGCGTCACCTTCATCTCTCCCCATTTCGGTTTTCGTGCACAGAGAAATCGATCGGATTCTTTCTCAGAGTCGCTCTCTGCATCCGCGTCGCGTGGGTTGTACTCAGCGATTCACTGCAGGCTGACACGTGGTTTTGTACACGTGTTGGTCGAATGTGTTCCGGTTCAGTTGACTGTAATTCACTTGGTTCGATTTTCGCTCAGTTCAATTGATTGTAATTTGTGTACATTCTTTAATAAAGAAACTACTTAATTTGTGTAATTAACTTCCTTCTATATTGAACCATAAATTATCCTGGTTGGCAGCAAAAGATTTTACCGAACGAATTTCTTTTAAGAAATGATTATATTTAACTTTTGCGACAAACTAAATATGTATAAACATTTTGCCAATCTCCTATTCATAATTGTAAAGGATTTTGTTAATCCTAAAATAATCACAAATCGAACCTGATAAAGTAGATATATATCGATTTTTTTACCAGTTATTAAGAAGTAATATCCTTCTTCAATAAAGAAACTAAACCAAAATCAAAAACCCATCTCCATTACCATCTCCTCAAGCTCCAAATCGACATTCTACTCTGTAATTGTAAATCTCAACTCTGACTACATAAGACTAAAATCTAAAGAATGCCCACCAGAGGAGATGAGACTGTGTATCCAGGACTCCTCCTGGTATTCAGAGCAGATGAGTTTTCATTGAAGACAAGGTCCACAGCTTGAGCAAAGACAATCACAAACTCTATAGCTAGCTTCACCAGCTCAATGCAGGTTCCCAGCTTCTGCATCACCATCTCCACAAATTCCAAGCTCAAGGCTGCTTGAAAGTTGGGTTATATTTATATAAGCTGAAAGTGAGCAGAGTGAGGCCAATAATGGCGAGAGTTCATAAAGACAGGGCATTTAGGTTTCAGGGAGCTCAAAAGTGGCTTCTGGGTGCCACCAAGGGACACATTTTTTTGGCTGGTCTGGGTAGTTGTTGGATTTGAATATGAACAAAACTACGAATCAACAATCAGTTCATCAGAGCAAAAATTGGCCTATCTGTAGGACAGCCTGTTGAATGTAGGGTTGCTCAAGGATTGTCTTGTTTCAGTTTTCTGATTCTCCAGTGTACTTTTTCCAGGTGCCAAATGAGGAATCAATCATGGATTTTTCATGAAGACTTATCCGGTAGCTCAATCAACATGCAGTTTATTATTGCCAAGTGCATACTGAAGTCTTAATGAGCATCAATGGATCTAACATTTGGGTTTTTTTGAGCTTTAGAGGGAGCTTCAATGGATCAGTAATGGCGAGGAAAACCAATCAGCAGCTGACCAAACCACAACCTCCAGTAATTGTACAGCAAACGAAGAATCCGCTTCATATGCTTCCCTTCTGTTTTCTTTCGTTCCTCAATTGTTTCCAGGTAATTGTACTTCAGAATATGTATTCATAGTTTTGGCACATTACAGGACTCAGTGCCATTGTTGCATTGACCAGCTTGGAGCTGCTTATGTATTGGTAATTTCCTTTTGACCATGAATAATCCATCCATCAGTGAATTTTGCTGATTCAGGTTCCATGAAAATTCTTCTTTTGTTGCGAAATTTCTTGAGATCTCCCAAATTTTCATTTCATTTCTTCTTCCATCAGAACCCGAACACTTACTGGTTTCTGAGTTGCTACTGCAGATGACCAGTCACCACTGGTGCATGCCAAGAGGTTCACATAGCAGAAGCCTGATGATAGTTTCTTCCCTACAATGATGCAAATTGTTAAATCTCATAACATGAGTTTCAAAAAATTGATAAAAAAAAAAACTGGTTTACCTTTAAAATCCGTTAGCTCAGTTGGTCAGAGTGTGCTAATAATGCGTTATTGATTCTTTTCAACAGTCAAAGAATACAGAAATAAGTCGCACAACTTTTTTGGATAAAGGTTTGCAATCCAGCAGTCAGCAAACAACATATTTGAATAGCTGAAAGCAGTTATTTCCATTCTACTGTAATATGTTTGTAGTGGCCAAATACCCAAAAGTCACCATAGACTATTTTATGATTCTCTGTGGCAGCAACAGCAGTGTACATACTAGGGTCCTGGTGTTGAGGTGAAGAATATCTGTGGCATTAATAAGATGGTCCTGATTAACACCTCCAGTCCAGTGTTGGTTATTGGTTATTGTTTCTCCACTACAAAAAGCCGAGTCAACAAAAACCAAATGAGAAAACCTAACACATTTTACAGCAACTTGAATATAATCTGACAATCAAGAATGTTAACCAGAGGGCCGACTCTCTCTCTCTCTCTTTTTTTTTTAAAAGTAAAAGTAGAGGCACTCTATGATATGTGAGACTAGTTTAAAAAAATTTCCACTGTTGAAATTAGAAGACTGGGTACCGCGCATTGTACTATCTAGAAATATAATCCTGAGTTACTACTATAAATAGCTTAAGAATGATTTTTTATGCAAGTGAATTTGGTTAAAAACAAGTTAATAATGTTTTGCACTAGTTTAAGTCGACGATGTGTATAGTTACTAATGTCCGTTTACCTGTTTGTTTGCTGGGGTATGGCCCCAAGCAAGGCGAACTGTCCGCTTGCCTATGACTGTACCGTTTAAACCTTGGATAGCATCCTCAGCATTGCTCCTATAAAATAATACTTAACAGTTTATATAATCCTCCAGACATTCAGGTGAAAGTATTGGTTCCACTTGTAGCAGTCAGTTCCATGTCACATATTGTAATAAAAATCAATAATTTTTGTGTACAAGATGCACAAACTTGTCAAAGTTCGATAACTCTACAAAGAAAGTTTGTCCTATCAAGGTAGCGATTTTCGAAAGCTCAGAAGATTATATACCTTTCAGCAAATTGCACAAATGCACATCCTTTGCCAACAGGAATTTTCAAAGAAGTAATTTCCCCAAACTGGGAGAAGGGCTGCCTGATATCATCTTCACTTGTTTCAGCATCAATTCCTCCCACAAATATCTGAAAGAATACAGAGCCCAGGGGTACAGTACAAACTCCAAAATCTAATGAAAAGCAAAAAAAACTGTTAGCTGGGTCGCTACACTTACTGTTCTATTAGTGTCATCGTCTGACTGAAAACCATGTGCCGGCGTACCATGGTAACCATTTTCCCCAGATGCAACAGAAGCTGATTCATGAAACAGGGAGAAGACATCTTAAGAAATTAAGAAGCTTCTGATGAGAAGGATTTCTAATATAGTTATCAAGAAGCTAATGATCAATTTCAAATGGACAGTAAAAAGGGCACTGAACCCAATCTCACTATTTGATCTTATTGTAGTTAGAACACTACACTACACTTGTTCAAGTTCATGCCTTTTCACGGAACATCCCTCCAGCAGTGGAAACAAACGAGAGAAATGTAGTAGAGAGATAGAAGACAAACATGCAAAACAAACTTTAGTTAACACAAAATGTCTACTATAGAATGAACTATTCGCAGTGCGAGAATCAGAAGGCTTTCATACTTCCCTGCAGATGAGGGACTCTACCAGTCTACTTAAATATAAGCCAAAGTATGCTACAGTGTGATGTTGAGACCATGAAGTGCGATACTAATAGTATAAGTTAGGTAATATTCATCGAGAATGAGTGAATCAATCACATCTAACTAATCTGTAACGTAACTAATAAACAAATGGTAAAGATAGTAGTCTCTACTAATGAAATAATGATGAGAACAAATTGTTGAAGTAAAACTAAAAGGAAAACCTTTTAGAATCCAAGGATGGCAGTGCAAACATTATGATTTCAGATGTAAATTCCAATACCTTGTGAAGAACGATTTTGATATCCAGGCAATCTCTTCGGTGTCGCCACTCCAACACGCATAGGTCTGCTTAAACAGAAAGCGCCATTCATTTCAGTAACTGCTCTCAACTTCTCACTTTCATCCCCAAACCTAACAAAGCCGTAACCTTTTGAACGACCAGTATTTGGATCGACAATAACTTTAACACCCTTTACTGATTGATATTTACTAGAAAAAGTTTCTTGTAAAATAGTGTCAGTGACGTCTGAAGCTAGATCTCCTACAAAAACAGATAGATCAGAACCAGGATCTGAACGCCTTTCGACTGGACTAAAAGTTGCCCAATTCAGACGAAATGGCTGTTCAGTATTTGGCATTGTAGTGCCGGGATAGGACTGTAGAGCTGTCTCAGCTTCTGCACGTGATAAAAATTCAACAAACCCATATCCATCTGACTGACCAGTTTGCTTGTTACGAATGACCTTCACCGATAAGAGCTGCAGACAGGACATTAATTAAGTAATTAAGGAACGATAAAGGACGTAGGACAAACAGTGTCAAGAGAATTTGGCTAAGCATCAATATACACACTGAAACAAATACGCAAGAAAAACATTCAAGAAATATCCAACTGAGGGGTTGGTGTGATGCTATCTTAAATAAAACCAAATTATAGTAGAGTTGATGTAAAGGCACGTAAAAATGAGACTTTTGGCATGTAATTTGCTTAAACTAATAAAGGTATCTATATTTGCAGACAGTCCAAAATAATAATAAGACCCCAATTGTGAAACAGGATTGAATAACAGTACAGAAATTTCTGCTTTCAAAGGGATGAATATTGACAGATAGTTCTTATAACAGTGCAAATAAGAAAGGAATGCAGAAGTTGAAATAAGGAAAGAATTCCGATTTGAATATTTAAAATGTATGAAATAGGTACTACGTTCAAACTCGAAGTTTATTAGGTACTTTCAGCTTTGCTACACTCACAAACCCCATTGAGTTACGTAATAGCTCATAATCACAGATAAATTCTAATTATATTAAATTGGAGTCCGAAGATGCCGAAGTTCTTACAAAGCATATGCCTTCAACATTCAATGTTAGCACCAGACATGTATGTACATACCTATGAAAGAGACTGAATCCTTGGGTTGTTTACAGGAACTGAATTGAATGTTTTAAAAGATAGGAGTTAATTTTCTGTAATGAATGGTTTGTCTTTCAGTTCATACACAGACATGTTTCACCGATTGAAAACGAACCTCCCCAGCGTAAAGTGTAACCCCTAAAAAAGGATCTCAGATTTCAGTGATATCTTACTTATGCACCGTTACAGTAGAAGCAAGATTCGCCAACAGCATCAATTAAGATTGAAATCAAATGTAACACTGCAAGAAATAAACAATAATAATACCTCTCCAGCATAAGCGAAGCAACTCTGCAAGTAAGATTCATCCATCCACGGCTGCAAATCCCCAATCCAAACAGTCTTAACCTCATCCTCCTTCACAGATCCACTCTTCACCGCCGATTGCTTCAGCTGACCCACCTCCCGCTGCTGCTGTTGATACGGCTGCTGATAGTGTCTACTGTCTAGCGTAATTGACATACGGCACATACAGTTGCGGATACATCATCATGATCTGCTGCTGCTGCATCGCCATAGCTGCCGCCATATACGGTTGCATTCCCATCGTCATACACTGCTGCGGATGGTACGCCTGATGCGGCGGCCATTGCTGCTGATGTGGATGAGGACTCTTATGATGATGAGTCTGCTGGTTCATATCCGCTCCTCCTCCTCCCCTGGTCACTGGCTGCATCGCCTCTCTCTCTAGAACAGTCGAATTCTGAAACCTGGCGAGAGCGAGTCCGAAAGGAAGAAATCCAAGCGGCGGTTGGGTTTAGGTTTCAAGAGGGAGAAGGAGATGAAGCGTTTAGTTGCAGGGGCAGTTTCGTCATTAACTCCCCGCGGCAGAATCTTTAATGGAGAGGATCTGAGGGGTATTTTGGTTATTTTGCACTCTTCCCCTTTTTTTTAAGTCCTCCTCTAATAACCTTCAACAAATTTGGAGATACAAAATTAGAAATGTGGATATGTTTTTAGAGTTGAACTTATATTTAATTTAATTTAATTTAAATATTTAAGTAAAATACGATAATTTTATGATTGGGTGGTGGTGTAGTAGTGTGATGTGGTGGTGTAACAGTGTTATGATTAGGGTGGTGGTGTTGTGGTGGTGTAGTAGTATGGTCTGATGGTGTGGTGATGCAATAATGTTATGATTTGGATGGTGGTCTGTGTGGATGAAAGAGATGATGAATAGTGTTTGTGATGTTGTTCTGGTGGTGACGAATAGTGGTGATACTTAACTTTACTTAATTTAATTGAATTTAATTTAACTTAAGTACGAAAAATTATAAATGGAAGGTCGCGAAAATTGCTATATATCTATTCTACCCTATCAATTAAATATAATCATCACATAATAGAAATTCGTCCATCAGAACCTTCTGCATGATAAAATTAGAAATACTACTTTTTGCACAAACGGCCTACTTGAATTTCGAATTCCAGAAATGTCTTATTTCCAAAAGATCGCTCTAAAATTTTCTTATGAGACCGATATTTTAAAAATCGATCTCTTCCCTTTTATACATAATCATAAAAGAATTAAGTGACTAAATTTTTTTAAAGCTGATCTCTCGAAAATAGGACATTTTTAAAATTCAAAACTCAAGTAGAACATTTTTTAACATAATATTTAAATAGAACATTTCTAAACTCAAAATTGAAGCTGGACATTTCTACTCTTTTTTGCCCCACAAATTTGGAGTATATATATTCATTAGCATAACTCAAAAAGAGACAGTTATAAATAAAATTTCAAATCAAAGAAGAAAAAATGGAGCTAATCGTAGTCTTTTCTTAATAAGTTGGAGTGTTTTGAAAATCATATTGTTTTTTCGACTTGAAAATTTCGATTTGGGGCGAAATCGAAAATTTCGACACCAATAAGACAGAAATTGAATGAATTAAATACTTTGGGGCTCAAACTGTAAATACCAGAAGTATGTAGTTAACTAAATTAATAACTAGTCAATTGTAATTAATTAATGAAGAATTAAATTACGATAAGATGTCTAATCATCAACCCGTGTGGTGGATAAGGTACGACCATCAGCGCTTGATGCTAAAATGCGCCGAATATGCGCAGGATCTTATCCATCACGCTCGTCTTCATTTTCGTCTCCATTCTGAGATTTTCCGTCACCAGAAATAATCCAATAATCTCTCTTGGCTGTTGTTTCAGCTGATAGCTACAAAGCCCTAACCCTAATCCCCAAATTCGGATTTCACGCTTCTTCGATAATCGTCGTGGATCGATCGGAGGTTGGAGTAGCTGCGCGGAGACATGTTGGTGGACGGAGGAAGAGTATATTGGGCGAGGAAGGAGGAGGAGGAGGTGGAGGGGATTGTTGTGGTGTTCGGTTGGGTTTCTGTTAAGGAACGGCAGTTGAGGAATCAAGTCGATTTTTATGGATCACTTGGATGGAATTGCCTCGTTTGCTGTGCTGATTTTCTTAGCGCGTAAGTTTCGAGCTTGAATTCGATCTGGAATTGTGTTTATATGTAATGTGTTTTGATCACTGCCGAATTATTTTATGTTTTCTTGTCTTGTTGTTGTTACTTGGTGTTGAATTTGATTCACACAGGTTGAAAGTTAGATGGATTGTGAGATGTTCGGGCATATAGGTGTTTGTTCTTTTGTTAATTTTGATGTATGTGTATGTAATTTTTAAGCTGAGCTTCGGGTGGATATAAGTGGAAATTTTGGATATGCTTGTTGGAAAACAGGGCTGTATCATTGTGAAATAAGTGTCTTTGGTTGTAATTGTAAGTAGCGTCATATTCATGACTTTTGCATGTGAAAGCATAGAGTCTAGAAGGATTGAAATTTCACGATTCCTCTAGTTTTCCATATTATTTGAAATTGGCTTTTGTAACATATGGGATATGGTATACTGCATAGCAGTGGCGAAGCCAGGATTTCTTTTGACTGGGGGCAAAAGAAATCTTGGCTTTATACCGGGGGCATAGATTTAAAATTACCGGGGGCAATTTGTTATAAACCTAAAAAAATTCAAGCTAATCATACGTAATATATAGTAAAATTTGACCGGGGGCGGCTGCCCCCCCCTCCCATTGGCATGCCTCCGCCACTGCTGCATAGTGTGACAACAGGCTGCCAACATTTACCTTTTTATCTTGATGTGGTTTTTGTCAAATGAGATGCTGATGGGATGAGTAAATTCTTGTAGATGAAGTTGGAAAAACATGTCTGAAGAAAAAAAACATTAATGTTTGCTTCTAGTAGAGTTGAGCGGCAACCTAGTTGAGAAGGGTTATACTAACAGATTGGGCATCAGTGCTGTCTATACATTGAGTATTGGTTCGCTGCTTAAATGGTTTCTGAAAAGAAAGTTCTCTAGCATAAAAGTTGAAACATGCACATCAACATTGTTTTGTCATCCTCATTGAAGACGTAACATCTTTTGAAGAAGATCATGTACCATGTGTTCAGATTGATAAACACTGTTACACCTCATCATTTTCGGAACCAGAGCATGATAGACCACTAACATCAATGTTCAATTTCTGGTCCAACCAAATGTGGCACTGCCATCATGTCAGCATGCTTTAATGATGTTTAATATGAAATATGGCAGATTTCATCCCGAGAAGGCAACTGCATTAGCTTTTTTCGTCCTTTCAGAGCTTATAGAGGTATGGGCAGTAATAGTACGTATGCACTCCTTTCCTTCATATATTTGTATAGCTAGTAACTCCCATATGATGCTTACTAAGGGATCCCAAGGGTGGAATCCTTCCTATATTGATGATATTCAAAATGGTGTCTAACTATTGTCAATAAATAGTGGTTTGTTGTAAAGGATGTTCCGAGGCCAGCGTTACATTTAAGAGTAATGCTGAGCCATGAAGTATGTCAGGAGGGAGGACCAATCATTTTCCTTTCTGTATCCCACTTCTGTCATTTTCCCATGTGTATGTGTTCTTTTTTATCAATGAAAGATTTTTCTGCTTTGGTTGTGCAGGAACTAAGAATCAAGAGACGCCCTGTAGTCTTGGTATCCCTTTCTGGCGGTTCAAAAGCTTGCTTATATAAGGCTCTTCAGGTTCGTTAATTTTTATTTTAACCATGCCAATTAGATATACTGTTTCTGTTGAAAAGAATTACAATTGATATCATTCATATTTCTATTTGATGTGCAGATTATTCAAGGAACTTGCGAGGGACAATTGACTCTGGTATGCTCTTCACTGTTGATTTATGAATTCATGGTTCTTATTTGTTGCCAATGGTATTTTTGTCTTCTATTCAGGATGGCAATCAACTGGTTCGAAGTTGTCTGTCCGCGCATATATATGATTCTGGTCCTCTCGACTTTTCAAGTGATTTTGCTGCCCAGTTTGCTTTGCACCCTACTGTTCATAAAATTCCTGGGGCTTCTAAACTCTTATCGTGGTTTGCAAAAGGCCTTTCATCAAGTTTAGATGCTCTGTTCCTTACCAAGTTCAGATCTCAGCATGCACAGTATTGGCAGTCTTTGTACTCTTCAACTGTAAGTTTACTATAATCAGAGCTCTCAAAGTTGCTATCTGTCTTATTCTAAGAATTCCACTAATTGTTACTTCATTGGGTTATCTAGCACTTGGGAGCGCCATATCTCATCTTCTGCTCAGAGAGTGACAACCTTGTGCCATTTCGAGTTGTTAGTTCATTTGCTCACCGTTTGCGGAGTCTTGGTGGAGATGTGGAACTTGTGAAGTGGTATCTCTCACCTCATGTAGGTTAGTCATGAACTAGTGGATAAGTGGACTGCGTATATTATGATTGAATGCTGAACTCCGATTATTTTACATACGATATTTGTGTGGTTTGGAACAAAGAAAGAAAATCAATAATGGGGTTGAAAATACTGATTGTGGTCTCTTTGTATCTTATAAAAGTCATAACACGTGCGCATCTTGTTTTCAAGCCATTGGCATAGTTTTAATATGCTCTTGGTGCTGCCCCAGGTCACTATGAACATTATCCGACTCAGTACAAGATTGCTGTGACCAGCCTTCTGGACAAGGCTTGTATTATATTCTCCCGTAAAACAAGAGAAGTGGAGATGGAATTAAGCAGAATGGATGCTATGCACGATGACATCTCAGAATTGTTCTGCAACCTACAGAAAGCAGCAGGTGATTCAAGCCAGAGCATGCCAAGGATTTCTGTAGAGCCGCCTAGTGATCAATATTTCACCCCAAGCTCAGAAACCCCTCGGGCTGACTCCAGCCCTTCTCAAGACAAAGCAAGAGAAAGATCAGTACACTTCATAAATCCACCAAGCATAAACGCGCACAGTATACTCGGCCAAGCCCTATTCGACGCTTGTGTTCCAAAGAACATCGAAGGCTGGGATATCAAATTCTCTGGTACCACACTAAATGGACAACCTCTAGCCACTGCTTCTCGACGTTCACCACCACCTCGGGGCTTCAAAAGCTTACTGCGCTCCAAGCTATGAATTACATAAAACCAGTGTTCCATTGAGCCAAGCAAGTGGTCAATCTTTCTTAGCTGATCCGTGAAGTAAATTACATGTACATGTGTTAAACCAAGTTCTGTAGATGAGTTAAAAGAGCCTCGGAAGCTTGTAATAAACAGTAACAAAAATCAAAGTTGTATCAAGATGCGTGTTCGTAGGATCTTGTATTATATTGAAGGTTGATAACAAGGTCCATGCTGATGATAGTTACACTATAGCAAAATGTTAAATGTGTATGAATGCTGGAAAGTCGTGAAAGGCTCAGGTGGTGGAAGCAAAAGTACCTTTATATTTTCATGGCTAATCAGAATCAGAGGAAGATATGGTAGAGAAACAGAGAGTATTTGATCAGAAAGATGTCTGTCTCTCTTGGGCGGAATCAATCAGCAAGAGATGCTGCATTTTCAAAAAGAAAAAGAAAATTGGGAAAATGTATCTGACCTCGCAAATTGCAATTATACTGTGCCATCCAAAAAAGTGCAGAAACCACTACAACTACAGGCGACATCTCTCTCCTCTCTCTCGCTCTCTCCAGTAAGTATACGGGTTGTACATAAAATCTTCCTCCTAATCGTCGTCTTCTGAATCTGATGTTAAAGAGACAGAGAGCACAAGAATGTAAGTTAAGGTTGCAAGGAAAACGTGGGAAAAGGCTTTGGTTAACTTGAGACCAATTACCGGATCTAATGTCTTCTCCGACTTTTCCTCTGTTTTGAAGCTGACCTCTGATCATTGCATATATCAGATACCACCAGTAGATGTGAAATACAAGTAGAGTGAGCAGCATTCCATTGAAAAAGTAGTATAACAACGTGGGGTACTGGGCTGATGACTTTAAGTATGCAATGAGGTCATAACTGAAACATATCAACAGTGAAGTCAGATCACATATACAAGCAAGATAATCAAAGGTAATATTGTAGCTTGGAAGCAGACCTTGTGGATCTTATTATCCTTAATGGAAAATATATCAGCCGTAAAATAAGCCATGAAACAGCAAACAATCCAAAGAAGACACTAGCTGCAAGCTCTTTCTCAGCATATTTGAACAATTTAGCAGTTTCCATAAAAACGTCACTAGCATCATGAAGAGCAAGGACTATGGAACCAATCCTGAAAAACCTGTAAATAAATGATATTAATTTATAAGTTGAAATCTAAAATGTAAAATTGTTAAAAAGATACTGGTTTGGTATACACCCTAGGTATGATAAATTGTTGAATGAAAGATCAAGAAATTTATCAGAAGTCTCATTTTCAGAGCCAAAGATAGTAACATTTATAAGAAAAGATGCCACATGGAGAAACTAAGCATCTAACCAAATCCTAATTTCAAATAATACACATAAATAAGATTGTACATACCCTAAGTAGTATGAATAGCTAATGAGGATGACTGTGACAACATGGTGTGACATCATGACCGAAAAATCTTTCCTCCGAGTTTCCCATGTTAGAAGTGCGGCAATGCTGTAGATGTAGAAGCCACATTGGCACATGTAAAAGAGTTTAAGAGGGACCCTGAAATAAGATAACATGATCAGATAGCAATATGAATGATGGCTCGTCCAAGACTAATCGATTCTTAAGTGTAGGTGTAGAGAAAAATCATAACTAGATAAAACATTGTTCAATCGTGGAGTTCCATTATGTTTGAAGCTGGGCCAGGTAAAGTACTTGATGATTATAATATTCCTAATTTCAACAGTTCAACATCTTGGAATGATGTGATTTTATAATATCAGTACCAATTTTATATACAAAAAGGGCCATTAAAAGCAGCTCCTGAGGCTGCTGTATGGGAAACCAAGTAAAACCCTTCAATCCCTTATAACATGCCATCATAACTCATACTACATATACTCCAGTTCCACAGCTTATACACCATACACAATCAAGTTCAGTTCACTGGGGTATCAGATGCCTCAAAAGATACAAAATTTAATGGTCGATAGTATGATACAAAAACATATGGTTAACCCACGAAAATAGATGAAGTGCAATAATATTCATAAGCTCCTAGCTAAGTATGCAAAAAAGTGAACTGTTGTTGCCTATTCCTCAGTTACCACACAAGTTACATTTATCAGGTATGTACAAAAACAAAACGGAAACCTTCTGCCATAAGAGTTACTCACTTTAGCTCTTGATTAGGCCAACCGCGGAAATATTCGTTAGTGTCAAGAAACCATGGTTCATTGAACAGAACTGAGAGAATCCATACTTCAACGCTAGCATAGTATGCCAGCTTCCACATTGATTCAGTGCATTTTAAAATTTTCGCTTGTGTAGTATCATCAAATTTCAAGGGCCTAGCTCCACGCCTCAACAACCAAATAGCAATAATCTACAAGAAAATAAACATGTATCATTGACACTGAGTTCAGGTACCTTATGCTACTAACAAGGAAAAACGAAACTAAGAAGTACATAATTAAAGAGCCGACACTCCAACCAAGAAAAGCAACACTATCAAAAAGTTGCAAAACACAATCAAGCCAAGCTGCTAGCTATCTCATCATTTTCTTCAAAGCTTCAAGAGTTAACCAGTATCTACTTCCTACCTAACAATCAATCACATTTTCACCTAATCATCTCCTTTTCCATCCAAACTTAGACGTTTTCTTTCAAAACAAGAATTTGAAATCAGCAACCTGTTCCATTGCGAGATTTTCTTTCAAAACAAAATTTTGCAATCGGTAACCTGTTTGATTGAGAGAAACACGATATACTGGAAATAAACCAGACAAAATGGGGATCGCATCAAAACTCAGTTCATCAGAATTCATACACAATCTGCAAGAAGAAATAAATCAGACCAAATAGGGATCGCATCAACACTCAGTTCATCAGAATTCATAAACATACACAATCTGCAAGAAGAAATAAATCAGACCAAATGGGGATCACATCAAAACTCAATTCATCAGAATTCATAAACATACACAAACTGCAAGAAGTCACAGGCACTCAAGTTCACATACGAACCAGAAACATCTGAAGCAATAATTAACGAAATCCTTACGCGGAACACATATCGGTCGAGCAAGAACCTAGCAGCCACAAACCCAACGGCGAAGTAACCAGCTACAAGAAACGCATTGTCCTTCTTCCAAATCGAGTCCATCTATCGAGCCAATCGCATATGATTATCCAAACGCATCAATCAACACCAACAACACAGATTCAAACCTCTCACTAACGATTGCTTTTCTCCGATTTCCGCGGTCTCCGGATCGGCGCGACGACTACGAGGTCTCGAATGCGCTCACACCACGCATTCGAAGTCAGGCCGGAGATTGGAGCCCTAATCGTCGCGTAGTTTTGCAACAAGGTTTGCGCTTCGCGATGGCTTTGGGTTAGGAACGAGTGAGAGAGAAAGAGATTCTATTGAACGGAATCGGCCCCACGTGAGCGGCTGGGTTTTGTTTGCAATGAAGAACCAATCACAAGACGACACGTGGCAGGTATCAACAGTGGAATATACTCTGCTTACATAATTCCACAACAAAGCACAAACTAAGAGCTACTTGGTTCTTTACAATGGCTCTCAGCATTTCAAGTCCTCAATTTTCCAACTGAAAAAACCAACATTTTCCAGACATGTCCCTGTCCAGCTTGATCCTCTGATTGAGAAGGGCATTGCGATTTCGCCGTCAGCTTGCCAATCTGAGAAGCTCGGAGCAGCATGACCACCGGACGGAGATAAAAAGCTCAGCCTCCGAGGCGGTTTAAAAGGGCAGATTGTTGTGAGGAGACAATGGGGAGCCAGACTCGAGTAGGAAGCTTCTGCTGCAATATGACCGAGTAGTACTGGAGGAGGAAGCCAAGCCTCTGGCGTCTGTGCCGAAATGGATCTTCCCTTTACTCCCACGTCCACGGCCTTCCCCTCCTCCTCCACCTTCATAATCCTCGTCTTCAACTGCTTGAATGAATCCGCTGTGCATCGGGTCTGAACTCTCGTATAAAAGCCTCAAAACTTGTTTGATTGAAGGCCGGTCTGTTCCTTCTTTCTGAGTGCACCATTTCACAATTGATATGACCGTCTGAAGCTGATCAAAGTCGAATGAGGCACCGACGTTGGGGTCCACTAATTCGTGTATTGTTGAATCAGATGACATATATGGTTGGCCCCATTCGAGTAGATTCTTGTTGTCTTGTATGGCTTTTCTTGCTGTAATTATCTCCAGTAGCAATACACCATAGCTGTAGACGTCGCTTTTCTCGGTGAGCTCTTGGGTTATCACATATTCAGGATCCATGTAACCTGCAATACACCGCGATAATTGAATTTCTTGGAAACACGCGTGCGCTATACATGTCTTGAGAGTTTAGCTAGAGTTTTACCTGGAGTTCCCCGAATTTCGGTGTTCACTGGTTCAAAGCAGATGGAGCCGTCTTTAGACGCATGGGCTAGACCAAAATCTGCCACCTGAAATCAGAAAGTAAGTTATCTTTGTAAATGTTGCATTTTCGATATCCACACCAACTTTACTACGCCTAGCCTCGTCTTCAACTATTTTTTTAGAAAACATACTCAATATTTTGAAGTACAAGATAATCACATATCCCAAAGTATAATATGCATTGACGACTGGGAGGACTACCTTTGCAACAAAGTTTTCGTCGAGTAAAATATTGCTGGACTTGATGTCCCGGTGGCACAGAGGAGGATCGCAATAAAAATGTAGGTACTCCTGCAGGTTAAGGTGAAAGAGAATGTTTCTGAAAGTTAAAACAAATTGAAACTTCACGGCAAAACTTCAAGGGACACAAAAAACTAATGGGTTGCGTGCGTGTACCAGAGCATTTGCGACATCAACGGCAATCTGGATCCTAGTTTGCCAACTCAGAGGACTCCTGTCCGCAGCTTCACAGAAAACATTACATATGATCGAGGAGAAAAATAAAAACTTTAAAATATATAAATTTTGTAGAAATTTAAGCTGCTCGACAGTCTAGCAAAGTATAACTGAAGCAAAAATGATTTCAGCTTTGAGCTTTGACTAAGCATCACGTTGAACATAGAAACTAGATATCAGCGGCTTTTCAAAGTATACAAATGAATTAATGTATTAGTACCGTGAAGATGGTCCTTCAAGCTCCCATTTGCCATAAATTCGTACATGAGAAACCTGCAATGACGTCATCTTACTTTAAGTTGCAATAGATAAATGTGACCAGGCATGTTTACTAATTTATAGGCATGCGGAATTTCATTAATCCATAATTACCTCTGATGTTTCTCCATACAATATCCTCTTAACGCAACAAGATGGCGGTGATGGAGTCTAGCAAAGAGCTCTATCTCTCTGCAGAATTCATCCTCCGCTTGCTCTGAAATCCTATCCATTCGCTTTACCGCAACTGCTAAACCATCTTTAAACTGTGCTTTGTAAACAGTTCCGAATCCCCCTTGCCCAATGACTGTGCTGAAATTGTCGGTAGCAGTTTTTGTCTCCTTGTAACTAAATTTACGAAACAGTGATGTTGGACCTGCGCGGAGTTCACATTATTTATACATGCAACAAATCAAAAACCAATGACTTTATGAGAGCATGAATTTACCTTCCTGGAATTTTCTGACAGTTCGTGGCGGAGGCATAACCTTTGAGGGGGTTTTATCAGTAGGCTCGGTATCACGCAACTGTTTTTTCTTTTTCCGTATAAGGAATATCAAGATAATCAACATCAATATTGCAGTCACGGTAACTGCAATGCCAATGCCTGAAAATGCAGAGGGACGATAATGGCGAGTCTTATTGTGGGGCATGCCCATCACTAGCTGGGTTGGATCGGCAGGGTCAAGCGGACTAGGAGATGCCTCAGCCGTTGGGGGTGAGGACAGCTCTAGAAGAGATGTGGAAGAAAAGAGAAATCAGTTTACTTCATTGTATGATTCAAGACATTGAGAACGGTGTTCAATTTCATACCAAGAGAACTGATTCCTGGAACTCCAAAATAGCAACTGGCAAGATCCACGGTCGAAAAAATGTTGAGCTGGCTTGCAAGTGCAGCAAAAGTCGCATCCCTGCAAGTACTGAAGGTCATACTATCTTGAGTTCCAACCAGATTATAAAGATACACGATGGCAGCGTTAACACACTTCTTGCAATCATTTTCCTCTGAGATAGGCACCTTGCAACTTCCAGAAACATTCACAAACTGTGGAGAATCTAGCATTTGCTTCACTTTCTTCTGATCTCTGCATTCATAATTGACTGGGATTTTGGTTCCAAATCCACAAAGAACCGTCGCATTTGGGGGTACACCATATAGCGCCAATGTTTGAGATATGGAACGAATGCATATGTCTGATAAATCTGACGTAACTCCCAGACTACCGGTTGTGTTTGCATACCTTGCCACGGAAATTGCAACAAACGCATTAATGTAACGGCAGCACTTTCCTATACTGCCCTTATTTGAGCATAGAGAGGCTGCCATGGTAAAGTTTGAGCTACTCAAATCTAAGGGGCATGCTGCACGAGGTTAAGAAGTACATCAAATTATCAGTTAAAAAATTTAAGCAGACAAAGGTTCTTGTAGCGGCATGAAATGACTGCCGAGCACATAAACCAGATTGACAGTAAATCTACTAACAATAACTCACCAAAACACGAGCAAAGTAAGAATGCTGGACAGCACATTCAATGGAAGTAAGATTACTTACAAGCTGAGAAAATTTATGTGAAAAGCTAGTACCTTATTGCAATAACAGAAAGAAGAACGCTTGTTAATATATAAAACCCGAGGAACAGACACAGGGATACCGTACTATTGATTTCTTGATTGATACAAACAACGCATTTCTTCCACAACCAAGGGCAGCTTCTACTGACATTTCATACTTCTAACGGCAACATTAATTCTCCAATTGTGTTCATGTAACCAGGACTGATTCAAGATAAACATTGGAAAATCAACTAGTATCTCCGGACCCGGTGGTATATTCTAGTAACTTCCCTATGATTTAACACTGATGGACATTATAAAATACAGATGCTTGCTTCAAAGTGATGCAAACCTGATTAGTACTTGTGCTTTTGTTATACCCACTAAGCCAACTAGTAGCTTATCATAATGACTTGAAACTGAAGACAAGATTTGACATTCTTCTCCTAAATGGGACTCAAGCTCAGCTTGAACACCATTGATAGCTCAACCAGTCCAGGATCAAATCTCCAAACCCAGAAACTCATTAACATAAAACCTACCAGTAATCCCCAAACATGAAGGCCAGAACAACACAGCAGCATGCCAAATCAAGAAACAAACATCACAATCAACCCCAGACAATTATAAACGAGCACCCAAAATTAATGAGGGTTTAACTTTCAGAGACAACTTGGAAGAATAACATTACAAACATTGACTGAAACTGACCCGCCATGGCCGAGCTGACAACAAGCACTTGAGACAGACCCACAAAGACAGCAGCAGCAGTGGCGAAAGGAGGCCTCATGACAGAGCAAACCCAGAAAAGCAAAAATGGAGGAGAAGGGTCAAGAAGGAGGGTTCTTTTAGAGAAAATGAGAAACCCCCATTTGGCATTTGTGAGTGCGGCTCTGCTGTAGACCAAAAATAATTGTTAATTCTTAATGCCAGAAAATTTCAGGAAATTGAGAAGCGGACTATGATATGCTCAGTCGCTCACTTGGGCAGTATCTGACTCAGATCTGACCCGGGTCAACTTCAGAAGGTCCGGGCGGGTCCAGGCATGCGGGTCGGGTCCTATAGCTACAGACCTGGTCCATCTCCATGTGAGATATATGCTATAAATATCAGTGACATAGAAACATGGAGAATTGTACTTAAACTTTTTGACATCACAATACAACAATTAGGGAAGTACCAAGTGACATAAAACCCTTGTCCAAAGACATAAATGGGGTTATGAAGTTATGTTATGGGAGTTTTTACTCATTATTGATGCTGCTGGCTGAGACAAAAGGTGCCAGGTAGAACAAGTTTCCAACATGGAAGAGTTAAAAGTAAGAACCAGAAAAGCCCTGAAATCATGGATTTCAAGAAGCCCAGCGAGATGATGGGGAACACTGAAAGATTTTCAAATTCCTTGTCAGGTGGCCAAGCCGGTGGTTTTACAGATAGGGCAGAGGTTCTTCAGCATTAGCCATTGTTTGATGCAGTGGACGTGGAAGTCATGGCCGCAGTCCAGCTTCCCCAGATCCTCGCCGGCGTAGAATTCCTCCTGTTACAGTCCAAGTATTAGCATGAAAATGGTGATTGCATAGTTATATATCTCTATCAAAAAATGGTTAAGATATGTCCTGAACCAAAAATGTGAGGATCAACCAGACAGAATTTTGGTAGAAATTTTTTTAATGGAAAAGCAAATGGTTAAGATAACGTGTTAGGCCCTTGCACAAGAATGATTTATGGTTGGCATAAACTGTGATTCATATACTGAGAAGGGTCTTACTTGACAAACACAGCATGGCTCCAAATCTGGTGTGTTAGTCATTGCTACATGGACATATTTGTGCAGCTTCATTGTTTTTCTAATAACTTCTTCACTCAAACCAGTACTGACATATCCTATGCGCTCTTCTAGTGCCAACAACTCCTGTTATACCAATAAATTTTCGATCAACCAGTTTTGGTAAAAGATAGAAACCGGAGTGAGTTTTACCTCGTAGGTCATATTATCAACATCAAGCCTCATATCCCGATGCCTGTCATGCATTTCGACCAATCCATGATATATAAACGGGTCAAACAGCATGTAATCCTGATGCAAGAGGGAACATATGTGAGAAAAACTTTACTATATTCGTCTGCCCAGTGATACTCCTCAGAACTAATACAGATGGCATTAAAATATATGGATGTGGAAAATAAAGGAAAAGAATTCGAACCTCAAATCGTAAGTTGTCAACCCCCCTTACCCCACCCAAAACCTGACGTATCTGTAACAGCCATATTAAAAATCAACTTGAAGGCCAAATTTAGTATGCAGCAACAAGGGAGATTTATAATAAGTAGCAGCGCACAAAAACAGATAGTTGACTTGATGACAATTATCAGAATGAGAACTAGAAGAATGTGCCTGTCAGAAACTAATGATGTAGTTAAATGAGCGAAGAAGTAAGTCTGGCACTTGTAAGTATCAGAACCAACAAAAGCAAATTAATCAAATTGGTATTAGCCACCTAAATACCACTGTGTGGTGAGACAACAGGGGCAGGGTTGGGATGGGGGAGAAACACTGAATATATCATCATGAATTTCAAGAAAATTCAAGTAACTCTAGACGAATCAACAAAGACATACCTCAGAAAAGACCATGCGTCTCCCTTCTATATCTGAGGCCATTTCTCGTAAAGGATGGGGCAACCTGATAACAGCATCATCATGTCTCTCGGACATGGGCCCCAGTCTTCGATGGGCTGGCAGTTCATTGTGGCTACTCGGCCTAGTTGACATTGCTTCAGGTGTAGAGCCGGAAGATAATGAAGGGAACGGAGGAGAACGACTACTTTGATTCCTTAGCTCGGCATCATAAGATGGAAACAACGTCCATGGAGCAAATCCTTGAAACCTCTGGTGAATATGTGAAGGGGGGTTATGGTGACGAATCCACGGTGGAGGAGGAGACAAGGGACGTGAACTTGAAGCAGTTCTTGCCCGAGATGTAGAAGAGAACAATGCAGAGTTATCGGGCCCGGTTGCTAAACTCCAGTTTGTGGGATCCTGTCCAAGATTCCTGGGTTCTGTGGCAGATAGAAAAGTATAATCTTCATCTTGAGACACAAATTCCATATTTGGACCGAAATTACGTAAGGTCAACGAATCACCAGATCTTGAAATTGAGTTTCCACTTTGCCTCATATTATGCACTACGCTCGATGGACGAGAAATGTACACGTCTTCAGACTCAATCTGTGGAGACCTTGAATTAGCTCTGACCACAGCAGCAGACCTGACTCTCAGTAAGCCACTATATGATTGGGGTTGAGAAGATGGTTCAAACATTTGAACATTAGGTTGCCTAGCATTCTCATCTAGCGGGGAATCAAATGACACAAAATCTCGATGTTGTCTCGAGCTTCCTACGCTGTTAAAGTTTCTCAGGGAGGATTCTGCATCTTCATATGTATGAAGGGAGACATGGGCATCAGATTGTGCTGGATTACCTTGGTTCAAATGAGCAGCTAAATCATCAGTGCGCAACCATGGGTTTAGAGGAAAACTACTGTTGTTGGATGCATTGTTACAGGGTCCACGGTAATTTGGGTTTTGTGCGAAACTCCCAGAAGTACCACTTGGATAAGATTGACTAGATGAGGTACCTTCATGGAGCTTCCTTTTACTTGATTGCCCCCAACTACCAAATGAAGAACCAGATCCATCCATTTCTTCCAAAGAGTAACTAGAACTTCCAGATGAGGATCCAAAATGATTATAATAAGTAGGTAAGATCGTATCAGATTTTGTCCCTCTGTACTCATCCAACAGATTTGTAAACACATTTTCTCTCAAAGCTTCCCAATGTTTATGACTGTCCTCCATGCATCCTGAAACTTGATCAGCGCGTTGAGCATTTGAATTGGTTCGTGCATGTGGTGGCATAAATGAACGGTGGCTTGAGTTTGAACAAACATTATGGCCAACAGTAGAAGTTGTAGGAAAGCTCATCCTACTTCTTTCAAATTCCACATCTTCTGATTTGGAACTAGATGCTGGACCAGCCCTGAATGAATATGGCCAGCCTTGTTCCATTTTCAATCCATCATCGTTGACTATAGTTTTTGATTTAGAACTAGAAGAAGGTTCCCCAGAACCCTTTCCTCTTAACAACCGATTTTCTTGGTTAGCCCCAGCATAAGACATCAAATTGGGATGGGGAGAAGACTGCAAATTCAAGTCACTCCGAGAAGACTGATTGATATCTGTGTTATCAGAAGACGCACCTTTCTCATAATCAACAGCATTGGGGTATGAGTCCAAATTTTTTCTTTGACCTTGCATCAGAACCAATTAGCTATCACGTAAGTTTCCGCAGATTTTCCTGATAGAAGTCCATTAACAATTTGTTACTTACCCATTCCAGAATATATATAAAAAAAGTTATGATACGCATATTCTCTTCATCTGTAGGAGAATGTTCATCTACTACAACCAATTTCACCCAGATTTGTCTTGATCTACCCCTGTAGAAACTATCATATGTTGAACTGCAAGCAGAAAGTTACTAATTTTCACCAGAAGCATCGGACAATACCAGAAGCTAAAATAAAAATGGGGACTTCCAAGTATTGATGTAGGAAAACAACATATATGAATGCCAGCACATACATGGATTGCAATGATCACAGCCCCAGATAATCAATCATCAACCAAACCTCAATTTCAATCTCTTCCTACAGTCTATCTTACATCACCAAACTTACGAAGTCGGCTATAACAAATTGACAAAAAAAAAAAACCGAGAAAAACTAAATCACCAAAAATTTATTCAAAAACTGGAAGAAGTAACCCAATCTAGACGCCAATCCACGAAACCAGAATAAAAATACCATTGATCAGAAAAACCACAACAAAGCAGAAGATCAAAGAACCGATGCGAGACTAATTCATCTGACGCAGTCGAGTACGGAGAGTTTACCGATCAGATCGAGGTCGGAATACGGCTGATGATTCACGAGTTGCAGATGAGGCCAAGGAGAGAGAGGACGATGGAGAACCGATGGCGTGGAATGGAACGGCTATTGTTGCACAAGAGAGAAGCGCTAGAGATATTCGGTGCCGAAGATAGCCCGAGGGGCAATATCGTCTTTGCACAAACCCTACCTCTTCAATGTCATCATATAAAAACAACTCTTTCACCAACCGTTTGAACTCGTTTCATACCCCTCTCCGCCTCGCGCCTCCCCGCGCTCCCAAACTCCCTAGCCATGGCTGCCCCCGCTCCAACCGACTCCGTCCAATGCTTCGAACGTAATAAGACCGCCTTGGCCGTCGCCGTCACTCACTGCAAGCGCGGCCGTGGCTTGATCAAGATAAACGGCTCCCGATCGAGCTAGTCGAGCCGGAGATCCTCCGATTCAAGGCATACGAGCCGATCCTTCTTCTCGATCGCCACCGCTTCGCTGGTGTCGACATGCGCATTCGCGTCAAAGGCGGAGTCACACTTCTCAGATCTAAGCCATCCGTCAGAGTGTTGCCAAAGCACTTGTAGCGTTCTACCAGAAGTACGTTGATGAGCAGACTAAGAAGGAGATCAAAGATGTTCTCGTCAGGTAATGATAGGACATTGCTTGTTGCTGATCCCAGGCCCTCCGAGCCTAAGAAGTTTGGCGGCCGTGGCGCTCGTGCCAGGTTCCAGAAATCTTACCGTTAAAAATTGAGTAGAAATCTCCACTGCAGGTCTCGTCTCTGCTTTGAACTCTTCATGTCGATTTTTGAATTCTGAACATCTAGAAGCTTCCTCAGCTTGAGAATCTACCTCCAGAGGGTATAATATCAGCTTCAAAACGGCGTAGGTTCGGTATTAAGAGATATCAGCACGACGTCGTTTGATCTAAAGAGATATCGAAACGACGTAGTTGGTGTTGAGCTATATTAAAACGACGTATGATATTAATAGTTTATGTGAAAAGAAATTTAAAATAAAGAGCTGGCATTCAAATTTGGGCTCCACATTTTCATCATCAGAAAGCGCTAAACACAGTTAAACCAACTTTGACCAATTTGGTCAAACTAGAAACGTGTAGTGCAATTCTTCACACCTTATTCTTGAGCCGCCACGTCATTCGCAGTTGCCACGTGTCTTCATCTCCTTCCTCACAATCACTCCACGTTTCTCGGAAGCCTCTGAAATTTGTCAAACTAGTCGGTCGTCTTCTTCAGGCGCGCAATTCTTCGCCAACGCTAAAACCCTAATTTCTTCCACCGCCTTTTTTCGCTATTTATGCAGTCGACAATGATGAACAGGAATCATTAACCTTGCAGCAGATCAATATCTTCGTCATCGCGGAATGGATTCGCTTAGTCTTCTTGGCCCGATCGTTTCTGCTGCCAATCACAGCCGTGCGCAGTATCTGCTCACTGCTACTTGTGCTGCTTATCGGTTAAGCGGATCGGCGAAATCGAGTCGCTGGAGGTTGCGGGCGGTCCGGCGTGATACGATCGCAATCGGCTTGGCCGATTCCATTCAGGTAACTTTTGACTAGGATTCGGCAACTGTGACTTTTTATTCATGTTAGAGTTTTTGGTTGAGTTTAATTGTTCATGAGTGTTGTGCGATTACGATTCATTGGATTAGTGGTTTTGATTTTTTGAAACGTGCAGTTAAGAAACACAGCATGTATGGTTTGTGAATTTATGACGAAGAAGGAAGATTTACATGTACTGAAACCATCAACACCTTTGGATGAAGGTATTCCAATTCTATATTCAAATTTCTGCGTGTTTGATGTTCTGCTGGATATGTGATGTATCAGCCTGTCATTGGGTCTGCTTCTGTCAGTGTCACTGTATGAATGTACAATAGATATTTGATTCTGGTCCTTGAGCTACTGATCCTTTGCTGTTGAATGGATTATGTATTTGTGCCGATAATTAAATTGGAAATATGTTTGGGCAGCTCTGAGGGCTCTTGTTGAGAAAGGACTTTCTGGTTTTCCAGTTATTGATGAAGAGTGGAACTTGGTATGTAAATTTGAAGCCTCACCTAAGCTGTATATCTTATTTCTTTTGTTGTGTAGTTGTAAAAAGTTCCTTTATCTGTGTAAAATATTGGCTTATACAAATTCAACGTTTGCATAAAGAATTTATGCAACCATCACCTATCACTTTTCCGAACTGGTTAGGAATTCAGGAAATAATTGCTTTAATAAATGGTGAGTGGAACAATCATATGATATTCAGTGATTGACGGTGCTTGGCATTCACATGTAACACCATATTTGTATCTCAAAAGAGATGCAATGTCTTGAATGTAACCTAAAATGTTCTGGTTTTTGGTGAAAACATTCGACAAGAAACTAGATTTATCAGCCTATGTGACATAACATTTATGTGCAGGTTGGGATTGTTACAGATTACGACTTGTTAGCACTTGCCTCTCCACCAGGTACTAAAAGTGTTTCTTATGCAACATGTTTCCATTTTTACATAGAAGGGTCAACCCATATACTATGCGTATGAAAAAATCAAATTTAGGTTGGCTGATTTCAATGCCACTCTGATGTGGAGAGATTGCTGATTATTTTAAAGCTGCCTTGTGTGGTTAAAGAAGTCAGTTGAAATTACATTTCACAAACTATTTGCAGTGCTGCTATAACATTTGAGCCTCATAAACCAGTTCAAAGTGCACATATCCTACTAATGAAAAAAAAAATTCTGCTTGATCTGGACTCAAACAAATGAACGTGCTGCTTGTCTGCTCAATCACAGGACCTGTCATTTATGTGTCGAGTACTAGCTACATAATTTTCTCCAGCTGTCTGTTTTATAACTGCCATTGTACTCTTGCCACTGTGCGTGTCATCATGTTTAAGCTTTGGAATGCTTCTTGCTTATCGTTCGACTTGAATCAGGTGGAGAAGCTGATACAAACATTTTTCCAAATGTTGATAGTTCTTGGAAGGTGAGTAATTTCCTGGGTTCAATGGCTGCGAATATGAGATTAGAATAAGTAGAATCTTAGAACATGATGGCTGAAACGAAACAATGGGTAAATGAAAAGATAAAATAAAATGCATTTCAAAGGCATCACTCCTTTGTTTTTAATTTTTTTATATGCTGAATGATAGTCTGAAATCTGAATGATGGTCGGTTATGCTAACACTATAATGAACTTTGAAAATTTTCGTATTCTCTCTGCTAGAATATTTGTGATCCTAGAATATAAATTGCATCAAGTACTTTTCAGTCTGTCTAAATATTGCTATCTCTGCAGACGTTTCATGAAATACAGAAACTCGTCTGCAAGACAAATGGTCGAGTTGTGAGTGATGTGATGACATCCAGTCCCTTAACTGTTCATGAAACCACCAGCCTTGGGGATGCTACAAGGTACTCGTCTAAATCAGCAGAAGTTTTAGATTGGCGTTAAGCGGATGAAGTGGACTTTCTTGAGATCTGACTGGTTTGAAATTCCTTTCCAGGCTAATGCTTGAAACAAAATATGTCAGACTGCCAATTGTAGATGCCAACGGATTGTTGGTAAGTAATCACACCATCCTCGGGAATTCCTTGTTTTTTCAACATGTCTTAAACTTGGCATTTCCATCGTTTAGGTTGGAATCATCACAAGGGAGGACGTGGTTGGAGCTGCTCACCGATTTAACAAAAATCTTCCCTAGACATCATACCATCTGCCCTTCATCACAGAGTCTATATAGGTTAGGTTACACCATTCATTTTACAGCAGTATATTCTTCTATTCATTTCCTCCACATAAACGATCCTTAGTAGGATACTTTCTTACCAGTAAATACTCTGTATCAATTAAATCGCCACGTGTCGCTGCTAAAATAGTCAATAGTTACAAGGGAAATCTGGTGACAGAGAACAAACATCGGACAGACAACAACGGTAAACTCTCCTCTCCTCTCATACGAGACAAGACTCTTCGATGGCGGGAATATCCCCTATCTTCTTCAGAGCCTCTTTGCGAGGCTCGTCGTCAACTCCAATACCCATAATAGCATGCTTTCTGGGTGAAACCCTGCCAACACTCATGAAGCTCACATTCACATTCTCTTCTCCCAATATGCTTCCAACACTTCCGATCATACCCAGTTGATCAACCTGTCTGCACAGTATAATGCTACCTTCCAAGCTCACCACTCCGAAGGACCCTACCTTTGTCAAATGAGGGACCCCATCTTTAACTCGTCCTTCTACACTCACGTCCCCGGTCGCTAAATGGCACTGGCAAACTTAGACTCCGCATTGCCAATTTGGACCTGGATGGACTCCAGGGGATTCTCAGGCGAACCTGCATTGACCAAGTTCACGAACACAGTGGATATTGGCTCAATAACACCTTGAATTATCATGGCCCGGAGGAGTCTTGTGTCCAGGTCATCCGGAGCCCTGGAAGAGGCGTAACTCACTTTTAACTGACTTCACTCCACTTCCCCCAGATACTAGCTGAACAGCAAGTCTACCAAGTTTCTCTGAAAGGTCAACATACGGTTTGACCTCTGTCAAAACCTGTGATCGAGGAAGGGTTTCATGAGCCTCGTGAAACATTTGATAAAATGCCAAAATTAGCAAACAACCACTAAATTCAAGATCATCACTTTATTTCAGTGACGAAACACGATACGACTCCCAGTTAATTCAGATATTTGGAAACACATGCAAAATTACTTTCAAAGACATTCAGTACATGTTGAAGTGAGCAACCGCATCACTAGAAAATAGTCAGGGTGGGAAGGAAACCAAATTTTAGACCACGCTAATGTAAATTTGCTAGATATACCAGATCACATCCCATGTGACTTAAAAGCTTAAATTCAAAAGTTTCGCTTCTCTAATCCAATATATGATAGAAAACTATTCTTCGCCATTTCTCTAACATGTAAATTGGCAAAGAATACCTCAGCAGGGACCATGAGACTGCAGTAGCAGCAAGTTCTCCTTTCAAAGCTCCAACAAGTGCTTCAGCTATCTCAATTGCCCCTCCTTCCTGCACGACGTTAGATATCAGAGAGTCATTCATATAATCCAAATCTAAGTCTCGTACTAGGGCAGATTTGAGGCATACCTGAGCTTCGATAGTACTAGCACCCAGATGTGGGGTTGCAGTAACTCTCTCATGTCGCACCAGCCATAGCCAGAACGACAAACCGCCGTGGCTGCGCGGCCGCCAATCTCCGCTTCATCGAAAGCGAAAACGCCGGAGCTATTGGAAGCTTCCATGAGACGGAAGATGATACGTTGGATTTGGTGAGCGGCTGAGCGTTGTAGTGACTCGACGCCGCCATGGATTTCGGCGAAGTTTTGAGCAGAGCTACCAACTTTCAAAGCTCGACAATGGTGCAGTTTATATAGTGTGCTGAGATTTAAGCGTTTCGGGGATGTGGTTGGTGGTATGACGTCACGATCAGCTTCTCCTCGGCATACTTATTGGGCCGGTTTGGTGAAACGGGCCAATTTCGAGCCGGACTGCGATTAGGGTAACACGGCGACGTTTAGTGTTGTCTTCTACATCTCCATCTCAATCGAATTTCCAGGTGAAGCGATTTCGAACCAGAGACGAGCGCGGAGAGAGATCAATCGATCGATCTTCACACACAATCGTCAATGGAGAAAGTCCAAGAGGTAGTGACAATCTCTTCACCGAAATCGGCGAACATTTTTATATATTTTTTGTTTTTTACAAATTTTTATCCAGGTTATAGCGAAGCAAGTTCTAACGGTTGCGAAGGCGGTGGAGGACAAGATTGATGAGGAAATCGCGGCGTTGGATCGATTGGACCTGGACGATATCGAGGCGTTGAGGGAAAGGAGGCTGCAGCAGATGAGGAAGATGTCGGAGAAGCGTAACCGCTGGATCTCGCTAGGCCATGGCGAGTACACTGAAATTCCGGTCGAGAAGGATTTTTTTACTGTTGTGAAGGCTAGCGATCGTGTTGTGTGTCATTTCTATCGCGAGAATTGGCCTTGCAAGGTATTCAATTTGTATCTGCCTTTTGTTTGTTTTTAGCTGCTTTTTGTGGTTTTGGTTTTCAAGAATTAGGTTAAGATTTTGAATTATTTTGACCTAATTGACTCTTGTTGATATTGGCATTTGAGATGAATTGTAGATTTGTGGCTGTGTCAATATCTTGCAATGAAGCTTGAAGTTTGTTTTTGGTGTTTACTAGTGGTAGAGGAGTTGCTACTTCCATCTGATTGTAAATGGTTTTTGGAACTATATTTGTCTTGTTGGGTTCTTTCGACGGTGTAGGAGACGCTGGTATATTTATGTGCATTTGTGCAGTACGTTCATGTTACTTATCCGCAATGGTGTTGGGAAATGGATAACGAATCTGGAGGATCTGCCAGTACTAGTTGTAAAGCTGGAGCCTGCTTGAACAAAGCTCCATTTTTTGTTCCAATAGAGTCCATTTGAGCATTGGTGTAAATTCAAGCCTTCTGGATTTTATTCTGTAGTTAAAATGCATTTAACAGAGTCATGTTTAGTAGTCTATCTATGGGTTTTGATATAGGATTGAGCTTGTCGAACTGTACACAATGTGATTTATTGGTCTTTCGAAATATTTATACATGTGCCATGTTGGAGGATGAATTATGATTTCTAGAATTGAGTTGTTTGATGGATGCTCAGAGTAACTACTTCACTTTCAGGTTATGGATAAGCACTTGGGTATCTTGGCAAAACAACATATAGAAACGCGTTTTGTGAAAATCAATGCCGAGAAGAGTCCATTCTTAGCTGAGAAGCTCAAGATTGTCGTTCTCCCAACGCTTGCCCTTATTAAAAATGCAAAAGTGGATGATTATGTGGTAAGATATAATCAGAAAAGACGATACTCAAAATGCTTCAGATCAGATGTTGGAGTTCACGGATAACTGCCTCTTTGTTTCTTTCAGGTGGGATTTGATGAGCTGGGAGGGACTGATGATTTCACCACAGATGAGTTAGAGGAAAGGCTGGCCAAAGCTCAAGTTATTTCCCACGAAGGCGAATCATCCAAACCTATTGCAACTAAAAAGAGGAGTGTCCGACAAAGCTCAACAGCCGACTCCTCAGATTCCGAGTGACTGGACTTAATAATGCTGCATCTTTTTGTTGTGATCTATAACATGTATGTGAAAGTTTCTTTGGGTAAGTGAAGTTGGTTCATTTTTGTTGAAGTCATCACAGATAATCCCAGGGTAGTCCACCAGTCATCTAATCTATAAGGTTTGAATGTGAGTCTAAGCAATTGGAAAATGCAATGAAGCAGATTGATAGTAGATATAACATGCTGGAGAGTGGAGCTTTTGGCACACAACTTCAGTGAGCATTCATTATAAGTAGTTTCATGAAAATGAGACATTTTGCACCCTACAAGATCAGAACACAAATAAACAGGGATTTCTTCCGTAGTTATCTACCAAAATTTGCCTAGTTACAGGACCGTGTGACGGCTTGTATAGTTTACATATAATTTATATAGCATTTACAGTGTTGGTCAGGGTGGTAGTAGTTCATCTTTTTTATATCTTATATGGATCATCATCTTCCTGTCCGCAACAAGGGCTCTTCAGGTTCATCCGAGTTGAGGGTGAAGATGTCTACTGGGGCAGTTGTGTTCTCGATGCTGCAATTGTTGATTCTGGGATTGGAGGTGCTTTTCTGGTGGTCGAGATAGATTACCACCACTGTTATGTCGTCATGGAAGTGTCTCCTGACACCCTTAGCAATTTTCTTTATATCTGTGTAACTCATTTCCCTCTTTTTTGCAGCTTCCTGAAGAGCAGCTTTTACTAGTTTCTTGGCAATTCCCTGCAAATCATCACAGAAAACTCCTGTAAATATATGCTCAAGTACGAGTGAATTGAGGAACAGTAAATGGCGGTAGATATAGAACTGATGTAAATAAAGTTGCAAAAGGGTTACATTTCTTGGGCTGTTATAAACAATATTCACAGCGGCTTCATCACTCAATTGCTCCCAAAGGCCATCTGATGCAAATATCAGGAACAAGTCTTGTGGCTTGATCTCTCTCACAATGATTGAAGGTTCAGCTGTCATGACAGCTCGTCTTAGAGGAACAGGGTTTCCAAATTGTCGGAATATTGGATCCCTGTAGAACTCAGGTTTCTTCAAATATACATCACCAATAGATCTTGAGACCTAAATAGGAATAAACATTCAATTTTAGTACATGAAACAGGAACATATGCCCTGCCCTCCACATGATCAGATACCTTCGATCAAATATTCATATTGAAAGAGGACATTATCAGACTATCAAAAATCAGCCAATACGTGAGATATGGACACTTAACAATATACGATATTCAACAATATATGATATTCAAGAACAAATACGGTGGTTGTCATTTCAGCTCATTGCATAAAAAGTTGCAGATATAAATATATACACACTGTTACTGAACCAAATTGAGATAAGATTTAGCAAACATGAATAGCTCGTTACATCAAAAGTACATATGAAATAATAAGATAGCAAACTTGGACGGAAATAAGACTAACAGCTAAGACACAAAGTTGAAAATCTAGCTTATGAAGGCAAGGAATTGTGGCGACTGTAATGGTGGATGCCCATAATAAATGTTACCGCATGATACTTGCAGAAAGAATATAAAGCATCAACATTCACAATTCATACTTATAAATGAACATAAAAAAAAAAAGAGATCAGATATCGGACATGAACCCTAGCTCAGAGAAATGCTAGTAACAAGTACCTGAATGATACCCTTTATCCTCCATACTCCCCGACACAGCATCACTATATGGGAATCATCCGGGTCAAGCGCTTTAACCTCCCTCCTGACTTCCTCTACCGCAACATTATGATCAGTTGACAACCTCACAGCTGTTGCTTCATTCTTTTTGCCATTCACAACTCTCCTCCCAAGGACGGCTCTCGAGTCCCCTAAGTTAGCCACGTATAAAGTTCCATCAGAAATCGCACCTACAAGGCAGCATGACCCTACTGCTGCAATTTGCGGATGGATTGGAAATGCCTGCTTCACCAGCCGTACAAATTCATCCTCAGTCGCACTAAAAGCCTTTTTTATCACATCTGCCGACAATCCCCCTTGTTCCAATGCAAATTCTGGATCGATGAAAACAGTGATATCAACAGAAATTCAGCATCAAAATCAAACTTCCATCAACTGCTATCAAAATCCACAGCTCCACATTCTACAACTGACACACTACCAATAAGCAAATTCAACCTAAGAAATTGCGAAAAACTTTAAGCCAGAAATATCTGATAAAATAAACAGGAGATGAAAAACAGTTCGAGGAATCGACTTACTGTGAAGATAAGGGAAGAGATGCTTGTTAACGAATCTAGAAGCTTCAGGACCGCCATGTCCATCATACACACCAACATAAGTCGCGGACGGCGAAGTAAACACCTGACTCTGATCTTCAAGGCATGAATTCGCTTGAACCACTGCGATCGAGTAATCGCCAGAAGCGTGAGGCTTCAAGTCTGTATGCCACAACAACCCATCACCACCTCCCCCACCGTTTCTCTTCCCCAGACACCTCTCCAGCGGCTTCGCACACCACCGCAGCATCGCAATAGAATACACTCCGTTACTCACAATTCAATAACTGATCGGCGCATATGCTCGGAGCCTGATCGGCGATTTTTAGAGAGAGAAAGTGAGGACGGATTTTGGTGAGAAAAAAGTCGGAAAGGAGAGAGAGTGGAAAAGGTCGTGGAGGGAGAAGACGCGTTGTCGAAAATGACCGATTTGACCCTTTACTTCGTTACATCGTATACGCGTGAGTCTCTGCTCGCTTTTTAATTTCTTTTTATTATACATTTATTTATTCAAAACGACGCAGTATTAGTCCTCATAGATATTTTGAAGTTGCAGATTTTTTAGCATACTTTAAGGTTGTTGCCATTGTCGCATTTCATCCATGGAGCTTGGGTTTTTTGGCGTTGTCTTGATCACTAGTTTGATAATGACCTAATGATCTGTAGTGGGTACTTTGAGATGAAACCAGGAGATAAAAAAAAGTTACAGAAACCATTTATTCCGACCAGGCTTGGGTTTGGTTTCTTAGAGCAAGTAGTGAGTGTTTCAGAAGGCCTTATCGACCCCTTCAACATTTCTAAGCCAGTAAGTCTCGCGACCTGTTAAAGTCGCCGCGCCATCTGGCACATCCTGCATCACCCGCTCCTGTCCTGGAGGAAAATATATGCCGGTGCGCGCATGCGGCACCCAGTTGGCGGCGGCGGTGCGACTGACCAGGCCCTGAGCTGAGGTCAGTGCTTTACTTTTGGCTAATTCTTGCTTCTTGGTCAGCAACTCTGGCTTAGCAGCGTTGCTATATTGGCTGCAGGGATTGCCTTGAACCGTCCTGATCAGCTTCCTGCAATGAGATGGATATGATCAGACCAGATTTGCATTTTCACAAAATGACACGAGAATATGCAAAATGGACTAGTAAAAATTACCAGAGAGGACCCTTTTTGGCAGGAAGAGCACCAAGTGATCTAGTCATGTGGTGTAGAAAGCGAAATAAGCTCTAGAGACTTTCTATGAGCTCTCAAGAGATGAGGCTTAGTTTTATAGCACCAGATTTAGTACACTAAAAAGTATGCTGTTGCTGAGAATCAAAGGACAACTTCAACGACTTTAAGCATATGGTGTAAATTTCAAGGAGAAACCAGAGGTGGATGATCAATAAAATGATGTTATGTTTGATATTTGAAGTACTGAGAATATGTCATGTCTGTGTTGCTAAATGTGGGGTTAGGCGAAGAAAAGTTATTCTAAATGCGACCGCTAATAACATGTGTAACATTTTGTTGCTAACAGTTCTTAATGTTTCAAAATGATGTGGAATATAATTCTTTACAACTAAGTTCTACATATTCAGACAAGTCTGTTACCTGCTGCTGGTGGCCGCACCATCAGGAAGACCCTCCACACTGGCTCTTGTCCGTTCTGAACATATATGTCTGTTCGGTGATGTATAGTCATTACAATTCCCTGCATCGAAGACGGAAAGACGAACATGTGTGATGTAAATACATTTCTGACAAGAATTATACTACGGAAAAAAAAATTAGTGAACAGAAAGAAAGCGAATAACATATCAAACCCACTTTGGTTGGAGTATAAGCAAAATGCTAAAAGTCGATGGGTTCAAGCTGCTCTTTATCATGAAATAAAAAGGTCATCTCTACATGAAACAAAATTTAAGTACACAAAAGTACGAGAGAAAATGTACTGGGAATACGCTTTTATGATCCCCATCCGGATAGAACAAAAGTATATTCCCAGGTCATAAACAGCCTCGTTTTCTTTCACATCGAAACTCTACGCTCTATTATTTTCTAGTGGGCATGATTACAAGAATCCGATGGAATAGTACAAGGACAGGGATGGTAATATAAGTATTGCAAAAAGAGAAAACAAGGAATAAAGTTGCACGCTCATCTGAGTGTTTAGATTTAGACATATCTGCTGCTCAAGGTTTCGCGTACAAAGGGATTCAATTTTTCTTTTTGTCAATGAAAATGGTATCAGAACTTTTAAGACCGACATACTATACAAATAGAATAAAAGCATAAGAATATCAATTGAAAGCAATATTACACAATTCACATCGGGGGCTTAATTTTATCCATTGTCGTCGCTTTTTTTTTTACTCATCTGTGCACCTTCGGTAAAAAGTTGCTACATTTACTAAAATTTATATCATTTCTATGGTTCTCAGGTTTTAGAATAGATTCCATTTCAACTGTTGACAGAAAAAAGGCAGTAAAGTGCAGCTTAAGGGACATGAATAACACAGTATAGAGTACACATATAAAAACAAGAAAGGAAAAGTGAAGAGACATATCAAGGCATATGAATGAGATTCCTTGCAATACATACCTCTAGAAGACTACAACATGTTTCCTCGACGAACAGATTCCCTTAAATAAAGCCCGCTCATAGCATTAACCTGAGAAAAAAATCATCTTGCAGAGAAAATAAGGAAACAAAAATTATGGAAACACAATTATGCTAAAGACCACGAAAAAATGTCTATAGAATAGAAGATCCAGCTAAGGTTTCAAGGAATTGTATCGGTCATCAGGAACTAGACAAGCAATTTTGACCAATATCTTTAAGATAAGAATTAAAAATGGATCTAGCAGATTTTCAAGGCTCAGCGGTAACATGGAGAAAAGTATGATGAAAAACCCTTCAAAAGGTAAAACATTTTCTTTATTTTGTATGGGCGAGATGAGAACAGTGACTGAAGTTTAGTTTTCAACATCCAGAGGCTGAGAAGCAAGGCTCCATGTAATATCTTGCAAGTCTCATCTGCGTACAAGTACAACAAACAGTGTGCTGTTTCCAACACTAACAAGCCGAGACTTCAGAGCGACCATATCATACTCCATCGATACCCATGTATTCATTCTTTGCAGCGACGGTGGTGGCTTATCAGAAGTGTATGCCAATCCAAAGAATATAAAAATTGTTTGAAACAAGAGGAGTTCTTGAACTGATCTGAACCTTGATTTCTGTTCCCTCAACAGCCAAACCACAAGTGTTTTTTTTTTTTTTCTGGCTCGTTGATTGACCCTGAGCAGATTTAGATCAGAAACTCACATATGCAAGAGCCAAATGTAGAGGTGAAGCGTACATGGTAATCGAGTAAAATTTGATCCTGTAGGACCTTGATCCTCATTAAGTTCATTGCTGAAGTTGTTATCTATCTCAGTTAGCACATGAATTATGCCTCCCATACACGTGAGCAAATCCTTTCAAGCTGTAGAGCCCATTCTCCTCCAAGAGAAGGGGGATTGATTTCCAAACTAGTACAAAAATCCGACATGGATGCATAGACTAACTTGTTAGAGGCTTGCATATTCCTCCCGTTTACTGTCTGGATTGAACCACGCAATGGCAGAAGTTCTGTACGTCGAATGTGCTGATTCGTCACTCTTGAAGAAGCAATTTCCAGACAAGGCTCTATTAGCCTCTTTATATACACATCCAAACTGTTATTCAACAAATTAAGACAATCCGTAGATATGTCAACTCCCTTCATCTCCAAACTATGAACCAAACGTTTTTTCAGTGATACAGTATCAGGTAGTTGACCACTATTCTGACACGTTTCGTGCTCATAATTTTTTACTGAATCATTAAGTAGAATTTTACGAGCTCCGCATACATTCACTGAAATGCCAAGAGGAGCAGTGACAGGGCTTCTGCTTTGTATGCTTGGACTAGCAGCTCTTTGTTCAACCTCCTCCCCATCTTCTACCGATGCAACTTCAACAGGCGGTCTGCTGCGAAGAGAAAACAACTCAGTGGCACTTTGTTGCTCTCTTACCTTAAGAACTTCAACTGTACTGCTCCCATAACAGGCCGTATCATTTTGAGTGGTTACGGGAAACACATCCACATTAACTGGTCCAAGAACATTTCTCCGAGTACCAACGCTAAACCTGTCATTCGCCAGACGATTAAAGCTTCTTCCGTTCAGAGGTGGACCTTCAGCAACATTAGCATTCTTCAGAATACCGGCGATAAGCTGATTGTGAAGATGCACATTCTCCTTCCCCAGTAATTTAACGCAATATTTGACAAAATCTTTCTTGTTCACCTTGGAAGTCAACAATCTGTGAAGCTGATCAAAGTACTTATCGGCTTTTTGATGCCCAATTCTCCTAACAATACCAGTTTTCATTTCCAATGTATCGATCCGAGAGGAGCGTTGTTTATGCATCATGACTTACTCAAATTAACCAGTCCAAAATCCCAATAGAACTTTAAGTTTATAATCAGACCTAAATCAGCATAATCCCAATTCCAAGCACAAACCCTAATCTCAATATTGCTTAACCCCCTCCATCATAACTCTCGGATCAAACTACAGCCTGAATGTGCACACTGCTGCAAACAAAAACCCTATCAACCAACTTCTTGCAGAAACTGAAATTCCAACAGTAAACTAACCCGATTGAGCCTAGCTGGTGATCAAACCACAAGTTCAAATCGCGTTCAAACCACAAAGGCCGAAACTTTACAAGCTGAATTGCGAATCAGAAATCCAGATAACGAAATACGAACCAGATTGAATCGACCCAACACCCAATTCGAGCTTCGTCAGCCGTCGACGTAGAGCTATGAGCGCCAAATTTTCAGACTTGGCGGAGATCTGCGGTTTTCAACTTTATCGTGATGTTTTCAGCTTTGGTCAATCCAAACAGCGACTCGTCTCCAAAGGCTTGTTTGTCTGACGTAAATAGAAATCGATTTTTATCAAATATTTCTGGTCGGTTTAACAGTTTTACCAAACGCGGTTTTTATATTCCTGTCCCTGAAGTTTCAGTATTTATGAATTATCCCACTAAGTATTGTATTTGACGAAGAGGACCCCTGAAGAAATTTACAGAGACAAATTTGGATCATATGGAAACTTTGGGATGAGCGGAAATCAATCTGAATCAAATCAGATCAGCTATGAAGCTTCGCACGTCCTCTCTCTTGCATCTCCGGTGAGATTTTCGTCGCTCTGTTAGTGTCGATTTGTATTTTTTTGTTTCAATTGATGATTGATGCGACGATGCCGGAATCGGATTTGGTGTTGAAGTAGTTTATATGTTGTTCTGCTTAATCTAGATAACGTTGCTGTGTTGCTTGCGTACTGGATCTTGTTGTTGGAACGGAAACTATTGATGAAATGTCGATCCGGCGTGGGAGGTGAACCTTGATGCTTGGCTGCGCTTGGATCGGATTATAGCCAGGTTATTTGAGTAACTACTCTGCCTGGGCATATGACTCTCAATTTTTTGTAGTTTATGGTTTGAAATTGTCTGCTGGTTCCGTCAGGTAAAAAAAGTGGGAATGAATCCGAAAATGCAGAACTTTCTTTCTTGGAAGAGTTGTTTTATATTGAGGATTTCATTATGAGCATTGGATGAAAACTTCTCGCTAGGGCTGCTTTTGTAAGTGATTTTGATTATACAGGTTATTGGCTCACTGTGTTTATAATCAGTTCTGTGTTACCAGAATTTCAAGAAGAGAAGCAAAGTATTAGGTCCAGAAGATTAGGGCGATCGGGTTGTTTAGGTTTGTGCGGGCATAAACAATCTATTGCAAAGGAACGAGTATATCATCGCAGTTGGGCTGACAGAGTTCTGTTGGTGACCCATGACAATGGAGACTGCTGTTATGAATTTAATGAATACTACCCTAAGTTGGGTTAAGATGGCAGTTGATGCTCCTTCTGCTCGGGCCGTGGTGTTTGGAGTGCAAATAGGAGGTGGCTTCTTCATTTAAAATAGTTATTTGAGTTGTCCGTTTTAGATTGGTTTGACCCGAATACTTTCTGTTTTTGCTTATTTATTTGGCAGGACATTTATTTGTTGAAGGGCTACTTTTTGTGGTCATTCTCTTTCTACTTTCTCAGAAGAGTTACAAACCTCCAAAGCGGCCGCTGACAAAGAAGGTGCAGTTGCTGTCAGCTATAAATAATTTGTCCATAAATTAGTTCCCTTTGTATGTTCCTATCAAGGAATGCTTTTAGATGGGATAAAATCCTTCAACTGTGTGGTTGTATTCATGCTCAAATATATACAAATTATGTGTAGCTAAAGGGCCTCATCTACTAGTAGTTTATGCATTAGAATGGTTGTTCCCATTATACACCTGAGTATTATGCCACTTTCTAATTTGTTATAAAATAATAGCTGCATTAGTCTTTGAATTTAGTGTCTATGTCATTCTACTTGTGCTTTTCTGTTCACTCAATACTTGTGTCCTGCATCTTCAGGAAATAGACGAGCTATGTGATGAATGGAAGCCAGAATCCTTGATTCCACGTATTACTGAGGAGATGCATTGTGAACCACCTGTTCTGGAGAGGTAATAAATACTTGTCTTTTTGTTTTGTCGTCACATTGGAGGACAGTTCTATTTCCTTCATAATTTGCGCCTTCATTTCTTCACATCTTAAAGTGGGTGATTTATATCCCTTTCATTCTATTCTATTTCATTTCATTTTTTTTGTCTTTTCAAAATATTATAATTTAAATATACTAAAGAAATATGGTTGTTCACTTCTTCTCAAAATTTTACTTGCACACAGTTCCGCTGGACCACATGCAATTGTTAATGGCAAAGAAGTTGTGAACTTTGCGTCGGCAAATTATCTTGGATTAATTGGTCATGAGAAACTACTGGTAGAATTCTGACCCAGTCAGTCTTTACTATCACTCGTCAATAATTTACGTTATATTTTGTTATAATATTTCCATGCATCTAACATAGGAGTCATGTACGGCTGCATTGGAGAAGTATGGTGTTGGTTCATGTGGTCCACGTGGTTTTTATGGAACAATTGGTAAGCAGCAGTAAAATCTACCCTTATCTACTTCTTTATCACCAGTTGGTGTGCAACTTTTCACACGACCTTCCCCCTTTGGTTCTTTTTGATTCAGATGTTCACCTTGACTGTGAGGCAAGAATAGCAAAATTTTTGGGTACTCCAGACTCAATACTCTATTCATATGGACTTTCCACCATGTTCAGTGCAATCCCAGCTTTTTGTAAAAAAGGAGACATAGTAGTTGCGTAAGTATACATCATGTTGTTCTTTATTACATAAACCAACCTTGAAGACAATCACATTGCGTCACTACATTTCCTATTTCATATCTTGGTTGCCAATACCATTGATTATGATGGTCTTTCATTGTGTCCCCCAAATTAATTGCTAGATAGTATGCTTATCATGGTCCCTAAAGAATGAGCTGCAACTTTCCCAGTTGTCACTACACTGTATTCATTAATGTAACTAATTTGACCTTCAGTGGTCCAGTTCTTGACATTCACGTTTTTCACTACACTATGACTAGTTGATAAATGCTCAGTGTTTATGCTTCTAAGTACCATAATGAACATTTTCATAAGTGGAATTAGGGCTACTGATAGTATTTTGTTATACTATGTCTGAAATGCTTTACAAAGGTCAACATGCTTAACCCTAACTATATTTCTCAGAGATGAGGGAGTTCACTGGGGAATACAGAATGGTCTTTACCTTTCTAGAAGCACAATTGTGTATTTCAAACACAATGATATGGACTCACTACGAAGTACTTTGGAGAAAATCACTTTGCAGAATAAGAGGGCCAAAAAACTGCGGCGTTACATTGTCGTCGAAGCTGTTTACCAGGTCTTGATTTTTTAGTGCATCAACACTCTCAGTGAATCATTATTAGTGGAGTGTCATTACATTTCAATACGTCTTTTTATCTTCTAGAATTCGGGACAAATAGCACCCTTGGATGAAATAGTCAGGTTGAAGGAAGAGTTTCGCTATCGTGTTTTGTTGGATGAGAGCAATTCGTTTGGGGTGCTTGGCAGTTCAGGAAGAGGGATCACCGAGCATTTTGGGGTTCCGGTGTGTTTTAATGATTCACTTGCCTAAAATCATTTGCTTATGCTAATCTTGTATTACAAGTCAACTAGCTAACAATGTCACGTGCACTGTTTCATAGATTGAAAAGATTGATATAGTCACTGCTGCAATGGGACATGCACTGGCCACCGAAGGAGGGTTTTGCACTGGAAGCACGCGAGTCATTGATCACCAAGTATGAAAATCATGTTTTAAGGAAAATTATTATTATCAAGTTTTACATGCTTTGGAATTTTTTCTCAGTCTATCTGATATAACTAGATACTCTACTTTCCGAATATCCAATTCGATGATTTTTAGAAAAAAGTTTATTACTATGGAATCTTTTTGAAAGTTGAAAAAGTAATACTTTTATTGTTGTTTTCATAATTTCTGACTTAGGCGCGTTACATTTGCCATTATCTTTAACAAACCCATTATGTCAACTTTCTAATAGAAATTTGTGGTCAGCGATTGAGCAGTTCTGGATATGTCTTCTCAGCGTCTTTGCCTCCCTATCTTGCCTGTGCTGCTATAAGTGCAATTGACATCCTGGATTCGAATCATGATCTCATTACAAAGCTGAGGGAAAATATTTCCATATTATGGAGAGGTATGATAGACTAATCCGTAACCCAATGCAGGTGTGAATATAGTTTTAGGTAGTCCTAATTGAGAAACAACTTGCTGCACGCGTAACACAAAATTTTACAATGTTATATAACAATATTTGCAAGTTTTTGTTACATATTGAAACTGTTATGATCTACTGCAGGAATCTCTAATATACCCGGCTTATCATTAGCAAGCGATCCACTGTCTCCTGTTGTTTGTCTGAAATTAAAGACCTCAACAGGTTCCTCCATGGATGATCTGCGCATACTTGAAAAACTAGCCGATCATGTGAGTCGCACCTTTTTCTTTTGCCAGTTGACATCTATTGTCCAGCTCTCAAATAAAACCTTTAGTTATTAACTCACGCATTTGCAGATGTTGAACGAGGGCTCAGTTTTCGTCGTGACCACTAAAAGATCATTTCTCGACAAATGTCCTCTTCCTGTTGCCATCAAATTACTTGTTTCTGCTGCTCACACTGAACCCGACCTGCTTCAAGCGTCAGATGCGTTAAAAAAAGCAGTAGCGGCCATCTTGGGTTAGCCAGCTAACCTCATTTGTTCACGCAATTCCTCTCCCTACGAGGAAAGATAACTTGTGCAGTGCACCAGTTTATTTATCCTTTTCCACATCTGCTCTTTACTTTTTTGTAAGCTTAGATTTCTTGCAGCTTTTTTTTATTTATGGTTTTTCGGCGTGCCAGGATAAGATGTCCATTGGATATTGTAATAGCTTTTTTCAATCCACTTCAACTGTTTATATTCATACCTAACTCTGGACCCTTCAATATTTGCTCTGGCAGCACCACAGCCCAATAAAAGCCCAATAACACTATTTTCCAGCCCAATAAGCGGCCCATAAATTTTCACGGGTCGTCGGATCCCGTAACTGCTAAACCCGTTACCGAATTTCAAACCGATGGATCTGTCCATTCATCTTCGCGCGAACCGAATTTCAAGCGTGCTCGTTCGCAGCGATCTCTTGCCTGGTTGATTTCCACGGCGGTCTCTTGCCCTCGCATCTTTGTTGTTATAGGTTTGATGTTCTGAATCTCAAGTTTCTTTTCTTCAGTTTGATGAATTTGATTATTGGAAATTAGGTTAACTAGTCTGATGAAACCAGTTTTTCATCGCTCAAATTTGATCTGTGATGAAAATCTGTATTTGCTGATCGTTAGTGGTAATTTTTGGGTTGAAACTAGTTCTATTTACATCTCAGAGCCGTAGTTATTAGGTATGGGTAGTAGTAGATGGTGAGTGGTCACTATGACTGGATTCTTAAATGCTGTTGGAGTACACACCCATCTCCAACTACTATTTTGGGTTGCTCGTGTAATTCTAGTTGATTTATTTATTATGTATTTGTTTACCAGAACCTGGTAAACAAGATTGGTTATCAAGAATACTGCTTGGAGTGTAGTGTGTGCTTGCTCGTAATTGTAGATGTCATGCTGTTGTGCAGACTGGTCTAGAGGAACATTTGTGGATCACTCATTCTCATGGCCCTCCTCCTCCTGCTTTTGCGTCAAATCCACTTATGCATAAACCCTCAAATACCAGTTGGGAAGCGTATCTTCATCTTAGCAGGGACAGCTTAAAAGATAAACCGGGTTTAATGCCAAGATAGATCTTTCAAGCTCAGCTTTTCAGGGAGAAGCTCTGATCCTGCCTGGGTACTCATTTTTTTTATTAATCAAATGAAAATTCTCTTGCCAACATGGAATGCCCTGTTTAATGTGAGTTGTGACATAGGTTGGCCTAATTTTTTTATGCATTGATTTCTGATTTTTAATGATGCTCAGCTAGGTGCTACACAAGGAAAATGTGGGGTGCATCCTGATGATGATGATCTATATCGCAAAATAGGTCATCGTCCAGGTGACCATTACTAATTGTTATACATTGAAACCTTTCTCATAATTGATTATCTAGTTTGCACGAGACCATCATATTGATTAAGAATGATAAAAATAACACACATTGTTTATAACTTCCAGCAGTAGCTCAGACTGAACTTGGCTTGAAACATATACAGCTACTGAAGTGAGCAAGCTTAGGGACTTGATGAAGACAAGTTAGGCACATTGATCCCAAATGCCTTTAATTGTAGGAATAACTTAAATATAGTTGCTTCAGATAATGGCTTGATTCAGACCCCTAAATCCACGCAGAGACAAACCCTCCAAATGGGAAGCTTCTGACAAACTTCTTTAAGATATCATAAGGCAGTCACATTATGAACACCCAACTGATTAATATAGAGGCCTGACTGACTGTTCATGGAAGCCTTCATGCTCAAGTCTCTGAATATCAGACAAATCAATGACAACTGACCGAATGTGTGTAAGTCTGGAATTAGGATTAGCTTATCATCTTCACATTGGTGGGGTGGCTGACTGGCTAATAGACATAATCCATAACCACTTGAATTTTTTATTCAGTTTACTCTTCCATGCTCATTGTTATGCAGAAAAGAACACTCCTGCACGTTGCCTGAAATCTCACACCTACGTGCAAATGTGCAATGACACTAGTTTAATCCCATGTGTTTGCTCATCTGAACTGCATTTGCTTACTAATCAAGCTATCAGTCGCTTTCAATTTGTCTGTATTTCCGTGTTCTCAAGGCTATTTAATCTGATTTTTTTGTGTCCTTGAAGAGTTTCATTCTGTGCAGTCTGTGTCCAGTTGTACTTCTGGGTTTTCAACATGCAGCAAATTGGTTAAAAGAATTTCAGACTTTCACATCTTTATAACTCATCATTGACATTAATCCGCGTTCTTCTTTTTTAATGTTTCCAACAGGTGCAACTCAATGAGCACTCAACATTTGGTTGAAGAGTATAAAAATGTGGCGGCGTCTTCTGTAGGTCTTGAACATTTCAAGCTACATTAGGAGTTGAGTTGTCCTAGAAGCTGTTGTGCGTGATGGAGCACCTCGGCTCTATGTATGAAGGTGAATGGAGCTGTTTGACCAAAATGTACACCACAACTGAAGAATCTGATTTCATGGCTCAGTTTCTGGGAGGCCTTAATTCAGCCCCATATGATCAACCACCTTTGACAAACCAGGCTCGGTTTTGGCTTGGAAATGAACCAAGAGTGGCCACCTACAATGCAACGATGAACTTTGATGATAGTAGCTGTTTGGTTTCTGACGAATCCAGCTCTACTTTCTTGAACAATGAGACGAGCATTCGATTGTCTGGTCAGGAAAGCTGTTATGATCAGGCATTAGGGACAGATGACATGATCTCTAAACTATGTTTTGAAGATGCGCTGCGACCAGATGAGTGCATGGACCAATCAATGGTGGCCTGTGATGAGAATGCTGAAGCTGAATGCGGCACAATCTTGTCCCTTTCTGTTGCTTCAGACCACAAAAGGTCTGAAATCATGGCGCAGGGCAACTCCATAAGCCAGCTTAAAAAGCCAGGAAAGAAATCACGAAACACAGTAGATGTAAGTTGATGCTACATTCCACAAATTCATCCCAAAGTACATATGAGTGGTGTTGCGTTATGTTTAGTTACTATTTTTTTTCCTGCTACAGGTGAAGATCAAGAGGAATGTGAAGCCTAAGAAAAACAGAAAGGCAGAATCAAGTAGTGAAGTTGATGAAGATGGGACTCGGGGGCCTGACTACTGTCAGAGCTCAAGTATGACATGTTCAGATCATGACAAAGATAACTCATCCAGCCACAAAGTCCCACTAGCTCTAAACTTGAATGGCAAAACAAGGGCTGGCAGAGGGTCAGCTACTGATCCCCAGAGCCTGTACGCCAGGGTACGGTAAACTCCATTAGCAACCCTCTACCCTGAATACAGCATCATTTCTGAATTATCTATTTCCATGTCTTGTAGAAAAGAAGAGAGAAAATAAATGAGAGACTGAAAACTCTGATGGGGCTCGTTCCGAATGGGACAAAGGTGGACATAAGCACAATGCTGGAGGAAGCAGTGCAGTATGTGAAATTCTTACAACTCCAGATCAAGGTAAAGATAAATCATCTGCACAAATACACAAGCAACAGTCACTGTCAATGCATTGATTCTGAACTAAAGATGTTTCTGGTTTCTGTCCGGCAGCTGTTGAGCTCTGATGATTTATGGATGTATGCTCCATTGGCTTACAGTGGGATGGACATTGCACTTTTTGACAGCAAGAACATCAGCAACATACCCAGATAGAGAGAAAAAAAAGTAAGGTAAAAAAGCTTATGCAGGAACCTGATTTTTTTTTCCCCCATGTTCATATTTTCATGCTGATTTTCTTTAAAAGGCGTTGTGGTTGTGGCTGCCTAGTATCAAAATTGTTGTTTTTTTGGCAGAGAAGAAAATCTTGAGTAATGATTGCTACATTGATAAGATGACCTGGCTAATGTAAAAGTAAGGAAATCTAACTTCACAAAACACAAAGTTGGAACATACATCCTCCAAAGTAGTGGAATTGTAAGTAGAAGATACCTATGCAGAAAAAGAGGTCAACTGAATGCGTGCCTCTTAAGCCACTGATATTCCAATGTGCATCATCATCTGATTGACTCTATGTTTAAAAGCAGGCATCCAAGAGGCAGCAACAGCAGAGTGTAGCCAAACTGCATTACCAAAAAACTAGTCATGGTGTCATAATGAATCAACATACTGCACTCAGAAAGTTAGCTGCTTGTTCAAAAAGACTCCGAACAAAGTCATCAACGGATACCATCTTTTCCTAACTACTCACTTGATCATCTGAATTTCAAGACTTAAAAAGTAACGGATGCGCTTCAATGGCCATTTGCTCACATGGAGTCATAATAGATATCATCCCGAAAGAGGTTAAACACCCGAATTGCTTTCATAGGAGAACGGAGCAGCCGCAAATACCTGACTTCATTTCATCGGCCACAACTACAAGTTTTCTACTTTTTCTAACTATTCAATAGTCATAGCAGATTGAAGACACATGCATATAAGTTCCAACCTTCATAGCCCAAAAGCCAAAACAAAACCAAAAAACGAAGCTTTAATCTTCAAATGAATTACCAGGCTTCAAGGCAACCAGGGCCAGACTGCTGCTGATGAGGTGGCGGCTGATGATATTGCGGAGGGGGATAGCCTCCTCCCACAGGATACCCCTGCTGCGGGTACCCTTGCGGCGGATACGCGTCCTTCGGATACCCCTCAGGCGTAGGGTAACCGAAACAGAATCAAAACCAAAGAATCAATACCATATGCGAACCCTAAACCGGTAACCGACACAATCAACCGAGAAACGAAAGTGGACTGACTGGCGTACCTTGAGACGGTGGAACGCCGATCGGCGGCTGGGCTTGGTTATAGTAACTCATGGCGTCGGAGATCGGGGCTCGATCGAGCGCGGTTTGATGATGAGAGATTTTTGGGATGATCGGGTGAGAGTGTCATCTCTTTACTGGATTTTTTTTTATATTAGCGGAAAAGAAGGCTGTGGTATTCTGGAGAAGACGACCTAAACGACGTCGTCTTGCCGTTGCATTTTTTTATAGGCGTACGAGAAATAAACATGGCATCACAAAAAGTGCATAAACAGGTGTTAAAAACATGTGTAGATGTGCGGGATTCTTGGGATGCAAGGAAGCAGCCCAAGTGGAGAAAACGATCCAGCTGAGCTGCCGGCTTGAATGACGGCTGTGTTCAAATCCATTCCTATACTATGTTCAAACTTGCTTGAATCGATTAGGACGAAGTCGGATTAGGTTTGTATGCATAGATTTGATTTTAGGCTAGTCTGAGTTCATTTATTGGTACAAGAAACTGAAATTGAGTAGGCTGGAATCACAACAACATAAACACCTGAAACAACACAGATACAGGTCGGCATTGCCCGACAAGGTGTGCCTGATATCTTATCTTTCACATCTTAAACGAACCGGAATAGTTTTGACAGAGTGACCTCAACATGTTCGTTAGAGTTTGGAATGACCAAGCCAGCGATCGAGCATTTCAAAGCAAGGTTTAGGTTTGTACTCGGGAGCAACGTGGCCAGCACCCTGCATACATCAAGCAGGCTATTGTTAATGTAGAAAACAAAGAATATAAGAAGAAACGAAACTAGGGTTTTAATAGATGCAAAATCAGAATATTACAGAAAGTAAGAATATATAGAAATCAATGACAATACAAAATTACGAAACTATCCCTATTACTATAATTATCTCTGATACCTAAAACCATGTTGCCTGCCAATAAAGCTTATTGGGATTTTGCTTAAATGAGCGACTGCCTACCTTTACAGTCGCAAAGGTTAAATCATAAGTGTCTTCGTATTGGAATGTTCTTGTAAATCTGAAGATGCCAAATTTCATAGTTAGACATGTGAGTCATGTAGAGAAAATTGATGCATAAATCAAATGGGGACAAACCCTGCTGCCTGACCGTCGACCATCCATGGCCTCCATGAATCAGTCTCTGTCAAATTTAGAGACGCTATCCATTTCATTGTTGCCATATATGGAATAGCCATGTCATGGTCACCGCTGCATTTCAACAATGTCAGTTTCTTGAAGGCAAAATTCAGAAAAGAACTAGTTAACATTATCAAATTAGCTACAGTCTCGATACAGCTAACCTGTAAATTAATGCGCGATAGCCTGAGTTGAAGAAACTTCTATGATAATCCACCACACTGGAAACGGCATCAGTTGGGTATGCTTTTGTAAGTGTTCTATTGCACCTTCTCCAATAGTCTTTTGTACCCTAAACAAACACCAGTTCATGTTTAGTGCTGTCCAGTGGGTTTTTGAGTCTGTCGCCGCATATATAGAAAGTTTAACATGACTCACTTTTTGAACATGAAGAGCTTCTTGCACACCAGGGTCATTTGCCCATAGATAAGAAAGCACGTAGGTATATTCCTACAAGAACAACAAGGAGAAAATTCATTCCATGTAATGACCATAATGTTCTCACCTGCTAGTAGGGAACTTACTCTGCACCATGCCTTTTTTCCTTGCAAAACTTCAACAACATTGTCAATAGAAACATTTGATTCCGCAAAAGTCCCCTCGGTTTCCAAAGCTAATACCTCAGGAGCAAAGTTACAGTTTGGTTCAAGAACATGATATTCACAAATTAATTCCGTGCACTGCATATTAAAAAGATATTCAGTGTACGTACCCACATTACCGTGCCGCGTAAAAACTAATATCAGGTATAAACTCACCTTATCAATGGCTTCTTGAGCTTTGAGGCATAATGCGCTCTTTAAGTGTGGATATAAATACTCACCACCACAATGCTCTTTAGCAGACTTCCAAAATTCCAAGAAAAAATTGTTTAGCAAACAAAATCAAAGATTCTTCGAATGTATGCAGTATGGACCATTAGAACAAAACTGATTTTTAGAATCACCTCGTATAATTCGTCTGATATCAATCCTAAACGATGAGCAAATGGGACAGTCATACTTCCGTCGATAACTGTGTCAGTTGAAGGGTTCCCAAGGATGTAGCCCTGACAGATATTGTGGTATACATAGTTAGCAGAATCAAAAGACAAAGAAGTATTTCAGTCATTACAAATTACCTGAAGATTAATTTTTGGAACTTTTCCTGCCTTTCGACCTGTAAAAGATTTTATTGCTAACACTTTTAAATCAGGAAAAAAAAGAAGAAGATCAAGCTGGTCAGTTTAGTTGGTCGAAACCTGTATGTATGTGATGGACAACAATTGGAACTATCTTTCCGGAATATGAATCTCCAGCGATATAGAGCGGATTATTTATAAACTTCGGATGATCTAACAGCCACTAGTTATCAAATAGAAAGTAAAAAAAAAGTATTAGTTTTCGGTCTGTAAGATAAACTGACGAGCTATATCCACTTTGCGGAGCTCAGATCACCTTCCTTAAAAATTGATAGTTAGCATCTGCGGCAGCAATATCATCCTTGATATAATAATCCTGGTCAGTTTCTGAATAGGAGAATCCAGTTCCAACAGGAGCATCGAGAAATAGCACATTTGCTACCTGAAGTTAAGTGACATATTCGCAAAAAGTTACCATAGAGAAAAACATAAACTAGCCAAACATATGTTGAATCGTCCACAAGATCATTGAGTTCACCTTTGCGATTGTGTAAGGGTTCAATATCAACGGTGGAATACTTCCATTAAAAGATTTATAATCAAACCGAACAGGACCTGATCATACAACTTGCTGTCAGCTTTTCTCAGAACACATAAAATTAATCTGTATATAAGAATCTGGTTTTATAAGGTACTTGCCGATTTCATAGAGCATGCCAGTGAGAACTGAGCATCCCGGGCCTCCATTGAACCAAAGAAACAAAGGATCCTTCACTGGATCCCTCTGAGATTCCACAAAGTAGTAGAAAAGGTCAACCTTTTCATACTCCCCAACTCCCACATATCTGAATAAATCACCAAAATCAGTCTTTTAGGTCATAAGATTTATATAACGAGCAAAGGGTCATCTCAAAAATATTCTTACTGTGAAGATTTGAGCATGAACATACCCGGTTTCAAGTTTGAAAGGAAGTTCTCCAGGGAAGCCAGGCAGCCTGCGGACCAAGTTGCCTCCATCAACTCCCAATAGAAGCAAGGATATAATAAGCATACATGCTTGCGGAATCCTCAGATCTGCAAATGTGCTCATGATCCTTGCCTGAAAATAAATTGATGGATTTGTGAAAGAGAAAACAAGCCTTTATGTTCCAGGTCATAGACAGCTACATCTTGCAATAAAAATGGATGAATCATAAATGCAGGAAACCAAACCCTCATCTTCTTCTTCTTTTCCCAGTTCTTCTCACAAAGCTTCCAGTTACAATCAGGGACGGCCCATAATCACTTAGCTTCTGTCCTGGGCAAGTATCAAGTCATGATAGAACTTACCGAGACAGCGCAACATTGCTCCATCATCTGAAAAGTATCATTTTGATGAATACAAGCATTTATGTTCCGGGACAGAGACAGCTAGACCTTGCAAGGATATAAGTATACATGCTTGCTGAATCCTCAGATTAAGTGTTTTCTGACATATTTGTTCAGGTAGTTGAAATGAGTGATGTCTGAAGAGTGGTATAGATATCTAAGATATGCACATATAGTTTACAGACAGACAAGATCCCTGTCTAAAAATAAATCTATGAAACAATAAATTGATTGTGAAAGGTTAAATATATCATGTGGAATAAAGCTGGTTACAATAATATGTACTGGGACATAGACAACTAACTCTTGTTAACGAAAAATTGAGTATGATGAAATGATTCATGGATGGATCATAAATACTGGATACCAAACCCTCGTCTTCTTTCTTTTGTCCCAACCTTATCACAAACATGTTTTTCACATGTGACATCCCCACAATCAGTCATTTTCTAGACCGGAGAAGAATTAAGTAATGAATTATGATAAAACTTACTGAAACAGCACAACAAGCGGTTAATCTAGTTTGGAGAAACAACTTCCCAATGTAAGTAGTTCCAGATCTTGTTGCATAACAGCCCAGACTACAAGACCTGTAGTCTTCAGTTGCTTCTTACAACAAAGTTTACCGTGTAGGTCGGACTAAATGAGCCACTGATCAACCATTTCCAAGAAAAACAATCATTTTGTGTCATTTTGATGATAGCAAGGACTATTGCCATTAACTTCCCTTTCATAAGTGACTGCTGTCGTGGTCTAACAGTGAGTACTTGATTGTAGTATGCTACTGGACGCTGATTTTGTATCAACACTGACCCAAGTCCTTAGCCGGATGCATCTATGTCATAATAAAAGGTTGGCTAAATTGGGAAGTGCTAAAACATGTACCTTTGTCATAGCTTTTTTCAGTTCCTTGAACGCTTTGCTTGCTGCCTCAAGCCACTTAAGCAAATCTTTTTAAGCTGCTCAGTCAGCGCCCATGCAATCTTCCCATAATCTTTGACAAACTTCCGCTATTACCCTGTCAAGCTTAGAAATCACATAATTCCTTGTTCTTGGGTTCGGGCCACTCTTGCATAGCTTGAATCTTCATCATATCTACTGAGACACCATCATTAGAAACAAAATGACCTAAGTATTCAACGCTGCTCACCCCAAATGAACTCATCTTTTCATTGGCCACTAGTTGATGTCTCCTTAACTCGGTCGAAACAGCTCTCAAATGCTTCACGTGCTCTTCCACCGACATGTTATAAATGAGGATATCATCGAAGAAAACCAATACAAACTTCCTCAACCAAGGTGATTCATAAGGGACTGATACGTGACTGGTGCGTTCATAAATTCAAAAGGCATGACTAAAAATTATGTACTGCCCTTCCTGAGTGCGAAAAGCCGTGTTGTGTCTATCTTCCTTAGTCATGCGAATATGATGATATCCTGATTTCATATCAATCTTGTAGAAGATGGCAGTCCCATGCAACTCGTCCAACAACTCATCTATCACTGGAATCGGAAACTTATCGGCCACCATTTGCTTGTTAAGTGCTCGTTAGTCGACACAAAAGCTCAAACTCCCATCTTTCTTCTTGACCAATAATATAGGACTAGAGTAAGGACTGGTACTAGGCTGAATAATCCCTGCTTCAAGCATTTCTTTTACCAATTTTTCAATTTCATTCTGTTGCACTTGCGGATACCGATATGGGCGTATACTAATGGGCGTTGTCCCCCCCCCCCCCCCCCCCCCCCCCCCCCCCCCTTGGGTATGATGAAGTGCTCATGGCCCCCTCAGATGGTAACCCTTTTGGTGCCTGAAACACTTCCTCAAAGCCCCTCAGAACTCCTCAAATTGCTGCTGGTACCTCATCGTCATTACCTTCCAGAGTGATGCCCGCCTCAAGAGAACGGACCTAAATTGAGTCTTCTTGTATTTTGGCTGTCTCGCGGAGCTTTAACTCAACCAAATAACACTCTTTAGTTTGCTTAGGACCCTGTACAATAGCCTGGAAGGATGCCAAAGCCCTACACAGCACGGGTTCACCCGCTAAACGGACTTTGTTCCCCAAGCGTTGGAATCCCATGCATAGCAATTTCCAATTTGTTTGATAGCACCCAGCGTTTGCAACCACCATATCCAATATTACATCTGAACCTTTAATATTTAATGGAAGAAAATCAACGTAAATATAACCAGGCAAGTCTACTTGAACTCCACGGCAAAGCCCTTGACTTTCTTCTATGACACCGGTTCGAACAAGTTACTGAGATGTAAAATTGTGAGTTACCCCGCTGTCTACAAGAACAATTACCTCACATTCTCCAATGTGCCCTCTAAGTTTCATCGAATGCGCGGGTGTAAGCCTCGCCATACTAACTGATACTTCAACTGGTTCCTGAGTTAGTCCATCCTCATCTTCTTCGTCAAGAATGTTTTGCTGGTCATCAAAATCTTCATCTTCATTGACTAGGATGACCTGCAGCGAACTCGGATTGCATCTATGCTCCGGCACAAACTTCTCATCACAATGGAAAAAGTCCCCATGCACGTTTGGCCTGAATCTTCGCTTTTGTCATGTGTAATGTTGTTCGCTAACTTTGCGTGTTCTCCCTTTCATTCTCCTATGGCAGATCGCGAACACCATTTTGATTAGCTAAAACCGATCTTGACTTGGCCTGATGTTGCGCGCTGCATAGCAACTCCAATTCTGCTGGATTTCTCCACTCCTTCTCTGTCCTCAACGATCTGCACCAACACCATAACATCATTTAAATCCCTTGGGCGAAGTGTTCTAACCGCTGCACGTATAGCTGGCTTCAAACCATTTATGAAGTTGTCCATCAAATCTTCTGATATTCCAAAAAGACCTCCAGAAAGTTCCTCAAATCTGTCCATACATACACCCAAAGTAGTACCTTTGTGTAAGGACAAAAAATTGTTCATGTAACTCACCAATTGGATTGTCCTCATCGCTCCAACAAACACGCCTTGAACTCAGCTCATGTGCACAACGGATTCCTCTCTTCTCGACAACGGAACCAAGCCAAGGCCTGGCCTCCAAACTCTGCATTCATGCAACCAACAGTAAAGCCCTTAGATGTCAACTCCAAGAACATGATTCCATAAACTCAAATGCACGTTCAAAGTCAGACTTGGACACCTAGTTCGCAACATTCAACTCTAGCTTTACTTCACAAATGGTAACACTTTAAGACTTGCACAAACTCATTCTTCACCTGCCTGTGACTAGCAAAATACAAAAACCATATCACCAAAACCCCTACAGTCACAAAAACCCTTAGCAAAAATGAGTAGCAGAACCAACACAAAACCCAAAAATGAAGCATCAGGCTTTTGAATCCTGCACACAAACAAAACACCAATTTGCTGCCAGTTCACATCGGAGTATAATTAGAAGTGAATTTTATATATCATTTCAGACCTCAAATCAAGCTCTGAAATAAAACAGTAGCACAAACTTAAAGCAGATTTTATCCATAAAGATCAAACAGCTTCTCTACCTGAGCTCTCATAGGCTGATGAGACCTTATATTTGTCCTCTGCGTCTCCTCCACACACGATATTTAGAGTTCAGCCTCCTAAGAAGCAATAATTGCCTTAATAAGCTGCAAGTTGATCACAATCGCTTTCTCTGCCAGCTCGTGCCCAGAAGTAGCCAAAAGCCATGGCTGACCCCACCACGGTCCCAATGTGTTTTATACATATGTATACCCAAATCAGCAGTTTAGCACTAGGTGCACCAATTCTCAATTGGTGCGCCCATCATCAGTTTAGATTGTTATGACATGGTATCAGAGAGCACATATAAACAAAGGGAGTCAACACTCACAAAAAATAAGATAATCAACACGCCATAGTTAGTCATATAAAGGATTCATCAAATGAGACAATGGGAGAGTCTTACACATCTCATTATTGATTTAAAATGCAAACATAACGGATGAATAAAAATAGTATGGCAGAGTGACCTCGGGATATCCCTATCACAGTTTCGAATGAGCAAGCCATCGATCAAGCATTTCAAAGCAAGGTTTAGGTTTGAACTCAGGAGCAGTGTGGCCTGCACCCTGCATACATCAGACAGGCCATTGTTAAAACCATGTTGCCAATAAAGCTTATTGGGATTTAGCTTAAATGAGTCACTGCCTACCTTTACTGTGGCAAAGGTTAATTCATAAGTTTCTTCGTATTGGAATGTTCTAGTAAATCTGAAGACGCCAAATTTCATAGTTAGACATGTGGAGAAATTTGATGTATAAATCAAATGGGGACAAACCCTGCTGCCTGGCTGTCGACAAACCATGGCCTCCATGGATCAGTCTGTGTCAAATTTAGCGATGCTATCCATTTTATTGTTCCCATATATGGAACACGCATGTCATGATCACCGCTGCATTTCAAAAATGTCAGTTTCAGAAAAGAGCTTGTTAACATCATCAAATAGCTAGTCTCGATACAGCTAACCTGTAAATTAATGCACGATAGCCTGAGTTGAAGAAACTCGTATGGTAATCCACCACACTGGAAACGGCATCAGTTGGGTATGCTTTTGCAAGTGTTCTATTGCACCTTCTCCAATAGTCTTTTGTACCCTAAACAAACAGCAGTTCATGTTTAGTGCTGGCCAGTGGGTTTTTGAGTCTATCGCCGCATATCTAGATAGTTTAACATGAAAAAGAGAAGTCACTTTTTGAACATGAAGAGCTTCTTGCACTCCAGGGTCATTTGCCCATAGATAAGGAAGCACGTAGGTATATTCCTACAAGAACAACAAGGAGAAAATTCATTCCATGTAATGACCATAATGTTGTCACCTGCTGGTAGCGAACTTACTCTGCACCATGCCTTTTTTCCTTGAAAAACTTCAACAACATTGTCGATAGAAACATTTGATTCCGCAAAAGTCCCCTCCGTTTCCAAAGCTAACACCTCAGGAGCAAATTTACAGTTTGGTTCAAGAACATGATATCGATAAATTAATTCCGTGCACTGCATATTAAAAAGATATTCAGTGTATGTCGTATGCCACATTACCGTGCCGTGTGAAACTAATATCAGGTTAAACTCACCTTATCAATGGCTTCTTGAGCTTTGAGGCATAATGCGCTCTTTAAGTCTGGATATAAATATTCACCACCACAATGCTCTTTAGCAGACTTCCAAAATTCAATGACAAATATTGTTTAGCAAACAAAATCAAAGATTCTTCAAATGTATTGAGTACGGACCATTAGAACAAAATCGATTTTCAGAATCACCTCGTATAATTCGTCTGATATCAATCCTAAACGATGAGCAAATGGGACAACCATACTTCCGTCGATAAATGTGTCAGTAAAAGGGTTCCCAAGGATGTAGCCCTGACAGATATTGTGGTATACATAGCTAGCAGAATCAAAAGACAAGGAAGTATTTCAGTCATTACAAATTACCTGAAGGTTCATTTTTGGAACTTTTCCTGCCTTTCGACCTGTAAAAGATTTTATTGCTAACACTTTTAAATCATAAAAAAGAAGAAGATCTAGCTGGTCAGTTTAGTTGGTCGAAACCTGTATGTATGTGATGGACAACAATTGGAACTATCTTTCCAGAATATGAATCTCCAGCAATATAGAGCGGATTATTTTGAAACTTTGGATGATCTAACAGCCACTAGTTATCAAATAGAAAGTACGAAAAAAGTATTAGTTTCCGGTCTGTACTAAGATAAACTGACGAGCTATATCCATTTTGCAGAGCTCAGATCACCTTCCTTAAAAATTGATAGTTAGCATCTGCCGCAGCAATATCATCCTTGATATAATAATCCTGGTCAGTTTCTGAATAGGAGAATCCAGTTCCAACAGGAGCATCGATAAATATCACATTTGCCACCTGAAGTAAGTGACATTTTCGGAGAAAAGTTACCATAAAGAAAAACATGAAGTAGCCAAACATATATTGAATCGTCCACAAGATCATTGAGTTCACCTTCGTGAATGTGTAAGGGTTCAATATCAACGGTGGAATACTTCCATTAAAAGATTTATAATCAAACTGAAGAGGACCTGATCATACAACTTGCTGTCAGCTTTTCTCAGACTAGCTACGAACACATAAAGTTAATCTGTATATAGAATCTGGTTTTTATAAGGTACTTGCCGATTTCATAGAGCATGCTGGTGAGAACTGAGCATCCCGGGCCTCCGGTGAGCCAAAGAAATAAAGGGTCCTTCACTGGATCCCTCTGAGATTCCACAAAGTAGTAAAAAAGTTGAACCTTTTCATACTCCCCAACTCCCACATATCTGAATATATCACAAAAATCAGTCTTTTAGGTCATAAGATTTATATAACGAGCAAAGGGTCATCTCAAAAATATTCTAACCGTGAAGATTTGAGCATGAACATACCCGGTTTCAAGTTTGAAAGGAAGTTCTCCAGGAAAGCCAGGCAGCCTGCGGACCAAGTTGGCTCCATCAACTCCCAAGAGAAGCAAGGATATAATAAGCATACATGCTTGCGGAATCCTCAGATCTGCAAATGTGCTCATGATCCTTGCCTGAAATTAAATCTCTGTAAAATAAATTGATGGATTTGTGAAAGAGAAAACAAGCCTTTATGTTCCAGGTCATAGACAGCTAAATCTTGCAATAAAAAATCTGTTCACTACAAAAAAGATTGATGGATGAATCATAAACGCAGGAAACCAAACCCTCATCTGCTTCTTCTTTTCCCAGTTCTTCTCACAAAGCTTCCAGTTACAATCAGGGCCGGCCCATAATCACTTATCTTCTGTCCTGGGCAAGTATTAAGTCATAATAGAACTTACCGAGACAGCACAACATCGCTCCATCATCTGATAGTATCATTTTGATGAATACAAGCCTTTATGTTCCGGGACATAGACAGGTAGACCTTGCAAGGATATAAGCATACATCCTTGCTGAATCCTCAGATTAAGTGTTTTCTGACATATTTGTTCAGGTAGTTGAAATGAGTGATGTATGAAGAGTGGTATAGATATCTAAGATATGCACATATAGTTTACAGATGGAGGAGTGTATACAGACAAGATCCTTCTCTAAAAATAAATCTATGAAACAATAAATTGATTGTGAAAGGTTAAATATATCATGTGGAATAAAGCTGGTTACAATAATATGTACTGGGACATAGACAACTAACTCTTGGAAACGAAAAACTGAGTATGATGAAAATGATTCATGGATGGATCATAAATACTGAATACCAAACCCTAGTCTTCTTTCTTTTGTCCCAACCTTATCACAAACATGTTTTTCACATGTGACATCCCCACAATCAGTCATTTTCTGTACCGGAGAAGAATTAAGTAATGAATTATGATAAAACATACTGAAACAGCGCAACAAGCGGTTGGCTGGAAATGAACTTTAATCTACTTTGGAGAAACAACTTCCCAATGTAAGTAGTTCCAGATCTTGTTGCATAACAGCCCAGACTACAAGACCTGTAGTCTTCAGTTGCTTCTTACAACAAATTTTACCGTGTAGGTCGGACTAAATGAGCAACTGATCAACCATTTCCAAGAAAAACAATCATTTTGTATCAAACAAGAATTCATTACTAAAAAGCATAGCCAGCAGGACTCAGGCTTGTCCACACGAATATCATTTGAGAACAATATGTGCTGCATAGTTCGCATGGCACAGATCAGCACCTGTGTGAATGGATAGGGATTCAGAATGAAACTTGGAAGACTCACATTATATGCTGAGAAATAAAACTGGCAGGGACCTGTTTGTTCATCTGCTAGCTTTATTATAATATCTCCACCAAAATATCCAAACCCTAATTTCCCAAATCATGATCAAAATCTTCAACTCGTTCAAAAAAAAAAAAACAAATAATTACTAAAGGATCAGGAAACGCAATGCTTGCCTCGAGCCTTCCTGCTAACGAAACTCAAGCTCCTCTCAAAAACGGCGTACTGCTTCCTCTTCGAACTCTTCACCACTCTCTCCATGCTCTACCGGTTAATCGATTGAGTGATCAGTCGATTTACTTCACTGTGATTTTCTGCCGGATCGTCCATCGATTCGGTAACACTTCGTCGGAGCCCCGAATCCGATTCGATGGAAACGGTAATAGCTTTATACCCCCGTAAAAATTTGTTATTTGCAAACAAGGACTCGGATTTCTGTTTAGATAAATTTCTAAACATTTTCTTCATTTTTTTATGTGTGATGTTCTCTTTCGTTTCATTTGGATAAATCAACCGCAACATGCCCTTTTTGATTGAACTAAAAGACTCGAACCAAAAATTTAGGGTGGACGGAAATTTTTGAACGAGAATTATCGAGCAGAAATAATTAGCTGGAAAATAAGAGAAAACAAAAATGTAGAGGAAAAACTGGGCTTGGTTATAGTAACTCATGGCGTCGGAGATCGGGGCTCGATCGAGCGCGGTTTGATGATGAGAGATTTTTGGGATGATCGGGTGAAAGTTACATCTCTTTACTGGATTTATTTATATTGGCGGAAAAGAAGGCGGTAGTTTTTTGGAGAAGATGACCTAAACGACGTCGTCTCCCATTGAATTTCTTTAAAACGCATGAGAAAGAAAAATTGCATCACAAAAAGGTGCAAAAACAGGTGTTAAAAACATGCGTAGATGAACACCTGAAACAACACGGATACAGGTCGGCATTGCCCGACAAGGTGTGCCTGATATCTTTCACACCTTAAACGAACCGGAATAGTTTTGACAGAGTGACGTCAGAATATTTGTTAGAGTTTGGAATGAGCAAGCCAGCGATGGAGCATTTCAGGGCAAGGTTTAGGTTTGAACTCGATAGCAACGTGGCCAGCACCCTGCATACATCAGGCAGGCCATTGTTAAAACCATGTCGCCTGCCAATAAAGCTTATTGGGATTTAGCTTAAATGAGCGACTGCCTACCTTTACTGTCGCAAAGGTTAATTCATAAGTGTCTTCGTATTGGAATGTTCTTGTAAATCTGAAGCTGCCAAATTTCATAGTTAGACATGTGAGTGAAGTAGAGAAAATTGATGTATAAATCAAATGGGGACAAACCCTGCTGCCAGACCGTCGACCATCCATGGCCTCCATGGATCAGTCTGCGTCAAATTTAGAGATGCTATCCATTTCATTGTTCCCATATATGGAACAATCATGTCATGGTCACCGCTGCATTTCAAAACTGTCAGTTTCTTGAAGACGAAATTCACAAAAGAACTCGTTAACATTATCAAACTAGCTACAGTCTCGATACAGCTAACCTGTAAATTAATGCACGATAGCCTGAGTTGAAGAAACTTCTATGATAATCCACCACACTGGAAACGACATCACTCGAGTATGCATTTTTAAGTGTTCCATTGCACCTTCCCCAATAGTCTTTTGTACCCTAAACAAACAGCAGTTCATGTTCGTCAATTAACTGGTTTTTTGAGTCTCAGTCATCGCCTTGAAAGGAAAAACTCACCTTTCGAACATGAAGAGCCTCTTGCACTCCAGGGTCATTTGCCCATATGTACGAAGGCACATAATTAAATAACTACAAAAACAGCAAAGAGAAATTTATTTCATGGAGTGGCCCTTAATGTTTTGTTATCTCCTACATAGCAGACTTACTAAGCACCATGGCTTTTTTTCCTTGTAAAGCATCTATAACATTGTTGATAGAAACATAAGTCCCCTCCGTTTCCAAATGATTCACCTCTGGAGCAAAGTTACAGTTTGGTTCGTGTAACATGACCTGGAAAAATATTTTCCGTGCACTGCATATTTAACAAGTACAAGTGGAATCGATCATAAACTATATTCAGTGTATGACCAGATTAACACGCCATGTGAAACTAGTATAAGGTATAGACATGCCTTTTCAATGGCTTTTTGAGCTTCGAGGCATAATGTGCTGTTTATGTCTGGATATAAATACTCAGAGCCACAGCTTATTTTGAAAGACTGCAAAAAATCCAAACACAAATTGTTACGCAAAGATTCTTCAAATGGATAGACCACCGGAAGAAGATAAATTTTAAGAATTACCTCGTATAATTCGTCTGAAATCAATCCTAAACGATGAGCAAATGGGACAGACATACTTCCGTCGATAACTGTGTCAGTTGTAGGGTTCCCAAGGATGTAACCCTGACAGATATTGTGGTGTACATAGTTAGCAGAATCAAAAGACAAGGAAGTATTTCAGTCATTACAAATTACCTGAAGGTTCATTTTTGGAACTTTTCTGGCCTTTTGACCTGTAAAATATTTTATTGGTCAGTTTAGTTGGTCGAAACTTGTATGTATTTCATGGACAACAACTGGAACTATCTTTCCGGAATGCGAATCTCCAACGATGTAGAGCGGATTATTCAGAAACTTTGGATGATCTAACAGCCACCAGTTATCAAATAGAAAGTACGAAAAAAGTATTAGTTTTCGGTCTGTAAGATAAACTGACGAGCTATATCCATTTTACGGAGCTGAGATCACCTTCCTTAAAAATTGATAGTTAGCATCTGCAGCAGCAATATCATCCTTGATATAATAATCCTGGTCAGTTTCTGAATAGGAGAATCCAGTTCCAACAGGAGCATCGAGAAATATCACATTTGCTACCTGAAGCAAGTGACAGTTCGCAAAAAAGTTACCATAGAGAAAAACATAAACTAGCCAAACATATGTTGAATCGTCCACAACATCATTGAGTTCACCTTTGTGGATGTGTAAGGGTTCAATATCAAGGGTGGAATACTTCCATTAAAAGATTTAAAATCAAACTGAATAGGACCTGATCATACAGCTGGCTGTCAGCTTTTCTCAGAACACATAAAATTAATCTGTATATAAGAATCTGGTTTTATAAGGTACTTGCCGATTTCATAGAGCAGGGCAGTGAGAACTGAGCATCCTGGGCCTCCGGTGTGCCAATGAATTAAAGGATCCTTCACTGGATCCCTCTGAGATTCCACAAAGTAGTAGAAAAGTTGAACCTTCTCATACTCCCCAACTCCCACATATCTGAATATATCAGAAAAATCAGTCACTCTCATAAAATTTATATAACCAGAAAGGGTCATCCAAAGGATAATTTCTTCCCAGATTTGAGCATGAACATACCCAGTTTCAAGTTTGAAAGGAAGTTCTCCAGGAAAGCCAGGCAGCCTGCGGACCGAGTTGGCTCCATCAACTCCCAAGAGAAGCAAGGATATAATAAGCATACATGCTTGCGGAATCCTCGGATGTGCAAATGTGCTCATCATCAGCCTTGCCTAAAATTACAAAAATGATTGATGGATGAATCTTCTTTTCCCAGTTCTTATCACAAAGCTTCCAGTTACAACTACAAGTGGCGTGCCCATAATCACTTATCTTCTGTTCTGGATAGAACTTATCGAGAGGCCGCAACATTGCGAGAAAAGTATCATTTATGAAAATGTCCTTGCCTGTAATAATCGCAGAAGGTATAATAACCAATAAGGAAATTAATTAAGTAAAAGTTCACTCTCACCACACAAGTCAAGGACACCACACATCTGTCTCTAGGTAGGTGCATGTGGCTTCAAGACAACCCTCCAATGCTACAAATTCAAAGGGAGTGCCTTCATGCCACACGATTATTAAGCACCTGCTTCAGACCTCAAATCAAGCTCTATAATAAAACCCTAGCACAAACTTAAAGCAGATTTTATCCATAAAAATCAAACAGCTTCTCTACCTGAGCTCTCATAGGCTGATGAGACCTTATAACTGTCCTCTGCGTCTCCTCCACAAAGGATATTTAGAGTTCTGCCACAGAACCTCCTAAGAAGTAATAACTGCCTTAATGTGCTGCAAGTTGATCACAATCGCTTTCTCACCTGCACCTGCCAGCTCCTGCCCACAAGTAGCCAATAGCCATGGCCGACCCTAGCACGGTTTGGGCTCCCCAATTTTTATTTGGCGTTTTACACATAATTATACCCAAATCAGCAGTTTAGCACTAAGTGCACCAATTCCCCAATTGGTGCACCAATCATCAGTTTAGACTGTTATGACATGGTAGCAGAGTGCACATATAAACTAAGAGAGTCAACACTCACAAAAAATAAGATAACCAACACGCCATAGTTATTCATAAAGAGGATTCATCAAATGATGAATGACAATGCGAGAGGCTTACACATCTCATTATTGATTTAAAATGCAAACATACTGGATGAATAAAGATAGTATGGCAGAGTGACCTCAGGATATCCCTATCACAGTTTGGAATGAGCAAGCCATCGATCAAGCATTTCAAAGCAAGGTTTAGGTTTGAACTCAGGAGCAGTGTGGCCTGCACCCTGCATACGTCAGGAAGGCCATTGTTAAAACCATATTGGGACTAAAACTTCATAGGGGTATAAATGAACGTTGCCTACCTTTACGGTTGCGAAGGTTAGTTCATAAGTGTCTTCATATTTGAATGTTCTTGTAAACCTGAAAAAGAAAACAAATGTATAGTCGAGAGAAAACGAATGTATAAATCAAATGCAAGGGATCATGTTTAGGAGTTAGGAATAACCCTGCTGCCTGGCTGTCAACAAACCATGGCCTCCATGGATCAGTCAGTGTCAAATTTAGAGATGCTATCCATTTTATTGTTCCCATATATGGAACAAGCATGTCATGATCACCACTGTATTTCAAAAATGTCAGTTTCATGAAGACGAAATTCAGAAAAGAACTTGTTAACATTATCAAACTATATGCCTAACCTGTAAATTAATGCACGATAGCCTGAGTTGAAGAAACTTCTATGATAATCCACCACACTGGAAACGGCATCAATTGGGTATGCTTTTGTAAGTGTTCCATTGCACCTTCTCCAATAATCTTTTGTACCCTAAACAGCAATTCATGTTTGTTTAACAATAGTGCTGGCCAGTGGGTTTTTGAGTCTATCGCCGCATATATAGATAGTTTAACATGAAAAAGAGAAATCACTTTTTGAACATGAAGAGATTCTTGCACTCCCGGGTCATTTGCCCATAGATAAGAAAGCACGTAGTTATATTCCTACAAAAACAGCAAGGAAAAAATTCATTCCATGTAATGACCATAATGTTGTCACCTCTAGTAGCGAACTTACTCTGCACCATGGCTTTTTTCCTTGCAAAGCTTCAACAACATTGTCGATAGAAACATTTGATTCCACCAAAGTCCCCTCCGTTTCCAAAGCCTCCACCTCAGGAGCAAATTTACAGTTTGGATCAAGAACATGAAATTTAAAAATTACTTCCGTGCACTGCATATTAAAAAGATAATAGTGGAATCAGCCATAAACCATATTCAGTGTATGCCACATTACCATGCCGTGTGAAACTAATATCAGGTATAAACTCACCTTACGAATGGCTTCTTGAGCTTTGAGGCATAATGCGCTCTTTAAGTGTGGATATAAATACTCACCACCACAATGCACTTTAGCAGACTTCGAAAATTCAAAGACAAAAATTGTTTAGCAAACAAAATCAAAGATTCTTCAAATGTATGGAGTACGGACCATTAGAACAAAATTGATTTTCAGAATCACCTCGTATAATTCGTCTGATATCAATCCTAAACGATGAGCAAATGGGACAGGCATACTTCCGTCGATAACTGTGTCAGTTTTAGGGTTCCCAAGGACGTAGCCCTGACAGATATTGTGGTATACATAGCTAGCAGAATCAAAAGACAAGGAAGTATTTCAGTCATTACAAATTACCTGAAGGTTCATTTTTGGAACCTTTCCTGCCTTTCGACCTGTAAAAGATTTTATTGCTAACACTTTTAAATCAGAAAAAAAGAAGAAGATCAAGCTGGTCAGTTTAGTTGGTCGAAACCTGTATGTATTTTATGGACAACAATTGGAACTATCTTTCCGGAATGTGAATCTCCAGCGATATAGAGCGGATTATTTAGAAACTTTGGATGATCTAACAGCCACTTTTTATCAAATAGAAAGTACGAAAAAAGTATTAGTTTTCGGTCTGTAAGATAAACTGACGAGCTATATCAATTTTGCAGAGCTGAGATCACCTTTCTTAAAAATTGATAGTTAGCATCTGCGGCAGCAATATCATCCTTGATATAATAATCCTGGTCAGTTTCTGAATAGGAGAATCCAGTTCCAACAGGTGCATCGAGAAATATCACATTTGCTACCTGAAGTGACATATTCGCAAAAAAGTTACCATAGAGAAAAACATAAACTAGCCAAACATCTGTTGAATCGTCCACAAGATCATCGAGTTCACCTTTGTGAATGTGTAAGGGTTCAATATCAACGGTGGAATACTTCCATTAAAAGATTTATAATCAAACTGAATAGGACCTGATCATACAGCTGGCTGTCAGCTTTTCTCAAACAAGCTAGGTACACATAAAATTGATCTGTATATAAGAATCTGGTTTTATGTACGATTTTATAAGGTACTTGCCGATTTCATAGAGCATGCCAGTGAGAACTGAGCATCCCGGGCCTCCGGTGTGCCAAAGAAATAAAGGATCCTTCACTGGATCCCTCTGAGACTCCACAAAGTAGTAGAAAAGTTGAACCTTTTCATACTCCCCAACTCCCACATATCTGAATATATCAGAAAAATCAGTCTTTTAGGTAAAGCACTTTCTTAAGATTTATATGACCATTTACAACTCCAAAGGGTCTTCAAAAAATTCATAGATATATATCAAGAAAAATATTTTTATATGAACATACCCTGTTTCAAGTTTGAAAGGAAGTTCTCCAGGAAAGCCAGGCAGGCTGCGGACCAAGTTGGCTCCATCAGCTCCAAAGTTCAGCACAAGGAGCAAGGATATAAGTATACATGCTTGCTGAATCCTCAGATTAAGTGTTTTCTGACACATTTGTTCAGGTAGTTGTAAAGTGTAATGTATGAAGAGTGGTATAGATATCTAAGATATGCACATATAGTTTACAGATGAAGCGTATACAGACATGATCCTTGTCTAAAAATAAATCTATAAAACAATAAACTGATTGTGTTGTGATAGGTTAAATATACCATGTGACTAAAGCTGGTCTTTAAAATTTGATCTTGATGAATACAACAATTCATGTACTGGGACAAAGACAACTACCTCTTGCAAATGAAAAATTGAGTACGATGAAAATGACTCATGGATGGATCATAAATGCTGAATACCAAACCCTTGTCTTCTTTCTTTTTTCCCAACCTTATCACAGAGCTTCCAGTTACATGTTTTTCACCTGTGACATCCCCACAGTCAATCATTTTCTGTACCGGAGAAGAATTAAATAATGAATTATGATAAAACTTACTGAAACAGCGCAACAAGCGGTTGGCTGGAAATGAACTTTACTCTAGTTTGGAGAAACAACTTTCCAATGTACTGTGGAATATTGTTCCATCGTCTGAAAAGTAGTTCCAGATCTTGTTGCGCCCAAGAATAACAGCCCAGACAAAACGACCTGTAGTCTTCAGTTGCTTCTTACAAAAAACATGTAAGGCCGGACTAAATGAGCCACTGATCAAGCATTTACAAGAAAAACATTCATTTTGTATCAAACAAGAATTCATTACTGAACTTACAAGTACCAGCAGCCGCATTACAACCTCAACCTGTATATTAAAGGCGTGATAGGCACTGATGAGATGCTGGCGGTGTTCCGTGACGATGGCAATCCATAAATGTAGTGTAAAGTTACACCTCATACATTCATCTTTTGTTCCCTGAATGCAGTAATTCATGTAATTTGCAATAAGTCTTTCTACTCGATGACTTTTGAGCAATATAAATCATTTTCATCAAGCAAAACATTCAAGATTATATCAGAATCTTCACAATATGAAGCAAACTCCGTATATCACTTATCAGCACTCTTGGAAAATCCTGTCCCTACCGGAAACATGATACTTCTCACCTGAAAATACAGGTCAGTTGAAACATTACTAAAAAGCATAGCCAGCAGGACTCAAGGCTTGTCCACACGAATATCATTTCAGAACAAAATGTGTTGCATAGTTCACATGGTACAAATCAGCACCTGTGTGAATGCATAAGGATTCAGAATCAAACTTGGAAGACTCGTAAAACTGGCAGGGACCTGTTTGTTCATCTGCTAGCTTTATTATGTAATCTCCAACAAGTATCCAAACCCTAATTCGAAATCATGATCAAAATCTTCAACTCATTCAAAAATCAGGATCAGGAAACGCAATGCTTGCCTCGAGCCTTCCTGCTATCGAAACTCAAGCTCCTCTCAAAAACCTGGTACTGCTTCCTCTTCGAACTCTTCAGTCTCATCACCACTCTCTCCATGCTCTACCGGTTAATCGATTGAGTGATCAGTCGATTTACTTCACTGTGATTTTCTTCCGGATCGTCCATCGACTCGATGGAAACGGTAATTTCTTTTATACCCCCGTAAAATTTGTTATTTGCAAACAAGGACTCGGATTTCTGTTCACATAAATTTCTATTCAGAAAGTTACCGTTAGCTTATCTCCCGCCAAAACGCTATCACGATTTAAACTGCCCCGTTCTAATAAAAAAAAAAATCTAATTATAAATTCACAAGTGTTGTTTGGAACAGCTGTTTACTGAGATTGGAAATTTTTAGGCACAAACGCGGCCTTAATCTCTCTCCTCCTATTGTTTCTCTCTCCTCCCTGTCAACACCAGGCCCAATTATCGGCCCATAAATTATTAATAAAGTATTAATTTATATAGTTTTAGATTGTCTATCGTTAAAAAGATCCGCAGTAGCACACCGGATAAACTCAAATAGTTGAATTTCCCGGGTTCGAACCCCGGCTGCGGAAATTTTTTATTTCTATCAACTGTTTATGGGCTTCGGCCCATTACACTCGTGGATCCAATCTCACAAACCAACTTATACGAGTCGGGTCAAATACGTAGCTTCGGATCTCTTTTTATGGATATAAACCGCGAACCCGAACCCTAATCGGATCCCAACAAACAGAATATCATCATCCTCCCTTCTCTCTCCGTGCCCTAATTTTGTAGAATTCGTTTTCGAAACTGGGTGAAGAAATGTAGGTTCCATTGTTGAACGAAGTTGTTGATTTAGGGTTTTAGAGAGATGTAAGTATTTTAATTTTTGAAGGTTTGGGGGTGAAAGTTGTGAGATGAAGCGTACCAGCAAAGACCTTCTTCAGCTGGAGCATAGAAATTTGTCAGCTTTGGGTTTGTGCCGATTTGTTGCTTTTTTGAATGTATGGTTTTGTTGATTTTGCGTTTGTGATTTTGATGGATGGAAGTTATTGATTGAAGTGTGTTTTGAATGCAGAATTGAAGCTTTTGGTTTACGGTGGTAAGTGCAGTTCACATTCTCCGAAACAGGAAAGAAGCCAATTATGGCCTCTGTTCCGAGAAGTGAAGGTACTCCTTTTGAACCTTTGTTGGTATCGAGTTAAGGATGTATGAGTATAGTAGACGTCAAAGATGAGTTTTTTAGAGTATTGGCTGAACTTTAAACTCTTTTTAGGTGTTTAACACGGAGCCTTAGGTTTTAGTTTTGCTTGGAAAAGGTAATTATATGATGGTTAAGCGCGAGTTTGACAAGAAGAGATATTCGAGATAAAACATGCGAGTAATCTTATTTTAGGTTTGATCTGCAGTGAACAAAAAAAAAGTAAATGGTATGAATTTGCAGGATTTTATGTTGGGTGTAGCTGATCGTCAATTCGTCACACCCTGGAAGCTTTGGCTATTGCGGAACAGCTATTTCTGGCTACCAACCTGTTATTCCTTTGGCTGGTACCAGTGATGAGGATTGCACCAGTGACTCTGAACACATAAAAAAAACAGCGCTGCAGATAATGTCGAGTACCCCACAGGAAGAGTCGGAAAATAGAACCCACAAGTCAAAAAAACCGCCAAAGATTCTGGTACTTGCTTGAAAAAGATCGATTGGTGCACCTGTTTAAATCTCTTATGTAACAGATTGCCAGGCTTGACAAGGTGTCATATGATATCTCGTCTAAGTTTGTGTGGGAAGAATGCTATGCAGTTTTGTTCCAGAGGTAACGTCAGATGCTCAGTTTATGGAACGTAGATGGATAAGTCCTTTTCAAGGCTGCTTTGCAGGCAACTGAAGGAAAATATATATAGTGTATCAGGTAACCTTTTCGTCTTATTTTAGATTTTACACTTGAGCAATAGGACCATAGTCACTACTTTTACAAAGCTCAAGGACAACTTATCTGTAGCATAGTCTTATTCCAATTAAGAATGGTTTAAAACCTTATTTATTTCGATCTCAGCAGCTGTAAGACTTTCATGCATCTTAATACGGCCACTGGCCGACGTAGTTGCCCGGAGGGTTATAGCTGCAGGTCACAAACCACCACCCATTAGCACACTGAGCCCTGCCACACCCCAGACTAACCGAGTTCTTCCACACCACTTGTGTATAATGCCTGCATTGCTGGCCAGTTTGACAGGTATTTGAACTATAAGTGTAGAAAGTCTTTTCAGCCACCCATAAGTTCACAGCAGCCAAACCAGTAAAGGAACCGCTCCCTTTCGCCAGATTCTCACCATATGGGCCGTTGGAGTGAACAAGGTCACAGGTACTTATTTTCGAGTTCGAGTAGGTCTGGGCATAGGTGGCTAAAGTGGTGTTCCAAGTGATGTTTGGGACACCGACTTGGCTCCGTGCCGTGTTATGCGCATTGAGGTAGTCTTGCTGGCTGTTCTGGGCATGAAGGGGTTTGGATATCGCCAGAACTGACAGACTGAGGATCAGGGCTAGTGAAACATTGTTGCAGAGGTTCATTTTTGCGGAAGAATGTGATGTTTTCCTTCTGTGAAATTTTGGTGCAATTCAGACAAGTATTTATAGGTGAAAAAGCTTGCATGGTTGATTCATGTTGTTGCTGCTAAAGCAATTAAAAGTGGCAGAAACTGCCCCCTTGGACAGGTATCAATTAGTTTATTTGTACCTTAAGAATGTGAAATCCTCAACTTGTAAATAACTAAGTTGTCTGATAACTTACTGCTGGTCAGTGGCACTTTTTTCATTCAGTTAATCTTATTACTAATGCAACCTCTGATGCTTCATCTACAGGTGGGTAAAGGTCAGATTGACGCGGTCAAGAGACTTTTCGATTCAATCCAAGTTACCATAGAGTAATGCAAGCTGATCAGAGTTCTCAAGTTCTCTTAATTTCGAAAAGTGCCTGGAAATGTATATTTGAAGTACCCAAAAGTCACCATTGACTCGTATAGTCTCAGCAAGTTCCACCTGAATGAAGAAGATAAGGTACTAAATCCAAGCTACCCATATGCCAACTTGGAGACACCATAAACAAAATTAACAACGATGTTCGAGGTAAAATGTTGATCCAGTATACTAAATTACTTTAAAAGGGTTTGAAACATGGCAATGTAGGACTTTATTTTCTTACTTTATCTCCGTCTTTCATTTCAGGTACAAGTAACTCAAACTGAGACCGAGACCGAGTTTGATTGATCTTGCCAAATTTAACCAGAAATTTGGAACCTACTCGGCCATGGAATAGGGTCTTTCCCCATTCCAGTTACCAGGAGGATCATAATTACAGGTAATGAAAGTTCCCCCATTGTTGCACCTCACCTTAGCACATCCCAATTTCTTCGATTTACGCCACACCACCTGAGTATAATGCCCACATGTGTTTCCACCCACACAAGAGTTGGAATTATAATCATAGAATTTTTTCTCATCCACCCACATTTTCACTGCTGCAGGAATCAACATATCACCAGAGGACCAAGCTAAGTTTTCACCGTAAGGTCCTTTGGAATGCACCATCTTGCAATCCACGCGGTGCGAGTTGGCATACCTTTGTGCATAGTTTGCTACCGTCCTGTCCCATATCAACGGTGCGACGCCAACTCTAGCACGGGCATTGTTGTGGGCATTGAGGAATTCCTTATCTGCTTGCTGCGCCCCACATAAGTTCACCAGCATTAAAACCACTACTGCAAGGTGTAGAACCATAGCCATAGCCAGATTTGTGACAACCTTGTACATGGCTAAGATGAATGTTTCCTTGTAAAAGTATCCAGCACCAAAACCTGCATTTATAGGACTACAACAAGTCAAGAAGTTTGGCTTACATCACATTGGATTAGTCTTGAGCCATATCTTATCTAATCAAATCTAATCCCAGTAAAAAAAGAGCACTGATTTATTCAGCAGTTATGAAAAAGAGATCATTATTAAGAGAGCGACAAATGGTTAGGAAGACATCATTATCATGGTACTAAAATTCTACAAGGAGCTGCGCCCGCAGGTAATGAAACTATTCTGGATCAGAGTTTTAAATGATGCAAAAAGTCGAGTGGCCAACAACAAGCATAAAATGACAGAATCAACAACAACTGCATGAATCTCAATCAAAATTCATACTAAAATTTGTTACTTGAAGTGAGCATAAAAGCAAGAACAAGCCAGCATTGAGAACCCTCTTGATAATCGACTTGCTCAATTCAGAAACCCTAGAATTCAACTTGGATGCGTTGCTTAATTTCCATCTGGGTGTTTTCAGTTTCTTCAAACTTTCCACAAAGCTTGCATTTTTATGCTTAGGCTGAGTATTTCATTTCTGGGTAGTGAAAAAGATTCTTTCTTTCATGTGCTGGAATGGTGTTTTGGATTTTCCCTGTACTGAGTTTTCCAATCTGAAGCTGATTTTCTCATATGTTGAGGACACCTTTTGATCCACATTCTTGGCTTTATTCTTCAACTTTTGAGAGCCACAGCTTCGTGGATAAGGAACCAAGGATGCAGGAATGCCTGGCTTTGTTCTTAAACTAGTTTTGCCTCTCCTGTTTGAGCTCACTCAGGAATCCAGCAGAGATGGAGCACAGCTCAGAAGCTCATCACCGGATTGCAATGATCTCAGCTCATCTTCACCCTTCAAAATCCCAGGTATACTTTTGATCCTTGAGCGCCGTATTGGCTCTCTCTCGATATACTGAGGATTGAATTGAATTTAACTGAACTGACTTATCGGCTTTTTTTTTGGGTATGTGTGCTGGAATGGAAGATTATGGATGAGAGTTGCAGACTGGCTAGAGCTGATTGCCGAGCTAAAGGAGGTGCACCAGGATTCAAAGTCGCGATTCTGGGCGCTGCAGGAGGCATTGGGCAGCCTTTGGCGATGTTAATGAAGATGAACCCTCTTGTCTCAGTTCTTCATTTGTACGATGTTGTCAACTCTCCCGGCGTCACTGCTGACATCAGCCACATGGATACCGGCGCTGTGGTTCGCTCAATCGCTCATCTCATTACTTTTCTCATCTCTCGACTTCTGGGGACTCAAAAACTTTGAAAATTTTTGTTCAGGTACGAGGATTTCTAGGACAGGCGCAGCTGGAGAACGCTCTGACCGGAATGGATCTGGTGGTCATTCCGGCCGGTGTGCCTCGGAAGCCAGGAATGACCAGAGACGACCTGTTCAAAATCAACGCTGGAATTGTCAAAACCCTCTGCGAAGGAATCGCCAAATGCTGCCCCACCGCCATTGTTAACCTGATCAGCAACCCTGTCAACTCGACAGTCCCCATTGCCGCTGAAGTGTTCAAGAAATCCGGCACCTATGACCCTAAAAAACTTCTGGGTGTCACAATGCTGGATGTCGTCCGAGCCAACACTTTTGTGGTACGTCCATGTCCATTCTCTCAACAACATTCCTTCCTTGCCCATCCAACATTTTTGGTATCTGACAGGCTGAAGTCCTAGGACTTGATCCTAGGGACGTCGACGTCCCTGTCGTCGGAGGTCATGCAGGAGTCACTATCTTGCCTCTCCTGTCTCTGGTCCGTCCTGTCCTATCATGTACTTAGATTTTATACACTAACTCGTACGGCGCTTAACTAAAATTTTCATCTCACTAGTTAAAAAAAATTTTCTAAAAATCATTTTAAAGTTTGAGAGAATGATTTGTATTTTGTGACGGTCCAAGTGTCCCACATTTTGCTCATAAACTAATAACAACCTCTGCAGGTCAAGCCTCCGTGCAATTTCACGCACCAGGAAACCGAGTACCTCACTGATCGTATTCAAAACGGCGGCACAGAAGTCGTCGAGGTAAGATTCTTTGTCTGTTCCAACTTCCAAGATTCTGTTTCCACTCATTCACTGATTCAAGAATCTTTTGTCCCCAGGCAAAGGCGGGTTCTGGTTCAGCAACTTTGTCCATGGTAACTCGCCTTACATTATAGCTAGCTCCATTCTGACCCAAAATCCGGACTTATGAAACTCGACACTCTTCAGGCTTACGCAGCGGTCAAGTTTGCGGACGCGTGCCTGAGAGGGCTCAGAGGAGACGCAGGAGTCATCGAATGCGCCTTCGTAGCGTCCGAGGTACTTTTTCACCTCCTCGCCCCATTTTTTTGATAAGCTATGAATCCAAGCTCTGATCAGCGACCCCTGCAGGTCACAGAACTCCCATTCTTCGCTTCCAAGGTGCGTCTCGGCCGGACCGGAGCAGAGGAGGTCTTCCAACTCGGCCCTCTGAACGAATTCGAAAGGTTTCCATTACCAGAAATTCTCAACCTTTCCGACTTCATCATTTACATCTTTACCGATCTTCTGGTTTTGTTTACAGGAATGGATTGGAGAAGGCGAAGAATGAGCTGGCGGCCAGCATCGAGAAAGGTGCATCGTTCATCAGGAAGTAAGTTGAACAACGTTGGAGAAGCGAAAATGTCGGATGGTGACCTGCAAACTCTCCGGTTGTTGCTTACGTAAATTTCCCGACAGACTCTGCATGTACAAAAACGTCTCAAACTTGTACTATTTCCCTATTTTCCGTTTCCCATAAAGTCTGCGATACTAAGATGACTGTTTTTTGACTTCGTTGTTTCGATCCAAAATCAGTTTTTCTTCGGGCGTTTTTTGATGTTCTATTAAATTTGTAGAGTGAACGAAGTAAATATAAATATATATATAAATAGATTATTATTCATCTACGTTTACTTATCATCAATATTAATACGATCACAACACTCACAATTCCGATCATAACATAAAAATGCCACCACCACAATAACACTATAACACTACTGTCATAATAAAAATAATAATTAATATAAATATAAGTATAGATTTTTTCAATACAAAAGAACACGAGATAAAGGAAACATAATGATCTATAAGTAGTTTGAACCCTAATGCTCGTAAAAAAGGAAGGATTTATGCCCAGCAAAGGAAATAGGGAGTACATGTTTACATTGAAATCATTTACAAAAACACAAGATAAAGCAACAAAACCAGACATGTGAGGGTCCCAAAGGGTGTCCGAGCACGTGGGCTCTATGCAAGATAAATGTCACAATATAATTATATGGTCAATCATAATTGTGTTGAGTGTCAAATTTAATTTGTAGAACGCGGTACTGAGACACTATCTAGAGTTGAAAGCTGAGATCGATGGGGTGTAGGGGTGGTAAACCCTCCTCCGGAGTCTCAAGAGGCAGCGCCCTTTTGGAAAATTTACATATTTTCAAAGGTAACAGTGACGGTCGTACGAGTCGTATTGCCCGTACTGATACGATCAATACGACCGGTTCGGATTTCTCCATCTCCACGGAGGTCGTATTGGTCATGTGGAGCGTATTGACCATATGAGTCGTATTGCTCCTAATTTTCTTCTATACAGTGTGTCGATTAAATTAGAAAATTAGAGTGAGTGCGTGAGGCGATTCTCAGTGTGTAACGATCTTCCGACGAGGTGATTATTGAGCATGCAAGCGTCGAGTGGACGTACCTCCTCTATTGGGAGGGAACCACTATAAATTTCGTGTATCTATTTCCTTCGTTTTTTCATCGTTAATATTTCGTATTCTTGTTCGAAATTATTAGCGCGATCCTAACAAATTGACATAGTAGGTTATTGTCCTCCATCATAAATACATACAAGGATTGATAAATCAGACCTGTAAAAATCCATCTTTAAAATGAGGCAAACAGTTTGGCCAGTGTCCTTCAACGAGTCTTAAATGTCAAGCTTTATAACTTTCTGTCATCCTGTAGCTGTTGAAACTCTCTACATACGATGATAATTGATATGGATGTGTTCCATCCGATTTGCTCCATTTTTGTTACATGAAATTCTTCAACGCGACGCGGAGGGTTCTGGCCAGGTTATTTACTGACATCCAGCATCCTGCATCCATCTGGGTACACAAAATCAAGCACGTGTCACATTTAATACAACAAAACAAAATAGATGACGTCATTTTCCGACATCATCCATTTCGGGACATGAAATGTCTGCAATGGAATCTACCTGTGCAACAATTGTGATGCTGAAAGCTGAGGTGCCGAATGTGATGACATTGGAGTTGACAACAGTCAGATCCAGCTTCTCAAACTCGCTCAGGATTTTCTCAATCACTCCTTTCAGTTTGACACAGTGAACCCTAATAAGGACGTTATTGTTGCAAACCCTAACTTCGATTTCTGGGGCTGTCTCATCATGAGATGTGCCTTGGATGAAAGTTTCACTGGAAAAGCCCTTGTTGCTGTCATCAATCACTAACTGGGATTTCTTCAGAACCAGCACAGATTCAGTTGTCTTGGATCTTGTCTGATCCTCTAGAATCTTAACTCTGTCTTGGAGCTGTTTAAGGTACTTAGTTGCAGCTGCCAGGACTGAAGCTTTGTCTGTCTGGTCACTCAAAAAACTAAGTAATCACTAAAGCTTCACTAAGAATTATAACAGAGTGAAAACTGAGGATCAGCAATGGAGGATTACCTTCTTGAGACCAGGGACAACAGCCGACAAGGCGATGAATTTTTGACTAAGCTTCTGCCGCCTTTTTCGCTCCGCATCGATGTGATCTTGAGCTCCAGAGCTTCTGCACTTGCTGTTCTTCTCCTTCTGACCCGAAATCAGAACATAGTTGTTGTCATCCCAAACTGGATGATCAACCGGAAACTCTGGTGCAACATTATACGTCAGCGTAGGAATGATGACGTCAGCCCTAGTTGGATTTGCAGGAACAGAGTAAAGACAGGGAGGAGGAGCAGCAGCAGAGCCATGGCTGAATGAAAAACTGTTATGGGGTTCAGGAATTGGCGTAGGCTGACCGAGCTCTGTTGTGGGTCTGCTGTTAAACAAGTCATCGAACCCTGTGGAAGCTTCCATGAGTGGCTGGTGATCATACACGAAAGATTGCTGATTACCATCTTCCAGAAATGCAGCCGCCATTGGAGCACTCAGATCTCCATATTGGCTCATCCATTGATTTATGAAATTCTGATCCTCCATAGATCCTCTAAAACAAAACAAAAAACCCACAAAAATGAACACAAGAACCAGACCAAGAGCTCAACAAAAACATCAGATAAATAGCATCTCTACGACGACTTTCAGCAAACCCTAATCCCTCAGAAAGCTGAACTCAGCAGATGCTCAGATAGCCAATAACAGCAACAAAAACCCTAGAAGTTAACCAGTGCAGCGTTACCACAGTTGTAGCTGTAACCCTATAAAAGCTCAACCTGGGCAAGAGAGAAATCCTGCTCTCTGTCGGTCTCCACTTTCCCCAATTTAAACAGTCATATGAACAACTCACTCTCGCTAAAAAAACGGCTGTAATCATCAAACCAAAATCAACAACTACGGTTTGTTTTTAGCAGACCAAACCAGATATTGAAACTGTCTTTTAAGAAACAAAACAGCACCAGTGAGCTGATGACTCATTATAATTTGGAGAAACTAGACACGAATTTAGTCTAATTTGTTATCGTTTTATGGACTTTGGTGAGGTCGATGCCCTATCTTTTCACATCAATTTTCAAATAAATATGACGCTAGCCGTTGAAAAATATTGCAGCAGCTTGCTGCATGTGAAACATTCATAGGCTCGGATGGTCGGTGCATGTGACTAGTTTTCATTATTTCTAATTTAGTCCCTGAACTACTTCCTCACCCGAAATTTACCCCTTAATTTTCTTTGTTTAAAGAGGTGCGACAACCTGTAACCGAAATAACTAACTGAACCCGAGCGTTGAATAATCGTTGCGGTTCAATTACAAAACTGGTCAGTATTCATTGTCTGGTGGTTCGGCAATCAGCTCGGTTTATAAACTTATTCGAATCAATTTCACGAGTCGCGGTTCAAACACCCCTCCCTTTCGGGATCGTCCCTCTCGCGCCTGAAACCGTAGCGCAGGAATCTCGCACATAGAGTTTGGAGAAGATGCGAATTATCTTCTGGTACGATTCGATTTTCAGTCGATTGTGTTCCGATTTCAGAAATGGAGTTCAAATTGCGTCGAGTGCGCAAGCGATTGCGGATGTCGATGATTCAAATCGGATGTAGAAACGCTGGAAAGTTGAATTCAGTTTGACGATTCTGCGGTTGTGGTTTTTGGTAGCTCGATGCTCAAGATTTGACTTCTTGTGTTTTGACTACTAGGCATATTGACGTGGTTTTAGGGCACCGTTCGTTCCGCTGAGCTCTGATTTCTGTGGTTTAGGGTTTTAGGGAACAGTTGACGATTTGTAATTTTAGAATACTGTTTCAGTAAGATTTTGATGGTATTGGAGATTTAGATGTTTTTTAGGGCTCAATTTTGCTATCCAGATGCCTGATTGTGAAGATTTGTTTCTATGGATATTGTTAGAGCGCAATTGAATTCTCCGCAATGAGAAAGGAAAGATGTTGTTCATTGTTTGTAACTTTATTGTTAACTTTCAAGCGGTTGTAGCGTTGAGGCCCTGGCTGCACAATTTTCAGTGGCTATTGATTTCTATGGATGCAAATCCACAGGCAGTAATAAGTATGTCTAGTGTGTGATCATGCGAAGCTCTCTCGTTAGCTATATTTACAGCGTCGTCATGATTGTTTCATTTCTTTGCAGGTGATCCCTCTGATGAGTTGAAGAAGCTTGAGAATATTGAAAAGTTAACTGATCAGGGAATCGCATCGGGAGACCGTGGATTTCTTACTTGTAGTGGGCAGTGGACAAATTCGAGGGAGAGGCAGACATGTTTGATCATCTTCTGATTATTGATGAACTCAAAGGAGCAGTTCGTGAGAAGTATGACTGTTTCGCTACTCTTTTTTTTTACAGTGCTGAGTTCCTGGACAGAGTCAGTGAGATCAAACAAGATATCCGCCCTGTTCTTTTAAATTCGTATGAACGCCTTATCTTAGATGGACACACAAAAAAATGTCTAATCTGAGATCCCAATTCATATAACTCCAACTGGGAAAAGCCCCTAATAGAATCTGGAGAGCCAAGGCATAAGATGTCCGCTCTGAGATCTCAATTCAAGAAGATGCGGGCAATAACCAACGCAACCAACGCCTGGAATATTGAGCTTCCATTGGAGTGGATTTCTGAAAACAGGAAAAGGTTATGGCAAACAGGTTCAGAATTGGAGTTCAAACCTCAGGTCTTTAAGTTCATATACCTTATGAAAACCTATTCAGGCCCCAACAAATGCAGAGTGCTGCAATATGGAAAAAGACCACATCAGTCATTACATTGATGTTCGTACGAGCCAGATTCGGAAGCCGATGTTGCTTCCTAGTGGACAGTCTATACTTATAATTGCTCGGATTGAACTTTCGATTCGGGTTTTTACAAAAACTCTGGTCAGGCTAATATTATTTGGGAGGATCATGGTTGTTACTTGGATGAGCTAGCAGAGGTCCCATTGTATGTGAAGAAGCTAGAGGATGAGTTCAAGTTCCACTTACAGCTCGTCTGTCCTCTAACTGAAGCTACCATGAAAACTAGTTTCAAGTCTTAACCCTCCAACAGCACTGTCCTGCGGCCATGTTTCAGCCAGCAGACCTTCCTTTACTTCCCTTCTCAATGGAACAATTGGACAATCACAATGACATATCCCTTCTCGTAGGGCACCAAGGCCCAAGCATCATTCATCATCCTAATTCCCAACCAGGCAGTGTCTGGACAGAACAGAGTACAACAACACCCAGCAACACGATTCTGCTTCATGATTGCTGTCGAGTAATAACCACTAGGTGTCGTATGATTAACACCACCACATTAAATGCTGCCTCACTCGAATTAACTAGTGCTGCAAGATTATCATCAATCAGGATGATATAAAACATCATTAAACTCCAACCTCATCACTCATCAGATCCAGATCCGACACTCGTCCGTAAATGTGGGATTTCGAATATTCATAAATTCTAATACATAAACATCCCCAACTAAACACTTCTACTCATTAACTACCTTGCAACACACGTAAGTCAAGTAAACATTATCCTTCCATTATTTGAATTTTTCAACCTCCATGAAGCAGCAGTTGAGCCATAAAGTCAACACTATCACTAATGCCCACTCGACCCCACCAGCCAATCAAAACTTGCCGTGTAGCAAACGCTTCAGAAAAATTTGTACGCGTTCAGCGCATGAGATTACTGCCACCTTCATCTTCACTCTTCATAAATCTGCTTCCTCACTTTCCTCTCACTCTGCAACTTTTTGTTATTCAGCAATGGAGAATTACTCTTATGGCGCGGCCTCCTACCCCGACTCCGGCGACTCATCGCCCCGCTCCCGCGAGATAGACTTCGAGAACCCGCCGCCGTGGGAAGACCAGTCGTCCCAGGCCTCTCCGAATTACAAAGTCAAGTTTATGTGCAGCTACGGCGGTAACATCACGCCCCGTCCTCACGACAATCAGCTGTCGTACGTCGGCGGCGAGACCAAGATCCTGTCCGTCGAACGCGGCACAAAGTTTGCTGCTTTCGTCGCGAAGCTTTCAGCCCTCTGCGACACGGATGTCTGCTTCAAGTACCAGCTTCCCGGAGAGGATCTGGACGCGTTGATTTCGGTGACGAACGATGACGATCTGGAGCATATGATGCACGAGTACGATCGCCTGTTTCGCGGGATGGCGAAGCCGGCCAGGCTCCGGCTCTTTCTCTTCGCCGTTAATGGCAGAAACGAGCAAGAGCGGCCGCCCTTCACGGATCCCAAGACGGACCGGGAGAGGTTCGTTGAAGCTCTGAACTCCGGCCCGAACTCCGTCGACGGGTCGTCGCCTCCGCCCCGAGGGAATAACGTTGATTTTCTCTTTGCGCCTGAGAAGGTCGCGACAGCGCCGGTGCATCCGATTGTGGCCCCTGTGGCGGTTCTGCCAGCTCAGCAAGCCGAGATCCGGAGAGACGAGCGGGTTATCGGGTCGGATCCGGTTGAGATCCAGCGGAGGATCCAGGAGCTGCAACGGATGCAGATCGGGCATGATCAGCAAGCTGCTCTCTATCAACAACAGCAAACTCAACAGCACCAACAACAGCAGCAGCAGAAGGCTGACGTCATCAACGGCAATGGGAACAACGGGAATATTTCTTCAGCCTACGCCGGAGATTTCTACAAGCTTCCTGATCAGAAGCTCCCTCCTCAAAATCTCCAGCCGGGCTACTGGCAGGAGAATAAACAGATGCCGACCAGCGGCGGCTACACCACCACCATCACCACCTCGCCGCCGTTAGAGCAGCCGCAGCCACCGCCCCAACAACAACAACAGCAACCAGTCTACATGATTCCAGCTCAAGGAAACATGGGCAACATCTTCCACACCCCAATCCGCGCTCAGAATCCAACCCAAGCCTTCTACGCCCAGCCGCCGCCGCAGCAGCAGCAGCAGCCGCAGCTCTTCCGCGACCAGCAACAACTCCACCAGCAGATGTACAACGTCGTGACACAGGCGCCGGCGCCGAAGATGGTCCAGTCATACCCGCCTGAAATGGTCCGAACCGGAGGAATGGGCGACACCGCTTATGCGCAGGTGGCGTACGATAGCAGCGGAAGGCAGGTTTACTACACTGCGCCTGGTGGCGTAATGCCCCAAGCCGCGTATCATCCGCAGCAGCAGGGGATTCCAGTGAACGGTGATATGAGGTCTGCTGGCGGATTAGGGCAGGATGGTAAAGTTGTCATTTCCAAAGTTCCTTAAACTTTCCTTTTCTGGTAATAATTACTATAAACATGCATGTAATGTTTTTACTTATTTGAGAGCTGAATAAGCTGACGAGAGATTGAGCTCCAGTTGGGTATGTTGTATCATGCACTGCTTGCTATGTAATCATAAATATTTCCGTCGCAAAACTATTCCAAACAGATGAAATTGTGCCAAATTTTCAACATTTATTCGCTTTGTGATGAACATAATTTCTGAGCTCCCCAGTTTGATAGGATCTGGCTCGTAAAAAAATGATCTAAAAGAGTCCTACAAATTAGGGCAGGGACCAATCTGAGGCTTGTATGTATGCTGTATAATTTGTAGTGGGATTTTGGTGATGGTTGCTAGAAGACCTGCCGACAGATTTCACAAGATAACAAAACAGTAACTGGAAGAATGCAGCTTTAGGGTTTTGAAAATGGATGAGGAGAGGGGGCCTCGGGCTGGAAATGTGCAGCTTTTTTTGACATGTGTCCCCCAAGTGCCATTGTTTTCTGGGCCACCAAGCAGTAGCAGAGAGACACATGTTGATAGAGTAATAGCTGATTGAATGGAGATATGAGTGAGAGGTGGATAATGGAGAATGGTTAGGGTAGTGTCAATGTCCTAGAGTGACACATATGTTGTCACCAATAAATGATCTCTGGTAGCAGTTGTTTGTTTGGTTTTGACTATACTTCTTCCATGTTCACTCATTGTTATTTGTACGGATAACCATTTAGATCCCTGGTAGCATTTAGATCAGCTGTTTTACAAATTACACCGAATGTTAAATGTTGCTCAAATTACAAGTTATAGTGTCACTTATACGATGATGAGTTGTTTCACTTATATATAGTTCATCAGGACGCAGACTAGTGGTAAAATGAACGTTAAACATACTCCGATAGATTTTTGGAATAGAATAAAAAAAAATTAAAAAAAAAGCTTCAACCCATAGATCGTGTATATATTGGCTTCTCAAAGTCTAGATTAGTGTAAAGGACATCTTTAGAGTATATGGAGCAGCCCCAAAATTGAAGGGCTGGCCCGTGGATCGGACGTCCCACGTGTAAAGGTTGCGCCCAAAGGTATAGCTAGTACTCTACGAATTTAGATCAATCAAACCTAGGAGAACTGGTTGAAGGACATTTTTTTTCTACATCCATTCCACATGAATAATTATTAATCTGCTTTCATTCAAATGTCTACTCAACTATCATTTTGTTGTAGGTCAGGACAACAAACAAGTATACAACCTACTTTATCACATTAGGATATTTACATGGCGAAGGACTTTTTAGGGACACTACCCCTAAAAATTTGGATCTTATATAAGCCCCAATTCAATGTAGGTCTCAGCCCATTCAACATGGACCAACTAAAGTCTTTAGCTACTCTTGGACTGGAATATGGTTTTATATGATGAGTGTTGTGACCCTCTCTTAATAACTTATTTTCTTTAATCATGCCTAATTTGGGCAAACCTTGAAATGCAAGTTATGATCAGCTATAAGTTTAATATGATCCGACTGTCTTTTGTCATCGTCAATCAGCATATCAGCGTAACGTCTGGTTAGATTTGAATAATAAAAGCATGTTAGTGATAAAATAGTCGATAAAGTTTTATTAAAAAAAGGTAGTTCCAAATATATGAGAGATGATAAAGGCATAGTTCCAAAGACTTCATGGACTTGGGAATGGGAATGTAGCTGAACCCTAACCCTAATAAACATCCCAAGTTAATGATTTTGCCAAATTCGGTAAGGTGTGTCAAAAAGTTGATAATATATGAACCCTAGAATGATGTTGCGAAGAGCTGGCTGAAGCTCTCTCTCCATCAATGGCCAACTATATTCATTTATAGTACTCAGAGTTTGGGGTCAAGTGTAAATGCCAATCAACCACTTGCTTGTGAGCTTGTCCCTATATATATATATATATATCAGCCCTAATCTACCATACCTAACACACTCCTATCTTCATATCATTATTTCTGGCAAGTGCTCTCTGGGTTTTTTTTTCATTGTATGAGTTGAAGCTGCTGCTGATCTGAAAAAATGGGTGAACAAGGAAACTATGCTCAACCCTACCCAGCTCCCCAAGGTAACAATGACTACTGTTTGAGTCCTTCAATTTGCTCCTATTCATTCTCATGTCTCACTTTGTTTTATGTGATTGAGTTTAGGCCAGTACAATCCTCAGGAAGCTCCAGCTCCTCCAGCACCAGAAGCTTCAAAATGCAGTGCTCCAGAAACAGTGTCGAGAGGAGGAAAAGCACCTTCTAAAGGAAAACTAGGGTTCCTCGAGGGCTTGTAAGTCTTCTTTTCTCTCTCTAGATCTCTTCACACCAATCGTAGAGGAGATCATTGAGAATTCAGTTTCTGATATGTTGCTGGTTTGGATTCAAGTTTTTCGGCCTTGTGCTGCTGCTGCTGCATCGAAGAGTGCTGCTGCGACTTTTCAGTCTGCTTCTGAAGACAAACAAAGAAGACCAACATGAACATTGACCAGGTCAACATGTGATGATCTATCTACCTGGGTGTCGGTTTTATCAATAAATCTGACCAGAGTGTTCTGGAAGTTACTTTAAATTGCTCAACTTCACTATAACTGTGTTATCCAGATCTCTCTATTATTGATCACAAAAATCACTAGGGTTTAACTTTTTAGTATCAATCAACCACTCAAGAAGACCTTTGATAAGATGTGCCGTCTAACGTTAACAAAATAGCTCAATCCAAAACGTCGTCGGATAACAGCCGTCTACCAATGATTGGGCCTCTTAGCCCATTATCTGCATCAGACCCAATTATAAACGCTGTCGTAGCAGCTTATTCTGGACCGTTGGTTCCACGTGGACGGCTGCGATCCATGGAGCGTTGATATCTGCCGGTCAGCAGATTGCTGTGTACGAGCTGTCGCCAGGTGTATATATTTACACGTGGTCCTCACGACACAATTATTTAATTCGATTTAAATATCAGTGGGATATTATGAGACCCTAAATGTGAGACAAATTTAATCCAAATGAAATGCAAATTCAGACCGTCCGTGACAGCTCATCCGGGCAGCTTAGTTTACCGTTGGATTTAAAATCGCGAAGGTCGGTCAAATATCTCTCTCTTTTAATTGCTCATCACCGGATTCAGAATCAAATCGAATCTCCGAACCCTAATTTCGAAGATTCCTCGCCAGTTTGAATTTCTGCTGTGTTGATTCCAAGCGCCGGTGAGGGGATCGGAAGTGAAACTAAGTGCGGGCGGGTCTCCAATTTGTCCGATTCGGGCGATTTACGGTGGCGTTGTCAAATCGGAAGTTTCCGAGCAAGAAGATATCTGGGACGCAGCGAGTGGCAGCGGGGAGTTCGAATCTGATGAAAATGTGCCGCCAAGTGTTGGCTAGGCTAATGAATCACAAGATGAGTTGGATTTTCAACAAGCCTGTTGATGTGGTGGGGATGAAGCTTCATGATTATTATCAGATTGTGAATAAGCCAATGGATCTCGGGACTGTAAAAATGAAGCTGAGCAAGAACATGTATGAGTCGCCAATGGAGTTGGCGGCTGAAGACTAACGTTTAACAATGCCAAGCTCTACAATCCTAAAGGGCATGAGGTGCATATCATGGCGGAGCAGCTGCTAGCAATGTTTGAGGGATTATTTGGACCCGTTTTAGAGGAGCAGAAGAAGTGTCAGAAAGTTTATTCTGAAGCTGAGTTGCCTGAGAGTTCTTGGAACAACATTGTGGTTTCAAGGACGCCTGATAGGTTAGCGGGGCGTGATGATGAGGCTATAGAGTCTGCGACAGAATTAGAAACTCCACAGCTCGTAGCTAGAGTAGATATGATAGATGCTGCAGCACAGAAATTAATACAGGTCCAGTCCCCAAAAGCAAAGGAGGTGAATAAGAGGGAGATGAGTGACGAGGATAAGATGAAACTTGGTAGAGTTGCAGGCATTGCCTGATGAAAAGATGGCCCAGATGCTTCAGATTGTCCAGAAGAGGAATAAGCGTGTGGTTGCGAATGGGGATGAGGTTGAGCTTGCCATTGAAACTCTTGAAACTGAGACACTGTGGGAGCTTGATGGCTTTGTTGTAAACTGGAAGAAGGCTCTTAGCAAAATGACGAGGCAGGGGCTAATTTTTTTGTGCCAAGTGATGGTCAAGACATGGTAAGCACTTGTACAACTATTAGCTTCATAGCGGGGTGTATGATCACTGATGGATACTGATTGTCTGACTAGGTTGCGGAAGTGAATGCTGGAGCTAAGAAGGGGGATGATGAGGATGTACATGTCGGAGAATGGAGATGAGATGACGACGAGCAGCTTCGCACCGGTGGAAATTGAGAAGGTTGATGGGCAGGACAGCCGGAGTTCCAGCTCTTCAGGCGGCTCAAGATCTGCACCAAGTGGTATGGAAATATTTAGTCATCAGAGTTGACTTTGAAACAATGGCATGAGAAAAACAAAGGGCTATCTATGGTCACCCTCATAAATTTCTTCTTTGCAGATTCAGCAAGTTCCTCTGGGAGTGAAACTGATGCAGAATTAGCTTAGCTGGGTGTCATGCGGCTGCTGGTTTGTTAATACTAGTGGGCAGCTTGGTGAAGCTTTTTGCCATTGGTTGTAATAGATGACAGAAAAGTTAGGTAGAGAACAAGGGTAGGTAGGTAGTTTTGGAGAAGAAAAATGATGGAGAATGCAAATGGATGAGTAGGGCTTTTGAATTGAGGATGAGGCAGTCTTACCGGTTGAGTTGGTACAAAAGGGAGTGGATATGGAACAGTAGCTAATGTAAGATCATTAGAATGAATTTAAAAAAAACGGTGCAGTGATGTCTTTCTTTTATCTGATCGTCTTTGAAACTCATCTCTCTTGCTAGCTCCTTCAACTCATTATATCCCTGCAAATGGCTTACCAGTAAAAAATATTTCAGAGATCCAAATTGAATTCAGTTTAACAGGACAATTTTCATGTATAGGACATAACTAGATAACCATTTCCTTTGATTTGGTTCAATTTCATAACTCAGCAGCCTAAGCCTTAATATATTTAGCACACAAGGACAGCAGCAAATCATTCACAAAGATTGTGAGACATGTAAATGCCAACCTGATACCAACTGATCAATCACTTGTTTATAAGATAGTCGGATGGACATTGTGTTCTTTCTAGCCAGGGGGCCATTTCATTTGTCTCCCACCAAGTACATGCAAGTGGAGATGATAGACGGACTGACCTGTGACCAAGCAGGATGGATCGGATACAAACAGAAACATCCTGCTAAATTAAATAGTAACACAAGAATATATAACTTACAGGCAGATGGGCCACTGTTGACAACCACTCGAAAACCATCCAGAATACCTTCCGTTTCTGCTACTATTCTTGCCACGTACATCAGGTGGCCCAATATATTTTCATGTCTTTCCTCAGCCTGATATGAGCAAAGTGAGATCAACAATATGGATGACATAGTCATGATGTTAATACTAGTAGACTAGTATTCGACACAGTATCGCTCTTCGTAAAATTTGTTTAACCTTTCCTAGATGTGTCAATCCATCTCTGGCCTTGGGGATGACCAGAACATGAACAGGTGCTTGCGGACTGATGTCTCGAAAAGCCAGAGCCTTATCATCCTCATAAACCACAGCTGCTGGTATTTCCTTAGCTATGATTTTGTCAAATCTGCATGACAGCAACAAACAAAATGTTTGATAAATCACATATATCCACTTAGACAAATGGAACTCAAAGATAATAGAGCCAAAGAGAATGAAAGGGATATATTAATTGTTATTTACACAAAATAAAGACATTACCTACATAGTCCATATTACATCGAAAAAAATAGAAATATGTGTAAATTAATTCCTAAAAAGTGTTGAGATGTGAAGCCGAACGAAAATTCAACATATGGTGAACTGCTGAGCTCATATTTAAGACCATGTTGACTTAAGGTTTCAGATCATAATTTATCTTTACTATTATCACTTTGCACTTTAAATAAATGCAATCACATCACTTAAAAAATGGCCAAATGGTACATTGTAGGACCATCAGTGTCGAATGAAGCAGCCTTTGCTGCAGCCTCCTCGTTGTTGACAGCATTCATACAATGTACAGTCCTGATAAAAAACACAAACATGTCAGATGAAGATGTCTCCATTGCAACTCAGATATACACAAAATATATTAAGTATTAGTCAAAAAATTCATAATAACAACAGCAAATAATCTAGCGGTTCTATGCTTTTTAAGACTTGCATCTTGTTTCAGAGAAAATCTGTCAATTTTAAACAGATAAAAAGATGGTTTCAACAAAAGGGACTTCTCACGATTGTTAATTCGATGCCTATTACAATCATTTTTCCTGATACTGCACCTCGTTGAGTTGATATAAACATTTTAAAGATGGAAGTCATATCTAATAATTGTGGAAGAATAATGTAAAGATCATAGTCCAATTACCTGTGAAAATGAAAGTTTCGGACTTGGGCTGGCAGAGAGAAACAAGTCGATAATCCTCTAGCATATGTTTGACTGCCCCAATAAGCCCGGGGAAAGATTCTCATATTACTAAACAAGAATAAAAACAAGGCACATCAGGACACAAAAGAGAATACTACATGCACATTACCGCCAAAGGAAAATACCGTATAAGAGATGCAGAAGCTGCAGTCAGTGCAGCCATGGCTTTCTAAGCAGATATGGAAGGAGCGGATACCAATATTCACTCAATTCATCACACCTTTTCACACTTGCCAAATGGCAAACTTCCAGAGCTGAAAACAAGAACTGCTACAGTGATAAACTGAGGTCAGCCTCTTAATATACCTCCAGCTATGCATCATAGAACAGTCAACACTACACACCTTAAACATCATCAGAGATTTTCAAAACTTAACAAAAAAAACTCAATATGCTAAAATATGCTTTATCCCAGGACTAGGGCTATTCAAATTTCAATGCAACTTAACTCACATGTGCTTATTCCCAAAATCACAACCTAATCAATTCACAACAAAAGGCTTCCTATCTAACCTAAATCAAACAATTATGCTAATGTAAGAATTTCAGAAAAAATATCAACAACATCGAAAAAGTCCATAACTTGCTTCGACATACATCGATTCGCATCATCGAGATTTTCAATTCAGTTTACCTAGAAATTGACATGCTTCGTTAGCTAACTAACAATTCATACCGGAAAAAGGTTGAGCGAATACCGAACGGAAATCAACGGCTCGTCGAGATAAAATCCGAAATGCAGCGGAGAGATTCCTAAAAGAGACGCCGCTGAGCCGAGAGTCGAGAGTAAAGCGAAGCGAAACAACGAAAGAAGAGGAAGAAAAGAAATACAATTTTGATCCCTGAAGTTTCTGTTATTTACATTTAAGTACCTGTTGTTAGAATATTCTGATTAATCTAATTGGGACCGAACGTGTAATCAGATAATTGTATGTGCTATCATTATGATAAGCTTAAATAAAGTGATCAAATCTTTTGAGAAGCTTATCAGGTATAATTTTAGTCGTGGAATATACTGTGTAGATACCAGGAGATAATTATGGAAATCTTTGAGAGACGGAATCCATAATTATCTCAATTATATCTTTTCATATAAAAGATATAAATATGGGTTATGGTCCCCGGTCTATCATATCGTTCTCCAGTTTCTTACTCTCAAAGGACTGATCCCAGAGACATACGATTAGACTGGAAGCACCAACCCAGGCTTTTGTGCTGCAGGTATTTTCAGTCAATGGATTCAGGTACGTTATAATTTTACAGTAATCATGTATGCTTAATTATTCTGTTATGGGCGTGATCCTGCAAAATACGTTTCCGCTGTATGATTATGATCCAACAATTGGTATCAGTCGCCTCCCATATGCAGTTAATTGAGCATAAATCGAATCTGATTTTTGTTGTTGATGTTGAAACTAAAGAATTCATGGTTAATTTTCGTTCAGAAAGTTAAACAATTTCGATCAGATTAATACTGTAAAACGTAACACAGATTAATTCATGTGAACTGTTTCTGGGTTTTTTGAGTTAACTGGGTTCTGAGTCGGCGAGTTGACTCAGTCAACCCTGCACTCCGCTCGCCTCGGACTCGACCACCTAAACCCGCATCGGTTCTGCCGCTGCTGCGTTCTCGCTCGCGTCGCATGGAGTCGGCACTTCTTTGCTCGGACCGTTCTCCGCTCGTCCGCTCGGCCGGAACTGCCGGGCTCGGCCTCGTGCGCCATCCCGGTTCCGCTCGGATCTGGGCGAACGAAATCCCTCCGCCTGGACTCCACTCTTGATCCGCCACGAATCAAAACCCCAGTCGCGGGGATCCGCCTCGTCGCTGCCTCGTCTCACGTCCGCTTGGCGTCGCTCCGGTCGCGTAGCAGCTCTTCTAGTCGCCTTGACCTCGCGGGCTCCTCTCGGTTGCTCAGTCCTCGCGCTGTCGTCCCTCCTCATCGCTGCTTGGAGCTCATGTCGCAGGAACCCATGGATGCTCGAGAAGATAGAGGAGGTGTGTTGCGGCGCAAGTTGGAGAGAGAAAATGGAGGAGGTGTTGTGCGGCGCATGGAAAATTAGGGTTTTCCACTTTTGGGCCCATTTTCTTTAAATTTGGTGGCCCACTTTTCTGGTTCGGTTGGGTCCAATTTCTGCTGCGGTTCAATTTCCGATTCAGTCCCATTCGGTTTAAAGTTCAGTTCGGTTCAATTCTGATTTTTAGGTCAAAATTTGAATGTTGGTTTAATCAGTTTGCTGATTTGGTCTATGGTTCAATTTTAATCATAATTTTGGGAACCAATATTATTAAATATTTAATCGTAAGATTGACATTCAATTTGAGCTAACACTCTAAAATATTTCAATTGAACCGGAATACACGTTCACCTAAGTGGCGTATCCGCGTAAATTGACTTATTTGGTTTGTTATGATGTGTGTAGTTCATATGGATATCTAATTAGCCCTAAGGTAAATTAATATTCAATATGTCTGCACACATATCTGTGGTGATAAACATGTGACGTTTCTTATGCATTTTGGTGTGAATAATAAATACATCCTAAGATGATTTATTATTTGACATATACTCTCGTCAATGTTTTGATCACTACAACAAGATATTCACTCACAGTTAATACCACTGTCCTAAGACTTGCTATTAATGTTGTGGCCGGTATCTTGGAATGTCAAAATCTTCTTTTAAATATTTGTGGTGTATACATTATATGTATACTTTGAGCCTAAACTTAACCAAATTCTTTTGTTCTCTAAATTCAGCTTACATGTCAATGTCTTCCGCTATTACCAACATAAACAATACTCTTGAGGATAAGAAGGGCAAGTTTCTCAATTTGGTCTGTTCTGAAGTTAATTTAGCTTCGGTACCTAGAAACACATGGTGGATAGACTCTGGTGCTACCACTCATATATGTGTTTCTATGCAGGGTTGCCTGAACCACCGAAAGCCAAATGATGCTGAAAGACGCATCTATGTTGGAAATGGCGAGTCGGTGCAAGTAGAGGCAATTGGTCGATTCAGATTATTATTGACATCTGGTCAATTCTTAGATTTAGTGGATACATTTGTAGTTCCGTCTTTTAGTCGGAACTTAATTTCGATTTCCGTATTGGACAAATTCGGTTATTCTTGTTCATTCGGAAACAATCGATTTCAGCTATCCATTAACTCTAGAATTGTGGGAACCGGTGCATTAAATGTCTTTGATAATCTATACTCGTTGGATGTTGTTCCATCGTATTCTGAGACCCTGCACGTGGAAACACGCGGTACGAAGCGTAAATTGACTGATTCGGCTTCATTGTGGCACAAGCGTTTGGGTCATATATCGAGATCTCGGATTCAGCGTCTTGTGTCTGATGGCATTCTGGAGTCACTCGACTTTTCTGATATGGATACTTGCGTCGAGTGCATAAAGGGAAAACAGACCAAAGTTAAGAAAATAGGTGCCAACAGAACTTCTGGCGTCTTGGAACTGATTCATACGGATATATGTGGGCCATTTCCTACTGCTTCCTGGAATGGTCAACGGTACTTTATCAGTTTCATAGATGATTACTCACGTTATGGCTACCTATTTCTTATACATGAGAAATCACAGTCTTTGGATGTGTTCAAAGCTTTTAAGGCTGAGGTTGAGTTGCAACTCAACAAGAAAATTAAGAGCGTCAGATCAGACCGTGGTGGTGAGTACTATGGTAGATATGATGGCTCAGGAGCACAGCGTCCAGGACCGTTCGCTTTGTACCTAGAGGAATGCGGGATCGTACCTCAGTACACCATGCCAGGTTCACCTAGCATGAACGGTGTAGCTGAAAGACGAAACCAGACACTTAAGGATATGGTAAGAAGCATGATTAGTCATTCTTCGTTACCAGAGAGCCTCTGGGGTGAAGCACTTAAGACAGCAGCATATCTCCTTAACCGTGTGCCAACTAAAGCGGCTGCTAAAACACCTATTGAGCTTTGGTGTGGGCGTAAGCCCAGCCTAAAGCATTTGCATATTTGGAGATGTCCAGCTGAGGCGAGGCCTTATAGGCCTCATGAAGGAAAATTGGACTCCAAGACAGTTAGCAGCTACTTTATTGGCTATGTGGAGCGATCGAGGGGTTTCAAATTTTATGACCCTACTTCCAGAAATATTTTTGAGACGGGAAATGCAAAAATTTTTGAGGATGTTGAGCTTGGGGGGAGAAATTTGGTCAGAAACATTGTGTTTGAGGAAGAGGGATCAACTACTGCTTTTGATAATGATCAGGTTTCTTTACCAGTCATTGATCAAGAAGTGGACTTCGATCATCAACCTACTCGCAATGTTGTTCAAACCCCAGTTATGGATCAGGACAATGTTTCTGATGTTCAAACTCAACAACCTCAAGAGACAGTGCCACTTCGTAGATCCATTAGAGAGAGGAGAAATGCGATTCCGGATGATTACATCGTATATCTCTTGGAACATGGGGAAAATGGATTGTTGGAAGATGATCCAATCAACTTCCAGCAAGCCATGGATAGTTCAAACTCTCAGAAATGGATTGATGCGATGAATGAGGAGTATAAGTCTATGCAAGACAATGGAGTTTGGGAACTTGTCCCATTACCGGACCATGCGAGACCCATTGGTTGTAAATGGATATTTAAAACCAAGAGGGACTCTAATGGTAATGTGGAGAGATTCAAAGCTCGTCTTGTGGCTAAAGGCTTTACTCAGAAGGAAGGGATTGACTTTAAAGAGACCTTCTCCCCTGTTTCTTCGAAGGACTCTTTTAGGACAATCCTGGCATTGGTTGCACACTTTGATCTTGAGCTGCATCAGATGGATGTTAAGACAGCGTTTCTCAATGGTGACATTGACGAAACGATTTATATGGTACAGCCAGAACACTTTGTGTCTGAGGATGCAAAGAATATGGTTTGTAAGTTGAGGAAATCCATCTATGGGCTCAAGCAAGCTTCTCGTCAGTGGTACTTTAAGTTTCATCAGATTGTTGTCTCGTATGGCTTTGAGGCAAATCCGATGGATGAGTGTGTGTACCACAAGTTCAGTGGGAGTAGGCATATTTTCTTGGTTCTATATGTCGATGACATACTGCTGGCTACTAATGATATGAGGACTTTGCGCGACACTAAGGAATTTCTATCAAAGCATTTTGAGATGAAAGACCTTGGTGATGCATCCTTTGTTTTGGGAATCCAGATACTTCGAGATCGTTCGAAGGGTATTTTGGGATTATCACAAAGGAATTACATTGAGAAAGTCCTCGTAAGATTCGGCATGCAGAACTGTAGACCATTGGACACCCCTGTCGCTAAAGGAGACAAGTTTAGTCTCGATCAGTGCCCTAAGACTACTCTGGAAATTCAGGAGATGCAGCAGCTTCCGTACGCTTCGGCTGTAGGAAGTTTGATGTATGCTCAGGTGTGTACGCGTCCGGATATCGCGTACATTGTTGGTATGTTGGGAAGATATCTGAGTAACCCGGGAGTGGATCATTGGAGAGCAGTCAAGCGGGTTATGAGGTATTTGCAGGGAACAAAAGAATATAGGCTCACGTATAAGAGATCGGATCATGTTGAGATCATTGGGTACTCCGACTCGGACTTTGCTGGATGCCAAGATAGTAGACGATCCACGTCAGGCTATATCTATCTGTTAGCTGGGGGAGCCATTTCCTGGAGGTCTGCCAAACAGACGCTCGTTGCTCCATCGACTATGGCGGCAGAATTTGTAGCTTGTTTTGAGGCATCAAATCATGGCGTATGGCTGCGAAACTTTGTCACTGGACTGCGCATTTTATGTGATATTGAAAGACCACTAAAGTTATACTGTGACAATAAATCAGCAGTGATGTACGCCAATAACAACAGGAGCACTACGAAATCAAAGCATGTTGATATTAAGTTCCTGGTTGTGAAGGAAAAGATACAGAGTGGACAGATATCCATAGAGCATATTGGGACAAACTCCATGATAGCGGATCCGCTTACGAAAGCATTGACACCAAAGGTCTTTCATGAGCATGCTGCTCACATGGGTGTAATGTTGTTTGAGGATATTCATGATTAGTGGGAGTTTGTATTTTTGATGCTCTATGAGACGGATAGATTTTTTATCTATACATTTTTGAATTATGTTCTGCAGAAATTATGTTTACATGGTACACTCTATATGATTATGTTGATCTCACTTTTGAGGAGACCAGTTGGAAATAGACATGTGCAGATCACATTTCATGTTATTTCCATGCTACGCACCACGATGAATCCATGTCATTTAGCTATGTTGGCATACGTGACAAGCACGGTCGAGTAACGATGATGATTACGAAGGCCGCCTTAATCCTATGTTTGCATAGTTAATGGACCGGATGGTTTATGATATACCTGTTCTGGAATGATAGCAATTTTGTGCACACTTATGTTTATGCATTTATTTGGTTACACATGCGGTCCAGTGGGAGATTGTTAGAATATTCTGATTAATCTAATTGGGACCGAACGTGTAATCAGATAATTGTATGTGCTATCATTATGATAAGCTTAAATAAAGTGATCAAATCTTTTGAGAAGCTTATCAGGTATAATTTTAGTCGTGGAATATACTGTGTAGATACCAGGAGATAATTATGGAAATCTTTGAGAGACGGAATCCATAATTATCTCAATTATATCTTTTCATATAAAAGATATAAATATGGATTATGGTCCCCGGTCTATCATATCGTTCTCCAGTTTCTTACTCTCAAAGGACTGATCCCAGAGACATACGATTAGACTGGAAGCACCAACCCAGGCTTTTGTGCTGCAGGTATTTTCAGTCAATGGATTCAGGTACGTTATAATTTTACAGTAATCATGTATGCTTAATTATTCTGTTATGGGCGTGATCCTGCAAAATACGTTTCCGCTGTATGATTATGATCCAACACCTGTAGCTTTGGATGCATCTACAATTAAGCTGCAGGAAAGATAGAGAACAACAACAACAAGCAGAAATTTCTAGCATTCTAAATTGGGAAGGAACACAAGGAGACACTTAGATGGGGCTGTAACAAATGGCATAGAAAATGGTGAAAGGCAATAAATCAACGGAAGCGGATAAGTTATATGATCGAGTAATAATGCTAATGCTGACGGTCTATTGCAATACTCTGCGAGATATATCCTATTATTGGAGATGGATGAGATAAATAAAATTGCGAAAACTCTGCCTAGTTGATGATAGGATAAATAATCTCCAAAAATATAACAGCATGTGGCATCGGATTGGGATTGAAATTATTCTCCCACTGTCAACCCGAATCCAAACTTGTAGTCTTTCTTTGAGTGATCTATCTGCAACAGTGAAATTTATTAGCACCGATTAAGTACATGAAAGCAAGGAATAATCCACAACTAGAAATCAAGGGAAGGATAAAACAACCAATTACCGGAGTTTAGACTTTTGCATAATGATCATGGAAAAGGTGAGACTTTACCTCAGCTGAAAGTATGAAATTGAGTCCCATGTTCAACCTCTCTTCCAGGAAAGCAGATGCCACACCATTTGAGTCGATCTTCCCCCTAAGACGACACTGCAACAACAATAAGAACCCATCAGAACTCCATAAAGATGAGGGAATGAGTAATTACATCGAGCCTAAATGGCTAACTTCCTATATCAGACTTGATTCCGAAGGTTGTGTATATCAACAAACGTACCAAAGCATAAGTTAACGTGTCACCAAAATGTTGTATCACTAGTGGCATGCCTTGCTGACTAATGATGACCATTCAACCGATAATGTCAACTGTTATCCGAATTTATATGCAATCTCCTACTTCCGACACTACACTGGTAAAAAAATAGAACCAGTGCAGATAACTTTTACAAAAGCATGATTAATCTAGAGACTGCAAACTGAACATTGAACCCTGTCAATAACAAAATCTAAGCATCTGGAGTATTTTAGAAATTACCTGGCGAAGAATGTAATCATATCCAACACTAGCTGTGACATCTCTTGACAGATAATTATACATCAAATCCGACGCTAAAGACACCTGCATAATAACATCACCAGGGGATCAGTTTTTGTTGTCAAGAAAACAGAGCAGAGACTAAAAAAGAACTATGAAAACACAAAGCTTTGCACAAATTACCTTCTCAGACACCTTCTGAACATAGCTAAGAGCAACCATTCCAGTACTTGCAACTTGACCGGTGGCAACCTACAAATGAATAATTATTCTTCTAGTTTATTACTACCGTGAATAATGTCTTTCAGCACTGACAAGTAACAAGAAGAAAAATGTAGAAATAGGCAATCGCAGAGCAGACAAGAAAACCACCAGATTGGCATTGTATAGTACTAAACTGGCAGTTCTACAAATAAATAAGCATTTTTGCTACTGGACAGTGAGTAAAAGTAAGCTAAAAACTGTACCATTTTCGGTGTATTGTACCGAGCAGCAAAGCCTACACCAGATTTTCGGTGCTGACCAGCCCAAAATACTTCACCACCAAGGGATAGATGTGGGGACACACTCTGAAAAAGACCAAAAATTTCCATAGTAAGTTTTTAAAGACTTTCAATAGTCAATTCATCAGGGAAGAGATGTAGAATAGGATGAATAAGTCAATGGGGAGATCAAATTTCACCTGTATATAATTAGCTCCAAACAGGGCACCATTCCCTAACTGAAATTGGGTCCTATAATCGCTACCCTGAATGACATATATTTGCCAACAATAATTATGAACCATAAAGATTCGATTTATGAATTGTGGAAATATGTTGTAAGCTTAAACCTAAACATGCATTAGCATAAACAATCTATGAAACATATTAACAGGTTCCATGTAGTCACCTTGCATGAGTTGCAAAATATCATCCAGTTATCTGATGCAGAAAGTATGGTATTGGGAATAAACAATAGGAGCTAGGTCAAGTTCATACCTCATAATCAAAATTAAACATGCCATGGGACATATGGGGCTCTTGTGTCAGCTGTAAGAGAATTTAAGGGGATAGACAAACATATTAGTGTGCTTACTTCACTGAATCAAACACACGTATGTTGTTACATAATTCACCTGTGCATTGGCCTTAAATGCAAGATTATCTGTTATATTGCACCTCACTCGTGCATTCAACCTTCCATCAGTAAGCACCCTTCCAACAAGCATTAGCTGCAAAGTACCAAAAGTTTATACTGATATTGATAGAGGAACATAAAACAATGATGGCATTCCCTCTTTTAGATAACTCATACCTTCGGATCCAAGAAGTTGGCTCCGAACTCGTAGTGTGATGTGGGAATTTTGATAGTTTCAGCTCCTTGAGAAGGGATTTCCGTCGGTCCCATAAACACACTAACAAAACAAGTAAGAGCAAATATCATCACTGGATAATGCTGAAAAAAATGTAGATTGTAAAAGTTAAACAAGACGAGCGCACACACCTGTGACTTAGAGAAAATCTTTGGTTGAGTCCTTTAGTGAAGTCAAATCTCATACCCTCAAACAACTCGGGCTTTAAAGAAACTGCAAACCAATCACCATGACACAAAAAATTAGCTTCCCGATCAAAGGTAAGAACTTGTCTTTTGTCTGTAAACTGTCCGAGAACTAAATCCCAGAATTACAATAGTCCTGAAACCCCAGTCACACCTCACACCTCATCTTACACAAATCATTGATGAAAAGAACAAACCAACAACCCATTAACAAAACGAAACATACAGCAAACCAGTCCTGACAACGAATCTAAAATGCAGCAAACCAAATCAAATAAAGCAAAGCCAAATCAAACTCACAGAAGGCTTCACGCTGAATTTCCTCATAAGCAACGGGTCGGGGGAGATTATAGTAGTCGACTTTCTCATCAGCGGGCTTCGCAGAAGCTGGCGGCGGGATAGGGATACCGAGCGGAGATGGTACGGCGCCGGCCATGGTTCGCGGATGTCACTGCTCGATCCAATGAGAGAGAGTGTTCGTAGAAACAAGCAAGCGAGCAGCGGATGAAGGCTGAGATTCTGGTGAAACTCGATTTAGGGTTTTGTCAAAACCCTAATAATGAACAGCGCGTAAAGGAGTGAGGCGCAAGTGAAACAACATGGATCGAGAGCTTTTGCTCATCTATTTATGACGTCATATATCGAATTCCCAGAGTTTATGAAGTCATATATCAAATTCCTATCTATTTACAAATTAATATTTTAAAATATATTAATTATTTTCAATTAAAACTAAAATAAAATGAACGCAATTTGAGGAGACACGTTTTTGGTCAAACGATCTTCTCGTTGACTTCTCCGCACTTCAACTCTCCATAAGCCACCAAATCGCAATCGGCTGCGTTCTCGAGCCCAACTGAATTACGCTGTTCTTGCACCCGCGTGCTCCGAGGTTGAGTTTTCAACGCACCAGTAGCAATCTAGGGCTTCCAGCAATGGAAGGCGTATTCGCTAAGCTTCGGAATTTGGACGCATATCCAAAAATCAATGAGGATTTCTACAGCCGGACGTTTTCCGGTGGCGTTCTTACCCTCGCCTCGTCGATCGTCATGCTTCTTCTCTTCTTTTCCGAGCTCAGTATGATCCGTTGTCGGATGCAATTTTGATTTTTTTATTGAATTGTAGGGTTTTGCAATTAGGGCTTGGATGTTGATGGATGCCGAGTTGGATTTTGAATATGATTCTCTATTAAGATGGAAAGAATAGTATTTTTTTTTTTTTTTTTATCTTTATAACTTTGGAATGCTAGGGTGAGATGACTTGTGGTTGAGAAACGATTAGATGAATTGAACTGGTAGTCGAATTTGGTCTCAGATGCATCCCAAAAGTATATCTTTACAGCACTTCTTCACTATAACTTTCCATGGAAGTGTTTTAAAGAGTGTAGCTCGAATGGATGCTCTGTTAATTGAACTTGTTTTATGCTTCCTATTTATGTAGCTAGCTTTAGCCCATTTTGATCGTCACCCATTTTATTAGTTGAAGTTACTTATGTTATGTTTATGCCCTATGTACGATCTTAATGTACCGTCGCTCACTCTCAGTATGTTCTCTTGTGCAGGTTTGTACCTCCACACGGTGACGGACACAAAACTTAATGTAGATACTGCTAGGGGAGAGATCCTGAAAATTTATGTAAGATGTGTGTCCATTATTAAGGGAAAGTTTAAATGCTTAGTCGATGGATACCCGTCCATAGTTGATTTCAATTCAAGATCAGAAACTCATATTCTTATGTCACACATAGAATTCGTAATTTTTTGTGATAGTTATGTCTTGTTGAACTCATTTCGATTTTATTTGCCAGCATTACATGACAACCATTCTAGTTCCTTATATTTATCCCATCCTGGATGTCTATCTTCACCTCGTTTTCTTATGACCCTCTTTTGATCAATGCTTGTATTGCTATGATGATGTGTAGTTCGACATAACTTTCCCTGCCATCCCATGCTCACTCCTGAGCTTAGATGCTCTGGACATCAGTGGAGAGCAACATCTGGATATAGTAAGTGCTTTTTAAAATTCTCATGTAATGAAGAGTGCTTACTGCTCAACTGCTTATTCCTCCACCGCTAACTTCTGAACTGTAGCGTCGTCTTTCTAGATGTAATACATATTTGTATGCCTTGATTACACGCAGAGACATGATATAGTGAAGAAAAGGATTGATGCAAGCGGTAATGTAATTGAGAGCAGGCCAGACGGAATCGGTGGACCTAAGGTAGGAAGTAGGATCTTGGATGCCCCAATTGATACACATTTGTTGGAGATCCCCCACTATATATAGTTTTTTTTTTCAACTCCTGTACATAATTAGTGAACTTTATTTATCATGAATATGCATGTAGATCGAGAAGCCTCTGCAAAAGCATGGCGGCAGACTTGAACACAATGAAACATATTGCGGTTCATGCTATGGTGCAGAAACGGTATGTTTTCTCTAAAATAGCCTTTCTTTTTATGAATCATGGATCAGCAGTGGCATCTTGGATGTATGTTGCTATGTAATCTTACTACATTTGAAATGTGGAAATATGATGCCTTAATAATCATGGTATCAACTTCTCACTATGTATGTCCTAGAGTTTAAATAACTCTTGATTATTTGCTGAATATCCTTAAAGTAAAGCTGATCACCCGGGTGAAAGAACTTGTTACTTCTGTATCCTATGGGCGATTGTCAATGCTGTGTTAATATGATGAGGCTATTATCCTAATTAAATAAGATATGGTCAACAAAAGTCGTGAAAGCGTTCATAAATTCCCCTTTTTATCTTGATATATCATCCTTTCTTGCCACCATTTTATTATATTTAAGTTTCAATACTAAGAGATATGGGTCCGTGCTCTATTGTCTACTAGTCAGATGATCATTGTTGCAACTCCTGTGAAGAAGTTCGTGATGCGTATTTGAAGAAAGGTTGGGGGGTGACTAATCCTGACATGATAGACCAGGTTTGGCTCTTCTATAATATTTCCTATTTGTTCAATTTGACACGTTGATAAGAATGAAGTGACTTCCAGTAAATCAGTTGTATGAACTATCGAAACCCATGGTTCAGATTTTTTGGGGTGTTGATGTAGCAGCAACCTTCTTTACCATTAAAGTCTATTTTTGATAAGTGGTTATATTGTTATTCGCGTAAAAGATTTATAAGAATCACAATGCACATTCTTTGTATCATTTACTGTTATTTGGTCCAGTGCAAGCGGGAAGGTTATATCCAGAAGGTTAAAGAAGAAAAAGGTGAAGGATGCAACATACATGGATTCCTGGAAGTTAATAAAGTGGCTGGGAACTTCCATTTTTCCCCAGGGAAAGGATTTCACTTGTCAAGCTTCAACATATATGATTTGCTGGAATTCCAGCATGAGCATTACAACGTAAGAAACCTTTAAACTTATTAGGTTCTAAAAGAGCATGTCCATTGAAAATTTCTCTTTCTGTCAGTTGTCTAATTGTCTTTTTGTTGTGTGTAATCTACAGATGAGCCACAAGATCAATAAGTTAGCCTTTGGAGATTATTTTCCAGGGGCCGTGAATCCTCTAGATGGGTAATGGATCTCTATTCCACATCACCAAATCTCCGTCATATTGATCTCTGCATATGATTATGTACTCCTTTAGGTTTCATTTTTTTTTTCATTCCCATAGAATTGTGAATCTTATATGACATTGCATTATAAGGGAATGACTTTATCTGCAGTTTTGTATACATGACTGTGCTCTATACCTCATATAGCTGATTTTTTATTCCAAATATCATCATTCGTGGTCACATGGTTAATTTAATTGGCTACCCGCATTTTCATTGTTGCCTTGTCTATTTCTCATCAGGGTGAACTGGTTACAAGAAATTCCTGGTGGGATGTATCAATATTTTGTAAAGGTATGTATTAATTGCTGACCCATATATGCCGTTCTGTAAGAAACCATGCTCTTGGAACCATTTAATGTTATTAACTTTTTACTACGCGATAGTTATATCAACTCTATGTTTTCACATACTTGTGAATTATGTAAAGCGCCCGCGAAATTCACACTATTCTCCATCCCTTGTCAAAATGTTAAACAGCATCTGATATCATTTGCACGCCATGTTTGTGTTTGTCACTATTGTTTTTCCTCTTAACTCAAGATGGTTGCTTTTCTTAGATAATGTTTCATAAGGTTTCTCATCATTTCAGGTTGTTCCTACGACATATACCAACATTAGAGGCCGCACTATAAAGTCAAACCAGGTATGAACATTTTACCAAAGATAATTGTTCTGAGATAAATTTGATATTACTCGGTAAATTGATGGCATGCGTTACAATCATCTGGTACAGTTCTCCGTAACTGAGCATTACAAGGGTCCAGAGCCTGGCCGACTGTCTCTTCCTGGTGTTCTCTTTTTTTATGATTTATCCCCAATTAAGGTATGTTTTCTTTTTGAAGGAACTCGCCGGGAAAAAGGCTTTATAACATTAACTATTCTCTTCTGTTCTCGAGTTATAATGTTTCTTTTATACTGCGGACCATTCATACACTCCTACGTTTTATTTTCTCGCAGGTCGCCTTCAAGGAGGAACACGTTTCTTTCCTACACTTCGTGACAAACTTGTGTGCCATAATTGGAGGTAGATTGACGACATGGACTGGCTTCGTCATCGTAAATAATTCAATTCAACCTGATAATTACATCTTCATCTTGCAGGTATATTTACTATGGCTGGCATTATAGATTCCTTCATATACCATGGTCAGAAGACAATTAGGCGAAAAATGGAAATCGGCAAGCTGGGCTGACTTTCTCTGAATCTGCTCATTACTCTGAAACAAGATCTGACATATTGGTGAAGCATTGCTTTTCAGCTCAGTTTTGGTAGTGCAAAAAATTGATCACTTGCGCACCCCGCGCCACACACAGTTCCATTCAGAGTGCACTGATCAATCTTCCCCGTTGCACTTCTGAGGATTCTTTTATTTACCAATCCTGATCTATTTATTGTAGCGTTAATCAGGACGTAATCTAATGATAAAAGAACGTCAAACATTTCAACGAATTACATGCTGATGTCATTCAGTCTGCCACAGGCTTGTAATGCAAATGCGTAAACATCAAAATAGATTGCAATATTATTTTTATTACAATTTTACACTGATTTGATTGTCGTATGTGTTCTATTGAATTAAACTGAATGATTGAATTTAATTTATATAAAAAAAATTAATTGAAGAACTTAATTTAATTGCCTAATGGCGTTACTTAAATTAAATAAATTGAACGACTACAAATTTAAATTAATGAACAGTAGAAAGCTGAAGGATATTCCAAGTCCACACAATATACATTACGCGTAACAAGCACTATAGTCTTCCTATGAGGACAAAAATACACACTTGTTTTGAACAAAAGAATTTTACAGAGGATATTTATTTGAACATTAATTTAAATGAAACGTAAATTAACTAGATTTACTCGTTAGAATATGTGTTTGGTGAAATTATCCTACATCGATTAGTGAAGTTTTAATAAACTAGTTTATATTAGATCATAGAATCATCACTCGTCGAATTTTGAATCAGAGCTATGTTTCAGTTGGATCGTTTAATTCCCACAGTAGTATCAGAGTTCATGACTACGAAATATAAGTTCTAAAGGATTAAACATAGACATACTTATTATTATCTTGGATTATCGGGTGTGGCAATTAGTCAAATGCACGCTTATACTTCCACTAAGCTTAAAAACTGTAAACAACTGTGGACTTGGATGAGTTTCATGCGAAGAAAAACTACACGCGGTTTTATGTTTGAATTGGATCCCAACTCAGCAATTTGACCAGCAAGAGCCTCGCTGACTCTATATGACTTGGGTGAGCACTAGATGACATGATTGATCATCTTCTTTTTGGTTTTATAGAGCCCACTTTTGCTTACTAACTTCACTTTTCATCACATTTGTATATGATATTATGCACGTGGAGTTAGGCCTTTGTGAGTTGATTTTCATGCCACTGCATCCACCTTGAGTATGATTTAAGGATAGATCATTGTTAATTATGTAATGGGTCTTGTTATGAGGAGAAATGTGAGGATAATGAGGGCGTTTTTATGGATTATAGAGTGTGTTATGTAATTGATTTTGAAACCGTGCGATTCTCTGAATAGGTCTTTTATGAATACATATTTACTAGTTATATAACTTATTACAGTAGTGTTGTGTAGTTCGAGTTTGAAAAACAGCGTGTGATTCTCTGAATGCGTCTTGTATGAATACATATTTGTTAGTTATATAACTTATTCTTATTACTTATAAACGAGTTACAGTAGTGTTGTGTAATTCGACTTTGAAAAACAGTATTTGAATATCTGAATGCATCTTTTTTATATCTCTGTGAACGTTTTGAAAGAGAATATGTTATGGCCGCCTTTAGCCATTATATAACATTACATTGCGATATCATAGTGGATAACTTATGTTGAAAATTTGGGTTCAATTCACTAAATTAAGAGTCCTTTACCTCACCACAATTAGATGCAATGCAAGATTCAACACTCCCTCCTTTGCCTATAAATTCTCCCATCTCTTCTTCCATTTCTCCCACACCAATCACATAAACCTCTCTAAAAACCTTACACTCCAAGCCTCAAGTCCCACCTTGAGATGGCATTTCCCTCAACTCTCCTCCTCCTCCTCCTCACCATATCGGTCTCGACTTCCGTGCACGGCCAGACCCAAGTCGGGTTCTACTCCGGGACCTGCCCCCGGGCCGAGGCCATCGTCAAATCCACAGTCCTAACCCATTTCAACTCCGATCCCTCAATAGCACCCGGCCTATTGAGAATGCACTTCCATGACTGTTTTGTCCGAGGCTGCGATGCATCCATCCTTCTCGACGGATCGGCCTCCGAGAAGACCTCGCCTCCTAATCTCTCCGTCAGAGGGTTTGAAGTCATTGATGATGCCAAAGCTCAGCTGGAGGCTGCATGCCCTGGAGTTGTATCTTGTGCTGATATTATCACTCTTGCTACTAGGGATGCTATTGTCCTGGTACGCCTAGAATGTTACGTTGTACCATAACATGTGGTCGTCCAATTCATCTGCCTACTTATTCCTCACTTGTGCTTGATAATGTAGAGTGGCGGATTGAGCTGGGTAGTGCCCACCGGCCGCCGTGACGGCACGGTGTCCTTAGCTTCAGAGGTTAACCTCCCCGGCCCCTCCGAGTCCATCCCGTCCCAGCTCAAGAAATTCACTGACAAAGGCCTAACTGCTCAAGATCTTGTCACCCTTGTCGGTAAGTTCCAGCCCCGCTGTCCCCTTATTCCAGACTGTTCTTTACGATCTAAATTTTCAGTACTTATTAAATTCAGTTAAATTAAATTAAATATAAATTCACCACAACAATAACAGACGTGACGCATGAAGCCTATATTGTTACAGGAGGGCACACCATAGGAACATCACAATGTCGCTTCTTCTCGCACCGTCTCTACAACTTCTCAACCTTAACATCCACCGGAGCCGACCCGGCCCTGGACCCATCACTCGTGACAGCTTTAAGAGCTCTGTGTCCGCAAAACGGGGACGGGTCAAAGCGCGTGGCGCTCGACACGGGCAGCCAGAACCGGTTCGACACGTCATTCTACGCCAACTTAAGAAGTGGCAGGGGCGTGCTCGAGTCTGACCAGATGCTCTGGACCGATGCGACCATGAAGCCGCTGGTGCAGCGGTTTTTGGGCGTCAGGGGTTTGCTGGGGCTCAACTTTGGAGTCGAGTTTGGCAGAGCCATGGTGAAGATGGGTAACATTGGTGTCAAGACTGGGTCTGGTCAAGGCGAGATCAGGAAAGTCTGCTCCGCTATCAACTGATCGCTTCTTCTGCTTAAAACTTTCTCCAGTGACTCCAAGATGTTTATTTAAGCTCCTCTCAAAGAGAACGAAGAATAATATTTAAGTTAAGCATTTAAGTTAAATTAAATTAAATTAAGTACTTAAATAAATAATTTTAACATAAAAAAGAACAGACCCTTTTGTCACAATATTTCAGAGCTTGTTCTTCTTTCAAAATGTTATTTTTTTGTCAAACGAGTCGATCGAAGTTTGAAGTTGGGATCACCAATTTAAGATCAAACCCGAACTTTCAAGTGACAGTTTGACTTGAATGCTGACTTGAATAACAAGTACGTCCTCACAAGAAATGAAGATCATAACAAATTGGATAGAAACAATTGTCTAAAGCTCTTGTTTGAATTTTTCTCAACAAAGTGATCACACAAGCTTTGATCATGGATGATGGAAGCCATAGAAATTTTGATGAGCCTTGTGAGATTTTACATGAATGTGGTACGGAGTAAGTTACTCCTTCTTAGGCTCCGCGACGGTGGCCTCCTTTTTGTCCTCCTCCGCAACCGGTGCAGGTGCAGCGACCACCTCCTCCTCCTTCTTCTCTTCCATGGCCGGTGCAGCGGCCTCCTTGGTCTCCTCCGCCGTCTCCTTTTTCACTTCCTCAATGCTCTGCCACAAAAATGGTGTCTAGAGGGACATATTTTTAAGGTAAAGTAACTGCAAGTTCATCAAAAATGGGAATGTACCTCCTCCTGCTCAACGGCCTTGTCAGCAACAACCGCAGCCTCGGTCGTGGAAGTGGCGGTGGTGGTCTCCTCCTTGGGCTGCTCCGGCGCTGGTCCTTTAGCGTCGTCGCCGAGGGTCTTGGGAGTACTCGCGCAGGCACCCATTGTCAGTAAAAAACTATGTCGTCCCTTGTGCAACAAACCAAAGAAGGAGAAGAAGAAAAAAGCACAAGGGAGAATAGCATTTTGGCAACCAGAGCCTTCAGGGTTATATAGCCCTTACTTTGGAGGGTACCCTTTGGGTTCTCAATGGTGTAGATGAGTTTGTGGAAACCTCATGGTTGGAAGAATTTCAACCTTTGGACTACAAAAATTAGCTGTCTCCACCAACACCCATTTTGGCACCCATGTTGTCTGTCACAGGTTGTAAATTGCTGAGGATTTTGTCAGCTATTTTTGGCACCTCCTCGGAAACACTTGTCTATTTTCCTGATCTGTCTTACAAGCATACCTGTCCCAAAGCCGGTATTAAACAAAGTTGATACCAAGCATACTTCAAGATTCTTGAGCCAATATTTTGATACCATCTGAAATGGGCTTACCTGTAATGTACTAATTTAAGGTTGCGTCATTGGATGGTCAAAAATGATGAATGATAAAATATAAATCTGATCTTACAGGGTTTAAGAGATGAAATAGGGAATGAAAACCCTAATAATTGGATGTTAAACGACGCCGTTTTCATCCGTTTTAGGTTTATTGCAGGGAAGTTACCGTTGAAATTAGAAATACATAATAGTACAGTTAGGGGGCGTGAAATTCAGAATTTTGCAATTGAGTCCACATTCAAGACGCAGAGAGGGACTCGAGAAGAAGGATGAACCTTCCGAACTCGTCCATGGCGCTTTCCATGATCGAATTGAGATACTCCTCCTCGGCTTTCTGGAGGGAGATCTCGGGTTTCTTGACTTCGTTGAAGTGCTCGGTATCCGCGGCCGGCCCAGTCTTTGTAGGACTCGAGCTTCATTAGGTCTTCGATTGTGGACGGATCGAAGGCCTTGTCGGCTAGGGCTTGATTTGAGAAGATGAAGAGTTGGGCGATGAGATGTTTCATTGAAGCTTGTTACAGTGCTGGTTGAAGCTAGTGGCAAAATGGTAAATTTCGTGGGGATATTTTGCAATGGACTGATTGTTTCTGGGGAAAATTTTGAAGAGTTCTCCGGTCTCTGCAACTGCAACTCTTGTCGCTCTCCATGAAATGCCGATTTCGGAATCCACTGCAAGCTCTCTCCAATTCACCAAACCCAATCTCAATTCGGGATTCAAACCCTTGCTCAGCTTCGACACTGCAAACCAACATCCACCAAGCTCTCCAACCCTGGCCGTTCCCCTCTTCGTACGCGCACATCTTCCAGCTCCTCACCGGCCGCAATCTGCTGAAACTGGGACAGCAACTACACGCGCATTTAACTGTTCAAGGCATCAATCCTGGCCCTTTCTTAGGCGCCAAGATGGTAGCTTTTTACGCCAGCTGCGGCTGCCTGGATGCTTCTGTAGCTGTGTTTGAAAGAGTTGGGGTTGCTTCTGGTTTGCTGTACAATGCGATGATCAGGGCTTGTGCGAAATTTGGGGTTTGTGAAAAAGCGCTGGGATTGTATGTAAAGATGCGTGATTTATGCCTGGGAGCAGATCATTTCACGCTGCCGTTTGTTTTGAAATCTTGTGCGGATTTGAGGTGGGGTTGGATGGGGAAGAGTGTGCATGGGCAGAGTTTTAGAATAGGTTTGGTGGAGGATATGTATGTTGGTGCTTCTTTGATTGGGATGTATGCGAAATGTGGCGAAACTGGGGATGGGCAGAAGGTGTTTGATGAAATTCCTGTGAGAGATGTGGCGTCCTGGAACAGTTTGATTACTGGGTATATGAATGATGGAGAGGTTGGTAGGGGTATGGATTTGTTTCATAGAATGCCGTTGAGGGACATCGTGTCGTGGACTGCTGTGATATCAGGGTTTGCGCAGAACGGACTTGATGGTAGAGCCTTGAGTTTTTTTTATGAGATTTGTAAGGAGGGCAGTGTGGTGAAGCCTCACTGGATTACCATTGTGAGTGTGTTGTCCTCGTGTGCGCATTTATCTGCGCTTGAAAGTGGGAGATGGGTTCATAGGTATGCAAATAGTGTCGGATGGGGGTCACACCCTCCGGTGCAGAGAGCTCTTGTGGCCATGTATGCAAAATGTGGGAGTCTTTCCGAGGCTCGTCGTTGTTTTAACTCAATGCGGGAAAGAAATAGTGTAGTGTGGAACACCTTGATTACTGCTTATGCCTCTCATGGTTGTGGGCGGGAATGTGTGAGGACCTTCGACGAGATGATTAACTCAGGAATCCAGCCTGATCACATCACATTTGTAGGACTTTTATCTGGATGCAGTCTCTCAGGTCTTACTCAAGTTGGCCTCAGGTACTTTAACTCTATGAAGTCTGTCTTCTCCGTCGAGCCAAGGCATGAACATTATTCTTGTATCGTCAGTCTTTTGGCCCGTGCTGGGTGGTTGACCGAAGCTCTGGATTTCATAAATGACATGCCTATTGAACCAGGGCCAAGCGTATGGGGTGCTTTACTATCCGCTTCCTGCACTCAACGTAACTTCGAGATTGCAGATGCTGCATCTAAAAAAATCTCTGTTACAGATCCTGAATGCACCGGAAACTACATGTTATTTTCCTATTTGCACGCCGAAAGAGGCATGCCAGAGAAAGGCAACAGTCTAAAATCCATTTTGAGAAGCCAAGGCATGAAGAGGAGCTTCGGTTATAGCTGGGTTGAAATAAACCGGATAAGCACCGTATTTTTCAGTGGAGATACATCTCATCCTCTGAAAAATGAAATCCACACCCTCTTGGCCGAGTTCTTAGAGAAATTCAAGGGTGCAGGTTACAAACCAGACACTGCTTTTTTCCCATACGAGATCAGTGAAGAAGAGAAACTATATAACGTGGCAGCCCACAGCGAGAAGCTGGCCATAGCTTTCGGAATTCTTACCTCGCCGCGTAATGAAACGCTCCGAGTGACCAAAAATCTGCGTATTTGTGCGGACTGTCACACATTTACCAAGTTGGTATCCTCATTTTGTGGCAGAGAGATCTTTATCAGAGACGTGAATAGGTTCCATCACTTCAAAACCGGAGCTTGTTCTTGTGGAGATGTTTGGTGAAGTACTCACTTGCCTCTAGCTTGTTGTCCAGTGTACATATCTCCTTTGAGATGGTAGACAGGTTCCCGGCCCGTGCCGGTTCCGGCTGACCCTGTAACTGAGATCAGCACAGAAGATGGTTGAAGAATAGATCAACAGAGCAGGAATCAATCTATCTCAGGGTATAAAACCGGTTCGGCCATAACAGAGCAATTTCTGGGTATCAGTTCTCGGAGGAGCAGCTGAGCCTTTCAAAAGAATTTCTTCTCTCGTGCTCAAGCCATTCTTTCCAAAGATTGTAACCCAAGTCATCATCCATTTATACCTCGGCCCATTTATAGCTCGGCCCATTTATAGCTCGGCCCAGGCCTTTTAAGCTTGAAAGTTTAATATAAAAAATATAAAATAATTAAATATTAAGAGATGCAATTGCAGAGAAGTCGACCCTCTTCTTCTCCATTTCGGAAAATCTACACCGTAGATCCGATCTCTACCTCCGGCGATGGCGACAACCTTCTCCGCCGTCGGGTCATTTTCCGTCACCTTCCTCCTCGTTCTCCTCTTCGTCTCACCGGCGCTCGCATCGGAATACGATCACAAGGTCACAGCTTCGTAGCACAGTTATATTTTCAATTTTCAGTTTATTTTTTTGAGATATTAATGCTTCAGTCGATCTGATGCGCTGCTTTCATTACGTATGTGATCCTGGCTCTGCCGCTTTGCGTTTGATTCAGATCTGTGTATTGAGTTAAGATTCTGGTGGATGTGATGTGTTTCTGTGAGCACGGCTTTACGTTTTGATTAGCGTGTAGTGTTTTGGATGGGTTGTATCTTGTATCCCAATTGTGTTTCCTTGGTGTTGGATTTAGGAATATAGTTTGTGTCATGCGAATAGTGAGGTCGGTATTCTGGGAGTGCTTGAGGTCGGTATTCTGGGAGTGCTTGTATACATTTGCGTGATTAGCAAATGGGTGATTTTGCTGCGGTTTGCATTGGTATGTTAGTGATGTGTACAGGTTCATTTCCCGTGTCAAATGTGGAGGTGGGTTGATTCACCTAGAGTAATGATTCTGGAAGAGGATTATTAGTGTTTGGTTAGTCGGGTGAGGGATTGTCTGATTATGTCATGTTTTATGCATGCCCTCAATGCTTTACTGTATTTTGATTATAATCTGATATCATCTTCATGAATAACATCTGATTGGTTTGCAACTACTTATGTGCAATAAACATTGCACACTTGTGTAAATGAAACATATATTGTGAGTTATCTAAAGTTTTAAACTACTGTCTAATACTGTGCATGCCACTTTATTTCTAAATTAGTTGTCTAGCTGCAGTGTTCCATCATGGATCTTTGATGATGGTTACCAAAAAGAAGTAATAATTTATTTACGCCATGCAGTATAAACCTGATGAACCAGTGATTCTATGGGCGAACAAAGTTGGCCCCTACAACAATCCACAAGAAACATACAACTACCACAGTCTCCCATTTTGCCCTCCATCTACTAATCCTGCTCATAAATGGGGTGGCCTTGGCGAAGTCCTTGGTGGAAATGAACTCATTGATAGCCAGATTGAAATCAAGTTTCAGAGTAAGGTTTTTATTAAGTAGCATAAGCTATCTCTCGAGAGGTCTTCAAATCATTGACCTTGTGCTCCCTTTTCTCTCACAATTTGCAGAAAATATTGAAAAGGGTACCATATGTGAGTTGGAGCTTGACGAGTCAAATGCCAATCAGTTCAAAGAAGCAATTAAAAGTAGTTATTGGTTTGAATTTTTTATAGGTATGTAGCTATCTTATTTTGGATTTGTACCATCTGAGTTGTAGTCCATTTCAACAACGAGCCAAATTAGCTGGGTACCTTTGCCATTTCACTAATCATTTTATATTATTGTGGTGTTCGACCGCCCATGATCTCAATGTCTCTCACACAATCTCAGATGATCTGCCACTATGGGGTAAGCTTTTAACCTTTGGATTTTATACTCACAAAGCACTATATAATCATTCTTCTTATACATGAATTTTCATGTTATTTAGAGCTGTAAAGCAACACAATTATTTTATAAAGAAAACTAGATTTTCAGAAGAAACCCAGTTTAATATGTTTTGGTTTACTGGTTCAATAAAATAGATACATCAAGACATTGTTTGTTACTTTGCTTCAGGCTATGTTGGCGAGCTTCTTCAAGATAAAACTACCAACGAGCTCAAGCCTCTCCTTTATACTCACAGAAATATCAGCATCCAATACAACAATGATGAGGTTTTTTAATTTGCTGATGATGTCATTTTCCATGAATATGATAAGCTATAGTCTGAAGTTTATTTCACTGCAGATTATTCATGTCAATCTCACTCAAGGCAACCTAAAGCCACTGGAAGCGGGAAGGACTCTTGATTTGACATATAGTGTCAATTGGACTCCGACTAATGTTACTTTTGCTCGGCGATTTGATGTATATTTGGATTACCCTTTCTTTGAGCACCAGGTGATCTATTTTGTTTTCATTCTTTCTGTATGAACTGCCCTACATTTACTGGTCAATTGGGTACGTCAAATCATAATGAAACAATGATGAATATCTTTCTATTTGAGCTTGTTAAACTAACTTTAAACTAATTTTAACTATGTATTGGGCAGTGCTATCTTAGTAGATCTAAATATGTTCTCAGAGCTGTTACCTCTAATCATTCTGCTGAATTATCTTGTGCTGGACATCATTACTGATGGTGTAATGTCTGCATGCAGATTCATTGGTTCTCTATATTCAACTCCTTTATGATGGTTATCTTTCTGACTGGTTTGGTATCCATGATATTAATGCGAACTCTCAGAAATGACTACGCAAAGTATGCCCGTGAAGATGATGATCTTGAGAGTCTGGTATGTGGCACCATTTATGCAGTATTTTCCCCCTATGTTGGACATACTTTTTGTAGATACTTTTACCCGAAATCTCATTGTTCATTGGGCTCACAGCTTTCTATTAAGTTGTTCAAATGCTGATAGAAATTTCTTTGCTTCAGGAAAGAGATGTTAGTGAAGAATCTGGGTGGAAACTTGTTCATGGGGATGTGTTCCGTCCTCCTCGAAATCTTGCTTTGATTTCAGCTCTTGTTGGAACTGGTGCTCAGCTAGCATTGCTGGTTCTGCTTGTTATCTTATTGGCAATTGTTGGGATGTTGTACATTGGGTACGTCAATTCTTTACATGAAAATCACTTTGAATTCTGGACATTCTGATTTGTAATTTTCCGTTGTGATATGATTTAATTGTCATAGTTAGCTCATGATGCTTTATTGGTTGTATAATTTTGCATAATACTGTCGTTTGATCGTGTCATCTGTGTTTCATTGATTGGACTTAAAATAATATTAGGAACTGCTGACTTGCGTTGCCTCAGGAACTAGGTTCCAACATATGTCTTTCAAGAAGCACTCATGTATAAGAACATAATGTAAACATCATCACTTTTGTTGCGTTTTCCAAATTGTTTAATATAACATCTTCAGTATATTTATTGCTCAGGAGGGGAGCAATTGTTACAACTTTCATTGTATGTTATGCACTTACATCATTCATCTCTGGCTACGTCAGTGGTGGAATGTACTCACGTAACGGGGGTAAGTATTAGGACACTTGCCTGCTACAACGGTTAATATTATTCTTTCTAAACCCTCCATTATGATCCAACATTTTGATATAGTTTTCATTGCTCTTTACATTTATTTTTAGGTAAAAGTTGGATCAAAGCAATGATTCTTACAGCATCTCTCTTCCCATTTTTGTGTTTTGGGATTGCCTTTGTTTTGAACACAATAGCTATATTTTATGGGTCTCTCGCTGCTATTCCATTTGGTACTATGGTTGTCGTTCTTGTCATCTGGGCTTTTATCTCTTTCCCACTGGCTCTTCTTGGCACTGTTGTGGGAAGGAACTGGAGTGGAGCACCTAATAATCCATGTCGTGTAAAGACAATTCCTCGACCTATCCCCGAGAAAAAGTGGTACTTAACCCCCTCTGTGGTTTCAATGATGGGAGGTCTGTTGCCGTTTGGCAGCATATTCATTGAAATGTATTTTGTCTTCACTTCCTTCTGGAATTACAAGGTAAAATAAATACTCCGTATCATTATATGATTATTACATATCTAGAAATGAGATAAGGAAAGTTAAATTCTGTTAGTGTAGGTGACATATGTATAGATATGTACACCTCTGCAAGTTCGTTTCACATGATTAGCAGTTATTTTAAAATTATCAACTACCATAAAATATCTGTCTTCTGGCATTAGTTCGTTAGACATGCAGGATGCTAGTTAAATGTATTTTGTGTTCATTAGTAATAGTGTCATCTTCTTTGATGTGCTCTTAAGAAACAGTGATGTATGTTTTTCCATTTTGGCATGGTTTATTAATACCTTTTTTCAGCTTCGATTGAACAACTAGGATCAGTAATGAAAACATTGTTGTAGAAGTAATAGCAACAACATAGGAATTACACACTAAATATCTTCTTCTCATGGTTACAGGTGTACTATGTGTATGGCTTCATGCTATTGGTTTTCATAATACTTGTAATTGTTACCGTTTGTGTAACAATTGTGGGGACGTACTTTTTGCTGAATGCTGAAAATTACCACTGGAAGTGGACTTCATTCTTCTCTGCTGCCTCAACGGCAGTCTATGTGTACCTCTACTCAGTGTATTACTATTATGTGAAGACAAAGATGTCTGGCTTCTTCCAAACCAGCTTCTACTTTGGATACACTTTGATGTTCTGTCTTGGTCTTGGAATCCTTTGTGGTAAGATCGATAATCTTAGCTCTCCTTTTGTTTTGCGAGTGGCACTCGATATTCTTTACCACAACCTTTGTGATCGAAGGTAGACAAGTACATTAGGCTAGAATTTGCATTTCATGAAGCAACCCAATATGTCTCTTCAGAATTCGATTAGAATTAAACCATCAGTAGCATGAACTTAACATATGCATGGTTTTCTGAATTTATAGGTGCTGTTGGTTTCTTGGGCTCCAACTTGTTTGTCAGACGGATCTACAGAAACATCAAATGCGATTAGAGATCTGTGTCGGTTGAAGAAAGTAGAATCCAGTGGCTGGACTCAACTTTTCTGATAGGATGGTAACAACACTCGGGTAAGGCGTTTAAGACATTAACCGGATACTCAGGCCACAAAAGAGGGGAAGGTAACCATTGTATGGCAATTGAAATCAGATGAATAGGAGTTTGCCCAGATCCTGTTTAAATTAATGTAGACAAACAACATTTTTCTACTACAAAATTAGGCAGACAGAGATTCTAAATTTTGAGGAACTTGTTGCATTGTGTTTGATGAGCTCCTTAGATTTGTCATATATATATATACATAAATCTCCACCCTACTTTCCTGCTTCTCTGCTCAGTGTCTTGGCACAGGCCTAGCAGTTAAAACTTGAAAAAACTTGAGGTTGATGAAAAATTGGCTAATACGTATGTTCTGTTCTCTGCTAACATTCGTAAAAAAAAAAAAAAAAAAAAACATTTCTGTATTTTATTCTTAGGAGCTAGAGACGACCTAGTTACGGACATGCATTTCATTTGCTGTCAGTGAAGTCAGCGTCGATGACGTCACCATCAGATGATGGCCTGCTCGATGAGTCGGATGGTCCTGCTGCATCTGGCCCGCCTGGGGCAGCTCCAGGTCCGGGTTGGTTGTAGAGGGACTGGCCGAGTTGCATTACTTCTTGGTTCAGTGCAGCCATGGCATCTTTAAGAGTTTGTGTTGAGGAGGCACCTGAGATGGCTTCTTTTAGCTCTGCCAGCTTTGCTTCGACCTTGTCTTTCACTGCTGCTGGAACCTTGTCTCCCAGCTCCTTTAGTTGCTTCTCCGTCTGGTACACTACTGAGTCCGCTTGGTTCTTTGTGTCGATGGCATCTCTCTTTTCCTTGTCCTCCTTGGAGAATTTCTCAGCTTCCCTCACCATCTTTTCTACCTGTATCACAGATAGCCATGTAAAGTCACTTCTCTACCCAAATAACTACCCATAGATGGATGCCAAAATAAATATAGTTAGATACCTCATCGCTTGGCAATGTGCTGGCACCAGTGATGGTGATGTCCTGTTTCTTACCAGTGCCCTTTTCCACAGCAGCGACAGAAAGAATACCATTGGCATCAATATCAAACTTCACTTCGATTTGTGGAACTCCACGAGGAGCTGGGGGAATGCCATCGAGGCGGAAGCTTCCAATAGATTTGTTGTCCCTCACAAACTCTCTCTCACCCTGAAGAACATTGATTTCAACGCTTGTCTGGCCATCACCGGCTGTTGAGAACACCTCTGACTTGGACGTGGGCAGAGTAGTGTTCCTTGGAATGATTTTCGTCATAACTCCACCCAAAGTCTCCAGACCCAGGGATAGAGGAGTTACATCCAATAGCACGATGTCACTGACATCTCCGGACAGCACACCAGCCTGCAATGTTTTGAAAAGTATTTCGTTACCATAAACTCCCATGACGCCTGCATTTGACTAGGTGGCCAACTTTTAACAATTTGTAAAGATGGAAGTTTGAAGGAAAAAAATGAACTGACCTGAACAGCAGCTCCAAGAGCAACAACTTCATCCGGGTTGACGGTGACATTTGGATCTTTTCCGGTAAGTTTCTTCACTAACTCCTGCACAGAGGGAATACGTGTTGACCCTCCAACGAGGATGACCTCGTCCAGATCCTTAAATGAGAGTTTTGCATCCCTCAGTGAGTTCTCAACTGGTGTTTTAAGCCTGTGATCACAAGATTTTCGTTTATCACAATCAATAAAAAATTGAATGTTTGTCCATCAATAAAGTAGTTAAGATATTGACTCGGTGAATGTGACATGTATATCATGATCACATACTTCAAAGACATCAAACCAGCTTGTCTACATATGGAAAGGAGACAGAAATAAAAATGCTGATCCAGAAAAAGTGAAATTTTACCTGTCAAGCAAGTCTGAGCACAGCTCTTCAAATTTAGCCCTTGTTATGGTAGTTTCAATGTGCTTAGGACCATCAGCGGTTGCTGTAATGAAAGGCAAGCTGAAACATTTGCACAACTTCATGAGTTAATATCACTAACTTACTGTCGACACATTGACAACAAAGATGACATGATGATGGAAAATTAAATAACCTAATACTAGTTTGCGTTAGCGACGATAGCTCCATTTTAGCTTTCTCAGCTGTCTCAGTCAATCGCTGAAGAGCTTGCTTATCCTTTAGAAGGTCAATACCTTCATTTCTCTTGAAATCATCAGCAAGCCAATCAACAACTCTCTACATAAAAAAGTATGAAGTCATTTAGTTTACATCACAAACAATCCTATTAGTTAAGACAAACCCTCAAAAAATAGATTCAAACCTTGTCAAAATCATCACCGCCCAAATGTGTATCCCCTGAAGTAGACAGCACCTCAAACACACCATCACCAACCTCGAGAACTGAAAATATTAAATGAAAAATATAAACATACGATATAGCAAGTGCTCAGTATAATACACCAAAATCAGCTCGACCATAGACTACAATGAAATATCCTGACCCAATTGCCAATCACTTAACGTTATGAATATTTTCTGTCATTTTCCTAATCAATCTGAAAAATTCAGCCCAACATTTACATTACCCTCTACATCTCATTTCACTTCAAAATTCAAATATTTCCTTTCTATTCCATTCAAAATCTCACATGCTGCTTAAGGGCCAACTAATCCTAACCTACTCAAACACCGAAATGGACTAATGAAAGATTCACATACCTACCGTTTGCATTTACACACAAAAAAGATACTACATACAATGAGAATAACCCATTGAGTATACCTGAAACATCAAATGTACCACCACCAAGGTCGAACACTAGAATGGTTTCATTGTTCTTCTTCTCAAAACCATATGCCAAAGAAGCAGCAGTAGGTTCATTAATAATCCTAAGCACTTCCAGTCCAGCAATTCTCCCAGCATCTTTGGTAGCAGTCCTTTGTGAGTCATTGAAGTAAGCAGGCACAGTCACAACAGCCTTAGTGACCTTGTCGTTCAAAAACTTGGAAGCATCATCAACCAGCTTGCGCAATACCTGCATCCAAAAATCAGTCATCAAATTACAAAAAAATTCTTAAAAGTTAAGAATTTCGCAGTAGCAATACCTGAGCTGAAATCTCCTCAGCTGCAAATTGTTTACCAATAGCAGGACAATCCAGCTTCACATTCCCATTATCATCTCTCACAACTGTATACGAAACCTGCTTAGACTCCTCATCCACCTCCGACATCTTCCTCCCAATAAATCTCTTCACTGAAAAAAACGTGTTCTCAGGATTCACAACCGCCTGCCTCTTCGCAATCTGCCCAACCAACCTATCGCCGCTCTTCGTATAAGCCACCACAGACGGCGTAGTCCTCTGACCTTCCGCATTGGTCACAATCGTCGGCTTTCCTCCTTCCATAGCCGCAACAGCAGAGTTAGTCGTTCCTAGATCTATCCCGACGACCTTCTCACTCACGACCTTCACCGGCCCCACTCTCCTCGACGACTTGCAGCTCTTCCTCAGCTTCACGAACGACACACGCGGCGCGAAGGATGCCGAGCCGGCTCCCATCCGCGCTCCGAGAAAAACAGTCTTTAAGCTGGAGGATGTCGCGAACGGCGTGGCATGGATTTGCACTGTAGAGGAAGCCATCGGTGATAGCTCCGCGAAGGCGGCCGACGAAGGAGAGAGAAGATAAGGAGGAGTTTTGGGGACGAAGGGTTTAAGAGGGAGGGGAAAGAAAAAGATATTTTTATAGTTTAACTGATGTTGACTCTGACACGTGTCGATCTTTCATTGACTGGGCCTCCTGGATTTCCCCGCAGGGAGGGGCCCACTTAATTAGATTTTTATTTAAATTTCATTTAAATGAAATTATCGGAATGAATACAAAAACTCTTAACACATTACAACTTGAAGCCAGCTTCGTCATCAAATAAAATCAGAAACAAGTATTCATCAATCACAACTTGCTCATGCCTCCTCATTGCTGTTAGCTAGCTTTAGTTTGCAGGCAGGGAAATAAGTGTTAGATAGAGCCTTAACGGCTAGCTAGCTTTTGTTTGTTAGGGCATGTGTTTTAACCAGGGGTGTGGCAAACTTGTGAGTTCAAGCCTTCTATGCAGAACTTGAAGCGAGTAAGAGAAAAAAACAACAAGGAGTCTGTCAGAGAGAAGAAGGCAGCTCCTGAGCTCGGTTTCCGGCTTGCTTGAAGTGGTGTTTAGCAGTTGTTTGTAAAGGTTACGTTTGGTCAATAAAGCTCTCTTGAATGCTGCTGGATGTAGACGACTTGTCGAACCAGCACGGTACATTCTGTGTTCAAAGTCCAATCTTTGCTCAGTTTTTGAGTTATCGATCGGTCCGAGAAAATCAAGACTCTAGTTGATGGATGATTAGAGAGACCCTCCATACCATTTTGCGGATTTACAATATTTCTTTCTCGCGTCTGTGAAATTCTTTAGCAACTGCATAAAAATTCATTATTTCGGTTTCAGACATGTCTTGTGTGACATACATGCTCTGATCTAGTGGCTTTTCGATCTGCGTACGCCGAAACTCCGACGAATCTGAAGCTAAGTTTTGAAACTTAACTCTAATTTCAGCTGCTTGCAATGCTTTTGAGGGTGCGAATTTCGGAGATCGGATCCCTAATTTGTTTAGTATTTTTGGTTTTATAGTTTGTGTTTGTAATTTTATTTTTATGCATCACTCGGTGTTTCTAATCTATAGAAATAGAACTGCCGATTTTCAATGAGATTATAAAGATAGGTGAATTATATTATGGCTTGTGAATTGATAATATAAATGTGACGAAGTGTTAGTATTCTTTATATTCCAAGATTTCTTTCCCGGGTGCATTCTTTATTTGCTGATAAATTCTTTAGCAATCGCATAAAACTCTTGCGGGTTTCAGACTTGTCTTGTCTGACATACATGCTCCAAAATTTCAAATTAGAGGGCCGATGTGGGGTTCTCTGACGTCCGTTGTTCATTGGCTTATAACTGGGGTTTTGGGATCGATGTTCACTGAAGATGTTAGAGCATTGGAAAAATATATATATATGACCCTCAAGATAAGTGCATGCAGTTACTAAATAAGGTTATCATAATCATATAGGCAATTCTAGGAATTATGGTAAATTGTGTAAGTCTAATTTACAGAGCTTCTATTAGACTCTTGATTTATTAAGGGTTAGATGTAAAAAAGCTTTACCATGGCTCTGATACCATATCATATATGTAATTCATCACATTGTTAATAACTGATGTACAAAATCACCCATGTTCAATTCATAAATGTGACTACCAATGTAACTGTTTGAAATAATATCATTATATTCTTCTATAAGTACATGATTGTTGTTGTTCCGGTATAAATTGACTGGAAAATAAATCAAGAGTCTAATAGAAGTTTCGTAATTTATGGTATCAGAGCCATGATAGAAGTATTATATGATTAGTTAAGGGTTTTTCACATATCATCTTATGTAAGTATGAATTTCATCCTTAAAAGATACACAGTTAAAAACAACATTGAGGAAGAGTTTGATATTCCTAAATACCTTGAAGAAATTAATAAGTGGACAATTCCCACAATTTATAATCAAGATAGATTGGAGGGCGACAAAATTTATGTTCCAAAATTTATGGTGGCAGATGTTTGTCGCCCTGCAATCTGTCTTAATTATAAATTTCTTATTATAAATTTCGTCCACTTATGAAGTTCGTCAAGATTTTTAGGAATATCAATCTCTTCCTTAATGTTGTTTTTAACAGTTTACCTTTTAAGAATGAATTCATGCTTACAAAAGATGATATGTGAAAAAATAATGTTAGTCTGCAAAGCCTTACAAAATACACCGTAATCAAAGGGAGGATTCTCATCAATTGTTATGCAGCTCGTATCTAAAATGTCATTGCTAATGTTTCTCCAGAACTCATAACCGCCAAGGTTTTGGTTTTCACAATACACACAAATTTCTTGCACTGGGGCGTATTGTCACAAGCCTGTTGCCAGCAGGCATCATGACGCCCCACGACCAACATATACCACAATGCTCAAAGCTCTGCGAATATCCATCATACCACTGATATTAAATAAGCAAAATTATACTGCTTAACCGAGAGATACTTTTCTTTCGAATCAACACCAAAGCTTACAAAATATTTAAAATGTTCAATATTAGTCTCTTACATGACTAGCAAGCATATACCACATGAAATAATATGAAGCTCCAGCCAAAGTCGTTTTTGCAAATATACCTGCAGTCCTCTTCAGCTCTGGCCTCAAAGGTATGATTCTCATAAATCTGGGAATGTACTTAAGGAAGACAATACAAAGAAAGGCTAGTTTCGTAGCCAATATATCAGATGATCCTGAACCATTAAAAAATATCCAAATCGCCAGCTACAGATATTAAAATAAGAAAAAAAGTTTGAGTAACTGTATAGTTAATATACTATGAGAAGCTCTTTACAGGGAGTAAATTGAGAAGTCTACAAATATGTGGCAAAGTTAGCATAGAAAGAACATCAAATCGTGACATATATCTTCTTCTTATTTGTGCAGGATCAATCACAAGTTCGCCATGTCCAAAAACCGTAGATGATGGGGAAATATAACTAGTTCTGAATTAAAGAACAATGTGTAAAAGATAAACGACATCCGGTGCCGTTAGTAGAATGCCCACCACAAGACAAAAGTGGAAAGAATCTTTCTATAACTTTCTATAGCTTAGATTTTAGTAGACAATAATATTGTCGGCATAGTACTTTTTAAGTTTATTCCTAGTCGGGTCCCAAGTTAGTAGTCAATTTATTGGGGTCTAGTGTTTGTGGGAGGGCATCCACCAATTCCCTCTCTCTCTTTTGTAAAAATCTTGGAGTTAAATAAAGCATGAAGACACTGCAGAGTCTTTGTAAGTTTATTGTTTTTTTAATATATGCATCTATACAAATAATTTCTTTTATGAACAGCCTTATAGGATAACACCCCCGATATGTGAAAACACCAGTTGTTAATCATATACTATTTTTTATAATGACTTGATTCTGTATGAAACTCAGGATTTTATATTTATAATTTAGAGCAATGATGTACCAATCACAACATAATGCAGTCAAAATCAGTTAGATTAAAAGGTTCTTGGTTCTGTTAACAATCATAGTTGGATAATAAGAATATAACCTGATTTTTCCACACTTTCACACTCTTACCCGGTGGTTGCCGAGATTAGTGTGTTGGGAGTTTTTGGTGTGTTTTTTTTGTGTGGATTGGTCAGATCTAATCTAATTATACGACATAGTGACAGTTATAGAATCACTGTAATTAAGGCATCTTTGCCTAACTTCTTAGATAATCTCTAAACTACATCTATATAACTGAGGGTTTGTATTCCTCTTGACTTTTGCATGATTGTTATTGTTCTGGTATAAGTTCACTGAAATAAATCAAGAGTATAATAGAAGTTATGTAAATTATGGTATCAGAGCCATGGTACAAGTATCATATGATTAGTTAATGTTTTTTCCCATATCATCTTCTGTAAGCATGAATTTCATTTTTAAAAGACACACTGTGAAAAACATCACTAAGCAAGAATTTGATATTTCTAAAAACTTTAACGAACTTAATAAGTGGACAATTCCAAGAATTGAACCAATTTTAATTTATAAATTAGAGATTTAAAAAAAAAATTGGTTTCAAATAAATAGTTAAGACTATAGAGAAAATAGTTCCTTTCAACTCGGATGAGCTTACAATTAAACTGTTAGATGAAATGGATATTTCAACTGATTGCAATGCTTTTGAGGGTGCGAATTTCAGAGATTGGATCCCAAATTTGTTTCATTGATTTTATGTGCAGATCATTAATTTCTATGTGGTTTATGCGATCATCACTAATGTTATACAGGTGAAAGATGGATATTTTAGCATTTTTGGTTTTAAAGCTCGTGTATGTGTTTTTTTATTAATTTTATAGAACTGACGATTTTCAATGAGATATGAAGATAGGTGATTATGGTATGGTTGGTGGATTGATAATATAAATGTGCTAAAGTGCTAGTATTCTTTATTTTCCAAGATTTCTTTTTCCGAATACATCCTTTGTTTGCTGATAAATTCTTTAGCAACCGCATAAAACTCTTGCGGGTTTTACACTTGTCTTGTCTGACATACATGCTCCAAAGTTTCTGATTAGAGGGATGATGAGGGGTTCTCTAACGTCCGCTGTTCATTGGCTTATATAAGAGGTTTTGGGGTCGATGTTCACTGAAGATGTTAGAGCATTGGGAAAAATTATATTTGACCCTCAAGATAAGTGCAGCCAGTTACTGAATAAGGTTTTCATAATCATATAGACAATTCTAGCAATTATGGTAAATTTAAGTGTAAGTCTAATTTACAGAGCTTCTGTTAGACTCTTGATTTATTAAGTGTTAGATGTGGAAAGCTCTACCATAGCTCTGATATCATAATCATATAGGCAATTCATCACATTGTTTATAATTGATGAGCAAAATCATTTATGTGACTACCATTATAACTGTTTGAAATAATATCATTAGATTCTTCTATAAGTACATGATTGTTGTTGTTCTGACATAGATTGGTTGGAAAATAAATCAAGTGTCAAATAGAAGCTCCATAAATTATGGTATCAGAGCCATGGTAGAAATATTATATAAGTAGTTAAGATTTTTTTCACATATCATCTTCTGTAAGCATGAATTTCATTCTTAAAAGACATACTTGTTAAACAAATAGTAGTCGATTCCAAAAGTTGAACCAAGTCTAATTTATAAATTAGGAACTTTTGAAAAAATCGGTTTAAAATAAATAGTTAAGACTACAAAGGAAACGGTTCCTCTCAACTCGGATGAGCTTATAATTAAATTGTTAGATGAAACGGATATTTTAACCTATAAAATACTCACAATTTTATCCATATTTAAATATCCATAGTTCTACTCACAATTCTTAATATAGGATACCTCATCCGCATTCTATTTATTTGAACATGTGTCAGACATACCTTCAATCAACTACTGCTCGGTTTGAGGAGATGAGGGCAAGAAGACGTGATACGGAGCAATGGATGCATTATCGTGTGCTCCCACAAGATTTACGGGAACGTGTCAGACGCTATGATCAGTACAAGTGGCGGGAAACTTGTGGAGTGGATGAGGGAAGCTTGATTCAGAGCCTACCTAAGGATCTAAGGAGAGACATCAAGAAGCATCTTTGTTTGGATTTGGTGAAAAAGGTTAGTTCTCGGATGTTTAATCTTTTTTTTTGCTATGCTAATTCCATAGGTGATGTAGTCATGTACTATCACTTTTGGCAAGAATAATATTGGTGAAATACTTTTGCCGACATGGCACTAATAAATGAAGTATTATAGCACAGAAATATAGAATGCAGTTTTTAATTGTCAAACATTGTACAAGAGAGTATGTGTGTACCTCAGTTAGTAATGACTGTATGATCTATGTTGGTCTGCAGTTCCATATATTTGAGGACTTGAAAGAGAGAGCGTTAGAGGAAATATGTGAAAGCCTAAAACCAAGTTTGTACACGAAGAACATGTACATTGTAAGGGAAGGAGACCTTGTGGACGAGATGCTGTTCATCAAGAGTGATAGTCTCGAGTGTGTAACAGCAGATGGTGGAAGCAGTATTGTGCTCAAGGAAGGGGATTTGTGCTGTGAAGAGGCTTTAGCATGGGCTTTGAGCCACAAATATGCCTCTACTCTCCGATTATCAACTCACACGGTGAAAACCCTTACGGATGTAGAAGCTTTTGTTCTGACTGCTGAAGCTTCGCAATTTTTGGTGGACGAAATAGAAGTTAAAATCCTTTTACAGTTGGCAACAAGAGCAGAAGCTAGAATGGACAAGAGGAGGATCCGAGCCCATGGAAATTGCAGATGTTCTGAAACTATAAACTTGCATTCATTTTGAACTCTTGTTATTCATAACATAGTCTAGAGTAAATGGTCTACTCAACTAATTAGTCCCTACAGACTACAACAGGACTTCATTATATTTTGGGCCGACACATTGAAGTGAAGAAGGCTGATTGGGCCTTATTTGTCGGGCTCGAATAGGTTAATATGTGCATGAAGTTGTTAAAAATATCTAGGGGCATTTCCGTAAATATGTTCAACTTTTAGGGGTACATCTGTCATTCATGAAGCTTTAACCGACTCATGCTCTTTCGGTGACGACGAGTTTGTGTAAATACGCAACAGAACGCGCCATACTTCAAATTTTGAAACGCTAATCAAATTATCAAAACCCTTTGAAACTACTTTTCTCTGCTGCGAAGAGAATCGCCGGAAGGATCGCTTCCAGATCGTCATGAATCGGCTGCGGATGGTGTCGTTCTAGCGATAGGATTTCGGTAAGTGCGTATTTGCTGTTGTTGTTGCTGCCTTTTTCGTCATCTTCATTTTTAGCATCATCGGCGATTGCTGATTTGGAGTTTGATTGTCGGTTGTCGTCCGCCGATGTCTCGATCTAGCGATTTGGTGCGTTGTGGCTCTTGTTGCCGCGTTTTTGATCATCTCATCGTTAGCATCATCGGCGATCGTTGTTGGTAAGTTTGATTGCTGTGTTCGTCTGTTGAAATCTCTTACTAACTATCAGATCGATTTTGCGGGGATTGTTGATTATGGTGAGTTTCTGTTGCTGTGCTTTCATCATCGTTAGCATAATCGGCGATCGCTGCTGTTGAATTTGATTGCAGTAATTGTCCGTGTGGTTGTTGTTAGAATCGTTTTGGAATTTCCAGTGCGGCTGCGTGAGAGGATGTTTGAGTGGAAGAGTTCTTGTTCGACTCCGGAAGATATTGAAGCTAAGATTAACGAGTTGGATCTTCGTAAGCAGGTTTGTTGTTTAACATCTATATGTTGATCTTTATTTTATGACTTCGATCATTTTGGAGCATGCATTTTTGTTGCAATAGTTGAGTTTGTTACGATTATTAAATGGATTATCTGATGTGAAACTTAAGTAAATGTTTGTGTTGCATTAATGAATTTGATTTTGTGGAGTTTAAAAATAATTTTATGATCAACATGAGTTTGTCAGTTGGATTTTTTGATGTGAAACTTCAGTAGATGCCTTCTGTGAAGCTGTTTTGATTTGTTGTTAATTGTCATTGATTTTAGTCTGTAAATGTTGTGCCATGAATTCTATGAGGAGATGTCCATAGGACAGCCTAGAATTCCTGTTCTAATTTCATCTCATGACGAAGAGATTGACCAGTGCTTTCAAATGATGCTCTAGTTGGCTGAATGGAAAGTATAATTACAATCATTACGGATTCACCATTACAATATCAGAATCTGAAATTGTGCCAACTATTTCCAAGTAATCGAGTTTGTAGTTAAGTTACTACACTGGTAGTTGGAAGTAACATATTTAACTTGGAGAATTTGGAAGTAACAGATTTAACTTGGAGAATTTGAAGTTAATGAACTGGAAGCTGTTTTTTTTGTGTGTCACCTGTATCCAAATGTATGGATGTTTATACCTGTTAGCAAATTTTCTTGACATTGGTAATATTAATTCACGTCTTAGATGGAGGAAAGATGGATAGTATGAAGAACAGATACAATTGGAGGTTTATTGCCAGGAGGATTGATAATGTTGAGCAGGGACAGTTAAATGAATTAGGTTAGTGACTAATAGTAGTTGTCTGGGAGCGCAGCATCTTGCTTGGTTCTTGTGTGTTCACACTGTTGCAGTTTTTTGTTTTGAGGATCGGTGTATTTTAGCGAGTTTTAGGAGTGAGTAGTAGTAGTGATGTTGTAGTAGTGTTTTTTGTATAGCCCTGTTATATCATGATTTAAAATTAAATATCATATCAATTAAATTAAATAAGTGACGGTTTAGAACAAGTTATGGGCGGTTAACCTAATTAAAATAAAAAAGAAGGCGATTAAACCTTCCGAGACTCATGCGGGTCACTCTAGCCATCCTCACCCATTCTCACCCCGCCCCGACTTCTCATTGGGTTATCTAGGGTTTCTTTCCAGCCACTTGTGCTTACCCAGTGCAACACCCTCACCCAGATTCCATAGCTCCCTCACTTCACCCGTCATCAGTGGAAATGCGCGGCGAGTTTTGAGGTGGGTTTTGCTCGGCGGTCGTTATTGGGTTTGTTACTTAACCTTCCTTCCATTTAGCAATTTTTCTCAGATTGGGTTTGTTTCTGTTGTTACTCAAAGTGATCAGTTAATGACATGGCAAACTGATGTATTGTTGCTGGTTGATGGTTTAGGTTGAGCAAGTTAGAGGAAGCGCAAACTGCGGCTTTCTAAGTTGGGTGAGTTTCACCAAGCTGCTAAGACTGGTGTTGATGGAACTTGTTTCCGAAGTCAGGGTCACAGGTTCAGTAAGCTGAAGAATATAGAGTGCTTGTCCTCCAGGTTTATAAGATCAACCCTGGAAGAAAGGTCCTCACAGCAAAAGATGCAAACGAGTGAGGCTGCTATTAACCAAAAGCAAGCAGCTGCTCTGGTTGGGATGCTAGAGGCCAAAATTAAGTATACAAGGGCTAGGGTGTTGCAGGTTCGTAGCCAAATCTGTGTATCGCCAAGAGGAGATTGAGAAGATAACATTAGAAAACAAGTTGGAATGTCAACTGCAAAGGGTATATACACATGCCTGATTTCCTCTTATGCGCACAGTGTGCAGTTTCTCTATTTGTGTTTATGCTTCTAATTTCGGGACATATTCTGTCTGCTAGGTGTGGAGACCATGGGCAGAATATTTGAGCTTGGAAGGGAGGGTGCCATACTATTTTGAGTATTTGGAACCATACACAGGGAAAGGCTGATTTCCTGGCCAAAAAATTGTGAGGTATGAATTACAAGTGTTTCAGTTCCTTAAGAGGTTATGTTTTAAGTTACGTAATTGAGAATTTGAATTGTTTTTAGAGGGATGGACCTGTTGGGATGTTGATGGAGAGTCTCAACTCTCAATCTGCATTGCCTGCCCTTCCTGTTTTTTTTTTTTTTTTAATTAAGCACAATACGATTTCTCAAACAGCTACGTGTGGAAGGTTCAACGATGGCTAGCTCTTTACTGCGTTGGTCAGTGTTGTTTGGTTGTTGTGTATCCAGTTTGCTCTGGTCATTTCTTAGGATCCTAAATCATTAGTGGATTTGAGCTGATGCCTTGTGTAAAATCGGTGTTCTTGTTGTTCAGTTTTTGGTTTACTTGATTTGGAGGTGGATTGGGGTAGTGCTGGGCAGATTAGAGTTGACTGGTTGTGTGTGATTGTTTGCGCAGTGAAGAAAATAGTTACAACACCTAATTTGTTTCATTGATTTTATGTGCAGATCATTGATTTCTATCTGGTTTATGCGATAGATAGATCTTTTAGCACTTTTGGTTTTAATGTTTGTGTTTTTTTTGTGTGTGCATCAGTTGGTGTTTCTAGTCTGTAGAATAGAACTGACGTTTTTAATGAGATTATGTAGATAGGTGAGTATGGTATGGCTAGTGGATTGATAATATAAATGTGCCGAAGTGCTAGTATTCTTTATTTTCCAAGATTTCTTTCCCGGGTACCATCCTTTGTTTGCTGATAAATTCTTTATCAACCGCATAAAATTCTTGCGGGTTTCAGACTTGTTTTGTATGACATACATGCTCCAAAGTTTCAGATTGGAGGGACGATGAGGGGTTCTCTGACGTCCGCTGTTCATTGGCTTATAACTAGAGTTTTGGGGTTGATGTTCACCGAAGATGTTAAGAGCATTGGGAAAATAGATACTTGACTCTCAAGATAAGTGCAGGCAGTTACTGGGTTTTCATAATAGTATACATTGTAGGAGACTTCATAGACGTTATTTAATCACTGTGGTATGATGAATATTCGCAGAGCTTTGGAGCATTGTGGTATTTGTTGGCCGTGGGACGTCATGATGCCTGCTGGTAACAGGCTTGTGACAACACGTCCCAGTGCAAGAAATATTTTTTGTATTGTGAAAACCAAATCTTTGGTGGTTATGAGTCATGGAGAAACATTAGCAAGGGCATTTTGGACACGAGCTGCATAGCAACTGACGAGAATCCTCCCTTTGATTACGGTATATTTTGTAAAGCTTTGCAGACTGATATTGTTTTTTCAACGATAAATTTTCTGTCAAAATAATGTTACTGTGTGGTGGGGGTTCCAAAATTTAAGGTCAGATTTCTTAACCCATGCATTGCGGACAATAGTTGATCATTAACGTGTGCTTAGATGATTGTGATTTCTTGCAGCTCGGGAGACATGGACTTGTAACCGGTACATTCTATGGGGAAGTTATATTTTCAATTGGATTAGGTACAATTGGACTCATATTACTGTCGATTTTGATTGAAAATATGCATGTAATAATGATAGCTTCTTTTCTAAGACAATGGGAAGTCTATGAGCTCGTCTTATAGTAATTGCATCGTATTTATTTGAACATGAATCAAACATACATTTAATCAAGTACGGCTCGATTTGAGGAGATGAGGGTAAGAAGATGTGATATAGAGCAATGGATGCATCATCGTGTGCTCCACAAGATTTAAGGGAACGTGTCAGACGCTGTGATCAATACAAGTGGTGGGGACTTGTGGAGTGGATGAGAAAAACTTGAATCAGAACCGACCTAAGGATGTACGGAGAAAATTTAAAGCATCTTTGTTCGGACTTGGTGAAAAAGGTTAGTTCTCGGATGTTTTATCTAATCATTTTTTATTACTCTAATTCTATAGTCACGTGCTATAAGTTTTAGCAAGAATAATGATTGGTGAAGTATTTTTGCCGACATATCAATACTATATCAGTACGTTAGCGTAAAAATGTAGATTTAAGTTTAACTGTCAAAATCTCTACGAGGATTGTAAAATAGAGTATGTGTATACCTCTATTATTATGTGCTTTAGTAATGAACTGGCTGATGTTGTACGCACTCTACTTTATTGATTGTATGTTGTTCAGTAAGTTTTTTTATTTGAGGGCCTGGGAGAGAGAGTGTTAGAGGTAATATGTGAAGTGCTAAAATCAAATTTGTATACGGAGGATCCTTACATTGTAAGGGAAGGAGATCCTGCGGATGAGGTGTTGTTCATCATCCGTGGTCGTCTTGAAAGTGTCATAAAAAATGATGGAAGCATTGAGGTTGTCAATACAATTCTGCTCAAAGGAAAGAGATTTTTGTGGCGAAGAACTTTTGACATGCGCTCCGAACATCAGAAAAAGCTATACTTCAACTCGCACGGTGAAAGGCCTTACGAAAGTAGAAGCCTTTGCTCTCGTTGTTGAATTAGTCGAAATTTAAGGCCAACCAAGAAAGTGACATACAACTTTGGTCAATGTAGAAAAAATTAAAGACCTGAGCTGCTCACGTCATCCAGATACAGGAGACAGCATAGTCGGGATACATAGTGGGTAGAGGAGCTAGCAAATATGCTATGAGTCCTCTGCTAGTCGTTATCGCAATACAATTTGAGAAGTCCACCGTATTGCATAACCGTCAAGCTTGTATTCCTAAAATTGTATTGCCATAACAATCAGCAGAGGACGGCTCGAGTCGTAGCATATATGCTAGCTCCTCTATCCACTATGTGTCCCGACTATGTTGGCTCCTGTATCAGGATGACGCGAGCAGCTCAGGTCCTTAACTTTTTTATGCGTTGACCCAAGTTGTGTGTCACTTTCTTGGCTGGCCTTAAATTTTGACGAATTCAGCAGCGAGAGCAAAGGCTTCTACTTTCGTAAGGCCTTTCACCGTGCGAGTTGAAGTATGGCTTTTTTTGATGTTCGGAGCGCATGTCAAAAGTTCTTCGCCACAAAAATTCCCTTCCTTTGAGCAAAATTTTATTGACAACCCCAATGCTTCCACAATTTTCTGTGACACTTTCGAGACGACCACGCATGATGAACAACACCTCGTCCGCAGGATCCCTTACAATGTATGAGTCCTCCGTATACAAACTTGGTTTTAGCCCTTCACATATTTCCTCTAGCACTCTCTCTCCCAGGCCCTCAAATAAAGAAACTTGCAGAACAACATACATGCAATAAAGTGGAGTACGTACAACATCAGCCAATTCATTACTAAAGGGCATAATAATATAGGTATACACATATTCTGTTATACAGTCCTCATAGAGGTTTTGACAATTAAACTGCATTCTATATTTCTGCGCTAACGTACTGATTTATTAGTGATATGTCGGCAAAAGTACTTCATTATTCTTGCTAAAACTTATAGCACGTGACTACAGAATTGGAGTAATAAAAAATGATTAAAGATAAAACATCCGAAAACTAACCTTTTTCACCAAGTCCAAATAAAGATGCTTCTTAATGTCTCTCCTTATATAGGCTCTGAATCAAGCTTCCCTCATCCACTCCACAAGTTTCCAGCCACTTATACTGATCATAGCGTCTGACACGTTCCCGTAAATCTTGTGGAGCACACGATGATGCATCCATTGCTTTGTATCACGTCTTCTTGTCCTGATCTCCTCAAACCGTATTTGATTGAAGGTATGTTTGATACATGTTCAAATAAATACGATGCAATCAATAACAGATATCATAATCATCTTTAATACTATAAGACGGGCTCATAGACCTCCCATTGTTTTAGAAAAGAAGCTATCATTATTACTTGCATATTCTCAATCAACATCGACAGTAATATGAGTCCAATTGAAAATATAACTTCCCCATGGAATGTACTGGTTACAAGTCCATGTCCTAGCGAGGTGCAATAAATCATCTAAGGACATGTTATTGATCAACCATTGTCCGTAACGCATGTGTTAAGAAATCTTGCCTTAAATTTTGGAACCCCCATTACAAGCCGTAACAGTATTTTGATAAAAATCTGTCGTTGAAAATTCAATGTCAGCAAAGCCTTACAAAATATACTGTAATCAAATAGAGGATTCTCGTCGGTTGCTATGTAGCTCGTGTCCAAAATGCCCTTGCTAATATTTCTCCGACCTCATAACCACCAAGATTTTACTTTTCACAATACAAAAAAAATTAGTGGCTGTGTTTCATGGGCATGATACTACAATCCGGAGAGGCCTGGATTCTGCATTCCAGTATCCAATTTGGCTGCATATTTTTTGCAGCAAGTATAGGTTGATTCTGAGCCTTCAATCAGCTGGAGATGTGAAATACTTGTTTAATTTAACTTGCAGGGAGGGTATAACTGGTTCTGCCCTATCATTCTTTGTTCAATCCAGCCGTCCAGTGTTTAATAAAACATCAATTTTACCTTGCTAATTATAGGTAAAATTGAGAATTAAATGGTACATTAGTGACCCACTTTCTCATTCTCCCAATGCTGACTAGTCTTTAGAAAGAAAACAGGATAATCTGCAACTGTATGAACGAAGACATGCCCCATGATGCTACAATTGTGATAGTCTCTCGCTTCGGCTGTTTGTTAACATATGACCATTGGTTCAAAACAGCTGCTATGATTTAAGGATGTCGGGAGGTACTGACAGCAGGTGCTTAAGGAGAGCACCGATGTAAATGCTCTTAGTGACGATCGTATAGAAAACTTCTGTTTTTCAGGTTAAGCAAATTAGATACACAATAGCTCACCTTTCTATTTTTCCTAATTGTCACTCTGTTCGATGCAACACCTGAAACGAGCCTTACTCCTCACGGTGCTCTTTCTCAACCATTCAAACAACTTCACTCAATGATGGCCTGACGTCAGGATATGTCTTTTTTTTTTAATAAATCAGACGTTTCCCTTAATAATAGTACCACGAAATTGAAAACACCGGGTTAATTGTCGAAAAATCAAAGAGGATGATGTCATAATTAAACCAAAAATTAACTACAAAATAATATGACCTTTAGTTCCAAAAAGGATTTGAGTTTGAGGATAAAAACTCACTAGAGTTTGTTTTTTTTAATTATTTTTCAGTAAGACTATAAAATTGATACACGGAAACATACTTTGAAATCTCTATTTTAAATTAAGCACTAAACTATTAAATATTTCAATACAAAGTACTCAACTATATAAAAAATGGAAACAAAATACAAAAACATACTCCAAATTAGGTATTAAAAATGTTACCTATCAAGTAGTGAACTTTCAAAAAAATTCAATACATCATGTCACTATTCTTTAGTTTTTTATTTTAATATTTAGGTACCAAAATTATATTATTTTAATAATTCTATATTTTGCGTTGAATAATTCAGATTTCGAAAAAATCGATGGTTTGATAGGTTTCATACCTGCCGGCAGTGTTGTTGATGTATTGATTTCTGTTTGGTTTTGGATTAGGTGCATTGGATTTGACGCCATGGCTGATTTGTGGTGGGGGTTTCAAAGCTTAAGGTAATCAAGATTCCTAAAAAAAATGGGCTATCAATATATTGGTTGCTTAGGCGATTACGGTTTTTCTTGCAGTTCGCTCGGACAAGGACTTGTGGCTAGTATATTTACTGTGGTGGTTATCTTTTCAATTGCACTGGGTATAGTTGGGCTAATATTATTTGCGCTGTTGATAGTAAACATGCAGGTAAGAGGTCCGCATATTTTCTTCTCTTTTATTTCTTAATATAGGATACCTCATCACTGATGATAGCTTCCACATCTTGTCCAAGACAATCGGAAGTAAAGATGATTATGATCTCTGTTATTGATTGCATTCTATTTATTTGAACATGTATCAGACATACCTTCAATTACGTACTGCTCGGTCTCGGTTTGAGGAGATGAGGGCAAAAATACGTGATACAGAGCAATGGATGCATCATCGTGTGCTCCCAGAAGATTTACGGGAACGTGTCAGATGCTATGATCAGTACAAGTGGCGGGAAACTTGTGGAGTGGATGAGGGAAGCTTGATTCAGAGCCTACCTAAGGATCTAAGGAGAGACATCAAGAAGCATCTTTGTTTGGACTTGGTGAAAAAGGTTAGTTCTCGGATGTTTAATCTTTTTTTGCTACGCTAATTCCATAGCTGATGTAGTCACGTACTATATGTTTTGGTAAGAATAATATTGGTGAAGTACTTTTGCCGACATGTAATGAAGTACTTTAGCGCAGAATTATAGAATGCAGTTTTTAATTGTCAAAAGCTCTACAAGGAGGAATGTACAAGAGAGTATGTGTGTACCTCAATTAGTAATGATTTGTATGATCTATGTTGGTCTGCAGTTACCTATATTTGAGGACTTGAAAGAGAGAGCGCTAGAGGAAATATGTGAAAGGCTAAAACCAAGTTTGTACACGAAGAACATGTACATTGTAAGGGCAGGAGACCTTGTGACCGAGATGCTGTTCATCAAGAGTGGTAGTGTGGAGTGTGTAACAGCAGATGGTGGAAGCAGTATTGTGCTCAAGGAAGGGGATTTGTGTTGTGAAGAGGTTTTAGCATGGGCTACGAGCTACAAATATGCCTCTACTCTCCAATTATCAACTCACACGGTGAAAGCCCTTACGGAAGTAGAAGCCTTTGCTCTCACTGCTGAAGCTGCTCAATTTTTGCTGCACGAAATAGAAGGTAAAGGACTTTTACGGTTGATACAGTTGGAAAGAAGAGCAGAAGAAGCTAGAAGGGACAACATGATGAGCCGAGCCCGTGGATATTGCACATGTTCTGAAACTAGAAACTTATATCCATTTTGAACTCTTCTTATTCATAACATGGTTGTTAGTTTAATGTTTACCAAGTCTAGAGTAAATGGACTATTCATTATACACTATTGTCTTTGAATTGCAAATGGACTATTTCAATGCTTGCTTTTTTCTTTTTTATCTTAAGTGATGAGCTTCTCATATAAATGCTTCCTTTTTGTTGGTTTTGTTTTATGCTGCTGCACTTGGTCATCATGAAGTTGAAGCAGCAGAGCTGGAGACATCATCATCTCAGTTGTAAATAAGTCTAAACATGATTCGTCTGTTTTGTTACCAAATGGAGAGCATCCCAAGATAGAGTCCAAACGATCCTTGCGAACATGGTTTAGCAACTTCATGACGTCTTACTTGTCCCTCGTTTTAAAGTTGATCTGTTGTCTGTTAGCCGATTGACAAGGCTCATTAACATTCTATCCATACTGGTGTATTTTACCGGACCCTCACTGATGCACACTACTTCCTTACCATGGTTGATGATTTCTCTCGTTTTACTGTGATTTTTTTTGATGCGGCATAAAGATGAAACACAAACTCTTATCCAAACACCAGACTCGTAAGATAATCCAAACACCTATAAAAGTTTGCAGAGGCATATTACCATGGAAATTTTCTCAACATGGATGTAAGGATGTTTCATGGAAAGTGTGAAGGATTAAAGAGTTTTTTGAAAGGGCCATCCTTCCTATCTTTGGCTGCTTCAGTTAAAGCCAAAATTCTTTTGAACCCCGGCTCCTAGTTGGAGGGCAGCCGCCCGCCCTTGTCAGCCAATCCTCTCGTGAAGCGATGCCTATGATTGACGTCGAATTTGTGAGTGCAGGAGGAGACAAGGTGGTAGGAGGAGTTATGACTGGCAAAGCAACAGGAGATTGCATCTTCTCAGTGCCATGTTTGTTGACGTCATCAATTAAAGCTTGCTGGATCAGCAGCTTTCTCAAGGCCCTGAACATTTTCAATTGAACAAACTCAGATATTCGCTTCATAGGGTACTAAAAGAAATGCATGCTGGCGACTGATCATCACCTTAAGGTCTAGAAAATTCTCTGATACTCCAAAGGTGTTCCTTCTGGTAGAAGCGCATGATAAGTGTCACCCACAGACAACAATTGGCGATAGTATAACCTAACCTGTGCAACGAAAAGAAACATGTTAAACCAGAGAGGGAACAAAAAAACTACATACCTCAAAATGATGATGCTTACCTTTGCTCATTTCATGGCTAAGGAATTTCGAGCAGTTGGCAGCACTTGTTGCCTATGTCCAAGCAGAGAATTAGGTTTAAAAAAAAAAATTGCCATGATCAAGAAATTATCTCTATAAAAGGAGACTATCTAAAATTCTGAATAGGCGAATAAATGATTGTAACAGAGCACTAAAGAGCACATGGATCTAGAGATATTCTGTAGTACAAGTTTGGAAACCGAACACTTGTCGCACCAGAGAACAGGTAGATCTACTAAGCATTAAGGATCCTCCTTCTAACTGCAGACACTCATTTTTAATGCTAAATAGTTTCGAATGCTGGCCATCCAAAATTGAGTGTCTGCATGTAATGTCAAGGAGAACGGTCTTTACAGTCTGAGTATCTAACAACATCTACAACCAACATCCAATATTTTCTGATAAACATACATTTACAGCACTGAAATACTAGATGTCTTTGTAAAACCCATAACTAATAAAGATCGTAATGTTGCGACTTCATATACAAATAAGCACGCCAAAGATAAATTGCATGATACCTTCAATAGGGCATTAATAAATACCTGTTGAGCACCTGTCCTGTCTCAGATATTTGCTATCATTTAAAGATGTTGAGGTAAAATCTTGGAGAAAGAGATGATGCAAGCTGCAAAATTATGACGTTGAGACTTTGAAAAGTTATGATTCGATATCCTAAGTTTCCTCCTACAAAACAAAATAAAAAGAAGAAAGGAAAGAATAATGCAACTGGGAGGAACAATATGCGAAACATATTAGTTTTCCAATTCAATAAGAACAACACCTGAATGCGCTTGATTTTTCTCTTCAAGCTCAACGTATATGGTCAAGTGGGGTTCGAAGCACGAGGAGATTATCCCACGGAAGTTGTTGAGTACATGAGCGCAGATGATATGGAAAGGTTTACCAAACAAACTTTCACGACAACTTAAGTAAGATACAGCATGAAAGAAAGAAAGAAAAAATTGTGATAAGAATGTACCCCTCCTGCCCCAGTCACCAACAACTCTTTACTTCCATCTTTCACCTTGTCAAAGTATCTCCTTGTCAAATCCCATTAGAAAGCACAATTGAAAACCTAGAGTTGGAAATAAAATGAATCACTGCAGACTCTGAAAATGCTAGTGAGCTTTATCTCATTTTATCACATAATCTCAAACAGCCTAGTCAGATTTCAGCTAGGGATTCCTTGTGAACTCCCATTCAGTACTCCACTAATCTGGGGCAAAACCAAAATAAATAATCCCCATTACAAGTGAGAACACCAAAAAAAGAATCCCAATAAGAAAAACATCGACCTTAATACAACTAATAACCACTAATAAAAGAATTGAATGAAGTAATCACTCGTATCGGCATGTTAGAGCATATGGATAACAAAATTCACAAAGAGTTTTCATTAGGATATAAGATTTCCATATATGCTCAGCAAAATTCAGTGCAAATGAAGAATTTCATGACTTTCATACCAGTGAAAACAAGCGCACATTCACAGAAGCTAAAAACTTATTAATAATTCACCTTCATGCCAAAATCCACTTAAAATAGAAAATGCATATCAAAATCATATTGCATAACTTTTGCGAAAAAATAAAATCATCAACATCATCAATGTGATTAACCACATGTTTAACTACAAATTCAAAACCGGATATTTTCCAACATATGTTGATTATCTGTGGGGTAAGAGCAAGACATGGGATAAGGTCTTGTGCCCAAAGCCTGGGGTATGGGTGAATCCCTTTGTTTGTCCTGTCTTGAAGCCATTCCTAACGTATAGGTGAGTACATGAGATAATTTAAGTTAAAGATAAGAAGCTTCTAAGAATCGATCAGTAGAGAAAAGTGTATAACACACAGTTAAATGAATGAACTCAGTTTCAAGAATCATATGTCCAAAAGGTAAAACCAAACGCAGAAATTTACCAGGGGAAATCAGAGAAAACATGTGACTTGAGAATTAGCTTGATGTTTTTGAACTTTTCCCTGAGTTCTGATATCCTTGGAACATCTCTGTAAGCTTCAAAATGACTACACATCTGATTCACAGCCTGAAAGATAACAAGGCGGTCAGTGATAAACTGATAACCTGTTCTATTACAAAATTAAATGGAGACCATCACAGGACAAGAAATGAGATAACAATTCCATCAAAAAAATATATACAAGATAAAGACAAGGACAAAATATACTATTAAATACAAATCAAGACGTTAATCATGGATGAAATACAGGAGCTCCAAGGATAGGCTCATGGTCCAAAAGCAAACATGGTCTTAATAATTTATTTATGCCTCCACTAATATAATGAACTTAAAATAACAGTCATCAAAAATGTAGCTACAACAAAAACAAAAAGATGAATATGGACAAAGATTATGTAACCATTGAACTTTGAAGGGCTAATTACCTCCAGTTGGACAGCTGCCTCCTCATATTGCCGTTTTGAAGCCATTACTTGAAGTTGCTCCACAGCAGAAACTGCCATGCAAAGGAGAGAGTGACCAACACACACGGTCAGTTAATGTTCATAAACCAGTTTTAAGAGATCAAAATACTTCTCGCCTTCTATCATTCTTTTGCGGTCAATGGTCGCTTAATATCGCTGATAAGCTACTTTCAATGGATATAGTCAATTTATTAGCTACTATTGGTCATATATTGCATTCAAGATACCTTTCCCCGAGTGGTTCTTCAACGTGTTTGGGAAAAAACTAACCCAGCATAGTCAGCCTGTGGAGATCAGTAATTGTCACTGTAATGTGCTTCTTGGCAATTTCACGGATATTTTTTAAACCATAGTTTCTCTCTGCTCAGCTTTCGTTTTAATTTCACGGATTTTGTACATGAGTTTCTGCAAACATTAACTACATGGTATTAGAGTCAAGATTACACTCATAAGATGCTCTCACTGTGTTTCATGCATCATGACTCCAATTAAATAAAGAAAAGTGATAAACTAACAAATGAACCTCCACTGCATGGGTTGCAGCAGCAAGGTCTTCTTTAGCTTTGTTTCCTGAATTACTCTACAACAAAAACCACCAGCCAACAAAATATAGCTTTAATAACAATGCTATATCTTCGTCACCAGTACTACTTGGGACAAACCTGTTGTCTCAAGGCGGCTAGTATTCCAGCATCCACTAGACGAATCTCATTATGAACCTTCTGCATTAGTGTTTCAACACCACTCAACGATGCCTCTGAATGGAAACAAAACAGCACGACCATCAAAGATTAAACAAAAGATAAATCAACTTTACAAAACGGAACACAACATCAAACAACTTTTCCTGCACGACAAACTAATCAGACATTCCTGGCTTCAACCAAACTACAAAAACTAGAACACTCAAGAGTCCTCCAAAACTATGTCTATCCATCCAACTTTGTGGTCATATTCACTCATGAAACATTTCCAAACCTGTAGGGAACAACTGGTTTATGTACTCCAATGCACTTGATTTATTCATCGCCCCAACCTCAACAAATCTACAGTAACACACCAACTCATCAATCATAAACTCGAATCCAATCGCTGGCATCAACATTCGAGGATGTCCAGATTCAGAAACGACGGGAATCGTAAACGCCGTACCTCGTATTCACCGAGCTGGATGCCAAATGGTGAAATTGTAGGGTTTCGATCCCGCAAATCGCATCGGTTCAGCTCCGCAGTTCGCAGAAGAATCCAAGCGACGTCAGCAACTCTCCTCTCAATATCAGTTGAAATTTTATTTTTTATATGAATAAAATAAGAAATACCGTTGACCGCAGGCTTTATTCTCTCTCTCTCTTCGCGAGAATCTCTGGTCCAAACGGGAGCGGGATTCCTCTCAGGGACTTCGGTTTAGGGTTTCCGATTTTCATGCCGGAGAGCCGGTGAGATCTGGGTCACGGGAAAGCATCGATCTTGACGAGATTTTGGACAATTTAAAACTGTGTTCCAGTTGATCGGCTGTGCCAATCATTGGATTTCCAGTTTAAGATATGCGTATGAATCGATGTTATTTTTCTTGTCAAATTGCGTCGCTGATGTGAAATTGTGTTTGGATGTTGGGTAATCGGATTGCTGATCTCTGGAGCTCGGTTGTGATGTTTTGTTGTGGATTTTAGGGTTGGTGGCCTGTTTTGGACATTTGATATACAAAGGTAGAATCTTTCTGGTTTCTTTCAGAGCTACAAAATGGGTGTGAAACAAGCTATTAAGAATCTAGATGCATTTCCTCGTCCAGAAGAACACCTGTTGCAGAAAACAAGGTCCGGAGCAGCTGGTACGTAAGTTCTTTGCCATTTACATTGTCACTGTAGTTAAATGCTGAATATGCGTACTTATCTTGCCACACATAAGCAATAAAATCTAGCCCACTCACAACCACGATCCTCCTTCACAAATCTAGCCGCTTTACAAACGCCAGACAAGACTTTTGCACCAACTGAGGTCACGGTACTTAATGGGTTCGAGCTGCACTGCCCAATTAAGCTACAGAATTGTCCCTCTATCTCTACGCTCCTAAGCATTACTCAAAAAGGGACGGTAGCGATCGTTGTCAACCATGCTGATCTTGTCACTTGGAAATACTATGCAGCCTAGCAGCTTGGTGATATCGCTCATATGATTGGTACTGAAACGGCTGAGATGAGCTCTTGCGTAGTTTATGGCTCAGAGGTCCGAGTCTCCAACAAGATCATTCGATTGCAGGCAGTTATGAACAATCTCTCTCTTGTTTCCGTTGAGGAATGGTTGCTGGGTTCTGTGTTTCTCTTTGCAAGCTCCTCTTGTTGCTGGTCGTCTACCTGGCTCATCTTGCAGGTACTTACTGTTTACCTATGCCGAGAATTTTCCAAAATTCCATGTCCGAGGAGGCTGTGCAGCAGATACTGATTGAAGAAGAATCAATTGAAATGACTCCAAGGACATCGAACCATCCCCAACGTTAAATCAGCCAGTAATGAAACCCAATTTTTGCCGGGACTTTGATCCATATCCAAGTCTTCTTCTTCTTCTTCACCATTGTACTGCAATATTTCCATAGGAGAGTATTCAAAGCAACAACCATTCGCTGCTTTTACTACAAAAGCAGTCTAAAATAAACTGGTTTTTCAACTGGTTTTTTTATTTGAACTTATTTATTGAAAAAACAAAATAATATGACCTTAGTTCAAAAAAGGATTTGAGTTTTGAGGATAAAAACTCACTAGAATTTGTTTTTTTTAATTATTTTTCAGTAAGACTATAAAAGTGATACAGGAAAACATATTTTTAATTCTCATCTTATTTTAAATCAAGCACTGAACAATCAAATATTTCAATACAAGTATTGAACTATATTTATAAAATGGAAACAAAATACAAAAACATACTCCAAATTAGGTATTAAAAGTTGCCTATCACTATTATTTGTTAATTTAGTTTTTTATTTTAATAATCAGCACCAAAATTAAATTCTTTTAGTAATTCGATGTTTTCGTTGAAAAATTCTGATTTCGAAAAAGTTAATGGTTTGATAGGTTTTAGTTGGGGCGACTATATATCTACAAACTTTTCCCTCGGAATTTAGGGTTTTTGGTTTCTACGAACGACACTGCCGGCAGGTATGAAATTCGATCGATTTCGCCGCCCCACGAAGGATCTATGTCTGAAAAAATGATTGTGGTCGGCTTTAATAAGACCGGTCAGTTAGAATTTTTTCAGATGGCCGGTCTTGTTAAGACCATCCAAATGAAAAACACCATAGATCTGGAATGTTTTTCAAATCTACCGTAAAAGATAAAATCAATTTGAAAAACACCTTACTTCTAAATTTTTTTCTATTATTGATGATGATTGTTGTGTCGCGGAGGATGGATGCTCGTGTTTAGGGTTTGATTGAAGCTGAATTGTGAATTGGGGGATATTGATTTCTGTTTGGTTTTGGATTAGGTGCATTGGATTTGACGCCATGTCTGATTTGTGGTGGGGGTTTCGAAGCTCAAGGTAATCGAGATTTCTCAAACAAATGGGTTATCACTATATTGGTTGCTTAGGCGATTAGGGTTTTTCTTGCAGTTCGCTCGGACAAGGACTTGTGGCTAGTATATTTACTGTGGAGGTTATCTTGTCAATAGCATTGGGTATAGTTGGGCTAATATTATTTGCTCTGTTGATAGTAAACATGCAGGTAATATTTCCCTCTCTTTTATTTCTTAATATAGGATGCCTCATAAGTGATGATAGCTTCGACATCTTGTCCAGGACAATGGGAAGTAAAGATGATTATGATCTCTATTATTGATTGCATTCTATTTATTTGAACATGTATCAGGCATACCGTCAATCAAGTACCGCTCGGTTTGAGGAGATGAGGGCAAGAAGACGTGATACAGAGCAATGGATGCATCGTCGTGTGCTCCCACAAGATTTACGGGAACGTGTCAGACGCTATGATCAGTACAAGTGGCAGGAAACTTGTGGAGTGGATGAGGGAAGCCTGATTCAGAGCCTACCTAAGGATCTACGGAGAGACATCAAGAAGCATCTTTGTTTGGACTTGGTGAAAAAGGTTAGTTCTCGGATGTTTAATCGTTTTTTGCTACGCTAATTCCATAGCTGATGTAGTCAGGTACTATAAGTTTTGGCAAGAATAATATTGATAAGGTACTTTTGCCGACATGTCACTAATAAATGAAGTACTTTAGCGCAGAATTATAGAATGCAGTTTTTAATTGTCAAAAGCTCTACAAGGAGGAATGTACGAGAGAGTATGTGTGTACCTCAATTTGTAATGATTGTATGATCTATGTTGGTCTGCAGTTACCTATATTTGAGGACTTGAAAGAGAGAGCGCTAGAGGAAATATGTGAAAGGCTAAAACCAAGTTTGTATACGAAGAACATGTGCATTGTAAGGGCAGGAGACTTTGTGGACGAGATGCTGTTCATCAAGAGTGGTAGTGTGGAGTGTGTAACAGCAGATGGTGGTGTTGGATCATAAACATACAGCGGAAACGTATTTAACAGGATCACGCCCATAACAGAATAATTAAGCATACATGATTACTGTAAAATTAAAACGTACCTGAATCCATTGACTGAAAATACCTGCAGCACAAAAGTCTGGGTTGGTGCTTCCAGTCTAATCGTATGTCTCTGGGATCAGTCCTTTGAGAGTAAGAAACTGGAGAACGATATGATAGACCGGGGACCATAACCCATATTTATATCTTCTACACGAAAAGATATAATTGAGATAATTATGGATTCCGTCTCTCAAAGATTTCCATAATTATCTCCTGGTATCTACACAGTATATTCCACGACTAAAATTATACCTGATAAGCTTCCTAAAGGTTTGATCACTTTATTTAAGCTTATCATAATGATAGCACATACAATTATCTGATTACACGTTCGGTCCCAATTAGATTAATCAGAATAGTCTAACAATCTCCCACTGGACCGCATGTGTAACCAAATAAATGTATAAACATAAGTGTGCACAAAATTGCTATCATTCCAGAACAGGTATATCATAAACCATCCGGTCCATTAACTATGCAAACATAGGATCAAGGCGGCCTTCGTAATCATCATCGTTACTCGACCGTGCTTGTCACGTATGCCAACATAGCTAAATGACATGGATTCATCGTGGTGCGTAGCATGGAAATAACATGAAATGTGATCTACACATGTCTATTTCCAACTGGTCTCCTCAAAAGTGAGATCAACATAATCATACAGAGTGTATCATGTAAACATAATTTCTGCAGAACATAATTCAAAATGTATAGATAAAAAATCTATCCGTCTCATAGAGCATCAAAAATACAAACTCCCACTAATCATGAATATCCTCAAACAACATTACACCCATGTGAGCAGCATGCTCATGAAAGACCTTTGGTGTCAATGCTTTCGTAAGCGGATCCGCTATCATGGAGTTTGTCCCAATATGCTCTATGGATATCTGTCCACTCTGTATCTTTTCCTTCACAACCAGGAACTTGATATCAACATGCTTTAATTTCGTAGTGCTCCTGTTGTTATTGGCGTACATCACTGCTGATTTATTGTCACAGTATAACTTTAGTGGTCTTTCAATATCACATAAAATGCGCAGTCCAGTGACAAAGTTTCGCAGCTATACGCCATGATTTGATGCCTCAAAACAAGCTACAAATTCTGCTGCCATAGTCGATGGAGCAACGAGCGTCTGTTTGGCAGACCTCCAGGAAATGGCTCCCCAGCTAACAGATAGATATAGCCTGACGTGGATCGTCTACTATCTTGGCATCCAGCAAAATCAGAGTCGGAGTACCCAATGATCTCAACATGATCCGATCTCGTATACGTGAGCCTATATTCTTTTGTTCCCTGAAATACCTCATAACCCGCTTGACTGCTCTCCAATGATCCACTCCCGGGTTACTCAGATATCTTCCCAACATACCAACAATGTACGCAATATCCGGACGCGTACACACCTGAGCATACATCAAACTTCCTACAACCGAAGCATACAGAAGCTGCTGCATCTCCTGAATTTCCAGAGTAGTCTTAGGGCACTGATCGAGACACTGCATCTCTTAAACTTGTCTCCTTTAGCGACAGGGGTGTCCAATGGTCTACAGTGACACTGTCTCTTGAGGTTGTTGAGTTTGAACATCAGAAATATTGTCCTGATCCAGAACTGGGGTTTGAACAACATTGTGAGTAGGTTGATGATCGAAGTCCACTTCTTGATCAATGATGGGTAAAGGAACCTGATCATTGTCAAAAGCAGTAGTCGATCCCTCTCCCTCAAACACAATGTTTTAGACTAAATTTCTCCCCCCAAGCTCAACATCCTCAAAAAAATGTTGCATATTCAGTCCCAAAAATATCCAGCCTTAAAAGCTTTGAACACATCCAGAGACTGTGATTTCTCATGTATAAGAAAGAGGTAGCCAAAATGCCAGAAGTTCTGTTGGCACCTAATTTCTGAACTTTGGTCTGTTTTTCCTTTATGCACTCGACGCAAGTATCCATATCAGAAAAGTCAAGTGACTCCAGAATGCCACAGATACAAGACGCTAGATCCGAGGTCTCGAGATATGACCCAAACGCTTGTGCCACAATGAAGCCGAATTAGTCAATTGACGCTTTGTACCGCGTGTTTCCACGTGCAGGTTCTCAGAATACAATGGGACAACATCCAAGGAGTATAGATTATCAAAGATATTTAATGCACCGGTTCCCACAATTTTAATGGATAACTGAAACTGATTGTTTCCAAATGAACAAGGATAACCAAATTTGTCCAATACAGAAACCAAAATTAAGTTCCGACTAAAATCGGTACTATAAAAGTGTCCACTAAATCTACAAATTGACCAGATGTCATTAATAATCTAAAGCGACCAATTGCCTCTACTTGCACTGACTCGCCATTTCCAAGATAGATGCGTCTTTCAGCATCAATTGGCTTTCGATGGTTCAGGCAACCCCTTCTTAGCACGCCACTTCGCATATTGAGTACAATCCCTCTTAAAGTGTCCAGGCTTGTTGCAAAAGTGACAGGTAGATTCAGATTTCTGCCTCTTATTGTCTGGACCCTTGGGAGGTTCAGCATCCTTCATTTCCTTAACCTTATCTTTGCCCTTTCCTTTTGAGGTGCGAGCCAAGTGAGCACTCTCGGGCCTATCTTGCTTTAGCCTATCTTCCTCTTGCACACAATAAGAAATGAGCTCGTTAAGAGTCCATTTATCCTTTTGACAGTTGTAACTGACCTTGAAGTGACTGAACTGTGCAGGAAGAGATATCAAAACCAAATGCACAAGCAAATCATCAGATAATTCAAGCTTTAGTGCCTTAAGTTTCGATGCAAGATGTGACATCTCCATGATGTACTCCCGAACATTTCCCTTGCCATTGTACTTCATTGAAATCAAGCTAGCTAAAAGCGTGCTTGTTTCAGCCTTGTCGTTTTTCATGAAACGCTGCTCGATCTCGGCAAGGAACTCACTTGCAGTAGGGACGTCATCAGTCATTGCACCTCTAAAAGTCTCTGGAATGCCACGCTTCATGATCATTAGACTTAGTCTGTTGGAACGATCCCACTTCTCTGAATAAAGCACATCGCCTTCAGTACTCTCGTCAGTGAGTTCATCCGGTTTAGGCATACGAATTGCTAAGTCCAAATCCATGCAGCCAAGCGTGATCATCATATTTTCCTTCCAATCCTTAAAGTTGGTTCCATTCAACTTAGGAGTGTTGTTTATGTTGGTAATTACGGAAGACATTGCCATGTAAGCTGAATTAGGGAACAAAAGAATTAGTTTAGGCTCAAAGTATACATTTATGTATACACCACAAATATTTAAAAGAAGATTTTGACATTCCAAGATACCGGCCACAACATTAATAGCAAGTCTTAGGACAGTGGTATTAACTGTGAGTGAATATCTTGTTGTAGTGATCAAAACATTGACGAGAGTATGTGTCAAATAATAAACCATCTTAGGATGTATTTATTATTCACACCAAGATGCCGAAGAAACGTCACATGTTTATCACCACAGATATGTGTGCAGACATAGTGAATATTAATTTACCTTAGGGCTAATTAGATATCCATATGAACTACACACATCCATCCTAACAAACCAAATAAGTCAATTTACGCGGATACGCCACTTAGGTGAACGTGTATTCCGATTTAATTGAAATATTTTAGAGTGTTAGCTCAAATTGAATGTCAATCTTACAATTAAATATTTAATAATGTTGGTTCCCAAAATTATGATTAAAATTGAACCATAGACCAAATCAGAAAGCTGAATGAACCAACATTTAAATTCTGATCCAAAATCAGGATTGACAATTCAAAATTGAACGGAATCAGAATTTGACCGAACCGAATTGATCTGAATCGAAAATTCGAAAATTGGACCGCATCAGAAATTAGACCGAACTAGAAAATTGAACCGAAAAGGGATGGAACCGAACCAGAAAATTGAACCAAGTTCAAATTTTGAACCGGACCAGACAATTGGACCAGCCCATAAGCTTGGCCCATAGGTGCAAACCCTAGGGTTTGCATCTCCTTCTCTTTCTCCTTTCTCCCCGCCGCCTCTCCCTTTCTTCTCCTTCCAGCGCAGCTCCTCTTTCTCTAGTCCATCTTCACTTCTCTTTCTTCGCAGGTGCCGAACGCAGCCACGCCAAAGCTTCCATGGATTGCAGACACGAGGCGAGCGACGAAAGAAGCGCAGAGCAGATCGACGCAAGGCGGAGCGATGCCAGCCGGATCCAGCGAAGGGATTTCGGATCGCTTCGGATCCGGCCTGAATCGGCTGAGTCGATGAGGGAGAGCGCAGCGCAGCGGCGAGGGAGGGCGCGGAACCGAGAGAAGCGAAGCGGAGGTTTGACTGAGTCAACTCGCCGTTGACTCAGAACCCAGTTAACTCAAAAAAACCCAGAAAAAGTGTACATGCATTAATCTGTGTTTCGATTTTTTACATTGTATATCTGATCTGAATTGTTTAATTAGCTGAACGAAAAATTAACCATGAATTGTTCTGTTTTAACATCAACAACAAAATCAGATTCGATTTATGCTCAATCAACTGCGTATGGGAGGCGACTGATACCAATTGTTGGATCATAAACATACAGCGGAAACGTATTTAACAGGATCACGCCCATAACAGAATAATTAAGCATACATGATTACTGTAAAATTAAAACGTACCTGAATCCATTGACTGAAAATACCTGCAGCACAAAAGTCTGGGTTGGTGCTTCCAGTCTAATCGTATGTCTCTGGGATCAGTCCTTTGAGAGTAAGAAACTGGAGAACGATATGATAGACCGGGGACCATAACCCATATTTATATCTTCTACACGAAAAGATATAATTGAGATAATTATGGATTCCGTCTCTCAAAGATTTCCATAATTATCTCCTGGTATCTACACAGTATATTCCACGACTAAAATTATACCTGATAAGCTTCCTAAAGGTTTGATCACTTTATTTAAGCTTATCATAATGATAGCACATACAATTATCTGATTACACGTTCGGTCCCAATTAGATTAATCAGAATAGTCTAACAGGTGGAAGCAGTATTGTGCTCAAGGAAGGGGATTTGTGTTGTGAAGAGGTTTTAGCATGGGCTATGAGCTTCAAATATGCCTCTACTCTCCAATTATCAACTCACACGATGAAAGCCCTTACGGAAGTAGAAGCCTTTGCTCTCACTGCTGAAGCTGCTCGATTTTTGCTGGACGAAATAGAAGGTAAAGGACTTTTACAGTTGATACAGTTGGAAAGAACAGCAGAAGAAGCTAGAAGGGACAAGATGATGAGCCGAGCCCGTGGATGTTGCACATGTTCTGAAACTAGAAACTTATATCCATTTTGAACTCTTCTTATTCATAACATGGTTGTTAGTTTAATGTTTACCAAGTCTAGAGTAAATGGACTATTTATTCTACACTATTATCTTTGAATTGCAAATGGACTATTTCAATGCTTTTTTCTTTTTCTTTTTTATCTTAAAGTGATGAGCTTCTCATCTAAATGCTTGCCTTTTGTTTTATGCTGCTGCACTTGTTCATCATGATTTTGAAGCAGCAAAGCTGGAGACATCATCAATTCCAGACCAGAAACCGACCAACCTCCCCGTGTTGTTTTCTATCCTGTCCGGCTAAGCAAATTAGATACACAAAAGGCCAACCATAACGCTCACTTTCTCTTTTTCCTAATCGTCACTCTGTCGTCATTGTTTCGATGCAAACGAGCCTTGCCTCACGGTTCATGCTCAACTATTCTAACAACTTCACTCAATGACGTCATCATAAATAATAGTACCGCGAAATTGATAACACCGGGTTAATTGTCGAAAAATCAAAGAGGATGATGTCATAATTAATCCCTTAATATTACCCGTTTTTGAACTATCGAAAATAAATATTAATATTTATTGCTGTGAAATTCGATCCTTTGAATCTGGCGGAGAGAGAGAAAGACAAAATCTTAGTACAAGGTCGGAAATCTGGACGAGGAGGATCCGCGCATGTTTGCGTTCATCAACAGAGCTCAAAGCGTTTGTGGCTGGATAGACTTTTTGGATTCGGTAGATCTCTTTCATCGATTTGGTTCCTATTTTGTTGATGATGGATTTGGTTCCTATTTTGTTGATGATAGATTTGTTAGGAGGTTTTGATACGATATGGTGGGATTGTTGTTGTTGTTTTTGCATGGATGTGTTTATTTGCATTCTGTTGTTGTTATTGTGTGATGTGTTTTGGTATTAGGATGTTTTTGGGAGAAGGCAGATGATTCATGATACTAGGTTGATAGACATGTGGATTGTTTAGGTGGTTCTTATGGTTTTGGGGGTTTCGCTTTTCATTTTTGTCATTGATGATATCTATAGGAAGGGGTGTCGGTGGAATTTGAAAATGCCCGATTTGATATGTTGCGAGGCAATTCATTTCCGAGTGTTGGCAAATTTTCTGTGGTGCATTTGTTTTTTATCTTTTGGCACCGCAACGGGAAGCTGTTTTCTGATTTCCGTGTCCATGGTATTGCTACAGTATAGGCTTTGGGTTTCCGAGTTTTGTTGCAAGATGCAGTCTTCTGTCGGGAAAGATTCTCCGGAAGTAAACAAGAAAGAGACGAATGACATCAACTACACTGGCTCAAGTCTGCCTGGCGAATCAGACAGCATTGTTAAGGAAGTTACTGAAGTTTCTTCATCAGAGGATGGTGATCGGTCAGTAGATGAAAACAACTGCTTTTCTGAAAATGCTCAAAATCAGTTGGTCGTGTATGATCCACTAATGAATGGTGCAGGAGAAGTTGTGCATGCTCCTAAACCTCTGAATTCCCAGCCGCCGTCTTTGACAAGAAAGGAACCTAGAGTATTGCCGGCTGTAGGAGCTTTCACAGTGCAGTGTGCGAATTGCTTTCAGTGGAGGTTAATTCCCAGCAAGGAAAAATATGAAGAAATACGGGAAACTATAATAGAGAAGCCTTTCTATTGCTTGACAGCCAGCGAGTGGCGAACGGGTGTTTCATGTGATGATCCGGGGGATATACAACAAGACAACAGCAGGCTTTGGGCGATTGACAAGCCTAACATTGCTAGACCCCCTCCTGGATGGCAGCGATTGCTGCATATAAGAGGTGAAGGAAGCAGCAAGTTTGCAGATGTGTAAGTCTCTCGTCCTAGACATTAACATACACACCTGACAACTATATATTGCAAATTCTTGTTATTCTAAATTTTGTGAAAAGCAAAAAAGTTATCTATCAATTTTACTTGATCATGCTGCTCGTATGTGTTTCCTTCGTTGAGATTTGAAGCAGACCTTTCATACAGATTGCAGTATGTAAACATATATACGTGAAATAAAAGGAGAAGTTGACTTCATATTAAGCCGCTAAATCTTTCTTTTGGATCAACTATAAATTTATTGGTGATTGCACATTAAATCTTGCTTCCCATTGTTCAAAATTAGGCATTTAATATGAATAATGAAGTGTCTTTGTGTCATAATTTTTGAGATAGACGCTAAACGTCCATTTTTATATTCCAGGTACTATGTGGCACCTTCTGGCAAAAAATTGCGCTCATTGGTTGAGATCCAAAAGTATGTTTTACTTGGTTGTATTAGCCGTCTTACGTTAGAATCCAATTTGATTTTGCGTAGAGGGATATTCAATTCCAAGTCAACAATGAGTTTATTGTGCCATGATTTGGATTCAATTGAGAGCGTCAAGAGAATATTTAGTGTTGCTGTGAGCTTGAAGTGAAAATTTTCTACTAATCAAGCATGCCCTTACCAGAATTTATGGCTGTTCTAAACGAATTCTGCAGATTGGGATAAATAGTATCCCTCTTCCTTTCGGCTGCAAGTCATTCATTTTTATTTTAACGTCTAACATATGTCAAATAAAAAAGGGGTATGATTTCGTATTATCTTACAGGTACTTTGCAGAGAATCCGGAGCTGACTGCTGAAATCAATATATCACAGTTCTCATTCCAAATTCCGAAACCTTTGCAGGAAGACTATGTTAGAAAGCGCCCTAGTGGCATGAAATCATCAAGACCACTGGAATCTGATGAAGGTAGGTATCTTGCCATAATCTCGGTCGGGTCTTCTTGGATTAATTTTAACACAAAAAACACTGAATTGAAATACATGCCTAGTACTTGAGGTAAAGTTTTTTTATATAGCTGAGTCTCCATTTTCACCTGCTTATTGGTAATACATAAATTTGTATGTTCCAGTGAGTCCGGTAGCATGGGCCACCAATCCAGGCGACTCAGTTGATTTGCACCTTGGTCAGCCTGAGCCCTCCCCGTCATCTTTTGAAACTCCAGTTCGCAATTCCTCTGATCAGACTGCAAAGAAGCGAGCTAAGAAGTCATCAACCCAAGGAAATACACCATTATCTTAAACACATGTGTCTTCTGTTATGTACATATGTAAAGAAAGCTATTCCCCAGAGACAAGAATTTTGGAGCTGAGAAAACCCAATTATCAGAAACACCAGACTCGTAAGATAATCCAAACACCAATACATGAAAAAGAATTGCCATGACCAAGAAATTGTCTCTATAAAAGGAGGAGACTATCTAAATACCTGTTGAGCACCTGTCTCAGATATTTGCTTGCATTTAAGGATGTTGAGGTAAAATCTTGGATGATGCAAGCTGCAAAATTATGATGTTCAGACTTGAAAAGTTATGATTCGATATCATCCAACGCAGAGGATTTCCAGATTCAGAAACGACGGGAATCGTAAACGCCGTACCTCGTATTCACCGAGCTGGATGCCAAATGCTGAAATTCTAGGGTTTCGATCCCGCAAATCGCATCGGTTCAGCTCCGCAGTTCGCAGAAGAATCAAAGTGACGTCAGCTACTCTCCTCTCAATTTCAGTTGAACTTTAATTTATTAAATATATGAAATAAGAAATATCGTTGACCGCAGGCTTTATTCTCTCTCTCTTCGCGAGAATCTCTGGTCCAAACGGAAGCGGGATTCTTCTCAGGGACTTCGTTTAGGGTTTCTGATTTTTCATGCCGGAGCGCCGGTGAGATCTGGTGAGGGGAAAGCATCGATCTTGACGAGGTTTTGGACTATTAAAAACTTTGTGTTCCAGTTGATCTGCTGTGCAATCATTGGGTTTCCAGTTTAAGGTATGGTATGAATCGATGTTATTTTTCTTGTCGAATTGCGTAGCTGATGTGAAATTGTGTTTGGATGTCGGGTAATCGGATTGCTGATCTCTGGAGCTCGGTTGTGATGTTTTGTTGTGGATTTTAGGGTTGGTGGCCTGTTTTGGACATTTGATATACAAAGGTAGAATCTTTCTGGTTTCAGAGCTACAAAATGGGTATGAAACAAGCTATAAAGAATCTAGATGCATTTCCTCGTCCAGAAGAACACCTGTTGCAGAAAACAAGGTCCGGAGCAGCTGGTACGTAAGTTCTTTGCCATTTACATTGTCACTGTAGTTAGATGCTGAACATGCGTACTTATCTTGAGAAAAAGCATCAATCACTGAATGCTAGATTCTTGAAATGCTCATGGCGTCCAGACCCTTTTGTGGTTTCGTGTAAAATCAGTCCAAGTTTTACTCCTTGGCTTTGTTTATGTGCAAGTCTTATCCTTTGCTGATGCAAGTTGACATTTTCTCATTGTTCTATTTTTTCAGTCTCCATTTTAGGTCTTCTCATAATGGCAACGTTATTTATTCACGAGCTTCAGTATTACCTCACAACATATACAGTGCATCAGGTTTGTTCTCCGCAGATTTCTTACTTTTACTCTTATGAGACGTTTGTATGTTTTTAAGGATTTTCGACCACCAGGGCCATGCATTTGTCCTAACTTGCTATCCTTGAACTTCAACATAACACTGCTTAACAATGTCATAAGGTATTGGTAATGTCTTAAAATTGTAGACCTCTGTCTGTGAAATTCTTTGGATGACCATAATGTCGATGTTTCATGTCATACTTGGTTTAAGATGTCATTTATATCCAGTTCAATTTGAGCGTCGGTGAGTTGTTTCCTTCTGCTTGCTCTTGCTTCATGCACTGAATCAGTAGTGTATTAAGAAAATGATATCCTTTAAGCAGAGAGGTCAACTCCAATCTAATAAACGAACTGGGAATCGTCTCTTTGATTTGGACATTCAAATTTGGGATTTGATCTGGATTGCCGTCATTATTTTAGATCAATGTTATATGCTTTGTGATCTGTAAACTTATGGTGCTTGTTTCCATCAGATGTCTGTAGATCTGAAGCGGGGAGAGACACTTCCTATCCACATAAATATGACATTCCCTTCTTTGCCATGTGATGGTAAGTATGTTTGACCCTTTTCGTGTTTGATAGTTCATCTGTATGACACCTTGACTCGACAATCAACTTTTGTGTGGCAGTATTAAGCGTGGATGCCGTTGACATGTCAGGAAAGCATGAAGTGGATCTTGACACTAATATTTGGAAAGTAAGCCTTCTAGTTATATTTCCTGAATTTACCCTTATGTATCCGAATATCATTGTTGGGCTCGAAAAGAATAGTACCATATAACTTAACTTTTCAATATGAAAGATCAGTTTTGAAGGTCGAGAAACTTAAATATTCTGGTTCAGATTTATTGAGAATGGGTTCATTTTTTTCATTCACTGTTGCGCAGAGCATTACATAAGATAGTGTTTCAAATACTGAGAATTAACTTAGCGTTAGTTTTAGTCCAAAATAAGTTTTAGTTGCTTCTGTCAGTCCTGTTACAACTTAATAAATGAAGATGCATAGCAAATTTACCCGCTAAACTTTCAATTATCGGCATTGCTAACTTGCGAAGATACCTGATGCAGCTTCGCTTGAATAGTGATGGACATATCGTTGGCACTGAGTATTTGGGTGACCTTGTGGAGAAAGGACACGCTCATGGTCATTCACATGGTAAGATGCATTTATCTGCGACAGAAATGAATTAATGATGGTAACCTTTTGCGGCTACACCCTAGCATGTTGTTCTGAGATAAATTTTCTCTTAATATCATCGCATTCCCCAGATAAAGAAAAAGATCACGATGATGATTCCCAAAAGATTCATGCACATGGATTTGACAAAAACACTGAAGAAATGGTGAAGAAAGTTAAAAAAGCGCTAACTAAAGGAGAAGGATGTCGGGTAAAAGACTTCATATGAAGTTTCCATATCAGGTCCGTGGAGGTTGTAGTGTAGTGACTTTAATGTTTGCAGGTTTATGGGGTTCTAGATGTTCAAAGGGTTGCCGGGAACTTTCACATGTCAGTTCATGGATTGAACATTTTTGTCGCTCAAATGGTCAGTTTTCCATTCTGTAACATAAAAGTAAACTTACATGACGTATGTTGATGCAGGTCGTTTTTAGTGTCTTTCTGACATATATCAGTTTGCTACTGTCTGAAATCTTGCCTAACTACAGATTTTCGAGGGATCTACCCACGTAAATGTCAGCCACGTCATTCATGATTTATCATTTGGGCCGAAATATCCAGGAATTCACAATCCTCTTGATGGGACTGAGAGGATTCTACATGGGCCTAGTGGTACATTCAAATATTACATCAAGGTGTGCTTCGTATGTTATTTGTTAATATACTTACTTTTTTGTCAGAGTTACTATGCTTGAAGGAAGCTGGAACTGAAAGTTACATTCTAACCCAATAAAATTTATAATGGAGAATCTATGAGTATGTTGAACTGCAAACTTCATCGCATGATTTAAAGTTAAGCGTCGACCACAATGGGCATATTTTATTACTTTCAACGTTTGGAATTTCTCTAATCATTGACAATAATTGGTTTTGCAGGTTGTTCCGACAGAGTATAGATATATCTCCAAGGACGTGTTACCAACTAATCAATATTCAGTAACAGAATATTTTTCCCCTATAAACGAGTTTGACAGGAAATGGCCAGGTCAGTCGAGGCATACTTCGTGTTTTGGGTTTCATAGATTCAGTTTTTAATTTCCACGTGTGTTAGCGCTGATGCATGACGCCATATGTTCAGCTGTTTATTTCCTATATGACTTGTCACCCATCACCGTGACAATCAAAGAAGAAAGACGCAGCTTTCTTCATTTCATCACTCGCCTTTCCGCCGTATTAGGAGGAACATTTGCATTGACAGGTCGGTCCAACATTCTGTTGCTATTTTACCAAGATTTTCATATCATCAAACTGCCATATACAAAAATGTTTCATTGTTTCATTTACTTGATGTCTCCAGGAATGCTCGACCGTTGGATGTACAGATTTATCGAGTTGTTGACAAAACCGCATGCAAGAACTCTTCGACGATGAAAACCAACACCACAACTACAATTACCACGGCCATCGGAACCTGTTCTCAAGCTGAAACATTAGAAAGGGTTCAAATCTTGTGCTGTTCTAGTGCTTGTGTAATCTTTACTGAATGTTCTGTAGATTCTCACCAGTGTTGTTCTATGTACATCAAAAAGCACAAAGCTTTGTATGCAGATGTTTATTGAAATAGGAACAATTGAACCAGCAGCCCACCACCAAACCGATTTCTCGGTTCAATTACATGGCTATCTTGTCGGTCCAACTGTTGAACCCATCAAAATTTAAACCAAATTCAAAATCAACTGTGGAGCTTCTTCCCCTTTCCACTTTCTATGGCGTCGTCTGCAACTTCAAAACCCTAATTTCATGATCTGAAATTCTCCATATCCTCCCAAATTTCTCTCATCCGTTTTTTAACAATTTTCTTTATTGTTTGTTTTCGTATTTGTCTCGAAGTGTGGAATCGAAATTGTAGATAGAAGCATGGATGGAGGGAAGCTGACGCTTGTGGCAAGAAAGCCTTGTTTTGGACTCCCTACTGCTTGCCCTAAGTGCTTGCCTGCTTATATTTATCTCAAATTCGCCAAAGTCCCGTTTGACTTGGATTTCAATCTCCTCGACCCCGATTCAGGTTCCGATTTCGACCCTCGCGCTCTCCTTCTGTTACCGGAATTGCATCGTATTGGGTTAATTTTTGCAGTGGATGCTGCAAGAAAAAAATGTATTGTTTTTTGTTTTTTTAGGGTTGATGTGGAGACATTTGAGACTGAATTATTTGATAAACTTCAAGCATTTGTGCTGCTATGTTTGATGAAATATGAGGTGATAGAGTTTGTGAAGATCGGAAGGTGTGTGAATTAGCGGTTGAACTCCTCGTTTCATTAGGATGGTTGCTTAGCTTGTGTAATGTTTTAAGCTTGGATTGTCTGTTGGTGAGAAGGGTGACAGAGCTTCTCGAGTTATTACACCTTTGATTAGATATTGGATTCATGGGAGATTTTTTGATGCTGTTGAGTTGGTTTTTGTGAAAATGGATGCATCTTAATTTGTGAATGAGAGTGGAATTGTGGTTTGTTCATCAATGCATCGACTAATGGTTTGTTACCGTCAATTTCAGAGCAAATTCCTTATGTAGAGTCTTGCGATTATGTGTCATATGATAACGAGAAAGGTGGAGTGATAGAGAGTTTGAAAGATGACGGGATTGTGGACTTGGACTCTAAAGTTGAATTTGAACCTGAATGGTTATCAACAAATACCATGATTACTTCATGGCTCTCAGATGCTGTCATGTATGAACTGTGGGTTGCCTCTGATGAGAGTCCTGTCCACAAGATATTCTACTCTGATCTTGCTTGGCCAATCGGCAAAATCATGTTTCTCAAGCAAGTTCATGTTGTCAAGAAGCTTCTTGGTATAAATAGCAATAATGCTGACCGCAGAGAGGCAGAGGTAATATACTCACATCTTATCCTGTTTCCCCACTCTCGTGCATATGTGTGGACAACACTCTCGTCCATGTGTGTGGACAACACATTACGTGTATCCACATTGCTGTTGAGTTATCACATTTTGACTAGTTGAAAATGTGAGTATCATACTGGATTGTTTTCCCTTGTCCTGATAAGTTGTACTAAATTTAAAGTTTTAACCTGATTTATTTTTCTCATTGCGGGCAGATATACCGGAGGGCTACTCGTGCATACAAAGCTTTGTCAACTAGGCTTGGTGATGAGGCATTTTTCTTTGACAACAGGTAATCTTTTGGTTTAATTTGTTTGAAATATTTTCATCTGTTATCTACTAACTAAACCTTAGTAGTTTACAAATATCACGAACTCGGACTGAAATAATGCAGGCCCTCAAGTTTGGATGCAAACTTTCTTGCGCATGCCCTATTTACTCTGCAAGCCTTACCTGTAAGTTCATGTTAGTTGTTATCCTGGAAGTATTATGGCTAAACATGCTTAATAGGTGTTGGAGGAAAATGTATTTCTTTTTTCCTTCGAAATCACGTGTGAGGTTTATTTTGAGAATAAAGGTGTCCTATATTTTTATAGCTAGAACTAACAGTATTGTCTTGCGAGTACTGAGTAATATGTCGTAGTTGGGATTTCTGCTGATGTTAGTTCAGAATTTGGCATTCATGACATGCGAAGTTTATTCATCAATCAGCTTCACTTATCTTCATTATGTGAAATGGGTCCTCTTTGCCTGGAAGTGAATGCTTCTTTGTACTTAACCTTATAATCCAAATTCAGTTTTGTGTTAAATTTACATTTTTGACTCAAAAGTGATTCTTTCATTAGGATTGCCTGCCATAAAAATATTTACTATATATATATATATATATATACAAGCAAATGTATAGTTGTTTGTCAGGCTTTGATTAATTGGTCTAATGTACTTGTACTTTTAGGAAACATCAACTTTGAGGAGCAAACTCTTAGAGCACAGTAACATTGTGACCTATGCTGAAAAATTAAAAGAGTTTGTGGATCCTGATCCTAAGTCCTCTCCAGTGCCGCGACCCCTTTCAGACTCTTCATCATCAAACTCAAGAAGCAGCCATTCTAGTTGGAGTAAGATGCTCTGAATTACATTAGATTCGTATTTATTTGACTCTACTTTTACTTTAATCGAATTCCCATGTTTAGTTGCACTCTAATCTGAATTCAACGCCAGGAGATGTCTGACCACATTACCTTTTTTCCAGACTTGTACTAACAGTTGAACCCCAATAGATCGTACATTAGAGTTTATAAAGCCAGTAAAATGCATTTTACTCTTGGTAGTCGGGACAGTTTCTTCAGAAAGAAACAAAATGACCAAAAAGCTCTTTAGCTATTTCGGATGGTGTTTCTTTTAGATAAATATTATAATTGCTTTAACCGAAAGTGCTCGACCAGCCTCTTTTTCATCCCCTGTGACTCACCAACTGATTTTCTTGTTTATCAGGGTCAAAGCCCAAGAGCAAGCCTAAAAAGGAAAAGACGGAAGAAGAAAAAACTTTCAGAAGAAGAGCCAAATATTTCTTGGGCGCACAGCTAGTCGCAGTTCTTGTTTTTCTAACACTCATGGCAGGATCTGATGATGTTGAAGCGGAATTGGATGAAGATGGCGACTTCGCTTACAACTACTAGTACCTGCACTTACACTGGTTAAACAAAGAAATGGCACGTCAATATCGCAGGTTTCTATCATACCTTTCCGTCAAATTTTGCTTTTGAATAAACTCGATTTTATAGAAAATCATTATCTTGAGTGGAGCATCTGAAAATAGGATCAGCTTAAATGTGAAAAAACCTGGAGTCTAACAGGGACTCAATTGTCAATAATAATAAGTTTAGGGCTGCGGGACGATAATACGGCGTCGTTTCTTTCAAACTCCATTAATCAAAAGCAGAAATTAGTTACTCTCAGCCGCCTTCCACCATGAAAATGCTGACGTCAGATTTCAATGGCGGAAGCACCATAAAGTTAGGTTGATAACTAACACATTTAGCATCCCTCCGAAAAGACAAAAGACGCACTCATATATAACTGCAACACTATATATATATATATATAAGCGCTCGGTTAATACATAGTGGGGTTCTTCAATAACCTAGTCTTAATGCTTTTCTTAGTCGATTTCCAAAAACAGACAACAAGGAAGCAAAGCAGTACGAGAAAAGACCTGCGCAGCAGCCCCATTGTCGATCTTCAGACAATGAATGGAGAAAAAGAGAGGATTTCCATTCTCACATAAATATATCTTTGCACTATAAAAGTGATGCATTGCTTTATAAAACTTCTTGGCTTCTTATGCCATGGTTTGTGGGGTACCCTACAATAAAGCATGCATACACATACCCATTGTGATAAAAGTCTCTCTTTTTGGTCACTCTTTAGTACCCAGAAGCTTAAACAAGAAGAAGAGAATAAAGCACAAATCAACTCAACTGCACCAATAATGAATCCCACAAACCCGGCCGCCTCATCTTTTTTTTTTCTCTTGCCTTGGATGACTGCCTTTTTCTCAGAGGGTCACCCCCCTACAAATAAAAGGACATTAGAATTAATCCTGTCCTTGAATCCCTAAAACCCTCCCCAGGCGGAGAGTTGAGAGCCCTAGTGCACTGAGGACTTTTTGAGAACCAAAACCAGAAAAGAACATGAAGCAAATCTGAGGTGATCTTCAAACCAGACATCAAACAAAACGACAGAAAAAGATCAACCAGGAGGAGAAGGAAGAAAGTTCTTTTGCCACCGAAATGTTCTCTTCAGTCGAAACGGCATCGTTTTGGTCATGAAATATACTCGAAAAGCATAAAAGGAATATATCACTTCAGGTGCATTCTTTTTAACTTAACTGAATTGAACTGAACAGGTAAAATTTTAGATTCAAAAGAACAGCCCTCGTAAACCAAAGACGAGTCTTTGTTTTCAATTTTAACTTATTATTTTGACATAATCAATAATCTCATATGCTAAAATTCAAATGTACCAATCACTCGTATCATTAACGAAATCAATCAACAATATCATTCAAATTAATCATATCGAATTATATTCAATTAACAAGAGTCACAATTATTAGTACTATTGAAAAAGTCCCAAAAGAAGAAAATAAAGCACAATTATTCAACTCAACTGTCACACTAATGGTGTGATCTCGTCCGGTTTCTGTGGTTTTCAGGCTTTTGTCCGTTGAAATACTTTAATTTAATCGAGCATGTCATCCTATAATAGTGTGGTCGCAACCGATTGACATGATTTACAGACTATCTGCTCAATCATAAATTTATCTTGTGCACTCAAAAAATATGAATTGAAAATGATACACGCATTCGGTTTTTATGTAATTTCAAATATATTCCGTATCATGAAACTTTATGAAATGAATGGAATGAGATGTGTGCAATAAAGTAAGTAAAAATAAGTAGTTTTCTAGTAAATACTTTTAAATTTTACCTTCAGATAAAATCATATCGATATATGATTTATTTGGATTAGATCGTCAACCACAAAAAATATGAAGAAATCTTAATGGTGAGGAAACCACAGTGGGCACATTCACACACATGTCCATTTTTTATTTGGTAAAGATTATTGCTCAAATAAAATAAGGAATCCAAGTTGGGCTTGAGTGCTTTCCCACATGGATTCCATTCTTCACTTTTTTATCTGCAGGAAAAAAATGGAGTACAAGTGTACATCACATCTTTACAAGTACAATATAATCCATTTTAATAAAAACTAAACAAAGTATTTTATTTGAGTAACTTACCTATCTACCCATCAAGTATCAAGCCTTATAAAAAGCTCTCTACCTATTTCCTCAACTGATCATTCCAAGTTAGCTTCTGACCAAAATCTCTCATTCAGCAACCTCAGGTTTTTTTCCTGGAGAAATTCCACTCAAAATTCTCCACAGATTTCATTTTGTTTTACAGAGTTTTAATCCTTTGATGGGCTCTCCTTGTTTTTTTTTCTATCAATCCTGTTTTTGTGTGTGTCTGAGTTGACAAAGTTTTTTAAGCTTAGAACTCTTGCTGAGATTTGAGCTTGTTGGGTCTCTCTGAAATGAAGTTTGCTGAAATGGGTATGTTGTTTCAGATCAGGAAGAGGCCTAAAAGGCTCTTAAAATGGGCGCAGGAGGCGACGAAAAGGCGGTGGCGGCGGACGACTCAGGCAAGAAGAAGGCCAAGTTTCAGAAGAGTTACTTTGATGTGTTGGGGCTATGCTGCTCTTCTGAGGTTGCTCTGATTGAAAACATACTGAAAAGCCTCAATGGTGTCAAGGATATTTCAGTCATTGTTCCTTCAAGAACTGTCATAGTTGTCCATGATGACCTACTCATTTCTGCCTTACAAATTGGTCAGTTTGACATTTTTACCCCTCTGAGAAATTTCTTTCATTTCTTCCTCCACTCAAAATCATGTGACATTTATTTATGATGTTGCGTGTTAGGAACATCAAATTTATTACAATTTTTTCTTAGAATTTCATGTTTGGGAAGTTGTAGTTTTGAACACCTCACCCAACTCCTTGACGGATTTACATATGACAAGTTTAAGGTCAAAATTCATAGAGAGATTTGCATGTCACTAAAAGCATGGTGTAGAAGAAGTTGAGAACGAAAAAGAAATGTGAATTCTGCGCTTTCTGAAATCATTTTCACGTGATTTGAATTTCATTTTCTGTGACGGTTTTTCTGAATGTACTATGTTTTTTGTGTGACGTGGCAGTCAAGGCACTGAACCAAGCTAGGCTAGAAGCAAACGTGAGGAACAAGGGAGAGACAAACTACAAGAACAAATGGCCAAGTCCTTACGCAATTTTGTGTGGAATTTTACTTGTGGCTTCCCTTTTCCAATTCCTGTTCCGGCCCCTCCGGTGGGTCTCCCTCGCCGCGGTGGCCGTCGGTATATTCCCCATTGCTTGGAGATCGGTCATCGCGTTGAAAACCCTCACTCTCGATATCAACATTCTTGCCATCTTTGCAGGTAAACGCATCGTTTTTTTTTTTAATCTGACTGTAAAAAAAACGTTACATATCCAACACCGCTAGAATTCGATTTTTTGAGAAAGTTATATTTATTGGGGTGGCAGTAATTGGGACAATTGTGCTGAGGGATTACCTGGAGGCAGCCACAATTGTGTTTTTATTCACAATAGCCGAATGGCTGGAATCGAGGGCCAGCCACAAGGTGGGGAAGGATTCATTTAAGCAGAAATGGGAGCTTGATTGGTGTGATTTCTAAGGGATTGTTTTGGTGCAGGCCACGGCGGTGATGTCATCGCTGATGAACATGGCGCCGCAGAAGGCTGTGATAGCGGAGACCGGAGAAGTGGTGGAGGCTGATGATGTGAAGATCAACACCATTTTGGCCGTCAAGGCAGGGGAGGTTGTGCCAATTGATGGAGTTGTGGTTGAGGGTGAGTCTGAAGTGGATGAAAAGACGCTCACCGGAGAATCTTATCCGGTGCCCAAGCGGAAAGATTCCCTGGTCTTGGCCGGTACCATGAATCTCAATGGTAAGTATCATTAAATTTAAACGATGAGATGTTTGACATCTTTTTTATCACCGGATACGTATTCAAAAATATATAAATATTTTGATCAGGCCGAGCAAGCATAACTGAGGCCTAAATCTTTACTTTATCGCCTCATGGATGGGCCGGCCTTAATTGTCACGGTGATGATTTGTTCCTTGTTTTCAGGTTATATCAGCGTGAAAACCACTGCCGTTGCGGAAGATTGCGTGGTGGCCAAGATGGCGAAACTGGTTGAGGAAGCGCAGAACAGCAAGTCCAAAACGCAGCGTTTCATAGACAAGTGTGCCAAGTACTACACCCCAGGTGACTTGGTAGTTTTTTTTATTAATATTCAGACATCATTCAACAATTCAATCACTTTTTCATAAGAAATAATCATTCAATCCAAAACACAGTAAAAATTAATCATTCGATCCAAAACGCAGCGGTTCTGATCATAGCAGTGTGTGTGGCTGTCATCCCGGCCGCTCTGAGAGTTCATAACACTGATCATTGGTATCACTTAGCTCTCGTGGTCCTCGTGAGTGCCTGTCCTTGTGGGCTCATCCTGTCCACCCCGGTCGCGACTTTCTGCGCTCTGTCCAAGGCGGCCACGGCCGGGCTTCTGATCAAAGGAGGGGACTACCTCGAGACACTGGCCAAGATCAAGACCATGGCTTTCGATAAAACCGGGACCATCACTAGAGGTGAATTCGTGGTGTCCAATTTCAGGTCTCTCCAAGCTGATCTTCGCTTCAACACGTTGCTGTACTGGTAATAACCTTTAACTCACACAATCCAAAGTTTATGACAAAATTTCGTCCATCAAAGTCCGATTCAGTAACAAAAGAAACGTAAAATATTTCAATGATTAGAATTCGATTCCTCGACCTGACCATGGCTTATAGGGTTTCGAGCATCGAGAGCAAGTCGAGCCATCCAATGGCGACGGCCCTGGTGGACTACGGAAGATCGCAATCCATTGATCCAAAATCCGATGAGGTTGAGGAGTACCACAGCTATCCTGGCGAAGGGATTCATGGAAAGATCCATGGCCAAGATGTTTACATTGGTAACAGAAGAATGGCAGGAAGGGCTCAGTGTAAATCAGGTGACGCTAACTTGACTCCTAACCCTAAAAAAACCCTAAATCTTTATCCGCTTTCTGAGTTCATTCACTGATTTATTTAACCTACTTGAGCTCTCAGTAGACTTGCCTGAAGCAGAAGCCTTGGATGGCAAGACAGTTGGTTACATTTACATTGGGACAACCTTAGCCGGGATGTTTAGTCTCTCCGACGCGTGCCGGTCCGGCGCCGCTGAGGCTGTGAATGAGCTCAAGTCGATGGGCATCCGGACAGTGATGCTTACCGGAGATAGTCAAGCTGCTGCAACCCATGCTCAAACTCAGGTCTGCTGCATTGACTTATTCAGTTCCATTTTTTTTTAATGAGACCGATCTTGACAAAATCGAAAACTACTAATGCAGTTAGGAAATGCTATAGAGGAAGTCCATGCTGAGCTTCTGCCGGAGGACAAGGCGAGGATCGTGGAAGGGCTTAAGAGCGACGGGCCGGTGGCGATGATCGGAGATGGGATCAATGACGCTCCGGCTCTAGCAACGGCCGATATTGGGATCTCAATGGGCGTAGCTGGCTCGGCTCTGGCTACTGAGACAGGTAATGTGATCCTGATGTCTAACGATATTAGGAAAGTTCCAGAAGCCATCAAGCTGGCGAGAAGAGCTCAGAGCAAGGTGGTTCAGAATGTGATGTTGTCTATAGCCACCAAAGGCGCAATTCTGGCCTTGGCCATCGCCGGGCATCCGCTTGTTTGGGCGGCGGTGCTGGCCGACGTTGGGACATGTTTGTTGGTCATCTTTAACAGCATGCTACTTCTCCGAGCCACCGGCCACCACCATCGCCACCACCATCATCAAGGCGGAGCTTGTGAGAAATCTTCTGGTAAAGATCATGCTAGGAATGGCCACCATGGGTGCGCGAAAGGCGGCTGCGGCGGCGGCGGCTCAGACAAGAAAACATGTGAGCCAAAGAAGGAATGTGGGTCAGAGAAATGTGCTACGAAGCTGAGCCAGTGCGAGAAAAGCTGCTCTTCTGAGGCTAAGGATTGCTGCGGTGAGAAAGATGCAGAGCATGGCGAGAAGGATTGCTGTGCTGACGTGGATGATTGCTGTGGTGATAAGGGTGCGAGTGAATCCCATCAAACTCATGATTCGGTATGCGAGACTGCAAACTGCTCCTCATCGGGTCCTGAGATTTCAGATCCAAATGTGAAAAAAAGCTCCTTGAAATCGGTGGAACAGAGCATCATCGTTGTTGAACAGGGTGAGGTTCGAGCCAAAAGCAGCCATGGAATTTGCAGCAGCAAAACAGAGCATGATCACACAGCCCACAGCCACAAGCATCCCCATTGTTCAAACCCCTCAAAAGCCAGCCACTGCCACGACAAGCCAATCTCGCCCAGCTGCAAGTCCCATGAAGAAACTCACTCAGACACGACCACGACCAAATGTTGTAAAACCAAGCAGCACCAACCAGCCCACAGGCACTCAGAAATTGGTTCAGTGACTTCAGAATGTGCTGCGAGGCACGCCTGTAAGAGCTTGGGGAAGCGAGAGATCGGTGGGTGCTGCAAGAGCTACAGAAAGGAGTGCTGCACGCACAAGCACGGCCCTTTTGGGACAGGACTGTCCGAGATTGTTATAGAGTAGATAATGACATGTTCAAGTTCATGAGGCTTCGTATACAAACCCTAAAATTCGAATTCGGATGTTAGAGGAGAGGAAGATCTCAACCATGTAAAGTACATAACTCAAACAAAATGTCACTATAACAAAATATGTTGTCCAATGCTAGCTAGCTACTACAACACATCAATCTCAACCTCGTTCAACATTTGGATGAAATTTTTTTTTTTGAATGAAACCAATTTGAAAGTTTGTTCTATATCTGCCATCAAGCTGAAGTTAGTTTCTGAAATATCAATTTTTTGACAAATCACTACTCTCAATAGCAGTTTGTGTAAACATGAGCGCTAATGTGTCCTACAAAATTTAAAATGAACAACAGTAGTGGTTTGTCAAAAAAAAAAAACATTTCGGAAACTAATTTAGCTTGATAGCAGATGGGAACAAACTTTTAAATTTGTGGCATTCAAACAGAATTTCCATTTTGATGTCCACTAAGAGTGACATGAGAAGTAGAGAACCAAATGTAGCCAAAGACGTCTTGCCGGAAAGTAAAACCTAGCTTGCCCCACAAGCAACAATTCCGGCAAGTCATCCTTGGCTGCACTCCATACTCTACCTCTTCATGCAACTTGTGTAAGACAATACATATACTTGAAACATGTGTGAAACATGTTACCTGAGATAGCAAACACAATGTGTTGTTCTCCACATCTGAGTTGTGGTCTTTTGCTTGGAATTCATGTCATGTATTTATAGCAAGAGAGTTCCACCACATGGTCATATATATTCCCATATTTAGTGACCCATGATAACTTAGTGGCTTCAAAATGTTATCCACGGCTCCAAATTCACTCCAAAAATTTCGCGAACAAGTACTTTTAAAAGTTTACTTTCAAATAAATTTTCACATCATTACATTTGAACACGAAAATTTATCACTTTTGTATCGTTACATTTAATTTGACTGAACGACGTATTTAATAATTGAAAGTAGGTTTGAATTTGTGTGGATTTTTGTTGGTGTGCTGTTTTTGTTGACGGGCAAATAATAATTGATGATTTTTGAAATTGAAACCCGTAGACTCCATTCTCTGCCTTTTATGAAATTTGAAACCCTAAAAATTGAATTATTTTGCAATCACATGCCTTATAATGACCTCTCCCATTTTTATTGGCGTACTTTATTCGGTTTATCTTCGATGAATAAGTATTATTCAAAAAAGTTTTTTAAATGATAAGTTTTATAAAAAATTATTTTCTAATAACTGATTCGTGTAATGAAATTCGATTTTGACGAAGAAAATGCATTATGATTTGATTTTGTTAGATTTTCCTTTTGTAATGGAATTAGATTCATGAATGGGAATCAATACAAGTATAAGTTGTCATGTAACATCAAGTGGATTTTTGTTCCCTATAGTTTTTTTTTTGTATACTTGGACGATATGTGAAAGAATACTCTTTTGACGGACGTTTATGTTTAAAATCAGACTGACATAGCGAAAAAAACTTTAGGATGATATGATATTATTGTCGTGCTCAATTGAGTAACCCCATGATCTTCAAGTCTTAGATTGTCTACTTCCCAACTGAGGATGTTGGCAATCATACTGTTACGTCTCACATCGGCTAGATGAGAAATCATTTAGTTTGATTTAATATCATGAGATTCTTTCCCGTGAGATGATACTTTTAGCTACGCAACCATAGGTTTAGCAACGAAATAAAATTCGTCGCTATAAAAGCATAAATCGTCTGTCTAGTGTTAATTAACCAAATAATTTCAAATAAAACTCTAATCAGCTTCCGGCGTGGTCTCCGATGGCGCCACCGGAGCTCCTCTTCAGCGGTTTCCAGCGTAATCGTTAACCGATGATGTCGCATTTAAATCGTATTATTTGCTTTGGATCGAAGTTGACCTTCTCCATGCCAGGTTAGTTCAGCTCCGAAACCCTGATAATCGCGCTTTTCAAACTTTCGGTTTCCTTGGAAAAAGTTGACTTTTCACGAATCTGCGTGATCGGTTTTGCGATTTTTGTGCGAGCATCGGTACTTTTTTTTTTTTTCATTTGCGGAAATATTCGGTATTCGATTTATAGTGCTGCTTCTCTTGTTATGGCATGGTTTGATTTCTTGGAATTGTTGATGTTCAGTTATTCGATTGGTGGATTGAAGGTGAAGAATGGAATGGTTGACCGGTGGAAATGTTCTAGTAGCTTTTGTCGAACATGTAAGCACAAAAAAGCTTTCTTTTTCAGTAGTGTGATTTTTATGCAGTAGGCAGCCGAGAATAAGAATGTTAAAATGTCGGCTTCTATAGTTGATACTTGAACATACATAATGTGTTTGCCAGCTTCAGTACTGATTTTGTGCAAACGGCTGATTGATATGATGGGATCAATGACTTAAGTGAACATATGAGCATGCCGGAACAGCTAATGATCTAATAATAAATGGCGGTAAACTGGTGTTTACACATTGAGAAACTGAGTAATATGTGATGAATGGTCGTGTGTTTCATTACTTCGCCACTCAGATGTTTTTGATTGACCACAGATCATTTTATTAGTTGATGCCGTTTGTATTTTGTTGTACCCTGCAGTGACAAGAATCTGTGTGAGAGTTTAAAAACTGAAAATGAAGGATGATAGCATCAAGCAGATGGAGAAGAACATTGAGGAAAAATCTGTATCTTTCCTACCACCTTTAGCTATGCTTTCGTCATAATCAGTCACTATTATTGATTCTCTTGTGAAAGTTTTGCATTATTAATTTTAGTAAATCATTTTATAAGATCTTCGATTTCCTCTATCTAATAGATTCAAGACATGGTTATCTTGAGCTGCTACAAGGTCGTGAATGCACAGGACCATTTGTGGATAAGGGCACAGAGTGGCATTTTGTATATTATATACATCAACATGTAGATCATAATCTTCTCCGTAGCATTTATCTTGAGTAGTATTGTTGAAGTGCTACTGTATTAAGTTACTTCATGCTTCTGCTATAGTTGCTCATCTGCTAGTACATATTGTTAATCTGTATACGAGTTTGTCAGCAGGTCAGTGCCACTTGGGTTTATTTTAATTTATCAGTGGATCAATCTCTTGTGCTAAGCTCGCATGGATCGTAGGTATACTGTTCTAAGCTTCACTGAGCTGTATCAATATTGTATATGCCTAGTAATTAAACCTCAGAAACGTAGGCATAAACACCTTATTTCGCCTTGCCAAAAGATTAGGCCCTGAAAATTGAGATAACAAAAGGAAATGCAATTGTTCTTACCAATGTTGCGGAACTAATACTCCACTGATACCATGTTTATGGTCATTTTCCATAGCTGAAACTCTGTAATGCATTTCCCAGTGGTTCTTATACAGAATGTCTTGTTAGAAAATTTTGTCAAGTGTAATTTTAGCTGAATTATGTACATTGAGAGGCTTTTGTTAGAGGCCCCTTGAATCATTTGTAGTACTATTTGGTTTGAGAATTGATGACACTTTATTCTTGTTTCTTTGCTTAATATTTCTTAATGGACAGGCCCTTGGAAAAAGAGAAACTACAAGACTCAATTTTCATCTAAACAGGTTTTCATCATGCTAAACGATCATACTGAATCATTTACTTGACCAAGTTGCTTGGATTTCAATTTTTTTTTTTTATGCAGGACATCTTCCCACCCTGCTTGATGGGCCGGACACATTGCATGCCATATTGCTCAGTGAGTCTTTCTACAACTACCTTCCTGAAAGGGCATTTTAGTTTTTTAATATACAAACAAAAACCTTAGGTGACCTACACCATCTGTATGCTCGGACAATTAAGGACTATTGGTTTTGTATGACTTCTTAGCTGCTAGTTACTTATTCAATTGCATCGAAAAGAACAAGGAAAGATGCTGAGTCATGGTCTCAATCCAGTAGTGAAATGGACATTCCAAATCACCACCTATTCATTATCCAACTGAATTGTTGAAGTTCTCATAGTATAAGATTTTAGGCTAGTGGCCATCATTTGTGGGCACACAGTTTCCCGTAAATCTTTCCCAAGCCATTATTCTGACAGATATGCAGTTAACAGTTACATGTTAATGTATTTGTTGACTTGGAAAATGGAGCACCTATCAGCCAGCCCTTGGGCATTAAGATCAAGAACAAGTTGAAGAGGTTTTTAGAAAATTCTTGAGGGGGGTTGGGTCTGGTTTAAGCTTGTGTGGAGTTGCCTGAATGGACAGACACTGTTGAGATTCGAGACAGATTATATTGACTTCTGTTTGACAGAAATAAAACTCCAAAATTTATTGTTGAGAGCTGATAAATTTGTGTGTACATTCATTGCAGGGAAATTATGTCCTCAAGATCTGACCGGCAAATCCCATACCCATAATTTAATATTGAGCTCATGAAACGTAGCAATCAAACCATGTCCGGACTGGGCGGCTAGGCTAAGCAGACTGGGGCCGATTATTGGTACTGTTTTGTGTCGAGCGCAACTTGGCATGTGAGATGAAATTCGGCATTCAGTACTATGTTGATTTCTAAGTGTGCTGGACCAGATGTGATATCCAACGTTCAAGGTATCAACCCCATTCATACATTTTGTTTCTACTTATTGAGACAGTTACGTGAAATGACTTTCTAACACATTATCATCGCTACACAAAAAACAATGTTATGCTCGATAATAGGATAGTCGGTAAACTTACTTAATACAATTTTTATTTGACCGATCGGGATACAATAGAAAGTAAGTATTGAGGTGTTACAATAAGATTAATAAATCAACATAGACGTGATCAGAGGTGTCTATGAGTGAGTAGAAAAGATAATTGGAGCTGAAGGAACCCATTTTTGTCGAGGTGAGCAGTCCCATCCATATTCCTTGCTGTAAGAAACCGTGAAGTGTTTGGGAGTCCAAATCTCTCCTTTCCTGGTCCTTTCTTTTGCAAGCTCTCTTTCCTTTTCTTCAATGTTCCTCTTTGCTTCTCTTGCTTTCTCCCATTCTTTACTCTTTATCCCTTGGCTCACCTCTCCCCACACCCGAGCTGATTCTCTCTCGGATACTTGCTATAATTACAGTAACCAATGCACTAGAGTTAAAATCGGACTTAAGTGATGCAAACAAAAATCCTCTGTTGCGAAATAACAAGTGATGTACCCACCTCTGGGTGCTTAACAATGGGAGTTTTCAGTCCTGATAAGGATTCCTTTGCGTCGTAAATAATCTTTTGCTTCCCGTCAACAACATTTCTCACTGAAATCGTTCTGTAGTAAGTACAGAAGAGTGAAAGGTAAGTAACTTTTGATGTATTTCATAAAATCAGGTAGAGAAGAAGTTTTATGTATATGTACCTGTCCCAATGGCCATTGATCTCGGAGATGGTCTTCAAAGACGAGGACTCGAAGATCTTCCCTTTTATTGACCTTTGATTTTCTTTGCGGTTCAAAATAGATTTGCCTTTATAAACATATTCTGCCTCCAGCCCAGATTCCGGACATTGCACTCTCACAGTGCCAACCCATTCCACATTGGGAACTGGCAGAAACCTTATAGATATTTTTGCACAGTTCATCACGTAGCTCTCTCCGTGGCTTAAGAGGTTTAGTATCCGTTTCCCTTTAGGCTCAGACTCCACGGAAGTACCTGATCAGATGAAATATTGTTACAGAACAATCACCAACGATGTTTCCAGGAAAAAAAGAAGAAGAAGAAGATGATCTTCTTCATGCATAATTATATTCATGGAAGAATGGCGAGAGAAATTACCATAGAACTTGGGAACTTGATGTTCGCAAATCACCAATTCAACATTTTGTTTCTCATCTGTAGCATGCAGAGCACATACAGGCGGATGGTGGGAAACCTGTTCATGTGGCATGATCAACTTGGAATGAGAGCAGAAATGATAATAATCTTTACATATTACCAAAAGAAAGTAGTGGATAAAGGTGGAGGTGCACACAAGGCACTAATAATCAACCTGTTCAACTAGCACATTAAGAGTGCCTCTTGAACCATGGTGAGTCTCTCCAAGGATTGGATTGTAAGGAGCATATCCAAATATCAATGGACGTGCCGTAGTGATGCTCCAACCCACAACTGCTGCAATCCTATCAAGTGGTGTTTTACCACTGTTGCACTGCTGCAGCAGGTCATTGCCAACGCAGTAAATACTTTCACCGTAGCACTGAAGTTGAGACTTGGGAATGTTGAACTGTGGAGGAAGCTGAAATAGAGGAAACTCCTTGATCAAATGATGAACCTTTTTTTTAAAAGTTAAACTGCACTTTGCAGCTTTTATGGGCCCAGTAAATGTATAGCATCTTGAGATAATAAATGTTCTAATTATGATTTTGCATTGATGGCAACTTTATCCCTTGCAGTTTGTTTCTAATACCTTTGACAAGTCAACTTTCTGCTCAAAAAAATACCTGAACAGACCAGTTTTTGAGCTATGATTGATTTACTATAATGACGCTCCACATTTCACTTTATCACTAGTTTACCAAAAACCATCACATGCAAGTGTACTATTCAACTCCCATATACTCACTCATATGATATGGAAGTAAAAACCGTTATTTACCTGAAAGCTAGTCAGGTCAGATCCTGGCCGGACATTTTTAAATAGACTAAAAATACGCTGCAGAAGATTCGAAGCTCCACCATTCGAACCCGTTGAGTATTCTCCATCTAGAGCTAGTGGCGAAGACAAGACTATGATACTCTCAGCATCATCCTTCTTCGCAACCTTTTCAATTCTGCCTTGTTGGACCTGCTCACACAAAATCTCCATCACCTTAGTTCTAAATCCTCAAATCACCATTAAAACAGTCAAGAGTGCATCTTAATCAACAACAAAAAAAACAAGTTTATGTACAACAGAAAAGAGCTTCAACCACCCCACCCAGTTTATAATGCATGCAGCACTAACAATTAACAAACAACTCCGATTCCATTCCTGATCCTCAAGAGTATAATCACACGCAAAACTATAGCCCTACACAGCCGCCTGAATGTTCCTTTGTCCATATTCTAAAAATATCAAAACTACCAGCAGCAGACTTGAATCCAACCAGCCTGGGTATAACAACAAGCAGCCAAGCGACAAAATCCAAGCTTTAACTTCTACTAAGCATAGAACAAGCACAAATCCTCATTCAAATCAAAGCTTAATTACAAAATCTAAATCTCAAAATCATAGTTTCCGGTACGCCAGAGCGTTCCTGAATATTTCATTGACGTCCAAAAACGCAATCAACATCCACGTCTCTATCTACATTCCAAAACACACAAAATCTATCCGAAAACACCGCCCTGAAAACCGCTTGCTGAAGATTTTCTTACTACATGAATCCATCCATCAACCAATCCTTTTTACATGAATCAAAATTATCTCTCGTTCCAGGAACGTACTCAAATTCACATCAATTTCCGCAAACCGAAAACGATCATCGAAAACCGCAGTAACCGGAACCGATAAATCTCCGACAGCGATTTCTGCGGACAATCCCGCGCCGGAAAATACAGAAGAAGAAAAAACGAAGCGCGTACGAACATGAATCGAAATGGAGGCTGAAGTGAGAAATGTACCATTGAAATGGCTGAGAAGACGAGCGTTGCGTTGATCAAACAGCACTAGAGAGAGAACGCGAGGGAGAGAGAGAGAGATTTCTCGAGGCTAAGAACGTCTCGTAGATGTTGCTGCTGCTGCAGATAGTTGCAGAGATGTTGGGTTTGAGAGGCTTTTAAGGACGCGTTTGGCTGGTGATATTTATACATAAAAAAATATATTTTGTAAATATTTTATTCTGATTATTTAATTAAAAGCAAAGCAAATAAAATTAAAAGGAGTAAATTCGGTTCCCACGCTCGGTCCAATTTATCTTATCACAATTAAGGGTCAGATTCAAATGGCCAATTAAATATTATAGACGGCTGAACCGGACGGTTCGGCAATTTTATTCCTTTAAGACAACTTTCTGTTGTTACCAATTTTCCATTAAATGGTCTCGTTAATATCTTAATCAATAAAGATTAAAAATATTGAAAAATAGATGAAAATGAAAATCTCATTTAAACGAAATTAGAAAAAAATTATTTGAAAAAAATGAGCTTCAATCAGATCGTTACACCAAACATAGAATTTAATTTCATCGTACATTTAAATTTCCTTCTATGTTTGATTATTGGCTATCTTAACTCACGTTCCATGCCCAACATTTATGCATGGGGCGGCCTACAACATTTAAGGAGCTGAAAAATCGCATTACTTACGCGACCTATTCATCGTGGCTCGAATAAGACCGATCGGAATCAGATTCAGTGCAACCAAATACGATATCGAATGTATTTGATTTTTTAGGTACGGTCAACTTCTCTAGTGAAGTTTCCTCTGGTTCAAGTCACTGCAAGGTATGGGTTTACATGCGCTTGAGCGTGTTACACTCCATGCATGCATTCATGATACTAGCTCTTACGTGTAGAGGCTCGACATATATATATGAATCCGGGCGCGGTTTAACTGCACTGAACTGTACTGATTTGAATTGAAATAAATATTTAATTGAATGTTGATGTATATTTTTGTATATACAAAAGTGCAATCACATATTTAAGTGAAAAAATACGTTATGCACGAAAATATTATAATACAGATAAATAAGTATTCGATACAAAATATCTAACATACCGTTTCAGATGATATTTTGTGAGCATTGAACAAGTAAACAGCTTAAGTTGAATTCTATGTTGTTGTCTTTCAACTTGGAGAGCTAGCTACTTAAATGCATGCCCATTTCTACGTGGGAGAGTCATGAACCCAGAAATGGTCAATGTTGTTCATTGATTAGGGTTCAGTTGAGAGCGTGGAAAAAATCAAACAAGGTCAGCTGCACGGGTACTACTGGCACTGTGCTACTGGTTAAACTAGGTTTAGCCAAGTTGGTGACTTTGTCTGCGATTAATGACTCTTGTTAAGACATCATTAAAGTATGTTTTTTTTTGTTCAGGGCTCCATGCATCATCTATCAAAGTGCACTCTTTTTACATATGTATGATTTCTCACATTACATCATGCATTTTGAGGTAATATGTCCCTCCAATTGTGTGTCACTTTGTGCACTAGGTGTCTTATTTGCTACCCATTTGCCCCTCAAATCACTTTTCATTCAATTTAAGTTGTTATTGGACATAGTTATCTGGTCGCAGGTCGGGTGGAGAAGGTTCATGGGATTTTTACAGCACATGTCGCGCTTTTGCGAGAGTTGTATTTTACATTTCTTTTTGCATCTATAAAAAAGTATCTTGCAAAGGGCATACATATGAGAATCTATCTTATTACAAGAGATTACAAAAGAATAATAAGGCATTACATTTTTATATTATTCAGTGTTGAGCATCATCATCAGCATGAACTAGGCTAAGCTTGAAGCCTGTCTTTCTCTACCTTTGATAACCCATTGCAACCACTGGAATTCTTACCTTGTGTCCTCTGCTGCCCTTGAGCAAAACCTCTCCAAAACTATAAATTCCGGTCACTGAGCGGACGCTGAGAGTCACTGTGAATTGCCGTGCTGCGCCAGGTTTGAGAGTCATGGCTGGAGGGTTGGTGTCAATGGCTACTGCAGGATCCATACGGGCTGCAATAATATAAGTTTCTTCTTGAGCGACGTTGATGACTGTACGTGTTACTGTCTGGGTCCCGACTAGATGGGATATTGTTATTGACGGGCTGTTGAAGTTTGAGGGGTGGCCGATGGTGTAGTTGCAAGGGGAGTTCGTGTAGTTCTTGATCTCATGGGAATCTATTCCGGGAGTAGTGCATAGGAATCCCAAATAGTCTTGATAACCTACACAAAAAATCAAGTGGCAAATAATTATAACTTCAAGCTTCAACTCTGCAATGAGGAAATGGGAATTTTCATGATTAGTTCAGAGAGGTATGAAAAGTACCTGCGTCGAAGATAAGTCCAGGATCCAACGCAGCTCTTGGATTAACATGACCACTCCCGTAATCAAAAGGTGTAGCCTTGACAAATTTCATGGTTTCTGTGTCTGAGTATTGCTGCGCTTGAATAGGCCTCCCACCTCGGTCGAGTACTGTAGAGGTTGTCATCAAGGCGGATTTGATTGCTGCAGGGCTCCATCGAGGATGCTTCTGCTTTATAAGAGCAGCAATGCCTGCTATATGTGGGGCAGCCATGCTAGTTCCAGATACCATGGCAAATTTATGTCCTGGTCGAAGCAAAAATAATGTTTTGTGAGTTAAGAGTTTAGGGAATTACTCGCTGTTGACTATACAAAATAATTGCAACTGTGAGGCGCTACCAAGATAATCAGCTTCATCAGTTCCATTAGGGGACCACGCAGCCCATATTAGAGATCCAGGAGCTAATATGTCTGGCTTGAGAAGATCAGCGTCTTGATAATTGAAATCCTTTATATTGGGTCCTCGAGCAGAAAACAGCGCGACCAGCGGTGCTGATTTATGAAGAATAGGCATCAAGCCATCTCCTATTTTACCTGTTGCTTTAAAACTCTTTACTCGACCAGTCCAATCTCTTGACGTTGATGCGTTGTAGTAGTCTATCAGCTCCTGAGATATGAAACATGAAACAGTCATATTAAATGATGTAATAAATTATGTGGCTCGGGGAAAAGAGAGGGCTTGAGAAATTTACCATGGATTTAGTCACATCAATGATAACGATCCCAGGTACATCAACAGGCACAGGATCGAATTTTGTTCCTGGGGCAACATTCTCCACCGCAAGAACAAATCCAATGGCACCAAGACTCTTTGCAGTTTCAGATACTTTTGATATTGATGAAGTTCCCACCACAAAATTGAAAGAATAACCGCAGAGAAGAATGTTCCCCTCAACTAAGTTTCTGTTGAAAACTTCAGGCCTCTGACAATCCGTAGGGCTGTACTTAGTAGCAGAGGAATCCAGTAGCACGTCGTTAGCAGCAACAAGTGTGAATGTTTGATTTGGATGCGTAGAAGCTGCAAACAGCCATAATAATATTTCAACATCAGAGAGCCAAAAATATCATAAAAGTTCAATTTCGCAGTACCCAAATTGCAGAATGATAGAACAGATTACTACAAATAATATTGTTCAGTTTCATCATACATTTGACGTTTACTATGTATTCTCGGATTTTATTTTGCAGTAAGCAAAGGACACAGGACGAAGAAATATTTAATTAGGAGTCTCAGGTTACCAGAAAGTCCCATTCCAGCTAAAATTTTTCCATTTCCCAGGGTGAGATGATTTTTGTATCTGCGATCATCACAAGCAGCAGCAACAGATGCTATCCATGGACTGTACGACACCAAGGTTTTTGGAAAAGGGCCACCATTTCCGGCTGCCTGGGCAACAAATACACCCGCTTTCACTGCTGAAAGGAGCGTGGCATCAAAAGGATTTAAAAATGTTATCTTGGTATTCGACGGAGGACTATTTGGTCCAACAGAAAGATTGAGAATGTCGACGCCGTCATGCACAGCCTGTTTATATGGAAGAGTGAATACATAAGTCCAATATCGCATTTTGAATTTTTGAAAGAAAAATAAGTTTTTAAGTTCTTATAATTGATTAAACACACAAAACAAACACAAAGCATCCAATATCAAGATAACAACCATCTTCATTTAACAATAAGTAAAAATTTCTTAACGATATCTGAGTTAATGTATAGTTAGAGACCTGATCAATGGCAGCCATTACATCGGCAACAAATCCTCCAAACAGCCTGTACAGTGCCTTGTATACTGCGATCCTGCCATAGATAAAAAAACAATTAGTAACTCATTTATCAAATGATGACATTCGTATCCATTAGTAAATAACTTGTGAATTCATGTACCTAGCACGGGGAGCCATTCCACTTGCTCTGCCAAACTCATGCTCACACATAACCACAGAAACTCCATTATTTCCAGCAGCGATTGCTGCCGTATGGCTGTATTCAAAGACCACAGTCATATAAATAAAATTAGGCATAGGACTTGCAATTCTGCTTAGGATTCAAAAGCTGATATAATTATTGTTAGATAGTCATACGGACTCGCACTACATTCGTAACAATTATTTAAGTAGAACGACACAAATATAGAGATCCCCAAAAACGGTTACACCCTCGCAAAATAGCCACCCAAGGGAGGTTAAATTTCAATCAGATATCAAAAAGTTGTAACAAATGGTTTCGTCTAACCTTCCATGTCCATCACCATCCAGCGGAGAAGCAAAATCAACTGTCGGATTGAAGGCCCCTGCTGCCTTTGCAGCTTCCGCAAAATGTTGAGCTCCTATGATCTTACCATTACAAAAGCTTATCTTAGTATCAGGGTCAACTTCACACTTTCCTCTATACTTTGGAACAGGTCCATATGGGTCCCTAGGGTCAGTTGCAAAGCTCGGGTGGTACGGGTAAATCCCAGAATCCACAAATCCTATTACTATGTCCTCACCGGCCCTGTCAAAACCTCCTCCAGTTGGCCACACTCCTGTTGGGAGTCCCAAAAATTGAGGAGTATGCGTGGTCAACTTTCGCACCTTCCAATCTCTTTCCAGAGATATTACACCAGGGGCGTGCCTAAGAACTTCTGCCTACAAGTTTGTTAAGAAGATATAAATAGAGGGTAAGTGAATGATTTTTCCAAGGAATACAGGACAAAGAATAGTTACAGCATACAAACTTAAGATGAAAGGGTTCACCTGTTCAGGGGAAAGGTGAACTGCAAAACCATTTATAAGATGCCGATAGCTGTATAGTTTTGTGTAAGTACCACGATCAAATAGCATCCCAAGAAGCATGTCATGCTTCTTTTCAAGGTGGCGGGAGTACGCAATAACAAGATCACTTGAGAGAGAGGAAAAAGAGTTAGAGAGTTCACCTGTTCGTTTTTTTTTTATTTATCTTCGGCACAAGACACAATAAATATTTCACCATATTCAGCCTATATTGCGACTTCCCAGGACAGAGACAATTTTGGCTAACACTACTTAGAAACCAATATAAACACATGAATCTCAAATTAACATACCTTGTGACGTCAACCTTTTCATCAGTATCCACAGCTGTTGCTTCAAAACCATCCAGCCCACCTTGATAACTTATCACAGGTTCTCCCTCCATTGTCGCTATGTAAATTTCTGCCTCTCCAAAAGCAAAAATGGCAAATAGAACTACAAAAGCAACATTTAAGGACTTCATAGGATTCATCGTAACTGATTCTCCTCACTGAAGCAGCTCCGTAACTGCCTGCTTAGTACACCGAGTTCACTTCAGATACGAAACAGGAATAAATATATAAAGAAAACCATGAGATACAATGACTTAGCAGATATGAAAGGCTTTTAAAAAGGCAATGATCTGAACATAACTAACTCATGAGAGCCAAAGCTGAACAAACACGAGCTCCTCCGAAAACAGGAATAGATTGAATGTTTCTGAAACAATCACTATCTCATTAACTGACCAGTAACGGAGAGGATAGGCAACATGAGGTATAAGTGTTCTCCCCACATACCAAAGTCTACAAATCAGCGACTAGCTGACATCAAATCTGACTCCAACTCAAGTAACCCCTCACTGCATCAATCAGCTTCAAACAACCACCAAGAGCAAAATACCTCATCTTTCAAATCAAGCTAAACACGAAATCTTCACTAGATTGCTATACATACCAAAATTGAGCAGAGAAAAAGTGGATCTGAATCCTCTCCCACAACCTTCTACTTACATCAACTATAAAAACCAAACAAACAAAGACCAACACAAGCACCACAATCAGCATCAGATCGACTATCCCATACACCTATCCAAGCTAAGTATCGTCATAAATCAAATGCGTGGAATCAAAATAGAGCTTACCACAACTGAAAAGCGCAAATCACGCAAGCAAGGAATAAAGCTGATGCGCGAGAAACACAACAGCAGCAGCCGCAGCCGCGAATTTGGAAGAAGAGTAGCGGCCCAGTTAAGTAAGGAAATGGAGTTGAGAGAAATGGAGTTGAGAGAGTGAGTGATGAATGAGTGAGCAGAGAGATCTGCTTGCTTGCTTGCTTACTGTTGCTTACTACATTGGTTGGTTAGATCAGAGAGAGAGAGTAGAGTGTACAGTACGTGAGAGAAAGTGATGGATTGAGAGTGAAATGGGTAGTTAGGGTTTTGTTTACCTTTTTGAATTTGGTGGTTTGTTGTGTATTGAATTTGCAGACAAGAAGACGAAGATGGTGGAGATATTCACTATACCACTCTCTCTCCTCTGCTCTCCACAACCGACCCTTCCTCATCCTCCTCCCTCAAATTTTTTTGATCTTTCCCTAATCATCTTTCAACTACCGGAAGAGAGGAGAGGCAAATTTTTAAGTGTATGATTGCTTGTTCAGTGAATGACCTTTGGAGTTTTGGAAGTGAGAGGATCACCTGATCAGAATTTTGGATCAAGAAAACAATATGAAGTCACCGACAGCACTCTCTATTTTGAATCATAAATTATATTTTATTTCATATAACGTTTTGACGAATGAATTTTTATTAAAAAGTTATTACAATTAGCTCCTGTCTCAAAAGAAAATGATGTGAATATCCGGATAGTCGGTCATTTCTTCTTTTATTTGAATCCTCATTTGTAATTATCTCATATTAAATTATAAGAATGAATATATAATCTTTCAACTACCCATTCACCCCATTAAAATCTCATTAGTTGTGTCATTGTTCCACAATTATCCCTACTCCATAATCGAGATATTCCGTTTAATTAATCATTTTTTTATGATCACATTTATATTTGTCTCATATTAAATTATTACGATCTCAGTAAAAATTACAAATATATCGACTTATATCATGTTGGAGTGTTCATAGTTCTAAATTAATATGTGACAAAAGGATCCCATTTAATTTTTTGATTTATTCAATTTGAAATGAAATGATATTTTAGTATGATTGTGACGTTAACAAGTCTATAAGTCCAAGATCTTCCATTCGTTTTTAAACGCTTTAAATTTGTTTAAAGCAAAGCGAGGATCGATCATCAATCATACCACGAGACTTCCCTTCTAATACAAGTGTACTTTATTGACAATGAATCCCCATTTGGTGCAACTTTGATCACGGGTGCATACATATTTCATTGCGTGTTTATTAGGGCGTGATCTAATGATAAAAGAATGTTAAATATTTCAGCGACTAAAATTTTGATTCGTGATGGAACATAGTATAAATTTAATAAATAAATGGGTAAGATAAATTTACGCTTAGATGAGCGCGTCACAAGTTCTCCAAATCCAGTAGACATGTGAAGCTTGCCCCCACAAAAACCTAACATCACAAATTGCAAACATTACATGTGATGGTTTCATTTCTTCCTCTTCATGTCCATTTCGAATGGCCCTCTTGAACTTGATTTTTTTCTCATTCATTCGGTCCATCAATATTCATCTTCGTATTCATCTCCGAATACTCGATTCATTTAAAATTTATCTGTGTCTCATTGTCTTGAAAAATTTAAATAAAACGTATTATCATTCGGTCCCATAAATTATCGTTATTCTTTAAACCGGACCGACTGTCCACACATTTTGGTTGTTTTTCTATGTAGGATAAAAAGAGAAGACGAGCAAGCATTCAAAGGCAAGATTTAATGGAGAAAGGGTCAATGGAACTAGTTTGACAAACAATGAAAGATGGATCACAAGGCGCGATTTGCGGACGGGGACCTGAAGACCGACTCTGACCAATTTCTCTAGATGGGCCGCAAGAACTTGTTAGATATTATTTCTAAGACGGTCTCGACCAAGTCTTGTATAGAGCCTTTTCGGCCCAGAAAGGTCTAGTCAAAGGGCCGAAATACCGAAAGTTGAAGATGTAAACCGTTAAAAATAAGTATTTAAAGAATTGTCTCACATCCATAATTTTAAATTTAATTTTTGAATCATATGAAGATATAATTCGATATATCTAACAAATTTCGGATTTGGATGATCTAACTTGTGGTGGTTGCATTTCTTGATGGCCTTTGTACATAAATTTGTCGTTTCGTATTCAATGATTTGTCTCATGCCTTACTTGAATTTGACTCTTCCTTATTGGATACCAGACGCCATAACTACACATCACACATATTTACAAAGAATTGGATAAAGTAAGGTCATAGCCATCCCTTCCACGTAAGGGCTTTGAGAGTCTTCATCTTGTACTTTTTACTTAATCCATTGTCTAGAACATTTAAAGGTGGAATTTCCATCACACAAACACAGGTGGAACAAAACTATGACGAATATCATGTCCATCATCACAAGTCTACAATGGCCTTCTATTTTATATTGGATGTATCAATAAGGACAGCCCCAATCATACCCATACCTAAGCCCAAATTTGTCAAGATTTATTATTTGATAAAGTTGTGTTGGGCACATTTTATCGACTTATCTAGTCGAATTAAATTCATCAAAAAAAAACTTTATTTCACTCACCGACAATCATATTTATAAAATGACTTTGAGCTTTCATTTGTAACTGTCTCATTTTGAGTTATAAGAATGAATATATCATACTTATAGAACAAGCACTATCCTAATAGAATGACGTTATTAGCATACTTAATTATTTGCAAAAGAATTTGTACATTTGGAATCTGATTTTTATAATAAAATGGGATAACCAAAGTTGAAATCCTGTCGGTTAAAAATATATTAATTCTTATAATTTAAATAGAGACAGTTACAAATTAGCGTTCAAAGTCAAAAGGGAAAGAAGGAGAAGCAAAAATGATGTTTACGACCTTTGACGATTTTCTTGATACGTAAATTGCTTGGAAAATTCCATATATTATTTTCTTTAATTTCTCTAAATTGAAATTTTGTTTGCGTGCTCGCCAAACCAAACAAGAAGAGATTGATAAATGTAAATAAATAAATTATCAAGAACGACAGACTAAAACGAAAAATTGCAAAACGAGGAGAAGAGCATTGATGCGAATATTTTCGCAAAGATCTGAAAATCGATCTTCTTCCTAAATTCTCTCCTCTTCCGAATTCCCAGCTTCCATCACCTGCCCTAATTTTCTCCGATTTTCGGCTAGAGATTTTCAATCTCATGCAGCTCCGGCGGTTCGGAGATTCGGAATTGGTCGTCGATTGTTGACGGAAGTGGTTACGGATTGGTTGGATGATTTTTGAAATCTTGAGCGATTGAGTTTTGTGTGTAACGTGAATTTGTTGCGTTGAGGAAGTGTTTGGTAGTCGGAGAGAATGCGTCCGGGAGAGTCGAGGGAGTCGGCGTCACTGGAAACGCCGCGGACGGACGGAGTGGGGGTTTCGGGGTTGGATACGGAGCGGTTGGTTGATGGCGAGGAGAATCGGCGATTTGCGGATCTTAGAGGTGTGCGATGGCGCATTGATCTTGGGATCCTGCCTGAGTCGAGCTCTACGGATGAGCTTCGTCGCGTCACGGCTGATTGTCGCCGGAGGTAGTTCTGATGCTTGTGGAGATTTGATATGGTTTTTATTTGATGTCTCCGAGCTAGTCTTAGCTTGCTATGGTAGGTTGAGGTAGAGATGAAACCTTACCATTGAAACTTGTAAAATGCTCAAAGTGGCTGGATGAAAATTAAACTGGTAGTAATGCAAGGTTTCTAGTTGAGTTACATATGAAGGGAATCACGAAATGATGCACCACACTTACAGTTTTATAGTAGTTGATGTTATCGAGTGATCTCTCATGTTCTTTTGGTTGTCTGTTTTGCTAGATATGCCAGAATAAGAAGGTCTCTCCTTGTTGATCCTCATTTTCGCAAGGATGTTACTAGTTCTCCGGAAGTCGCCATTGATGACCCGCTGTCCCAGAACCCTGGTAAATTTTATTTTGTTAGTTGTTTCTTCTTTGTGTGTGTTACGCATTGGTGTCCATTAATACTGTCTCCTTGTACCATGTGCTGGCCTAACTTTTTGATTGTGATTGTCTGTGTAGATAGCATGTGGGGCCGCTTCTTTCGCAGTGCCGAGCTTGAGAAAATGGTGGACCAGGATTTGTCACGCTTATATCCAGAACACGGAAGCTATTTTCAGAGTCCGATGTGTCAAAGTATGCTACGCAGGATATTGCTATTGTGGTGCTTGAGACATCCTGAGTGTGGTTACAGACAAGGTAATTTTTTAATTTTTTAATTTTTTGTTTCAGAGATGAATTGGCACACCTCCTGGATTGTTGGTCAATAATGATACTATTCGGTGTTCATTATAAATTCAACTTGATCGGCAGTCCATGTATCGGAATGTAGCTAGAAGATATGTAATTTGCTTACTGTTAAATTAATATATAAGCAGAACTACTGCAATTATAAAAATTGGTAGGATATGTCTTGCTATGCTATAGATATTCTGAATCACAATGCCGTGAGGATTCGTACAGCACTCCTGTTAAACACTGAACATTTGTTTTAATGCACAAACCCTAAATGAAAAAGATGTAATACTGTCTTGGTAACTTCAACATGAAAAAGTTGATGCCTTTCCTTTTGATTTTACCACTTTTATTGCCGGTTGATAATTTATCATAATAATATTACTCATTCAAATTTATCCGATTCCAAAACTTAATGTCTGTTTGAAAATAATGATTTACAGGAATGCATGAACTCCTTGCTCCATTTTTATATGTTCTTCATGTTGATGCGGAGCAACTTTCTGAAGTGCGGAATCAGTACAAGGATCAATTCACAGAGCACTTTGAGGAGGTGGCATTTCCAAATTATGGTTGCAAAAATGATGCTGGTTTGAAAAGATTTTCAGATTCCAAGGATGACTGCACAGATTCACTTAGACATCCATCAAAACATAGCTGTTTTGATGACCTTGATCCCAAAGTACAATTCATTATATCACTAAGTGATGCATATGGACCAGAAGGTGAGTTGGGTATTGTTTTGTCACCGAAATACATGGAACATGATGCGTATTGCATGTTTGATGCGTTGATGAGTGGGTCGCATGGAACAGTTGCCATGTCAGATTTCTTTTCGCCAGCTCCTGCTGTTGGGTCTCACACTGGCCTTCCTCCGATAATTGAAGCTTCATCAGCATTATACCATTTGCTTTCTATTGCTGATTCTTCTCTGCATAGTCACCTTATCGAGTTGGGGGTTGAACCCCAGTACTTTGCGCTTCGTTGGCTGAGGGTTTTATTTGGGCGGGAATTTTCACTTGTAAATCTCTTGCAAATCTGGGATGAGATATTTGCTTCTGATAACAGTAAATCGAACAAAGGAATTGAAGACACAGGATCTACCTTTGCAATTCTCACTTCGCCTCGAGGAGCATTTATTGCTGCCTTCGGACTTTCCATGATACTTCGCTTGAGATCTTCTTTACTTGCGTCTGAAAATGCTACATCATGTCTTCAGCGGCTGCTAAATTTCCCAGTTAATGATAGTCTTAAGATGCTTATTGGGAAGGCAAAATCGCTAAAAGCATTTGCTATGGAAGCCAATACATCATCGCCTATGACTTCATCTAAGGGTTCTCATTACAGGAGTAAGTCCATGTTTGCGACGGGGCATAATGTTTCGTCTAATTCTATATCTCCAACAACAGCGGTAAGTATGGTGCCGGAAAGCTACTGGGAAGAAAAATGGAGATTCATTCAAAAGGCAGAAGAGCTTAGTCAAAATAGTTCTGGGAAAAAAGTCTCAAGCAACAAAAAGCGGTGGTCTGATAAGGTGAAATTTAGCCTGTCCAGAACTGAATCAGACCCATCTTCTTTAAAGGCAAAGAAAGGCATGAAGGAACAATGTTCGTCCGTAAGGCGGAATTTGCTAGCAGACTTGTCCACTGAGCTTGGATTAGACAAAGACGACTGCGATATTAATTTCAGCACATCACTGTGTTTGGGCAACGACTCTCTGAGGTTGAGAAAAGAGGAGAAAGGTAAAAATTGTATAACTCAAAATGAAGGGTGTTCTTCAAATGAAAACCCATTTAACAAGGAAGATAACTTGATTTCGGCCTCAGAAAATGCATGCAGAAAACCTAATGAGCATGAAAGTGACTCAGAGAAAAGTGTAGTGGAAATAGATGTGACAGATCACAATTTCAGAAATCTGGACGAAAATACATGTTCGAGTGGCAATAGTGTCAGCCAGGAGAACCAATTCCTCTTCTCAGCTTCCGCAAGTGGCTGTACTAGTCCTGATGACCATGAAACTGGTTCAGAAGGAAGTAGTGTTGCTTCAGATTTGCCCATCGATGATAGTTCTGATGAATCAAATAATGCCACGTGTGAAGCTGCACCAGAAGTTAGACCTTATTCGCTCTCTGATCCTGTAAATGCTGCTCCAGCATCTGAAAATAACAATGACATGGAATTACCATCTATGGAAGTACCATCTGTTCCGAAATTGAAGGATCGGAAGCCTTCTGGGAAGTTTCAGTGGTTGTGGAGGTTTGGACGGAATTCTGCTGGTGAGGAGACATCAGAAAGAGGCAGCAGCCCTGAAAATTCAAAATCTGTCACTGAAGTGGCAGATCCCCTGAAAGCAACTATTGTTAGTAAATGGTACGTTGATAGTAGGAAGGATGCAACAAACCATAAAGAAACCACAACTCTGAAGATTCTCGGCCGGTCTATGCTGGAAAATATCCAGGTAACATTGAATATACTTTTCTCTAATTAGCACATTGTTGAAAGTCTTAGGAGTCGCTTTAACAGAAAATGAACTGAAACTATCCATTTAGACAAGTGGTACTAAAGTTTTACTTTTTCCTCTAGTTATTCAGAGTTTCTGGGATTTGAAAAGACATATTTTCTCATGTGCAGGTCATAGAATCAGTTCTGGGGCCATTGGAGAACTTGGCAACCAGTAAAATAGTAGACCAGGGACAGATGGACGTTGTGGCAGCAGTGAGAGAGCTTAGAAAAATCAGCATTCTGTTATCTGATATGTGATTCTCAACGACATTCATTCCTTTGATGCCAAAATCAAAATACACGTGGAGTCATGATCAGAAATTTTGCCCAAGTGTATTATTGATAGAAGATATTAATCCAAATGTTGAAAGCCGGGGAGGAGGGATGTAACAAACCCAAGCACAAAAATCCGAATCTCCTTCATCAGTCCCCATAATGGATTCGCATTCACTTCTTCCTCAGCAGCAGGACCATTGTTTACACCATCATCAGCATCATCGCCCTCTACTCCTCTCTCACCATCCACCCTCTCTGCAACAGGGATGCATTACACTACTAATAGAAATTTCACATCAAAGTTGGGACTCTCTATAAAATAACATATCATAAACTAGAGCAGGCCATCTCACTCTGGCTGAGTGGTTATGCATGGAACAGACTACCAGCCCGTTTTGGAATAACAAATTAATACAGTACACATTTATGATCTAAGATTACTTGGACCAAATAGCATCACATCCACTCAACAGCAAAATAAATGGGAATGGTAGCTCGAATCACCTGCCAGTGCAGCATTCTCGTTGCCTAGATTCACATCATCCGGTGGAAGTGCATCCCTTAGAGGTCTTGCAGGATAGGGAGATTTCCTGTATCTAGTTGGTTGTTGGGTAGGCTATACAGAGAGGATGAAACCAAAAGTCACGACGTTAACTGATAAGTTCAGCACAAAGAGTTACAAAAAATTATAGAATTTTTTAAATGGGAGCCTGAGAGTTCTCTTTCACTCATTTTGTGATAGTGAAGATAAATTTTGGGTAGTAATAGTATCATGCCGCCTCATTTTTCCTGGAAAGATAGACTTATACTTCATAATGTGAAGTGTTCGTTAAAGGGAAAATGAGGCGGCCAGTTTATCTCAAGATATAGGTTGCAGGAAAAATGTCATAAAAGTGTGTCGTAAATCAATTCTAAATTGCAGGCTTGTCTCCTAAAGTTTGTTACAGTAGTGACACTCAACACAACTTCAGTAGCACTCCCAGAAACTAAGTACCCTATTCATCGATATCTTCACACTCAAACCATCATAATTAAACTATTCATTATCAAATAATGAATATAGATGGGTAACCATGATGAAAAATACTAATTTGGTTTGAAGCAAGAATTTTTAAGCTATCAATATACCACGATGCAACATGTAGAGCTACCTGTAATTTGGGCCGAAGATCTTCAAGTTTTCCTTTAGGCTTCTCAGTACCTTTTTGCTATATCAATCCAAAACAACTGAAGTAAGCTACAATGAAAATCAAACTCGCTCAAAACTGAAATTCCAGAGTCAGGCAACCTACCTTTCCTAGTGCCCACTGCCCAGTCGGCAGAGTCAAAGTAAGCACGCTCGTGGTCCTCCAAAGTCCAAACCAGAAGGAAACATGAAAGTACTCAGAGATTACTGAGAATCTGTTCCAAGATCTCAGGAAAACCAGCTCTGCGTACAGTTGGTCAGCAACTCAGCCGTCAACACTAATCTCAAAACACATCACTAACTTAGAATACTGACCAGTTTCTCATCCTATAATGTCTGTCTTACAGAAAATACTAAATGGGTAAAAGGGCGTACTAAACCATACCCCCTGTTGAGATGGAGGCGTTGATGTCTCAGCCTGGTGCTCTGCCGCACCCTCCACGCCTGCCATTTGAAGTTTAATTACATATAACTAAAGACCAAAGTAGTGGAACGCATAGCAGCAGAAATTCAATAAATTCCATTGTAAATAATTCAAAGCTGATTTGATCTCTATAGAGTGGATGCAAAACACATTTCCAGAAAGAGCAAGGAAATCAGAGAAGACTGGTTTCATAGTATCTTGACAGCAATTACCAGCAGGAAAAATGGAAAGAGACAAATGTACATCAATCGATCACATGAGGTAAGCAGTAAACTACAAAGAGAATCCGAGAATTGAATTCTGAGGAACAGCGAAAACTTCAACTGAGGAGCTCGAATTTGAATATGAAATTGAAATTGCTTGTGCTTACCTTCTTCTCCTTCACGTAATCGGATTTGGTTGCTCGAGTGTAAATTGATGAGAGAGAGAGAGAGAGATTTGATTAATGAGACTGTAAGAAGTGATGGAAGGTTTGGGCCGGCCCATTTTTCTGACTCGACCGTTATTGGAGCGACCCATAAAGGCCCGGATCTCGTTGAAATTATTGGACTGAGTCGGCCCATCATAAGCACCAAATAAGTACAGCACTAAAGCAGACAGTTAGAAATGAAGGATGGGTAAAATAATTTATAAAGTTAATTCCGGGATGCAACCAGTCAAGTAAAAAAGAGAGACCAAGTTCTTCGACTATGCCAAAGAGCAGTTTCCATACGGTACGATACACAAGCATCCTTCGACTTTTCTGTTTTTCATCGCCTGGAATATGGTTTTCTTGAATTTATGAGGTATGTACATTTCCAAGCAAACCTGTGGATGACGATAGCTTGATTAGTGTAAAGACATAGAAAGAATCAAAATGCAGGAGCCACATAAGGAACTCTAAATTCAGAGATAATTTGAAGCACAAAATAAAAGTTTTCAAGGTTTAATGGAAACGGGTAATTTAACGAGTGAGTTTTTTTTGCAGTTACACTATTGGAATCATTTTACTGTCAAATTAAGCTTGTTTGATCTACAAATATTAAAGCCAACAATAGACTGAATTAGATTATAAACCCATGATGAGCTCTAGAAGTCGGGGAATTTGACCATATAAAACACCATAGGTGTAAATGATTCATCACTGGCTTGCAATAGGTCAAATGGGAAATAATGATTGTACCAAAAAATATAAAAAAGGTAAACCAATTTGATAGCTCAAGTTATCAAACTTACCGAGCAGCCAGCTCCCAAATAAAGCTCCAATCAATCTTCCTCATTATTTGAATCACTTGATTCGATATCAAGAGCTTTCACTTGGACCTCAGAGTCAGCTATTTTAGAATGTTTTAGCTTAACTGCGCTAGGTGATTGCAATCCGTTGCCTGAGTACGAAACAAAAATTAGATACATAAATCCAAGGCTTGCCATAGAAATGAATATCAATATCAAAACAAAAACACATAACAATTCATGACAATCACCTTATAGGTCGAAATTATCAAGCACAATTCCCAGAAGTAAAATGAGTTCAAATCCTAAACCATATTCATTTGAAGCAATTTGTCCACATCAATCACCAATCAACTACATGATGCAAACCATAATAATCTCCGCAAAGTTAAATACGAAATTCTTTCTGGTTGCAATAATACCATGCAAAATACAGCTCGCAGGTTTTCATTAGTAGGTTTCAATGATATAAATAATGGGTAGATTTTGTTGAAGCATTGTTGGTTCTTTGCATTAAACCAAATTGTTGCAAAGAACAATGTTATTTTCTTTATTTCCTAAGTATCTTAATTAGCTTGAGCGCAAACTTTAATGAGATAAATGTTTACTCGAGTTAAATGTGAAGTAAGATAACTTTAATAAGTATTTCTCAATACACATGTACTCGGGTTTAAATTCTTTCTTCAAAGTCAATTGAACTTGCTAATAATGATAATAATAACAACAACTTTAGGATACTATGGAACTTCAAAAAATTCTGTAGCAGTAACGAGCCTTATGAAAGCATACAAATAAATGCAAATGATAATCTTACAGATCCAATTTCATCACGTTCATATAATTACAAGCACAATAGATAAACCAATCACACTACGCGGCAAAGATACTAAAACGGTGATTGAATACCTATAAAATGACTTCAACGCACTACCAAGATTTGAGTTTTCTACTACCCCAATTATTTTACCATGCTGCATAAAATGGAGCATTTCAATCTGCAAGTCAGAGACAAAGCGCTTTACTGAACTAAGTTCATATAAAGCAAGCTTACTACAAATACAACCAATTCACAGACTTTTCACACCACATTACTAATCTACTCCCTAAATCGGAATTCTGAGAGTAACACATATCAATTTAAAAGAAATAGTGCAAAGACCAGGGTTTTTTTAATGAATAACACGCAACAAACCTCTCAAGAGATGATCAGAGGAAGGCCAGCCTCTAACATTACTAAGCGACAAGGCTTCCTCAGCAGACAACGCCGGACCCAAAGAGCACTTGCTCAACAAACTAGCGACTTTTTTAGGGCTGGGTTTAGGCGGCACCCAGTACGACGATCCAGGGATGAAAGGTAGCCAAGAAGGCGCGGATCTCTGAGCGATGATGGTCTGCATCAAATCCTCCAGCCTGACGATCCTGACGGCGCCAGATTCTCCAGTTTCGGTCGACGTTTCCAAATCGATCTCAATCAAGGTACCTTCGGCGACGGTGTGGCGGCGCTTGATTGATATTAAAGCTCGACTGGGGAGCAGCGAGGAGTGCGTCGTGCGGGCGATTAGGGCTTGAGAGAGGACGCGAGCCATTTTCGAGAAGATGAGAGACTTCGCGAAGTCAGAGATGGATTGAAAATTGGGGAAGAATGTTGTTGGAAGGTACAATCATACGACGCCGTTCGGTGCTTTCCCTTGTCGTTTTGGTTAGTAGAGTTGCGAGCTTGTGGTTCACCTGAGGGTCTGTTTATAATAACTATATTAGTTCGGGGTAAAATTGTAATAAGTGGGAGTTTTTGGACTGCAAAGAAAATAATTCTCTGCTTTGTTGTTTCAATCTTGAGCGTAAGCTAGGGCTTGATCTGATCGGAATCTGAACCGATTTCCGAGTCTCCGATCGATTTCCCGGCGAGATGGCGATGAGGGGTTTCTACGAGGGGATCAAGAACTTGAAGGTGAGGGAGCTTCCAACGCAATTAAAGCAGAAGCTTACGGTCGATTATGTGAAATCATCGGTTGAGAGAGGATTGGACAATTATCATGCGAAGTACATCCAGAGCAGCTCGGTTGATCCGCTGCTTCATGTTTGTTTCGGTGGGATGGCGTTCTCATATCTTGTTGCGCTCCCTGAGGAACGCCGTCATCTGGAGCATGCCGAGCAGCACGGTGGCCATTGATGGGCTTGATGCTGGTAAGGGTTGCGATTGTTGTATTGTTGATTAGGATTTATGATCGTGTTTTCATTGATTCGATGTTGATGATGATTTTATCTGTCAGATTGAAATTTAGGGTGTAATTGTGATGATCGTTATGCTCATTGAGAATGGGATTTGTGTTTTGATTCCTCAATGCAAGTCACTTTTTTTTTTTTGAGAAATGGGATTTACAATTATTCCGTTGTTGATGATGTTATTAGCAGAATGGCATTCCTTTTGTGGTCGGATGAAGGCGTCAAAAGTATTTTCACGTTAATTTTGTTATCTGGCTGTCCGTCAAGAACTAGAAATCTTCAATGAGTTTCATTCATTGTAAAAAAATTTATCATGACCTGGTGATGTTCGGGCGGATGAAGGCGTCAAAAGTACTGTTCACCTTTAGCTCATATTCTGATTTTCAGTCTTGATTTTGTTTCACTTGTTTTAAGAAAAAATTGCTGTGGCCTTGTGATGTTTGGGGATAAAAAGACGATACCTTTCTAATGGTTTTGAACATTGTCGAGAAAACAAAGGCCCGGGTTATAAATTTTGGAATTGAATAAAGATAGCAGGAAAATCGATATACATCGAAAGAATGTAGAGGTATGACTGAGCAACTATCTTTAGGTGGCATCTGCTGGACTCTGGAGGTTAAGCTTGGAAATTCAATCATGCGAACTGTCCAATTATTGGCTGGCTTATGGTTTGCGTCATGGCATAGGATGGACTTTTGAATGAATTGGTCCTGCATAGTTTTGTCCTATGAATGTGGTGATGTGTATGGCGAATCTTTAATAGTGAAGTTGCTTCAGTATTCATATTCTGCTGACTTGTGGCTCCTGGAGACTCGTCTTACTCATGAACACTCCTTGTACATTTTGTAGGCTTGATGGAGTCGCTTGGAACTAATTCGCCTTTTTATACATTGCTCCTTTTTCAACCATGAGACATGAAATATTTATCATGATGCTTTTCCACAACACTGTTGAAATAATTATGGAATGCTCTACTTTGTTCACTATAAATTTAACGTCTGGCTACATTTCTCATACACAATTTAACATCATTGTCTTTTGTCAAGGTAATTTGCAGACACATCAAATGCATGAAAATGGTAGTAAGCACATTTGTCTCTGAGGTAACCAAAATAAGTTCTGGAGAATTGAAGCTATTTAAGCTATCATGATAAAACTTCGTTGAAACGGTGGGGATAGGTGATCAGCTCAACAGGGACCTATGTTACACAGATAGAGACATAATTTGACGTGCAAGCCCTGGGTCTTGTTGTAGCAACTCCCTGAGATTGGTCTCCACTTCCTTCAGCTGCTTCTCCAAGTACTCTTTTGAAGTCTACAACAGGCCATGAAAGCATTTTACATTATAGAAGGAAAATATATACTTGAATAAATGTATCTTAGATTTGATGTAAGCAAAATAATTTATCTGTATAAAATATTAAAATCATTATGTGAAAGAACAAGCACATTCAAAATGTCAAACTGGTAAGGCTGCGCAACTGGGAGATTTTTTCAATAAGCTAGATAAATCCAACAGCAATATAGTGGCTAGTACTTATGAATTAAGAAAATATTTATTTGTCGAAGGTACTGAGATAAAATGTTGAATATATATATCAAAAAGGACATTAACACTAGACCTGCAGTGATTCAATTGCAGCTTCGCTATCTTTGAACTTCTGTTCTTGTTCGCTCATCAATACAGATGGAGGCTCTAACACAAACCTGTTCAGCATTTGAAAATGAACCGAATAGGATTAAAGAAATATGTAAACTGCAATATGTGTTCACTGTACAATATACACAAGCAGTGGTAAACTCACGTCCGCCCTGCAAGAAAAGGAAAAGAAGAGGAAATGAATATATAAACCTCACAAGCTCACAAACGCTACAAGAATAAAAATGGTATTCTGATGAGATGCAGTGCATTGAGATCCAGTACCTATTGATTTGTAAGTATTTGTATCATCAGACAGCTGTTTCAGTTCCTCCAAGGTCAAGAAAGCTCGCTTCCTATCCCCTTCTTTATTGCGCACTTGTGTTTGCACCTGAAACATGCATCTTGTTATCAATATCTATTTCAAATTCTTGATTACGAAAAAACAGTTGATCCCTTAACCTAGTTTTGAATACCAAATACAACTTTGTCCTAAAAGCCAATATTCATCCAAGGAAACAATCCCCATGAAATGAGCATCGAATTCGACCAACAAGTTCTGGGACAGGATGTATACAATTTCTAAACATAACCAACACAGCTATTTAAATTACGACTGATATGTGTTTTCTGTTTCCAATACAAAGTGAACAGACTCCTGCTTATGATTAACAAGCTTAAAATTACAACCCCTTTGTTATGCATTTGAACTTGCTCGTCCAGAAAGTTTAAAAGCATTAGAGCGGCGGTAAAATTAAAGAAGAACAGACTACCATGTAGCTACGCGGTGAGGACGAGACAAAGTTTGATTGCTACATTTTTATTTCATGAGTACAAAACTGATAAATGTAGCTAGGTAAGTCAAATAGCCATTAATCTTGATACAAAAATACCTGCTTGAGTTTCCCGGTGATCTCGATCATACGACCTTGGATCTCCAGAAACGCCTGCAGTACAAATTCAATCACCGAAAGCCAAGAAACCAAAATCCAAAATACAGAAGCAGCAAGGATATTGCGAAAAATTCAAAACAAATCCAGTATTGAACCAAACTCACTGTTCTGTTCGCTTCATCCGCCATTTTTACGAGAGGAGAATTCGGAGAGATCGAATCGGGCGCTGGTAAATCGAAACCCTAAAAGTCGAATTCGAGTCTGCAGATAGATATCTGCGGAAGAGCCGAGAAGCAATCGGCCAGTTGGGTCGGGTTATTAAAACGGGCTGGTTGAAAACAAAACGAGAAGAGGATGAAAACGGGTTTGGGTCTAGGTGAAACGAGTCTGGGTTGGTGTAGCCGGGTCGGTTTAGCCGAAATTCCAAAACAATGTCGGGTCGGGTTACTAAAACGGGCTGGCTGAAAACAAAACGAGAAGAGGATGAAAACGGGTTTGGGTCTAGGTGAAACGAGTCTGGGTTGGTGTAGCCGGGTCGGTTTAGCCGAAATTCCAAAACAATGTTCTGAAAACCCATTCCAGTTATGGGCTCAATTTCAACCAAACGACAACCCTAACAAAATTACATTCATCAAAGTTGTTTGCTCCTCCTATATTAATACTAACCACATCCAGCTCCAGCAAATTGTGAAGGAAGCTCGCTGAGCGCATGGAAGAAGATATAGGAAGCATAAACCAGCAGCTATACATCAGATGAACACAGAACCACCGCCCTGGGCTTAAGAAAAGATTGTGGCCGCAGCTCTACTGTCAGAAACTGTGTAAAATTTGAGATTCACAGCCAGAAGTTGAGTTTTAAACTGCAATGACATTGTCAATCTTGGACGAATCCTCGCATCTCAGAACAATGCCCTCTAGACTGGCTGGAATGATGCCCTTGGTCCACTGGCACCCGGTATTGAATGGCTCTGGAGGAGGAATTATCATCAGCACATTTTCATTCCTTTGGACAACGCCCATCACGCTTACTGTGCTTCCTTCTTTGATGTATCTACCCGTCAAAAAATAACTTGAATAAGATTAGAGAAGATATATTCTTGCAGTTGGAACTTCATGCTCATGATAGGGCTTTATGTCACTAAGCTGACTGTAACTAGTCCATAATGAATCATCAGATTCTCACCTTACAAGTTATAATCCTAACAGAGTACTTAGTCCACCATGACAAGTATAATCAGTAGGATTCTACTTAGTCCACAGAACTAATGACTAAATGATAAAAATATCTGTGATTAGTACATGCTTACCCTTCTGTCAGTCGCATCATTCGGTCATCACTGGATAAATTCCTCTCTGCGAGCCATCTGAGAAATTGCGCAGACATGTCTCTATTAGTCTGGTTTATATCGACGACCACAGATTCATCAACATAAGGGGTCACTCTAGCACCATATCCTGTCTTCACCAATGCTCTCAACCCGGTATGAAAATCTGAAATGTAAAAGTCCACGACATGTCTCTGCAAATTACAGCAATTCAAAGGATTACAATCTTGTAAGTATAATAACAGGCTTCATGACATTTTAGTTCTCTATTATGCGTAGTTGTTAAAATATGCGTTCACCTCACTTGATCGCAAGCCCCACGTTAAGCGGCGATGAGTAGCATTGGCTGCTTTGGAGTTCCACCCTCTGTACTCATATAAAGTGGTAGATGTATACACACATCTTTGGACCTTTCCATAGGAAGACTCCAGAGGAACATTTCCACAAGTAACCACCTGTAATATTGCAACACTTTAAAGTTAACGTGACAACCAGGTCAGTGTCAAATAATCAATATAGGAGACAATATGACCTACATTCAACAGCAACTACTGGACAACGAAGAACGTATAGTTGGAAATGGGAGGAGTTCAAGTAAAGGGATATGTAGAACCATAGTCAGAGATATAGAAAGAAGGATATATTAAAAAAAAATCTAGACCACAAACCACCTAATCATTATCCAAGACTAAAATCTTAGACCAAGTATTTGATACTACTTGTGTGGTAGGATTACATGTACCGGTACAATAACGAACATCATTTCCACCTCAAACAATACCAAACAGCCAATTTATGAGTTTCCAATTTATGAAATGTTGAAGGCACAAAACCGAAAGCAGCCTCTATCCATCTATAGAATAAATAGGGTACTCCAGTAGTTTAAAATTATGATACTGGTATTATAGTGGATCATGACAGCGTACCATATGGATAAACACAATCTTCTAAGACTTGACGAAAGAAATAAATCATTATTTAAGAAAGTACTACTTACTACTTACCCCAGAGATTTTCACAAATTGGCCGTCTCTAGCAGTTCTGAGCTCAGTGTCTGGATACTGAGCAATAAAACTAGTGATGGCCCTTCTTCCCCAATAGTTGTTCCAGAAGAATAATGCAACAACAAGACCAAAGAGAATAGCAACAACAATAAGAAGAATGGGATTGTGAACTGCACCAAGGATAAACCCACCAGCAATGAATCCCATCAGAAACAATAGTATCACCGACCAAAGTACCAGCTTCGGAAAGTTCTTATGGAAAGCATACTCCTCGTTGCTTAAATTAGTCACAGCCGGGTTGTTAACAATTGAAGCATAGTGTGTCTTAACCAACCCTGTGGAGTCTAACTGACCTGATATCTTTCTAGGGGCGCCCGATGAATTTAAGGGGCCAGAAGAAATGGGTCCAGATGTGATCAGGCCAGTTGCAGGTAAAATCGGAGCTTGCTGACCAGAGTTTTGACGTGAAACACCAGACTGAGGACCAGATGATTTTTTCAGTGGCTCGCCATGCTTATTAAGTGGTCCGGAACTGGTCTTTTTCATTGATACTGAACCTGGGATTCCAGATGAAGCAGGGCCTGGACGAGCAGACCCACCGGTCATGAGAGGGCCAGAGTGGGCTGCAGCACCACCAAAAGATCCATGCCTTGAAGGCGCATTGCTAATGGGCCCACTCTTCCTTGACCTACTAGTTTCTGCATGCAACTCAAACATCTTCCCGAGCTCTCCAGATTTTTTAATATCACCGCCAGTGTAAGGCATTGCTGACACGGACGTTGTGGGAGCTCTTTCTTTTGGTTGCTCAGGACGCCCTGATACATAAAGCCCATTGCTAAGCTGATGAGATGGAAACCGAGAACCCATCTGTCTGACAGCAGGAATCTGACACGAGAAAGAACTACAGCTGACAAAATGGTGTGCAACTGCAGTTTTCCACTTTCCTAATTTGTGAAAGTAGGAAAATACTCATGCTAAGCCATCAACTGAGACGTTACAGTCAGACTGCACGGGAAACAGAAGAGAGAAACAATTTTGATGCTATAAAGACCTTTCTGCAATTCAAAACAAATAATGTGTAATGATTAGATGATCGCCCCAGGAAAATATCAAGTTAGTTGATTCATAGCAATCAAATGAATTTCAGTGTTAAACAATCTCGCGTACGGTCAAGCCATATGCATCAAAAAATTGTATATTTAATAAGTTATAGACATTCACATACAGCTAAAAATGCATTCTTAAGTATGCGGACTTTGTTTTCTGAGTGAACTTGAATTGAGTGAATGGAAATGTAACGATCACCAAAATTGAGCAATCTGATCAACAATATGGCTTTCTATCGCCACCTACATTCCATGAACAAAAAAACAATAAGACTTCTCCAAAGTCCAAACTAAAATAGGAAGATGAAGCGTCAAAGAGCTGGTGAAATTTTAAAGTTGATGTGACCCTTCCACCTGTCACTTAAAAGTCCTATTGAACACATGAAATCTTCCATTTCAAATATGTTTTCATTTCTAAATTTGACTGGTACCGGATCGATTTGCATTAGATACCAAATCCAAACCACACGACATTAGCAGCAATAGCGAGCCAGAAAATGAATGACGCAGATCCAAATACCTGATGACTATTACACAAAAAAACTACCCTAAGCACAGAAAACATGTGAGTACGATACCAATGAGCACTAATATCCAGGATACTGTCATTAAACCAAAACTACTAATAACATATTCACATTCCAGTTTAAACCACAAAGGCAGACGACATCACCCCAATCAAGACACAAAATCTTCTCAAACCAAACACACATTCATCTTAAAACCAATCCCGATCCTGACAATACAGACACAGGCAAACAACGCAACGCAAGGTATCACCACCATTAATGAGGTCGATTTTTCGGATCCGGATCTCAGGCTCCGGATCCGAACCACAAAACGCATAAACAACAATCTCAGTCGGCGAAACAGCCACTCTCAGTAATTCAACCACTCGCTCCGACTCCAAATCGAAAATCAAATAAGCGACACATACAGACTCGGATCAAACGCAACCAAAAGCCTTCAAAAATCGGTGATAAATAAAACGAGATGCGTGCGAGAGAAAGGGGGAGATAGAGAATCGAACCTGATGAAGTGAGGAGCGAAGAACGACTAGTGAGGAATCTCCAACGCCAAGCAGAGAGAGGTCTGCAGAGAGGACGGAGAGAGAGAAAACGTAAATTGTAGATGAGGAAATTATTTTACTGATTATAAAAATTAGGGAGAAGCAAAATTAGCCTTTAGAGCAAATAATAAATTTGGAATAAATTAATGTTAAATTACAAAAATTAATATAAAAACAAAAAATAGGAAAGTTGGGAAATCAACTTCATATTTTTTGGGCATGATAATGTACAATGTATGCGAGGTTAAGAAGCTTTTCAGAGAAATTACATGAGTACAAAATGCAATAATACCAATAACAATATCTTTTAACATGATATGAATCTGTAGATGCTCGGAAGGTATTGTTTTGAGCGTCATTTCACATGCTTTAGGTAAACAGTCCACACTGGAGCTGCTACCAACCATACTTGGCATGAGTTTCAGCCTTGGTGAGGTAGCCTCTTGAGCGTCGCTCTGCCAGTTCCGTCTCCTTTTGCTTCATGTCAAAGTACAGAGAACCGATTTGGTGCTTCCTTTTGTGAAGCTTTGATGGCTTCCCCTTTGCGGAGGAAACTGGCTGCAATTCAACAAAGTCGTTTGTAATTCAGTTTAAGGTCTACAAATACAAATAAGCATTTCGGTCATGTGGACAGATACCACAGGTCGCCAATCATAAAACCACCTCATTTTGGGAATGGCAAGTGCATCGATGGGAAAATGTATTCCAAGAAAATACAGAAAAGATAACCGAGAAATGGTTTCCTAGATAATTAAAATGAATAGCTCACATCAACCACTCGGTGGAGATAATCATCTTGATTCAGGAAATTACCACGTTTTCTTGTAAATGTCTTGAGAATTGAAGAAAGTCCAAAGTACATTTAAAATGTCAAAATCACTACTCATCCGTTCATGTTAATCCGAACCCCAAAGGACAAGTCTTCAACAATTGGTTGAAAACAAAAACCAGATAACCTAATGTTCACAATACAGCTTTCTGAACTTGATATGAACTCCCCCATACTAGAATTTATATAACAGTGAAAAAAATGGTACATAAAACAGCATGCACCCAACATTCTGTAGTCATAAAAAAGTTCACTTAAATGGGATGTTCGCTCTGAAAGACTCGCAAAGAGATGTCCTGACACATCATATTAATGACGTTACCTTAAAAAAGGTAGAGTAACACAATCTAGTAATAACACACAAGCAAAAAAAAAAAAAAACTAAGGACAGTACAAACCTGCTGGGAAAAGAATTGAGAGACGCTACCAACTCTAGTATACATAAAATAAATTTTGATGATAGCATGCAAACTTTTAAAACCATAAGCAGCAAGCTTTTCTTCAAGATAAAACAAAAGTGGTAGTTTGATTGAAATATCACAAGCAGTAATTAGTAAAAAAAAATCTTCAACCAGAATTTCAGCATTCAAAGTTAATTCTTAACTGGCCAGCTAAGGTTGTGGGATCTGTCTCATATAACATCTAATGACCCATTGCTATGTTCTTACTAGGAAGATTCCTTTCTCTTATGTACCTCAACATAATTGACGACACACAAAACCACTACGCAAAATGTAAAGAAGGGTGTAATTCAAATAACTATAGAAAACATCCAAAAAAACTACATAAGTTGGAATGATGTTAATACCTGATAAGAAGGGCCAAAAGCTATTCCTGTAGCCTTAACCTGATCCTCTCTGGGCCTATTCTTCATCAGCTCATCCTGCTTGACCTCAATTATATCTGTAGGTATTTCGTTCCTCCCTCTCTTTCCCATCACTCTAGCCATACTTTCAGGAACAGCAGGAGCCTCCGGCATTGAATTTGAACCTGACCTGTCAATCCAGTTACTCTCATATTGAGCATATCCATAATTCTCATACCCTCCGTGACTACCATAATCTCCATAACTTTCACAGGGCTGATCCCAGTTTGAGCTACCAACAACAGCTTCGGTGGAACCAGAAACATCAACATACCCACCCTGATAGTCTTCAGTCACAAGTTTACTATCAACTGCAACACTAGCCTCCTCCAGCTGCTGCTGCTTCAAGGAGGGAACTTCCGCATCAATAATCGACCTCCTCCCCGATCCAGAAGTCGGTAACGCACCCAACGCAGCCTTCGAATTCCTCGGCGCCGGAATGCTCGACAAAAACGACTTCACAGTCGGCGCCTCAATCGACGACTGCAGATCTCTTCCCCTCTTCCTCTCCTTCTCTTTTTCATCCACCTCCTCATCACTGTCCTCGGCCTCATCACTTCTCGCTAAAGTCATAACCGGCGGCTTAAACTGCACCACCTTCTTCGGCGCAGGTAAATTCAAACTCGCTTTAGGATTCAACTCACCGAACTTCGGCGCAGGGAACAAGCCATGCCTGCTCCCAACTCCATCGATACACAAATCCTCATCGTCCCCTCCAGACGAAATCTGATTTTCTAGGGTTTGCGAGACGTGCGATACCGGGTGCGGACGCGAATCGAACAACACACCCGATCCTCCAACCCCATCACCCAGCACGACCGGATCTTCTGATTCCGATGCCTGATTTCTAGGGTTTTGCTGATTGTCCGATTTTGGAGGCGGCACGGAGCCAAAGAGAGAAGACGACTTGGGTGGAGGGAGAGAGGCGAAGAAGGAAGCTGATAATAATGATGATGAAGATAACGCCGACGAAGGCTTGGTATTCAGAGGAAGTTGCTGACGTGGTAAGTCGCCTTCGTCCTCGTCGGAGGAAGCGTAGGTCGCTAGCAGAGAATCCATTGAAGAAAACGGAGAGCTCGGTTCATGGACATATATATACCCACAGTCAACGTTGGGCCTCTTCAATGGGCCGAATTTTGCCCATTAATCAACCATAATAAATTTATCATTATTATTATTTTACAGTTTAATTATTCCCATAGATAAAAAAATGTACCTTAACTGTCAAGCAATTACATAAAGCTATCTTGAGCCTCAAGTTACTGAAATGGCATTATAAGGCCTGTCTCTGTAGCTTCTTCAGAACCACTTACAGGCAATTTCTAAGGTTTGTTCATTTGAACATAATCCTATTTCTTTCCACTCTTGAAAATGCGCAAGATTTCCCTCCCGTCTGTGGTGAGTATAAAACAAGTGCATAGAGATTGAATAAAAGAATCTGTGATTTCCGGTCAGAAGACAACGGCCCTGTTGTGCTCGTAAGGAAGCACCCGAAGCTCGCAGTATGATTTAATAGCTTTGGAAAGGCACTGTTTCTCCAAATTCTCAGACTTGAGCACAAAGCTCTTCAGATTGTCTCTATGAGAAACTCTCTCCACCTGCAGTTATATGAACAGCGGATACATTTTATTAAAGGATTGTGTTGCGTGCTTATGATGCGAGCGGAGTGGGAAAAATATAAGTGAGTGCTTTTTGACTCACCATTTGTTCGATTATAGGCCCAGCGTCCAGTTCTTCGGTGACAAAGTGACTCGTTGCACCGATCAACTTGACCCCGGCATCAAAAGCCTGCTTAGAAGGGCTACCACCTTTAAAAGATGGCAATAGGCCATGATGGATATTTATTACGTCTTTGCCATAGCTCGTCAAGAAATTGCCAGAAAGTATCTGCATTAAGTATGAGTAAAGAGTACATAAGTCCAACTGGTAGTAACCAAGAAATTAAATACAAGCGAATACTAAACATCACTACGAAACTTAACAGAAGATATCATCGTCACCTGCATGTATCTGGCGAGTACAAGAAAATCTGTATCACGAACCAAGTCTAACACATCACTTTCTCTTTTGCTTGAGTCAGTCGTGGATAAGTGGTGGTACGGAATTTCATGTCGTTCAAGAAATCGCATCACATGTGTGTTTGGTTCTCTATTGTGATTACTGAAAATGCAAAGGAAACTGCAACATTAGAACTAGGTTTGGTAAGGTGGACAATTTAACACTCGCATTGTTTCCTATTCATCACCTGATAACACAAGTTATATCTACAGGCAGTCTTCTGTCCTGCCATGCATGCAGCAAATCGACCAAACAGTGGTCCTGCGAACAAGTAAATTTATTGTTAAGTGGCAATTGTTAAAGTCCATGCATTCAAGTAATCGCATACCTTACAATACACATGTAATGAGCTGTACCTGTTTTGAGGCAAGAATGGCAATCTTATATTTGGGATCCAGATCTGGCACCCGGACAACAGACTTCCAAGCTTTGAATGACTTGGCCAACTCATTAAAATCTTTTTCCATTTGTTCCCTTGGCCACTTTCGGGGGTCGAAAACAAACTCACTAGTATTATTGTCAAGTCAGTATGGTCAGTGAATATTCAAAATGATTATGATCTTGCTGAAATTATACAGAAATTCTTCATAATGATTTACAAGTGCCCTAATAGTACCACACGGCGAGCATAAATGAAAAGAAATACAGAAATCAAGTTGAGTTTTTTTTATTAGTTCGAGGAACCATACACGTATTGGCATGGCTTTACTCTATACAGTAAGCTTGCGCATTTGATCATTTACATGCCATTAATCAAGCAAGCAAAGCACGGCTCAAAATTGAAAAGAGAGCTGCTTTCTGAACACTGACTCGCGCTAAAATGAATGATCATACTCAAATTGACTCTCTGATTTTCTTCAGTTTCAACTCGTGCTCACGAACACTACAAAGAGTAACTTTGAGAAAAAACATAAACAGCAAAGAAAAAAGAAGATGAAACAGAAAGTAAGAAGAGACCTTCTGGAATAGAAGACATTCTTTTTTTCAGGAACGAAGATATCTGCGCCAAGTATGTTCCCTCCTCTAGAGGCAATGCAATTGGATAGCTTTGCAACAATTCCAACATCATCCTAATTTTACCATACAAATCTCAAATCCTTAAAAGCTCAAGTTCATCGCTCACATCATGCCTGCATTCAAGGGTTTTCTGAAACTATGCAAGTAAATAAAAGTACTAATTTGATAGCAACTTACAGCGCAATGGAAAACATGAACTCCATGGACGCTCTTCGGCAATGTGGCCTGATCAGACGGCTGAAAAAGACTTCTCGAGGATTGAAATGACCTTCCAAACCAGGGAATTACCAAAAACCTCGAAGACACTCTTCGTACCAAGGCCATGTCTTTCTCACCAATCCTCAAAAATGCTGGAATCCTGCCCTCATTTTACAAAAGCTCAGCGGCGCTTATTACAGGCACAAGACTAAGCGCAGAAACTCCACATTTGTTACCTACATCAAAGAACGCAGCAACAATAACAAAGGATATTTCAACATGAGTCTGCAGTTCAGATTGAAACCCTATCCAAACCCTAATGACGCACATCGGATGACTAATCCAGTATCAACTTCTCGCAACCAACACATCATCGAAGCAGCTAACAATCCAATACCAACCAAGCGCCACAGATTCCGAAACTACAGATCGAATCTTTGGAAGCAGATTTCAACTTATGAGGAAACTTACAGCGTAATGGATTCGAGGAAAGGCGGAATCAACCATTAGAGAGATGCGAAGCAGATCTGTTACACTACACATGCCAAACGTCGCCGTTTCATCTCATCTGTAATTTGCCCGATGGTTCAATTGCTTGTTTTTTTATAATTAGAGCAACGATGTCAACCAGTCGGTTTAATAAAGCGGTTCAATTTCAACCTTTCTCTATAAATCACTCTGCAAATTCCCTGCAACTCACCAAAAAACACACTGCAAATCTCTGCTCCCAGAATTCAATTCCATAAACAACGTCAGAAACCCCCTAAAATCATCGAGAGAGAAACAAGCCCAGTTGCGAGGGCTCGAGAATGTGTTTCTTGGCGATGCTGTGTGAAGTCGATGAGAAGGAGCTGGGGAGGCATCAAGCGCCCGGAGCGTGTCCGTACTGCGGCGGGAAGGTTGAAGCTGTAGATTTCGAAAGCCAGAGGAATCTCTGCTGTATGCCCCTGTGTTTCAAAATCAAGCGGAAGTATTTCTGCTCGCTCTGTTCCAAACGCCTTGTAATGTGCCTTTGAAAAACAGAGCCTCCGCAATTCTTAGATCAGTTGATTTGAAATCTCGCTAATTATTAATCGTTGAAGTTGGTTTGTTTTTTTGTCTATCAATAAATCCAAAATCCACAGTCTGGATCGCATAAGTCAAAAGCTTCAGTCAGTACTCTGGGATACCTTTTGTTTGGGATTTAGCGACGAACATTCAAATTTTGGTTGCTATTTCTATCAAGCTTATTTGTCACTTTGGCCTACTACACCGGTTTGCCCAACATTTATTCAATTTGGCTCGGTTCAATTGAATTCGAATCGAAACTCAATAACTTCAGAACGGTTCGGACAAAAAATACTCCATTTTTCCGACCGTGCCAAAAAACTATAAAGTGTAATTCGTTAATAGGCTGGTACAGGGAGATGGGGATCGGTCACGACAGCCCGAGTGAGCTCCACCATTGAAGCTCGTCCTTTTAATCGATTGCAGCACATGCCCAACTGGCTACACTGCACCACACATTGTGACAACAATGTTTTGTACTTACTTGCTACCAATCTATCTAGTCATCAAAATCGATAAATGTCTTGTATCGATTTTATTGAATGTTTGGTTACGCCAGTTGATTTTGATTATTTTTAGCTAGCTACATGAACGTCCATATAGGTAGTTGATTGTTGGTGTATTTTTGGAAATTTAAAAATTTATGTTGTGTAAATATTAGATTTTGAAAATCGCTATTGGCAAGAGCGGTTATTCAGAAAATTTGATTTCCTCGACCAGTCAGCGTAGAGATGGCTCTTACGTGTGATAATTAAACTGAAAGCCGCATTTGGAAAAAGCAGCTTTCAATTTAATTGTCATACGGTGGGCTAGAACCGTCTTGGATCTATCTTTAAATAAAAGCTGCATTTTAACAAATGTGACTTTTGTTTGAACACAACTAAATGCTACATTTGGTGAACTAGTTTGGGAAGAGTATTGAGTTGTAATAAACTGAAAATCGTTCTTCCGAAAGGCGGCTTTCATTGAAAATTACCTTTGGGAAGAATAATTTTTAATTTAATTATCGAGAGAATTAAAATTTTCAAAAATCATTATAGAAAATTAATTTTTTCAAAAGTCACCCTTGGAAAGAACGAATTTCGAAAATAAATAGCATATAAAACTTTGACTTATATCAAACCAAACTTCATTTAAAAAAAAAAAAACCAAACTTCATTTTATTTAAGAATGTAAATTTTTTCTAAATATTAACACTCTTTACTCAGCGTTGAAAATTCTTGTAACGGTTAGTGGCGCCAAGAATCTCAGGCGAGTCTCGAGGACCGGAGAGACTTTCCACGGCGCTTCTCCCGCCGTCGACTGAAAAAGCTTCAGTCTATGTTGCAACGGCCTTGAATTCGTGAGGACTCTTTCGCTTTGTTCGCCGCTTAATGCAAATCGGTAAAATGAGCCGTGTATTATACTTTTGGATATGAATCGTTTCTGTATGGAGTTTTGGATGTGTTACTCTGTTGCTATGATTTTTTTAGGGTAAGATTGCGTGTTGGAGTTGTTTGGAGGTTGTAGGTTTAAGATTTTCGTTGGTGATTTTTCAGAAGGGGAAATCAGGAAGGGGTGCGTCCGTCTGAGTTAACGAAGTGACTTGCTGGTTTAGGGTTTCGGTAAGTTTTGGAATAACGAGTGGATGTTGATTTAAGGTTTTCTTTTCTGGCAATGTGAATATATTAAATAGGTTTTGCTGTGTTCGAGTTGGAAATATGTAGAACCTATTTCACGTTGTTGTGGTTTAGGATGAGTTAAGGAGAGGATTTGGTCCCATCACGTACACTTATTTTAATCTTTGTGGCGAATAAATATGCTACAAGAAATTTCAACCTTCAGGAGTGTAAATAAAATATGCATTTATGTAGTATATTTTTGCCTGATAAATTTCTGGTAATGCTGATTGCCTATGATACATGTGTTATATGTTAGCAAAAATCGCTATGAAATAAGTTTCCTGAGATACTTGCGAAAGTTTGGCCAGTCAAGAACTTGTCGGTTTAAGATCACAGTTTCGGGATTCATATCATATTTATACTTGTATATGTGGCATTATATTGCCATTTTGTCTTGCGAAATTTCTAAATGTCATGGATTTTTGCAAGGATATTTTTTGTTCATTTAGTAAATATATTGGTTCGTTCAATCATGTCTTCAGTGTCTGAGTCAATAACATACTAGTTATTGCCATGTGAAATCTGACAGATGCTGTAGATCGCTTGACCTTTTTAGCATGTATGTCGGCATGAACATTTGAATCATGTGTAAAATGTTATTGATGCGGGCTTATGTATCTGTTTGTGTATTTATGTATGTGAAATTTTCATAAATGAACTCTTATTTGGTTCCTGTCTGAAAATTATGTAGATTTTCAAATTTCAGTGAATTTAACGGCAAGAAGCTTGATGAGATTGATGCATTTCAATGAGTAACTAAAAGTCGTCTCGTCAAGGGAATTGTTGTAGTCACTGTTAATCTTCAGGTTAGTGAAAACATTCCAAGTTCCTGCAATAATGCAACATCACTCAGATTTGGCTTCTTTGATTTTGGGGATAATTTTGTCAATGTTTTACGTAGGTCATCATCAACAAGTTTCTTGGAAAGCTTGCAAGTACTACTAAGCTGATCTGGAAGAGTTGGCTCATATCTGTTGCAGTTGCCATTGCCAGGTTCACTAAATTTATCTTGAAATTCAACTCCTGGATCTTGAAGTATGGGTCCTTCTCATTTACAAGTCATTTCTACGATTGGCTAACAATCTATCTCTCATAGATACAAAGCAAAACTAGTGAACGAAGTGGTAGATTATTAGAGAAAATAAACATAGTTTTCATTTGTTTTTGCACTGGATTATGGCCAGTAGTTGTGGCTTGTTTTTGTGGCCTGCATACTGCTTTTGACCCGGTCTTTTGTTCATATTGCTCTAAACTATCTGTTGCAGCACATGTGCTCATTACCATTTTTTACAATCTGAAAGTTCTTTGTTGCCTCTGTTGCTATTTGATTAACTCATCTTTACAGCAGCATAAGATCAGGTACTCCCAGCCAGGACTCATTTAGAAGTTATTTTTTTAATCAGTTGATATGTATAGATGTGCTGCTTGACTATAATGTTCTTCCTCCAATTCTGCAACAATCATGGCAGGGACAACTGATGAGATGTGTGTGTCAATCTGAAACTTGATGTGGCTGAGATAACACGTAGCCGGAGAGACACCTGATATAGACCTTCAATGGAATAAAATTTTCTGCAGGTTTGGTTTTTGAAACTGTAGTTGTAACCATCATGTGCTTTCTATTCTTGAGTTAGTTTGGGATCTCAAACTATACTTGAAAGCTGTCCGCTTTGTTTATTCTTTAGCTAGTTCAGTGTCTAGATTAGATGTAAATGTATGTATTGGATCAGCCCCAGTGGCTTCTTCCCGCATGTGGCAAACAGGACCAACTACTCATTCTTGATATGATAATAGATTGTAACTCTAGCATGTTGCTGCCTGCCTATTATATTGTTTGGGACAATCTATAAATGAGAGAATCTACAGGTACGTAATTGGATCGCTGACAACTTGCGCTGCCTACGCATCCACATCTGCCACAACAAGGGTCCTTAAAATAAAAAAGCATCACTGATCAGAGAACAGAAAATAGCCATTCTTGTCGTGGCCGTGTACGTTGAACTTGAAGGACCTGCGTCGAGCCATGCCACCCTTACCTGGTTCTTATTTGGTAATGTGCGTGGCAACTTTTTTTATTACAGTTCTTTGTTTTGTGGGAATCAGGCTGTACAAAAGATGTGTGTTTGAATTTTTTTTTTTTTTGAAGTATTGTAGGAAACAGATCAAAGGCTACTGGTGGAGACAGGCAACAGTATTATACTGGCATCCTCCAGCTTGCAGTTAATGCAGTCAAGTGTAAGCAATTCCTGCAACATTGAATCAAGCAAAAAAAGGTATACAATCTTACAAGTCAACTGTTTCATTGGGGTTCCAGTAAAGACTGTTTAATTTAATCCATCAGCTGACTAGAAACAAAAAATGCCCTACTGGGTTGTAAGAATCTACTAAATAAAAACTCAGATCCCCAGAGACAATGAAGCTCGACCAGAAACAGGTCAGTCACATGCTGTCGAGAAATTGATCCAACTGGTCTTGTTTTGCGCTCAGTTTAGTATTTCAACTTGTCTTTGGCAGAACTATGAATACCACATTTGTTCAACATGCGTGGCTTACAGTGAAAGTTGCATCTACTGATCCGTGTTTTCCCCGTTTATACACAGGGGGTTTTTACTGACAATTTGCCAAATCCATTACTCTCCCACTCCTCGATGTTAATTTCAGACTCCCAGAAGGATATAGTAAAGTATAGTTATTGGCAGTGCAATCAGCATCCCAAATATAACCCTGCAAGAAAGAAGAAAATGTTAACTCAGTGTCACACTCAAGGTATGAGCCCTATACAGATCCATGATTTTATCGGACAGATAAATATTTACTTACGCGGTACTGAGGATGTCAGCATGGACATTATACTCTTTTGCAAATACAAATGGGACAATGCCTTGTGGAAGAGCTGCCTGCGCATTGCAAAAGTGTGGTGTATTGGTCAGTGAATTAATTTAGGAACTCTTGGTGAATTAATTTAGTACCTGAACAATTGCAATATGTAAAAGAACGCCTCGTAGGCCAATGGCAATGGATGTTGCTGCAATCACCGCCGGTCCTGTCAGAAACCTTACTGCCATTGAAAATGTCGCCACAGAGTTCCCACACGCTATGATCTTGGGTTGCAATGCCATGAATAGACCTGCAGTACTTACAATGTCAGTGTTGAAATTTTCGAATACTTCAGAGCCATGTCGTCATAAATGGGGTTTTCAGTGTGTACCGAGACTGAACATGGCCATGCCCAGTCCAGCATCGGACAGTATGGAAATCGATCCATGGACTATCGATGGCATCTTGATCCCAAACCTGCAACATCATGAAAGTTTACAAAATTCATGGATGTTTTACTCCAGCTCCAGGTATGATATACTCAGGTTACTTATCTTTGAAGCTAGGCTGGTTAAGTATTAAATCTGGTCCAAATTCTGAGAAACACGTCTCCTAGAACATCCTACATGATTACTTAAATGTATGCATCTTGATTGATTTTTGCAGGACATATCTAATATATTATATGTGGTCAAGGACTGAATTTTTCTCCGGGATGCACGGCCGTGTGCACGTGAAATCAGAGTTGCACATGAAGGGGCAGAGATCTGAAAATTTAGCAGACAACTAATGCCCAGAACAAGCAAAGAGAAAGCGGACCAGTAGATCCCTTGAGCTCATTTTAACAAATCAGATGAGGTTACTTGACACTCAAGGTACCATTGAAGGACGTATGGAGATGTGATTCTGAAATGGGTAACATACCTGAAGGAAACTAGGGACCAGATAAGACCGAATAGGCTTGAATAAGTGTTGGGATTCCTGATAAGCTTCCTCCACACCATGATGAGAATAAGCCTCGTCATGACGCTGGCCGGTGGCATTTGATGGTTCCTGTTGTCACCTCCTTCTCCGCCTTCCTCCATGTCATCCACCTTTTTCCCAGCTGTGAAAGGCGAACCGCTCGGAGGCGCGAATTTGGCAGAAACCGCCTCCCCAATGTCTGTTGGCTGCTCCTTCTTCTCAAAGCTAGCATTCTCTGCTCCTTTCAGATCAGCGAATCAGAAGAAAAATATTTCAAAACAAGAAAAAAAAGTTATAAATCACACTCGGATGATACCTCTGGAGTTTGCAATCTGTCGCTGAAGAGCAGCTTTTGATGCATCAAGAAGTCCGAAATCCGTAGAAGCTGATCTGTTCACACTTGCACCATTTTTCAACTGCCCAGCTGCTTCTGACACGGGCGAGGTGCTCGAGCTCCATACAAACATATGCAGCTCCTTGCTATTTCCACTCTCCTTTCTCCTGATACCACCTGCGCTAGTGGAGCCGGCAAACATCGGATTGGGAGGAGGGTATGACCCTCCTCCATGGCTAATACTATTATTGAACTTCAACTCCCCACTCACATTCTTCCCTCCACCCTTTTTATTCTTCCCAATCTTCATCACCTCCTCCTCAAAATTGGATGTCCTTGGCGTAGCCCCTTTCGAGGACTGAAGCGAGAACACATCCCCTCCTCCGCACGAGTTTGTGTACCCGTGCTTGGGCGAGGCGGTTTTACTCGCAAACATTGCCATGAATTCCGTCTGGTTAAAGCTCGAAGCTCTTGGAGTCGGTTCTCTGGAGGACTGCACTGAATAAATCTCCACTCCAGTAAGATTCGAAGCTCTGGGCGTGATTGAGTTCATGGCTTTTGACTTGCTGTACATCGAGTTCACACTCGAAGTCGAGCTTCTCCTGACCTTCACGTGAAGCTTCCCATCTTCGCCTATCTCCGCATCCGCCTGCAGCGGCTCTCGCCCGTTCAACGACAACACATCCGACTCCACTCTGAACGACGTAATCGACCCAGCGGTTTCAGGAAACTGCTCCGAGATCAGCAGCTTAGCTCCTCGATACTCGAACATAAACAGCATCAAAGTGTACCAAATCACGCTCTGCAGCACCACAATTTGGACCATCAAGCTTCCCGAATAATCACCGTACATTGCCTTGAGCAGCGGGATGCCCATCACCAGCGTGTTGGGCAGTGTCGAGAGCGAAAACAGAGTTATCATCCACTCAAGGCTACCGTGCTTTGTAAAAGTCTGCCAGAGGAACAGAGCGCTCAGAATCACCACTTTCTGCAACGAGTCCGCCGCGATGAACCTGTAGTTCATCGCGTACGGGTTGTTGGTGGAGATGAAATGGAAGGAGAGGAGCGGGACGGCAAACACCGCTACGAACCGGTTTATGCCTGAGCATTGATCCGGGGTGAAGATTTTCCACCACCGGACTGATCCGTAGGCCAGGATCATTGCCACGTATAGCGGCACTATCGCCGCTAGCACGTCGTACATGTCCTTCCCCGTTATCATTTTCAGAGGTCTTTTGAGGCTCCATGAAGTGAAGCTCAACAAGTCTTTATAGAGCAGTGAAGTTTAGTTCTATCCTTAACCTGGTGCCCTTCGTCAAAATCGAATCCTAATCGCTAAAATATTTAATATCTTTCTTGCTAATAAATCATGCCGTGAGGAAGCTGGTGGAGCGAGTAACTTCATAGTCCAACTATTTTAATTACTATTTAGTTTATTTAATAGTTCTAATTTTATTCTAAAATGACCAGGCCTGAAATGGGCCGGGTTATATCAGTTTGGCCCAATTAGATGGACCCGACCCGGCTTGTTTCGGATAATATATGCAATGCGCAGAGAAGCTCTCTCTGACCGGAAACATGAAGAGGAAGCGAAGCGCTGCGTCGTCTCTGCTTCGCGAGTCGGAAACTCTAGCAACCATTTTCGGTTCAATGGTGGCTGCCGTCTCTCAAAGCCGCCACCCCTACGCCCGATCGCTACTCAGGAAGTGCCTGAAGCAGCTCCGTCAATCACTCGTATCGGAAAATCCGCAAAAGCTTTTGTACCCGGTTATCGCTTTGGTTCCGGCTCTGCTAAACAACGAGTAATGAATTGATAAATTGTGCGTATTTTCGTAGGTGTTTTGGTGGATTATGGTGTTGATTTGGGTTGGCGTGATTGCAGGAGTGAGAAGATCGCGTCGTATGCGGCGGAGATTGTTGGATTGGCATCGCTGTCGTCCTTTGATATGAATGAGACGATTGCAATGGACGGGGATATCGTGAGGGGGTTGATTCGTGGCGCGATTGATCGGAAAAGGAGTGTTGCTATGGCTGCTTGTAATGCTGTCTTGGATTTGTCGGCTACTGAAATAGGACGGCGACGGCTGCTGGAGTTTTCTGCTGTGGAAACGTTTATGTAAGATTTTTTTATTTTATGTGTGTGTGTGTGTGTATTTCTGTGAGATTTAATTTATGTACGCTGTGTGATCTGCATTCTGCTGCTGGTCAGAATTGAATTAGGGTTAGATGATGGTAGGAGAGTCTTACATTTGTATAAATATGATATTTTTTTAGCTTTGATTCTAAGCCATGGAGGTGCGATAAGGATAGCTGTAACTTGTTGCCTGAGGATGAGAAACTATGTTTCATGCACTTGAAAGGTGGACTCTTTGATAAATGGGCATAAATGCTTAGAACAACAATGGATTGCACTTAATAGAATTGTCAATCAATTTTAGAAGAGTGAAGTAGCTGATCGAAACAGATATTTGGTCTAGGTTAAGTTTGTTTTTTCGTTTTGCTGTTTTTTGGTTTTAATAGCTTGCGGTTGTAGACATTTTCCTGTTACATGACTGAGCAGCCAGTAGGTTTGGATTCTGTCAGGTACTGAAACACCCTAAGGTGGCAGTTGAGTCGTGCAGTGAGACTACTGATAGTTTGTCAATTGTATTTGTCCAAGATGAGCTTCAAAAGGTGATATTTGATATACTGGTGACTCTCATTAATAGTTGCAACAAGGAGCAGTTAGAAATGTTCCAAACGAAACTTGCCAAGAATGTTTTGGTTTATTTGCGGGGGATATGGAGAAAGGTGTGTCTTAAAATAAATTCTGGAAGTTCCCGGGATCTTAATAACGAAAGACATAGGTATATGAGCAACATAAAGCCCAACAATTTGGCTGAAACCATATTCAAGCTCTCCATGAATGTTGGAGAGTATTTAGCATATCCACTGGAGCGAGTTAGACTAAGTTTTTTTGGCACAACTGATTGTAGTTTCCAAAGTTTCATATTGAACCACTGGGAGGAGTCAAAATTTGTCTTGAGAAGCTCCGATTGTTTGAATGGCAAGGAGAACATTTTTGGTTCATTTGTAAGAGGTCTCAACTGCGAAGAAGCAGTCTCATCTTTCCTTTCTGATTCTCTTCGGAGAATGGTGTCTTGCCTGCCCTTTGCTTCGGATGATCTTGACATCCTTGATTTTTTGATGGAAGTAAAAGAAACGATTGGGTGTCCTATAATTCGTCAGCAAGATATACGTGTAGTCAAAACTGGCGGCCAAATTGAAAGGCACTTCTTGCCGAAAGATTCAGTTGATTCTCCTAATGTTTTCAATTCTGATGATATCCAGAGGTGTGAAGAAGGTTATAATCAGGGTTATACCATAGCACTTCGTGGTTTGGAATTCCGCTTTGAATTAATTGCTGCTGTAGCGGATGCCCTTGCATCTCTGTTTGGTCAGCCATCAGTTGGTGCAAATTTATATCTGACTCCTTCCAACTCTCAGGGTTTGGCTCGTCATTATGATGACCATTGTGTGTTTGTGTTCCAGCTTATTGGTGAAAAACAATGGACTATATTGGAACAGCCGACTATAAGGTTACCCCGTTTGTATGAGCCTCTTCAAAGTGTTTGTTGCTCACATGCTGAGAGTGTTTTGAAAGAGACAAATTGTTTATTGAAGGAAGGTGATGTTTTATACATTCCTAGAGGTTTAGCTCATGAAGCATGTACCATGGCTCGAGGTGGTGAACTGGATGCGAACAATGGGCTCTCCTTGCACCTGACATTTGGAATTGAGGTTGAACCACCATTTGAGTAAGCTCTATGCATCATTGATAACAGTATTATATACGCTATCATGAAATGATCGCATTACACAAACAACTGATAGAATTGCGTGGTAAGATCTTAGGAAAAGGATTTCAATGCTTAATTCCACCATAGAAAGCTGAAAGCTGATAATAATAATGATTGCTCAGCTACATCATCTATATTATATTCTCATTGCTTGGTATCAATGCAGGTGGGCGGGATTTGCTCATGTAGCACTTCATTGCTGGAGCTACTGCCAGGATGTTGCAGTCGATTCCCCATCACTGCATCTGTTACACTTTGCAATCAGGCATATTAGTCACTCTAATCCGGACTTTCGGAAAGCTTGTCTGGCTGGTGGAACTCCATTTCCACTGGAACGTGAGAATTGGCTGGAGAGCAGTCGGAGAACATTTTTCACTCATATAATAGATGTAATCAGCGCTGAATCAAGGTATTCAGACGCTATCAAGGAATTTGAAGCTGCCTGCCACAATGACAAGGACCCATTCAGATGGCTCGAGCATCTTAACCAGGGCAGTTGTAGTGGATATGGACCTTCACTAAAACTTACAGAATTGTCCCATCCGTGCCATGAATACAACAAGCATGAAGAGGCAGAGGCTGCTTTTATGCAAACAAAGTCGAATTTCTGTGACAATGTTGTGTTTGCAGATGTGGTATTGAAATACAAAATGTTGTTGGATAAGTATAAGAAGGCCAGGAAGCAATATACCAAGGGGATGCTCTCTTTGCACTGTCTCGACAAATAAGGTGGGAATTGATGTTTTTTTTATACTCATTTGATTCAAAATTCATTTACAGCTAAAATTGAAATTCCTGCAGACAGGCGGGCCTTCCAAGCTATGCTGGTTGAACAATCTAACTAGTGAAAAGAAAGATTTTATGGAACAATTTAATTACCTCCAGCGGATGTTCTGAGGAGCAGAAGTTAAGTGCTCCTCTCAGACTTCTGTTGAAAAAGGAGCGTGTAATATATGAGTTCATTCCAAGCATCGGGAACTCCAGGAAGGCACCAATGGCTACAGTCTTGGCGTCTTAGTGAAGTCTTTGTCCCTTTCTTTCCGTACACGGATGGATGCCCATCCTTGCGAAAATTGGTTAACCGTGTCACGTTGAGTAGAATCACTGGAACCTTCATGTCCTTGATGACTTCCTCTACTATTTTCATTTTCAAGGGATAAGTGTTGAGGAATGGCGACCCCTCTTTAATTGGTTCAGTCTCGCCATTACAAGTGCCGCCCGAGTCCCAGTCCCCACCTCTGCTCCTCCTTAAAATATACGTCAGTGTCCGGTCACAGTGGATTGATAATAAGATTGAGTTGGTTCTTGCCTGAAATGTGCCGAGGAGTATCCGCGGTAGAAGACCAACTGATTTTTCTTATTCAGGTTGCTGTCGACCCACTTTGCCCAGGTCTTTATAGCTCTTCTATAAGCCTCAACCGCGTCAAAATGTGGATATATGTACTCGCCTTCTTTATAGTAATTTTTCCTGCAAAAAGATCATTGCCTCCATCAGACCTCAACTGGAGAAAAATTATTCAAGGAAAAACAAAGAGTACTTACCCTCTGGCTGTCTTTCCATGAGACCACCAGTGAGCAGTGTTGAAAACGAGTATGTCTGCCCGCCTCCACCTGCCCGAGGTTTTATCGATCCGGTCTATCGACAAAGTTGGATTTGAGTTTCCCTGCGCATTGATACGCACCCCTTCTTTCACCAGGAAATGGGACCGCACAAATTCCACCGTGCAATCATAATCCTGCCACAACACAAATCAAAGGAAGAAGAAATAGTTGCAGTGTGAATTATCTCAATCAGGCGTACCAGGAACTTGAAGACAAAGTAGCCTCTTCCTTTGCTAATTTTGTAGCCATGCGTCTCGCGCATCCTGCTTTTGTCTTTCAGGCCTTCACGCAGAACGCATAAAAGAGACTCAAACTGATTACGGTTCATGGAGTCCCCAACCAGCATCAACCTTTTCCCTCTCAGCTTCTCCAACATGTCCGAAGCATTGAACCTGTCATACATGATTTATCCTTAGTTTCAACCTATACACAAAACCTCATGGCTTTGCGAGATAGATACCTAGGAAGCTCGCATCCATCAGGCTGCCATCTCCATTTCAAATAATCAGAATCAGGCCTCCCATTCTCCTCACAGCTAAATGCTTCATCAACATAAGGACAAGTCCCAGGTTTGTAAATCGGATACTCATCATCCCTCACCCATTTTCCACTATACAAATCACATTGTCGATTCACTCCAATCTCACTCTCCCCCACCTTCCCCCCTTCCAGTTTCCACTCTGCAACTCCCTCAGATCCGCCATCAAAATCATCACCAGCGAAGTTGTTGTTATCCTCATCAACATCGGACGCCACCAGGCCATTTTCGGACATGCGTTTTTCATCATCTGGGTCGCTTAAAGATCCGTTTTTGCTACCTGGGGTTGTCTCAGTTTCGCCAGACCCTTCGGTTACAACGACACTCTGAGTGTCGGTTGTGGGATCTGGGGGTAGAGACGAATTGGGATCCGAGTAAGGAGAGAGTGTGGGCTCGAGAGCTCGTTTGCTGAAGAGGAAGATGCTCAGAAGAAAAAGCAGGAGGAAGAAGATGATGCTCAATGTGTATCTATGGTTCCTTTCCTTGAGCTGCGAAGATGCCATCTATCGTTTTGTGTGCCCAAAGATCACTGCTTCCTTCCACATCTATCTTTGCTTCTTTAATTCTGGGACATTCCCAATTGACCTACCTAAATGATTTGTGCGTTCTCTCTCTAACTTTGTTGTTTCCAAAATGCCCTCCAACCTTATATTTATAACTTGTCCCTTTCAAAACATATTACTTAACTTTACTTGAACAGTTGAACTTAAAACTGCAAATCCAAGAATTGGGATACATAATCCTCAGAGGGGCTTGCTAAAGACGCATGAAAAAGAATGGCGAGATGGCGAAGAAGCTCTTCTAGCTAGCAAAAAGACCGCCTGAAATGAATGCCTGAGGTGAGATTACAACAACAGCTGATGATGAGATGAAGCCAAGCCGGAACTTGTCAGTTGTCTTCGCCATCTCTAGCATTTGAAAAATCCTGGACCAGCTCGGTCTAGAAGCTCTTTTCCAGCATCTTTCCCCATCGAAATCATATCCTCGTAAGTGTACAGACCGCTTCTCGATGTCTCCAGCACTGTTGATAACCCAAAGCAATGAGCAACTGAAAAAATTAACCATTTTATCTAACTCAGTATACCTTTGGTTCCATCAGGTGAAGCCACCAGTCCCTTGAAAATGCAGTTCCCTAGCTGATCGCGGCTTGCGTAACCTGCGATGGGGGTACGGCAGGATCCGTCAAGCGCCTCGAGGAACGCTCTTTCGCAGGAAACTGCTAGTCTGGTGTCTTCGTGATTTAAGGAAGCAATGTAATTGGCCTAAAACAGAAAGAAAATGTCATCAAGGATTTTTTTTAGCTTCACAAAACAGCGGTTTCTAATAGAGTTGCTTACCATCGTGTCATCGTCGCTTCGACAAGCAATTCCAATAGCGCCTTGAGCAACAGCAGGCAGCATTTCATCGAGTGAAAGGATGGACGCGACGTTCTCTGTCATATCTAACCGCTTCAAGCCTGCTAATGCCAGTAGCGTCGCTTGGACCACCTTTTCGTTCAGTTTTCTAAGCCTCGTCTGGACATTTCCTCTGAAATTCTCCAAAACCTGGATGAGAAGGATATCGGAGTAAACGATTTGGTAACATTGGAGGAAGAAGCTTATAAAATTCACTTACGCTGAGTTGTGGATATCTGTGAAGTATTTGAGACTTTCGTCTGAGGGAAGCTGTGCCAATAACACTGCCAGCAGGGAGATCAGCCAGCGACGCAGCAGTCAGGGATATGAATGCATCTCTGACATCCTCGCGCGGAAGGTTGCAAGGCAAGATCATTTTGTCCGGTAAATAAGTAGGAACATCCTTCATGGAATGCACAGCAATGTCTATGTCACAGTTCAACAGAGCTTCATCAATTTCCTTGGTAAATAATCCCTTTCCGCCAATATCAGCAAGAGGCTGGCTCAGTATATTATCGCCTGTTGTCTTGATCACTATAATCTCTATGGCCCCTTCTGCGGCTAAATCTGGATGGGACGCCTTGAGTTTCGCCTGCGTTTCATGAGCCTGCGCCAGGGCTAAAGGACTGCAACACAAATCAAATGGCCAAAAACTCAGTAATTTTGGACAAGGTCTATCTCAATTCTCAAGATGTTCAGGCTAAAAACCAAAGCTTTGCAGCAAAACACATATGTTTTTAGTACCAGTTAGAAGCAGCAGAATGCGACAAGGTACGAGGATTGAACTACAAACCCTAATTTTCAATCAGAGCTCAAACCCTAATTTTCAAGATTCGCAGGGATGGAGTCGAATTCTCTAACTACAAATGAGCACCATGAAAACCCAGATCTCAGAATCAAGGAAAGTGGGAAAGGAGAAACCTTTACCTTCCTCTGGTGCCAATCCTGATTAGGGCAACTTTCTTCTGGTGCTCCACAGCAAGGGAAGCACTTGTAACAAAAACCCTTCTGTTGACTGATTGAGACTTCAAATTGGAGAAGGTGGATTGAGCGGAGCGGATGGAGGAAGGGCTGAGGGTCTGGTTCAGGGAAATGGTAGCCATTGTAGAAGGGGATTGCAGGAGAAGATGGGGTTTAGGGATTTCTAGGAATTTTGATGGAAATGGATAGATTTGCAGATGATGTTCTTGTCAGTTATGGATGACCCAATCATCTCTAAGATAATACTTTCCTGTTTTTTTTATAAAGAAAATCAAAATTGATGGAGAATGAAAAACTTGCTCTGTCAAGAATAACAGTAAAAAATCTGTTACAGGGGAGCTCAATGTAGCTGAAAGATACAGAGTAAAATTGGAGGCTCTGGCTGGGTTGAAGACAAACATTCAGTAGCCATTTGGGCAAGGGAAGGTGAGGCAAAAACATCACAGAGATGGGATTTTGAGCTTCTTTGGTCGTTTAACACCTGGGCTCTTGACTCCTTTGCGCAGCTTCTTCCCTGAACTGCTCCGCTTTAATTTTTTGGACTGGGAGGATGAGTCTCTGATAGGACCGGGGGACACACCTTTTTTTAGCGCACTGCCTCTAGGAGTCACAGATGGTGGTATTCTCACGCTTTGGGGAGGTAAGGGGGTCTGGGGCTTCCAGACCAGATTGTTTTTCATGGAAAATCGAACTTTCTTCTCACTCTTGTCTCCATCATTTGTAGCAGCAGCATCTCCTCCTCCCTCTTTGTCTGCATTATTTGTATCCGTACTTTTTGATCTCTTTCTTTTCTTTTTTGTAACATGGAGGGAATCATCAACTTGAAGGGTTTCGAGCACACTTGCACCGTTATCCTCCAAGCCAGCTTCAGCTGCAACCTTTTCAAATTGCATTTGAAGGTTAGACAGCACTGCCTCGTTAAGAGTTATGGTGTCCACATCATCTGAGTTCTCACCAGCCGTGGCTGATAAATCCCTGTCATCCTCAACGCCCGCAATATCTTCCTCCACCGCATTTGCAATTTTCATCTTCTTTTTCTTTTTCAGCTTTTGTTTCATGGCCTTCCTTTCCTTCTTTGACAGCTTACCTTCGGAAATGCCATTAGAAGCAACAGCCACCACATCTTGATCCCCCATACGATCAGATTCTCCCCCTTCGCCGTCATCAATACTCATCGCAACCAACCTCGGAACCTCATCCACAACATCACTCTTAACCTCAGGAGCATGTATCTCAATACCCAAAGACTTCAAATCCCTCTCTAACTTCCCAAACTCATTACTCAAAGCAAACAACACTTTCCGATTCCCCTGAACACAATTCACAGAAGACCCCAACTCAAACAGCTTGCTAGCAAAGTCCAACTTCAACCCAATGATACCAAAACTAACCCCATCACTCTCACAAACACCCTCCTCCCCATCCTTTCCTACTTTCTTAATCTTTAAATAGCTCTCGGCAGCTTTGGCCAATACATCAAACACACTAGACTTAATCTTACTCACCAATATCTTATCAGTAGTCTTCCCTAAAATACTAACAAAAGGCTGCATCAACACATCCACCACCTCAATTTTCACAGGCCAGAATGGCTTCAATTCCTCAACATACAAACTCGCAACATGATAATTAACACCATTTCCCAAAAACTTATCATCAGCCAACAACGTACCTTGCTCCAACACACACACAAGCTTCCCGCACAGCTCCAAATCCCAACCATTCCTTCTCATCAACTCAAACAGCTTACTCACAAACCTTCGAATCAGAAGATAAAACTTCTCCAACCTCAACGAATCGATTCCCGCCCACTCCCTTCGCATCGTCAGTAAGAACACATTAAAATAATGAATCGACACCGGAAGATCCAATTCTAACAGCAGCGATGTAAGCCGCTCGATGAGCTCGGACTGAGCTGGAAACTTGTCGGCGTGCCAGACGCAGTAGAATAGACCTTTCCAGATCTTCTTCATGTCGTCGTCGGCGACTTTGGACTGGCGCGGAAGCCATTTTTGGAGGAGTCGGAGAGCTCTGTCTCGAGCCGGCTTGCTGCATGAAGCTAAGGATTTGATTAGGGCCTTCCCGGCGGCGGAGTCGCTGCTGTCGATCTCCATCGGAGGGTTTCGATTTGCAGAGATGCAGCGAATTTGGAGCTTGGGATGAAACCCTAACGATGGGATGATGCACCAGTTTACATGGACGTTTGCTGGCTTGTTGAATATTGGGCTGGGCCCTGAAATTGTATAAGCCATTGTAATGGGCCGGCCCAATATCAATATTTACCGCTCATATATCGAGACGACGTCGTTTTAGGACTAGAATAGGCCCAATGTTGTCGGGCCCAATTTCTAAAAAGCCGTTAATATCGGCCCAATAGGCTCAACCACAAGACCATGATTAAATTGGCGGGAGAATACCTGACCACAAACATGTCATCTGACTTGAATCTTTCTAGGGTTAGGGTTTGGTTCTCCACCGAGCTTACAGATTGGCGTGGCGATTAGATTGGATTGATTTATGTAAATTTGTGCGCATTTTGACCTAATTGAGTTTCCTGTCATCCGAGGGTTTTCAATTGGAGCGAATTTTCTTCAAGAAGGAAGTTTCTTGGTAGACATTTTCTCAGCTTCGGAGCCGGTTTCAGGCAGAAGCATTGCGCTGGTAAATCAGCTTTACTTACTGTTGTTCGTCACTTCATCTTTCCGCGTATGTGTTTTTTTAATAGTGCAAAATAATGACTGGTACTTGTTGTCTAAGAAATGAAGCCAAGTTTCAAAATTATTGATGTCAGTGAAAAATAGGATATTGCATTTTCTGGGACTTTAAAACATCCCATTACTTGAAAGCATACAGATTTATCATTTAACAAGAAGTTGGAAAATATAAGAAACGGAAAAAATGTGCAGTTGGTGATATACACTTGCTTTATGTCACACTGCTGAGCTTTTGCCTTGAAACAATTTTCTTAAGCTTGTTGCTTGTCATACGGTGTAGTGCTGTTGGATTGTGTCGATGTCCAAGTTCTTTAGCTTCACTACTGACTCAACATGCCCCTTGAGTGTGTGCAGCTCCCGAAGCCTGGAATGATTCAGGAGAAATCAGTATACATTGTTTATGTTAGATTGAAATGGAACTCGGGGAGGCTGGGGTTGATGGATGGATGGCTTACCTAGCAACCTCGGCACGCCTCTTGGCCTGCTCAGCAATCTCAGACAGCTCTCTGTAGCTACCCTTCTCATGGAAGATACCAGAAGCCTCTGGTGGCTGAAGTCCGTGAAGGGTTCTTTGAGCAGTAGCCCATTGAGCCTCCCTCTCCCCTTTTCCGTAATCTTTCTTGGTGGTGAAGGCAGTCTATTTTACAGATAAAAATAATTATCAGGCAGGATTCAGGAGAGAGCTAACATGCTACTGGGTGCACTGCATAGTGACAAGATTGTCGGGAATTATGCAGTTGAAGTACCTTGTTGTCGAACAAGTTGTTCCATGCCTTTCCACTTAAGGCGTAACGAGTTCCAAACTTGAATATATCGAGAGGGAAGTAGAAAACGACACTGTAAATCCAGATGACACCAGCCCAGCCCCAGCCAACTCCCTGAATCCTAGCAAAACCCCAGTGGGCATATACAGCAACAAGGGTAGCAATCTGCAGGAGTCGAAATTTGTGCAGGGTTAAACCATTGAGCACCGAAACAGACAATCAAGGAGAAGTCTCAACTGGAGCTAAGCAGATACTTACCAACTGAGCAATTAGGAAGGCACCAAGAAGTAGCATCCCTGGACGTTCAACGAAGGACCAGCTGCGTGATCTTGTGACAAAGATCAATGCTTGGCTCACAATACTGACTTGCAGGTACAATGCAGCCATCATCTCTTCCTCATTGTCCCTGATGTGTCTCACACCGAATTTTTCCTGCACAAGCAAGATAGAACAACGTTGTTAATTCCTCGGATATGTCTTCATTCTGAGTTCTTGCACAGGAAAAGAAATGTGTTCTAACAAATGAGTCACTCACTGGGAAGAAGTCAGTGTCCTTCACAATCCAGAAAAAGATGACTGTCATCAAAGCCAAGTAGCCTCCAAGAACAACACCAGTAGCGAAAATTTCCTTCAACTTCCAACTGTCAGGCATTGGCGATGGCTTCACTCGATCCTTTGAAATTGTCATGATTGTTCCTGAACAATGGAACCAAGGAGTAGTTCAGGAGCCAATCTCATTGAGCTGGCGGATAAGAGTGACTGAGCTGTATATTGAAGTCTTACCGTCGTTCAGGATGGCAATGATCAGAACCATGAATGGGGAGAAGTCAAATTTCCATATCAGAGCAATGAACATGAATCCAAACTGCAAGATTGGACTACATGTTAGAGGCAAGATATTCTCAGAATGTTTTTCTTGTGAAAGTTTCTTAGTATCTACTCACCACTATACGTATGGTGATGGAAACGGCGTAGATCTGCATAGAAAATTCAATGAGACGTCAGAGACTGAGAATGAGAGCCATGCACGGATGGATGGATGGATGTGAAAGAATGTGAGGTAATTACAGTATAATTCTTCATTCTCTGGAAGATAGCCCGACTGGTCAACACAGCACTGATGATAACACTCAGACCAGGCTCCGTGAGGACAATGTCTGAAGCGCCACGGGCAGCGTCAGTGGCATCATCCACTGCAATTCCAATGTCAGCTTTCTTCAAGGCGGGGGCATCATTCACACCATCTCCTGTCATTCCACAAATGTGCTTCATCTCCTGCAACTTCTTCACTATTTCGTACTTGTGTTCTGCGTCAAGAGCGTATATGACTTGGTATGAGAATCGGAATATCAGAAGAAAGTCAGAATCTGTCCGTGTCAGGTTGGAAAAAAAAACTAACCTGGGAAGACTCCGGCGAAACCATCAGCCTTCTCAATAAGCTCTTCAATTGGTATTCCAGCAAGCGCCTCGTCCTTGTGGTTTCCCAACAAGGATGAAGATGGGTACATGTTAGTTCCCATCCCAAGTCTCCTTCCCGTCTCCTTTGCAATAGCAAGCTGATCACCTGATGACGACAGACAGAACGAACAATGGCTGTTAGTATCAGTGAAATGCTGGAGTCGCAGGTTGCCTAACAACATTCCATTGAAAGATTTTTTACCAGTAATCATCTTGACATTCACTCCGAGGTTCAGAGCCTGACGGATAGTTTCTGCACTGTCATGTCTTGGAGGGTCAAAGAGTGGCAGCAGACCAACAAATTGCCATGGTGCTCCAGCGCTGTCTTTAGACTTCTCAGGCACTTCCTGTCGTGCAACAGCCAATGATCTAAGACCGCGGTCAGCATATCTGTCAATGACCGCATGAGCCTTCTTCCTGACATCCTCCTTGCAGTGGCAAAGATCAATGATCTGTTTTTGCCACAACACTTCAGAACCAAACAACAGTGGCATCATTCTTGTTCGAAGAAAATAATTAGAACCAAAAGCAACCGGTTACCTGCTCAGGAGCTCCCTTACTCGCTCTGTGCCACTTTCCTTGGTTGTCGATGTATGTCAAGGCAGTTCTCTTGTCAGTAGGGTTAAATGGCAGAAAATGCACCTCTCTGAGATCAGCTCTTGCCTGCAACATCACAAGTGAGCATTTTGAATAACTTAATTGCTGTTTTTTTTTATTTGCCTTTTCCTTTTTGGGTAACCTTAAAAATGTTTTTACCTCTTTAGGATCAGCCAGCATTCCAACAATGGCAGTATCAATTGCGTCCTGGTTCTCAATTCTTGAAGCTCTAGCAGCAAGCAGAATGACATGGTCTTTCTCAATACCAGCAGTGAAAACTTCAATAAGATTCTTGTCGACGCTGAGTTTGTTAAGCGTCAAGGTTCCAGTCTTGTCACTGCAAAGCACATCCATGCCCGCCATTTCTTCAATGGCAGTCATACGCTTAGTAATGGCGCCTTGCTGCGACAATCTGTGGGATCCAATAGCCATGGTGACAGACAAGACAGTGGGCATGGCAATAGGAATTCCTCCGATCAAAAGGACCAACAGATTGTCAATTCCACTTCTGTACGGCCTTTTCTGAATCGGGTACATGACAATGATCTCAATCACCATTCCAATGGCAATGGAGCAGATGCAGAAGTTCCCAATGGCCGTCAGGACTTTCTGAAAGTGACCAACTTGGTTAGTACTGTCCACAAGATGAGCAGCCTTGCCGAAGAAAGTGTGGACTCCAGTGGCTATGACAACTGCCTCAATCTCTCCTTGCTTGCAAGTTGAGCCTGAGAAGACCTCATCTCCTGGATTTTTAGTCACCGGCAAGGACTCCCCGGTCAACGCTGATTGATCAATCTTTAAAGGATCACCCTCAAGCAGACGAGCGTCAGCTGGCACAATGTCACCGAGCTTAATGCTGATGATATCTCCAGGGACCAAGATTGCAGCATCCTGCTCGCTCCATTTCCCATCTCTGAGCACCTTGGTTTTCGGGGCAAGGCCAGCCATCAGAGCTGCCGCCGCGTTTCCAGCATTGTTTTCCTCGATGAAACTGATGGTGGAGTTGATCACCAGCAGGCATATGATGCCCACAAAGTCCTGCCAATCCGGTGGCTTGCCGCCTCCATTGGCTAGCGCAATGGCCATGATAGCTGCAGCCTCCATGACCCATGATAGAGGATTCCACATGAACCCCAGGAACTTGAGGAACTTGCTCTCCTGGAAAATATCATCAAAAACACTTTTTTTTCAGCAAAATTTTCCAAATGGGTGCTTCAAATTTGTAGCAAGTTCTGACCTTTTTCTCCTCCAGCTTGTTGGGTCCAAAGATCTGAAGCCTGTTGGCTCCTTCTTCCCCACTCAGACCTTCCTTTGTACATTTCAGCTGCTCAAACACTTCATCTATTGGAATCCTCTCCTGCAAATTTCACCCAAATCCTCCTCCATTAAACCTCTCACACACCCAGATCAGCCATCTTCACAAACTTCCTTTCATGATCAAATTTCTTAACAACATCATCATGTCCACATCAACCCACTAACCCATTGTTTCACATATCAAACCCTAAACCCTAAATAATATTTACTCAAAAATAAGTCATCCAATAATTCACTCACAAAAATCTATAAATAGATACAAAAAGATGACAGATCAACTACACATCACATGCTTTGATAAATATTTCCAGATTTTGGATCCACCCTAACTTTCAAAGCAAGTATTTTTTTCCAGGCTTGCAATCATTCACATGAAGCTTCTCAGAACTGATCTCGATTTGGATCTCAAGACCACAATTCCATTTAATCTTAGACACTCTAAACTTATGTATAACAAAGTATGAGATTTTTACCAGATCGACTGTCTCATTCTTGATCTCTTCCAAGCTGATAGCTCCTTTCCCCTCAGCCATGGCTGCTCCTCCGGTAGGCTGCTCACCCCCAGAGTCGCCGGAATAAATGGAGGTAGAGAGAGAAGCGGGCAAGGAGATAAATATTGCTTGGGGAAAAGGAGTGCATGCTGTAGAGGATTATATAGATAAATAAGTGGGAAGCCCCAAGCAGAAGCTTAGGTTGGGGATTCAATGGACTTAAAAACCATTATTGATTTTGATAGCTTTTAAGATGCGAAATCTCACTCGCAGATATATTTATTTAAATGCCAAGAATCATCTTGTTGAAATAATTCTGAGAAGCTGAAAAACATTTATGAAAATGGTTGGGTTGACCAAGATAATGTGCCTTGGGGGTCCAACCCACTCAGTGGATATCATGCCAATCTTTATCGCTTTTCTCTTTCTATACCCTTTCAATCAATAATTTATACATTGTTTTCTTCTATTTTGTTTTATTCTTCATCTTTCACTTCTCACAAACGATTATAAATTTGATAGTTTTTGGTGGACGTGGTCTGGTGGCAAAAAGAACGTCAAATATTTCAGTGATTACGGTTTCATTTCTGATAGGATCAGAACAAAAATTCTAAAGAATTTGAGTTAGAATATGAAAAAAATAAGGATTAAGAGAGAGGTATTCAAACTAGGTGACCGTTGGATTCACCCAACGGTTGATATGCCGTTTTGAGAAACGCAAGGGAAAATTCTGGTGTTGAATCCCACTTGAATGAATCCAAAGCTAAGCCAACTCGAAGCCAACTAAAATAAATAAATAATAGTTTAGTTAAGGACATGTTTGCTGGAGACAACATGCGAAGTGCAACCTTTAACCTGCATAGGAACAAGAACATGTACCTGTCCATACAGCCCTTGCCCTTTTCAATATTTAATTTAATTATTGACCCTTTTATATGTGCCCTTAACTTGTAGATATTGTAAAGTACATAAACATCTCATAAATCGATGCTCGTTTCTGACCTTTTATAGGTTTCTGGACAGAGCATACATATAGAATTTCTTGTAACATAATATCACTTTATAAATATAATTTCAATATTTTTTCACAAACACTAGTTTTTTTCTGCAAAAAGTAACCCCTGAGGCAAGTGAACTCCGGACTGCCGCTCCTACCCCTCAGGGTCAGGCCTATTAATACCAGCTCGAATGCACGAGCGTATCAACTGACTAAACTGTTAACTTAAGGAGAAGTAATTCAATCATCTTCATGTTTATATAAATGCAATATAAATACAATTTAATCTGGCAGTCAATTTTGTTACAAAGGGACGGTATTATTTGGGACACTTGTGTAGGCGACTTGCAATTTGATCATTCATTTCAGTCAACTTTAAATTATTGCAGCTCATAATTAAACCTGCAAATATGAGTATAGTTTGAATCTGGGGAAGGGAATAAGCATGTTAGGGATAATAATTTAGTTAATTAATAACTCTTCATGGCTGTCTCTCTCTCTCTAGGGTTTATAATATTTAGTTTAACTCTCATGACTCTTGGTGACTAATCTAAGATCCATGGTGACGTAATCGAACACGATTAGCTTTAACCAACCTTAGTAAAATGGAGCATGAAATGAGGCACCGGAGAAAATGTTTAGTGCATGATTTAGGGTTTTAAACCCTAAACCCTAGATGCATTCCTGACCTTTTATGGGTCTCTCGATAAAGATAAAACATACATCATTGTATCATAATATCGCTCTATAAATGTAATTTCAATATTTTTTTTCGCAAACACTGTCATCATTTAAACATGACAGTGAACTCATGAGAAAAGTGGACTCCTGAGACGAGTAGGCACCGGACCGCCGCCCCTGCCTACCACCCTTCAGGCCGGGCAGGGTTTAGTATGCGTGCTTATGCAATGACCCACTAGTAAGGCTTTAATTCACTACTGTCCGTATGGAAAGTTAAAAAATCGAAGGTATCTACATAAAAAAAACGATGTTTATGGTTGATTTTTCGACGGTATTTAGAATTTGTAACGGTAATAAGATTAGGGTTTCGATTAAAAATGTTACGTATGCTGATTATTTTATGAGGATGATAACATGTAGCTGTGCTTAAATGATTTTAAACTAGCAAGTTGACAATTAGCAAGTGCTTAGGACAAAATCATATAGCAATAATGCACTATCGATTTCTTAATTATACAAGCTAGTAAACCCTAAATATCAACATTATCTTGCTAGCTACTCATTTTGAGGTGTAACCTAGCAATACACTATATATATATATATATAAATAATAAGAGTGCATAAAATTCGGACTTTAAATTGGGGAGAACATCATAATGTGTTTACAAGTGATGTTCTGATACTCTTAAAAAGTGCATGATTCTCAACTGATGGAGGTCTGAAAATATATGCGGCCAAATGATTGAGGGTGTAGTGGAGTACTTGTAGAACATGGTGAGCTTGAGTTTGTGTGGGCAGATTCTCGGATCTGAGAGTGTTGGACCTGTTTGGTTGGCTGACATGTGCTTGAGGAACATGCTTTGAAACATCATTAATGGTGAAACATTCAACTAGGCAGCATTTGAAGAGCCTGAAAAAATGGTGCATAGGTGATTATTAAGAATATGCTTGTCTAGATGGAAATGGAGGGGACCAAGAGCATTTGAGTTTTATCTTAGGAGAATCCAAGGACAATGCAAGAATCTTTTTTCACTTGAAAAAGTTGTTTCATTTAAATTTAAACCCTAGCTAGCTAGTTGCAAATAATGGTGGAAATTTTGTGTGAAATTGGACTTGCACATGGTGTATCTCAAAACTCAATTATTGAGAAGTGCTTGTATAGGAGGCTTGAGGAGAGAGGCTTGAATAACGGTTTAATTGAACTGAACTTACCTGAATTGATTCGATTGTGTGTTTCTTCTTCCAGGGATGAGCAAGCATTCTGCATATAAAAGATGCAAAATATGCATCCAAATTAGAGACTGAGAATTTCACCAGGTTCACAGATCCACACCAAACTACAAACATGCCACTCTTGTTCAAATTTGGATAACACTCAACATCAATGATAAGGTTTGATTCCTCAATTTAGCAAATTGGGTATGTCACCTCAGACCAGGAAAGTTTTGAGACATGAAAACAAAAAGAATGTACCTTCCAAAAAAACATGTAGGAAGCAGTAGTGGCAGCCTGTCGATTCAGCGCGATTCCAGAGGAAAATTCCCATAAAGGAATGGCCGAATACCTTGAGAAAAACATGGAATAGTCCAGCAAGACCTAGACAGAAGGCAGGAATATATGGAGTGGCAAAGAACAAACTTGTGAGTTACACTGGAATATGTTTGAGCTTTGTTCGGCTTCATTGAATGAAAACAATGCTTTGATCGGAAATATGAATAGGTTGCAGAGTCTCAATGATAGTGAAACCCTTTTGGCCTCAATGACGCCAATAAATTTATCTTGTAAGATGTTCCCAAGCCAAAAATTGGTATCCTAAGGGCAATAATCAAATCATATTACTGCGATGATTCCGCAGTTGGAACAGGAGAAGCTGCAAGATAGTGGAAGGGTGGAAATCAGATAAAGAGATGAAAACATGGACTTGCATTCCAGTGATGAATTTATTCGTAGCTGTACTGAAATCTTAAAACATGATAGATTCAATATTTTATTACCTTTATTGGCAGGTTCATCCTGAGGTTTCATGGCCGGGAACAATAGAACCTCCTGTCAACAGAAACAAAGATGTTGGCGTCAGATATCGATAAAGATGGGATCAAATAATACAGCAGAACCCAATCTGAATATTTTCAATGCTACTAAAAAAGCCAGATGTACTTTGATATTTTGCGAGTCTGTCAATAACATAGTCAGTCGATCAATTCCCAAACCCCAGCCACCGGTAGGCGGTAGCCCGTACTCAAGAGCTGTGCAAAAGGTTTCATCCAAAGCCATGGCCTCATCATCACCAGAATTTCGGTCCTGGAGTTCATATGTTTGAAGTCAGGTAAACACTAAGAAGCAACCAGATACACAACTTTTTTATACCTTGAGCTGATCAGCAAATCTCTGACGTTGAACAACTGGGTCATTCAATTCTGTGTATGCATTGCAAAGCTATCCAAAACGACAGTGTCAAAAACAATACATTAATGAGAAATTATGATTATGTTACACTTTGTATGTGAAAACACACCTCATGCTTGTTGATGAACAGCTCAAATCGTTCTGTAAGGCCTGGTTTTGATCTATGCCACTTGGCCAACGGGCTCATTATCTCTGGATGGTTGATGATGAAAGTAGGATCCACACAAGTTTCCTCAAGAAAGTGACCAACAAGCTGCAAGTACAGAATTCATAATATTAAGGAACAGGTAATCAGGACAATATAGTTGGTTTGACAAGAAGTGACATATAAATCCATAACATCTTCGGTCAGGACGCCAACAAGATATTGTGCAAAAAAAAAAATTAGGCTGCCTGAGTTTTTATAGATATTTTCCTTTATAATTGAGCTAGAACACATTGCGCATAAGAAGATACGGAGCTATATATACAAGAGAGGAAAACAGTAAAACTTACTTTATCCAGAAGGCGAGTTGTGGTTTGGGGAGGTGGACATTTGATATCAAATTTGGCACAAGCATCAATCAAATACTTGGTAGCTTCCTCACTTGCAAGATCCTTGGGAATATTGAGATTTGCTATTCTCTCCAACTCTTCAATCATGTCAATCCTCCTACAACAAAATCAAGCGCCAATATTACTTACTGCAAAAGAAAAAAAAAAGATTTTATCTACTAACTTTCGATCAAAGTTATACAGAATCCACCTGAAAGGAGGTGTGAAATCAATCTCAATTGGGTCTTCCTTTAGTCCATTTGCATGATATTTAATAACATATCCACCGCTAAGTTCCTTGACCATTCCTACAGCACATTCAGTAGAACATTAAAACAACCTTAAAGAGATCAAGAAAATGAAGATGATTATGGCTTAAAAGCAAAAGTACCACTCAACATTTGTTCAGTGAGATCCATTATATCGTTATAATCTGCAAAGGCCATATAAAATTCACATGTAGTGAACTCCGGATTGTGAGTTAAATCAATTCCCTCATTTCGAAATTGCTTTCCTATCTCATAAACACGCTCAAGCCCACCCACGACTAGCTCTTTAAGATAAAGCTCAGGTGCAATGCGCATAAACAGCCTCATGTTCAAGTCATTGTGATGGGTGACAAATGGACGAGCAGCGGCACCTCCTGCAATCATATTCATCATAGGCGTCTCGACCTGAGTAACATAAAAGGGTAAATTGCGAGAAAGAATTACCAAAAATATGACTATTCAAATAATCAAAATACATCTCACCTCCAAGAAATCAAGATCATCTAAAAACTTCCTTACATACGCCAAGACCTTGCGCCTTGTTTTGAAAATTTCTTGAACCTCCACATTCAGCATTAAATCAAGATAACGTTGACGATACCTCGTTTCCTGGAACAAATGAAATTGTTGACCATCAAACTCCATTTATCACATAGAAAACAGATGACATGCCTTTGTAACAAACACATCCGGCAAACAAATATGCGTGCTTGTTCATCTACTACATTAAAATTATAAAGGCCAAACCACAAGTTGGACCCCGTGTAAAATTCTATAGGGTGAGGCACCTCATCAAAGAGCGCTATGGTTAATTAAGCGTCATTAACTCTGAGTACCTCTATTCAGCTATATACAAATCTCACGAAATGCTGCAAGTTAAAAACAAATATTTTACAACAAAAAATATCAAGTCACTATGGAATATTAAATAATAATTATCTAGGGGAAATGAAAAAAAATGGTGAATCTAATATGTATATCTAAAATTAATTTCATGATGCCGGTTTCACAAATAAGAGCTCCAGACTATCTACTGACAATACCTGATCCCTTAATACGTATTTTTCAGGATTCCTAACACTCCCCGGTGTCCATACTTCGGATTTCTGTAAAAGGTTTGCAAACTGATCAGTCTAAAGATCATGATTCATGCATACTGACTAATAAGTAAAAGGAGAGTGAGAATCGTCTTTACACTGGAATTATCAGAGCCAGCAATGGTTTTTTGTCTAGGCATCATGTGGAGACAGTGTGATAAAACAACGAACAATTTAGGAAAGAGACTAAGCTCTCCTCTTTTAGATTTTCCTGAAAGAATAAACAATTGATTTAAATGTGTCTTGGTACTCTAATTCAATAGAGATTTTTACACCATGGAATAAAATTACGAGGGAAAGTAAATGAATCTTAATTAGAAGTGAATGTCATAAATAACTTGCATAAAGAGAAACAACTAGGACTGTAATTTTTCAGTTGCCTGCGATCATTTCATAAATAAAACGTCCTAAGAAAGCTCCCACCCGAAAAAAAAGAACTGTGCATCGCAAATTTTGTTATTGTAAGAATAAGATGAACTTTTAAACTATGTGCTAAATAGTACTAGTTTACGCATCAAAACCTGGATATCCACTAACACCCACAATATCACCACGCTTGACTCCAGCATGAAACCTAGAGAATTCAGCTTCATCAAGCTCAGACGTCCTGACAAGGAAAAACAAATTTTCCATTGAGCAATGTGAACTAATGTTCAGCTATAACAGTTAAAACAAACACAGTTTGCATGAAGCATTCTATATTACAGATAACAAGAACAAAGAAATTCCGCCCATATGCAAAACATACAAGACAAACATACAAAATTAAAATAGGTCCGCACCTTGCATCAGCCATTAATTGTACTTTAGCACCAAGTCCATGCAAGTCATAGAAAAACAACTTTGAAGAAGAAGATCTTTTATTCATGACTCGCCCTGGCAAACAGAGAAAAAAGACAAAAGTAAGGTGTCAGAGGTAATTAAATTAGACAGTATCTTTTCCGGAAGAACAATGGCCAGCATATCTTCCCACCTGCCAAGTGCACAGTTTCATTTTCAAGATGTTCACCATCTATCAAATTCCCATACTTCTTGACATACTGGGGGACCGTCATATCCACGTGAAATTTGTGAGGATAGGGATTTAATCCAGCTTCCTTTTGTGTGGCGAGAACTTTCAATCTATTTTCAAAGTATTGCTGCAAGCCAAAAAGTAAAAACCGCCAACAACTCAAACATTGTGTGCACCCTTAGAAGCTCAAGAAATTGAAAGCACGATTTTGACAAAGAGAAAAGTATACTGTCGGGTCCATATCTTCCTCATCGGCTTCTTGTGTCTTTTTAGGCTGGGCGGCCCCTGCAGCAGCCTACCAAACACAGGAAAAATAAACATCTTGAACGTGTTGATCAATTGTCATTTAAATTTACATTTCTACAAGAATCATACTTGTACAAAGCACCCACCTTTATATCACAACTGGATATAAAATGGCACAAGAACACATCAAAGAAGACTCCTCGGTACTGAAAACACCTAATCAAATTCCACACACAGAAAAAAAAACTAACTAACCTCCTTCTGTCTTTTCTCCTCTTCTTTCTTCAGTCTCTCCTCCTCCTTCTTCTTCATTTTTTCCTCCTTCTTCCTCGCACTGCAATAAAAACCAACCCACATAAAAAAAATACTCGTCTGCCAAACAACCCCAGTGACCAATCGCGCCACCAAAGCGCAGCCTTACTTCTTACTCGGCCCATCTCCGGCACCGACAGATGATGATGTAATCTCCGACATGGAGACACCGGCAGCACTGCGCACTGCAGATTGCTGGTCAACTGAGACGATGATGAAAACCACAAGTCAACACGCAGCTAGGGTTTTTATATACCTATTTCACCAATGTCAAAATATAATTCCAAATACCGACACTACTCTCCTCCTTATCTTCTAATTCCGAAACTACCCCTTCCCGCTGCTCCGAACTGTAATGGAACTGATCGCCGGAGAAGATCCGAAATCGATCAGTTGGGGTGATCAATCGACTGCTGGGAGTGCGAGCGAGGATGGCTTGGCGGGTTAGGTAGACGGAGAAACGGCGAAGTGAAACTCTGGAATGGAGGATGGATTCGGAGAGTCTTCTGGCGGCCCTGAGGGATGAGTTGAGCATCACCGCCGCTGGCGATGGATGCGCGTCGGCGTTGATGGCGGAAATGATGCCTGTGGAATTTCCCGATCGGAAGCTGAGTAACCGATCAACCTCCGCAAAACCCTACCGAGGTTCCCAAATTTAATTTTCAAATTTTGTATAAATTTTCAGAAAAAGGGTAGAAAGTGACACTTCTTAAACTTGTATCATAATATTGTCAAAATCAATACTCAAGGGGCCAAATCTGTATTATTAAACATTACAAACCTTAAACTGCAAAATGAGCAGACACCATCGTTGACCGAAGTCAAACTAACAGCTTCGGGAAGCGTGCGAGCGTGTCTTCTGCTGCTGCTTCTCTCTCCTCTCCGTCTTCGATCTCGAATCTCGCTTTTTTCACAAATGCCGATCGACAGGGAGAACATCCCGCCGCCGGCCATCGGCAAAATCGGGAGGTACACAGTCTTCATAACCCCACCAGCTACGCCCAGTTCGCCATCGCAGCAACACCCAGCTTCGTCCCCCAAACCCCAGTTCGAGCGGAGCCCAGCTGAGAGGGTGACAAAGCTAGCTCCTTTGGCTCCCCCGATTATGTCGCCGCCGATTCGGTCGGAGAAGAAGGCCGCGTGTCAGGATGCGAGTGGCGTTGTTGGGATGTTCTGGAACACTGTTGCCAGAGTTCAGCACGGTATATCTCTGTTTGGATTTGCTTTGTCATTTTTGAGGTTTCTCTGGTTCATCTCTCTTGTCGGAGTAGGGCTCAATCACAAACCCTAGTTGGTTTTCATAGGTCGGTTTAAGAAGAAAAAAAAAGTGTTTTGGAATTCTACATTGACACATTAGAAGAGCTTGTTGGCCGAACTCTGAAAACTCGCGATATATTGAATTATAGAACCATGACTTACAAGTCCGGAATTTAATGGTATATGTGTGGTGTGATACTATGTTTGTATAATCTGTAAGACTATTTTTCGAGGTTTGGTTTGAAGTTGGAGTGAGGTTCATTTAATTAGTTTGGTGGTGTAGCTTGATTAATTTGTCTTATTTTGAATCATGCCGCGGCCTCTAAAATTACTTATAGAGGTAGCCGTGTGCGTTATGTTTGTAATTGACTATGTTAGTTCTAAACCAATAACTCGATTTATATTTCCTCGTGTTTGTGGCGTTGATTAAACGATATGCGTTTGTTTGAATTTTTTTCTTTTTGATTTTGTTGTGTAGCTCATTCGAGTCTGGATGATCATCTCTCTCGTTGGTTTGGGCTGGATCAGTCGAAGTATCAATGGGCGCTTGACGATTATTATCAAAGCAAGGGAATGGTAAGATGCCGTCGTATCCACTTTTAAAGCTTTTCTTAGAACATACTGATTTAGTAAGGTACTATTTTTAGAAGCACATAACTTCTTGTGCTGTTTGACTCAGATGCCAATTTAGACTTATCGCATAATTGAACACTCGCATTTTAGTCCCGCTACGCTACATGATTGGATTTTTTCTCCACAGGCAAAGGATGACATTAAGCTGAAAGGCGTCTCAAGCAAAGTTTAGGCGTATCCGCTACATTTTTTGCAGGTAAACACGCGTTACTTTTCCCATCATGAAAATATTTCCTGCACTACGATACCAAGTTGCGTTTTTTTTTAATAAAAGCTTAATATCTTAAGGTGGGTGTCGTTGATGCTACTCGATAATAGATGGCATGGAAATAGCGATATCGATTCGCTTATATGAACCGAAGAATCTCCTGGCCACAATGTTGTATGTAGTAGCGAAGCTTGTAGCCCACATTGTGTTGTTTACTGCATTATTATGTCTCTCTTGTAACCTTCATGTTGCTTGTACCAAATGTAAAACAATGCTTTTAGCTGGCCTTGAATCTAGCCTTGTTGATCAAATTCAGTAATTCATTTCTTTCTTTAACTGTCATTTCTTAATGTCGTATTTTGAACAAACCGTAATTTTTTTTAACAAAATTATTTATTTTTGTGAATTTTAGTTTAGTTCTGTTCGATTGATAGCATGCTTTGATCTCTCATTTGTAACTGTCTCTTTTTGAGTTATAAGAATGAATATATTTTTTTAACTTAGAAAACTCAAAAAAAAATTATTTTTGAAAATAAAATAAAAAATCAGTGATTTTTGAATCTGCCCTAAATTCACAAACCCTAGGGTTTATAAGATTCCTTTCCGGAGCTTCGGAAGTCGTTCTCCCGACGCCATGCACGACCGGGACCGAGACCGAGACAAGGAGCGGAGGCGAGACCGAGTTGACCGGGCTCGTGACAGGCCCCGGGACAAGGACGAGCTGGATCGAAAACGGGCCAGAGCCGCCGACGACGACGAGCGAGATCGCAAACGGACCCGAGCCGATGACGAAGAGCGAGTTCGGGACAAGGAGAGGGATGAAAGAGGCCGAGAACGCGTTAGTGAGAGAGATACGGACAGGGAGAGGGACCGAGATAGTGTGCGGAAGCGAACTCGCTCGCCTGAGCGAGTTCGGAGTCGCAACGCTCGGTCTCCGGATCGGCATAGGTCGATTCGGCGGCATAGAGGGCGGACGCCGTCGCCTGAAGTGCAGAGGAAGCGGCACCGGCTGGAGGAGGAGGAGAAGAGGGGGAGGAGTAGAGAGACTGCAAATGTGGCGGCGACAGAGCTCAAGGACCAGAAGAAGAAGGATGGTGGAGAAGAGGGCGTTGAGGAGATGGATGCTGATGAGGTTGAGATGATGAAGATGATGGGTATTCCTGTTGGTTTTGATTCTACCAAAGGGAAGCCGGTGCCTGGTGCGGATGTTAGTGGACTCAGGACTGTGTCCAAGAGGCAGCCGCGGCAGTATATGAATAGAAGGGGAGGGTTTAATCGGCCTCTGCCTGCTGAGAAGAATCGGTAGATGTTTGTAGCTTTGCAAAAGGTATGATTTTTAGCTTTCAGTCGTAGGCTCTGAATTTGCGCTGGATCATCTTGTTGTGACTTGTGAATGTTTATCTAATTCTAATGGTTGCTTGTTCTAACTTGATGTCTGTTCTTCACATAGTGAATGAAAGAAATCATAACATTGGCGAATTTGGTGTATGTTTGAGACCTTGTCATTTATTTTGTCAAATGTTAAGAGATGTACAATTTGGTGGTGGAAATTTGTAGGTCAAATCCAGTTTATATTTTGTAGTAATTATCAGTACAAAATATTTTTACCCATGATAGGAGTTCATTATCATTTTGTTTTGAGCAGTCGGTTTATATGGTTTGGTTGATATGTTGAGAAGGATATCATATCTTGTTAGGTTTCCATGTCGTTAATCGAACTGGATTTGTGTGTAGCTGTACGATATAAGGTCTTGTTTGTTGGCTTCAGTCGGTATGATTTTGAGGAATATCTAATGTTGCTCGTCGCCCTTCAGACTTTTAGACACAACTTATCTAAGTGTAAGAGACAAACACTGTATCTTTGAAGCAGAGTGTTCGACGTTATATGTTGCTAATGTGAAAGTGGTGGGACCTTGAGATGGCTGGCAGAAATAGGGTGTTATTGTTCAATTCAGAGACTATGTCGCCCTTAAACATTTCCCGTCTTAAGTAGTCTTTTTTTTGAGAATGCTGAAAAGGATCTTTATTTACCTGGTTAGAATAGTTCAACCAGTTCAATTGTAGCATAATGATGAGGGCAGCACTTGGCATGAAACACATACTAATATGATGGTATCTTCTGATCTCATACATTTCATCAACATTTGTGTTTATGCACACAGTGGCCCGATAACATCCATTTGATGCAGCGTTGAATTCTTTTGCAGGTGAAATGTTAGCAGTACGATTACCAACTACATGCACTCTTAAAGAAAATATATCTGCCAGGTTGGCCATCGAGGAGCCGAGACCATGAAAGTCATTATTTCTGAACTCCTGAATGACTTCTTGTGAACATATTCATAACCAAGTACTCTCAAGTCTTCCACTGTGCGGTAATTACTACATTACATATCCTGTAGCACTCTCTCAGCTAGTATGTTATTTCGAAAATGGTAGTTTTTCATGTCTTGCAATGACCATGGATTCAGGTAGAATACACAACCAGTTATTCCATTAAACATTCAGCTCAAGCAATAGCCGCTGCGACCCGTGAGGAGTTTCTTGCCTGTTTTGTTCTAGCAGCAGTTCGAAGGTTGATTGTTCAGATGCAGTGATTGCTGCTTGTAACTTTCTCTTTAAAGTAGCTATACTGGGATGTGACCGACATGAACTGCTTCCCTTTGCTGCCCAAGTGAAAGCCTTACGGTTGTTGTTAGGGTCAAGAGTCCTACAGACTCGCATAACATACCGACTCTTAGAATTACTAAGCTTTATCTGTGACCATATACCGCATAAGGTTTTTTCTACATCAGTTTGATTACTTGCGAGTTGTGAATTACTTGTGAAACATATGTATCGTATTTTTTACAAGAGTAAACAAAATCTAATCTTATGTAATGTAATACCTCACATGCCCGAAAACTTTATTGTTATTATTCTCTCATGCCCAGCCTAAGCTTTGATCAACATATGAATGTGAATGTCATTATGGAGTTTGAGTCCCCTGCAACATTATAATGTCATAAAGTTTTCATGTTATGATGCACTAGAGCAAAAAGGGGAGTCAACAAACAATCAATCATTCACTCATACATACTAGCCAAGTTAAGCACACATGAACTCAGTCAGACTCCTAGCTAAGAACTATAGTTGTTTGCAATCTCACCCATTTCATTTCCATCATCACCATAGCTCATGCATCACTTGCATTATTATCATTTTCTATCCCTTCCAGCAATCAAGCAGCACCAACTTTTAACAGATGCTTTTCTAACAGGATGGAAAATTTTCCCACTTGAGCCAGTAACCATAGCATCAGGTAGTCACTTTACTTTTTCCACTTATACCAACTAAATTCATGTCAAGAAAAGTTAAAGTGAAAAAAAGAAGTGAGAACATTTGATAGAGAACACCAAAAGTTGAGCTACAGATAGTAACCTGTAAGTCTGACTTTAGCATGAGATGATTGTCATTTCTCATCTCCCCCTCCTTTTTTTTATCCAGCTGCCATAAGTTAAAACAATTTACTGCATTACTCTGTTTGACACCAAAAGCTTGAGCTAGCTGTGAATTTATTAGATGACTGAAAGCTTGATGCCTGAGCCTCAGAGCTGGGCTCATTCTATGCCAAAAATTGGTGTCTGGAACACTGATACACTTGGCTTTCCAGACTGATATTGATGCAGATTTGGTGCAACCCAGTTGCTGATTCCATTGCCACTGCTGCTGGCATGTTCATGAGTCCCAACACCACTGCTGCTGCTAGTCATTGTCATTGATATTGGTGTAGCATAAGGAATCATGTTGGTGCTAGTTCCAACACTGCCTGGCTCAGAACCTCCTGCCATTGATGATCCATTTTCACAGTAAATGTTCATGTTGTTTGTGTACTGTGGCTCTGTTGCTGTTGAGTTATTTGAATGGAAGTAGCTGTTGATGAGATGGATGTTGCTGTTGGGGCTTGGGGTTGCCAGGGTGATTTGGTTGTTGCAGTATCCTAGGATAGCAGGCCAGTAATTTGGAGCTGGGTCCGGCTTCAGGGGTAATGCAAAGTTGAGGTTGGAGCTCATGGGTTGAGGTTGGTGGGGTGGAGCGAAGCTTACAGATGAATCTGAGATGTCATGGTCATTTTCTGATCGGCCATCAGAGATCGAGTCGGAAGAAGTTTTGGGCTTGTTAGCCATTCCACCAATGGGGAGGTTGCTGTTTGCTATGCTCTTCACGTCGTAGCGACTCATGTCAAAGTTGGTAACTGCATTTAGGCCTCTGAATTTTATTGCCGCAATGTCATATGCCTCTGCTGCTTCTTCCTGGGTACCTGTCAGAAGATCAAATGTCTCAACTTGTGAATCGACATGCCTATTTAAGGAGCTCTAGTAGGTAAAACTAGAGAGTTACTAACTGAATGTTCCCAGATAGAGATCCTTGTTCCCAGCTACTCTTCCGATCCGTGCTTGCCATCTACCATGCTGATGATGCCTAATAAATATTGATACAGGAGTGAGCATACTCACTGAATCAGGCACAAGTCCTTACTTTGTAATTACATTGCTTTGTAATAATGTGAAGGCAAAAAGTGATTATTTGCTGTGTACAATTTACACACCTTGTGACGCCTCTATATATTGAAGCTCCTCTGGAGAAGCCACTACTTCTCCTGTTAACAACATAAAAAAAAACAATTAACATATAGCAACTTTAGAGAATGCACAAGCAGCAGCCTTGGTACCTTCTCAGTGAAGCAACAAACTCCTGCCTGGTCATGTTCTTCATCTCTTCTAGTTCCCTCTCATAATTACCAATCTTCATAATAAAACAACATTGATATAACAAACACAATTCAAGGCACTAACATTCTACCTAAACAAAAGAACACTGTACGGGATAAACTGAAAATACGCTCACCGGAAAGTTGGTGGTGGTTGTCGGACCCCAGTACTTGAGAGCAGCCAGATCATAGGCTCGAGCTGCTTTGTCCTCCTTATCATACCCTCCTGCAAATCAAGCACATATCAAAATGATAGTAAAAAACATTAATTATTCATTTGATTCAATCAAAGTAGAAATGTGTTCTCTAAGGTAATCAATAAATAGTCTTGCTACCAATATTCAAATACCAACCTTACAAAGACTGCAGTACTTGAATTTAATACAATGAAAGGAAAGAATAATATCTAACTCTATATCTCGGAACCCCAAACTATGACTATTGACTGATGATGATATCAAACACATGCAACAAAGCACAAACCATGTAAACCTACTTGTCACAAATAATGTAGCAACAAAAGAACTCACCCAAATAAACTGAAAGTCCACAATCATCAAATGGTGCAATTTCCAGCATCAGTAACCAAGTGCCACGGCCACCAATATACCCATTCAAAAAAATCAAACATCTTTAGCGACATTACAAACCCAAAATCAGAAATTCAAATGCTTCATTCAAACCCACGCAAATTTACCAGATCAAATCTCCACCATCCATCTCCAATCACAACACTCGTAATACTACATGAAAAATAAAATAAAATCACCTTGTCTTCCTTTTCGACTCTGCCCTTCTCGTCTGCAACTGTTGTCCCAAAGATGCGCTTCGTACCGGCCCGTCCATCTATGTCTGCACCACCACCACACTTACCGATTCATCCTCATTAAATTATAATTAAATATTAAATAAATGTTGATTAATTATTTACCGAGTGACGCCGCGGAAGACGGAGGTGCGTTGTCCGAACGACTCGATGGTCTTCTTCGCCGCCGGCTGCTGCACCGCGACCAGCTGCTGCTGATCGCGACTCTCACCACCACTTCCGACGCCGTTACCGTTGTTTTGAAGTGCGAAGAAACTCGAAGCGATCCTCTTCATCTCCAAACCCTCTTCATAAATCTGCTGCTGCTCCTGATGATGATGATGATGAAACTGTTGCTTGTTACTCACCGTCCGTGAACCGACCCCGACGCCGTTGTTGTTGGATCCAGACGACGCTCCTAAAAAATCCTCCAGCTTCGGCTCCTCTCCTCCCAGCATCATCGACAGCTCCGCTCCATCCTCCTCCCCTCCCTCTCCTACACAACAAACTTCCAATATAAAAAACAATAACTCTTACAACCGCATCGTCGCTTCTCGAGATGCGTACCAGCAGCGGCGGATGAGGTCTGAAATAGCGACATACTTGAGTTGCACAGCGTGAAGCCCAACCAGTTGCTTCCATGCTCGTGATCGCCGCTATGCATCGCGGTGCGAGAAACTACTCGATCGGCGAGGAAGAATCGCGAATCGAGAAAAATGCAGAAGAGATATTTCACTTCAAGACGAAGAAGAGTTGCAGAGAGATATAGAGAAGAAGAGGAGTGTGCGCGATAATCGAGGTCTGTAGTGTGTGCTGAGGAACGCCACAACGACGCCGTTTTACAAGATGTGGGATTTGATAGGACCAATGTGGCGGTGTGCATATTATTTATTTATTTACTCCTGCATTAAATTATCTTCATTTAAATTTCATATTCGATTTAGATTTATTCATCATTTATTTTGAATTTTGTTACATAGTTTATTTAAAAGCCAGGCGAAGACCCGTGACCTACTTGGATTTATTTATTTTTATATTTTATTTTATCATATGAGTGAAGTGAGATGTATGCTGTTTTTTGAATTAAAATCGAACTGAAATATATATTTATTTTAAATAACTGAAACTAACCGAATTGATCAGATTTGAACCAAGATTAATGTGTGAAAATAAATACTTTAATAAATAAATTAAATAAAAATTATTTATAAATACATAAAATAAATTACAACTAATCGAGTTGATCCACGTCACTTCCTTCATCCAACAAGAAGTTAACGTGTGAAAATTTGAAGGTTTTCACCAATCTTTTTGACTTGGTAATTTATAGGCGAGAGTTACTTGTAATTGAGATGGGAATTGAACTTGGGACATTGTTGGCTACAAATACCAAGAGTATAAAGAAACCTCGGATTTCGACAATGAATGTCAGCATTTTAGCCAATCGGAGGAACTACGGAAACTGATGAAGAAAGTCTCATCGTTCCCTCATTTTCTGTATTGCATTAAGTGCACGAGAGCGCAATATAATCGAGAGGAATTCGCAAAAATTATTTATAAGTAATTTTTACTCTTTACAATTTAAAATTTTCATTAGTAGTAAAAGACAGTTGAAACAGACGAAACTTTAGGCTACTGTCCCTAAACCAACTGCGAGCCGTCAACCAAGGACAAAGACCTTAACATCTCAAAAACCCTCAAATCCCCATTATTGAATATTCCTTCCATCTTAATTTTTGTCAACAATGAGCAGCCCGAGTGAATGGGGAAGCAGATTATATTGTTTAATGTCACAAGTTAAAATCATTTGCTTAATACTTTAAAGTTAAAATACTTTAATTCGATCAATCTGAATTATACTGTAATGGTATTATCGCATCCGATTCACGTAGTTTCAGATTATCAGTGCGTGCATGCAATCCATCCTGAGAAATAAATACTATCAAGTGCCCATCCAGCTTTGCAACCTACACATGAAACTAGCCAGGTCTCTGGTACAGCATGAAATCAATACTGCGCGTCAAATGCAGGTATTAGTTTCCAATATCATATTCAAAGAATTTGGAACGTGTAAAATATAAAACAATTTTATACGAGAGATATGTGTCACCATTGACTTTAGGATTTAGGGGCTAATCGCTTCTAATAGCGACTAGGGTTCGATTCCTGATGGGACCAGAGCAGGGACTCTGGTGGGGGGTTTAAAAAAAAAAAATTCGATTCTAAATTGGATTTTATTTGTTGTTAGAATGTTCGACAAGTCGAGTCAATCCAAACGATTTACGAATCAAAGCATGCATTCAAAATTTGATTGCGAGACATGACGTGATCGGATGGTTAGAAATGATTTGATTGCATTTTAAGTGTAAAAAAATATTAAAAAATAAAAGATAAAGTCTTAAAATATCTAACCAGAAACCACGGAGGCTAACCAACCAGGGTTAAACCGGTTTGACCAGTCTAGGTCGGCAGGCGTTGACCCGTTGGTTCAACTTTTCAATTTATTTATTTTTAATTTTGTTATCGTGCGCCGTCCGCACCGTATATAAACCCACCTCTTCAATATTTCACTGAAACGCACCGAAGCATCAAAGAGTCTCTCTCGCTGCCGGCATTTCTCCGAGGCTCTTTCCGATCGATTCCGCGGAGAAATAGCAGGTCGGAGCTTCGTGGATTGGCTACCGACTGGATCAATGGATTCGAGCTACGTGAAGGCATCGGCGCTCGATTTGCTGTCGGCAATTCTGAGCGGGAAAACGGAGCGGTTTAACAAGACTATGGAGGATTATTACTCGGGAGACGCGGCAGTGGTGATGTTGAAGGAGAATCGGGAGGCGTTGATGATTTTGACGACTTCGGTTGCGGTTTTGATCGGGTGCGTTGTGGCGCTCATGTGGCGGAGATCGGGTGGGAAGAAGGTTAAGTCGGTGGAGCAGTTTGTGAAGCCGGTGAAGTACGAGGAGCCAGAGGTTGAAGGGGATGATGGGAGGAAGAAGGTTATCGTGTTTTTTGGTACTCAGACTGGGACTGCGGAAGGATTTGCGAAGGTAATTAGTCTCTTCATCTTATCTTCATCTTGATGCAAACAACTGTCTAAGTCTGTAATCTGTATACGGTTGATTATTAGTAACTGTGCAATTGTTCAGGCGCTGGCGGAGGAGGCGAAAGCTCGATATGATAAAGCTGATTTCAAAGTTGTTGATTTGGTGAGTCTGAGATTCTTACCAACTCATTTCATTTTCTGGAGGTGTATTTCAGATCAATTTTTAACCAACAATAAGCCTTATAATAATAGGATGATTATGCGGCTGAAGATGAAGATTATGAAAAGAAACTTGAGAAAGAAAGCATGGCTTTTTTCTTTTTAGCCACGTGAGTATCAAGTTTTACACGTAGTCTGGTACTTTTTTTTCCTCGAGTCTGAAGCTTACTGTAAGTTGACTGGGTACTGATGTAGATACGGCGATGGAGAGCCAACTGACAATGCCGCCAGGTTTTATAAGTGGTTTGAGGAGGTGAGCGAATTATTTAAATGTTAACTCTTAGGTTAACATTTTAGTTGCCAGTGCTTCCTAGCTTATTGTTGTAATGGATGCAGGGGAAAGAGAGAGGCGAATGGCTTCAGCATTTACAATTCGGGGTGTTTGGTCTGGGGAATAGACAGTATGAGCATTTTAACAAGGTTCGTGTCTAAATTCTGAACTTTTCATTATGTAATAGTACTTAATGTTTGCTGTTCCAACAAAAAAAAATTAGGAAAATCCAGGGATAGATTATTCGACTTCATACGGTGAAGTACATATGCTCAAGAATATGTGGTTTGACATTTTCTTATGTGTATGTTCTTTAAAACAGATAGCAAAGGTAGTGGATGACGGTCTTTTGAAGCATGGTACAAACATTTATCTTCCTTGTATATTATTCTTGTTTCCGTTGTCTAAGTTGTTGTATTTGCAGTTAGCAACTTAGCATTACCTATGATTAATTTGCTTGGACTAGACTATAATTTTCTGTTCAGCAGATTAGTGATTGGTTTGTTAAAATTTTCTTCATGAAGGTGGGAAGCGCCTTGTCCCTGTTGGTCTTGGAGACGACGACAAGTGCATTGAAGATGACTTCAATTCTTGGTATCGGCTAATCTACCTCAGCATTTCAACCTGCCACTCATTGATACAATTTCATAAATTTGATGGAAACACTTATCTCACTGAGATTCTGTTGTTCACATGCAGGAAGGAACTTGTGTGGTCTGAGTTGGATCAGTTGCTTCGAAATGATGATGATAAAACAAACTCCACATCCACTCCATATACTGCAGCCATTATGGAATATCGGGTAGTGATACTGGACTCTAACAGTGTGTCACTTTTGGATAAGAGCTGGGGTGAAGCAAATCACCTCACAGCTTATGATGCTCAGAATCCATGCAGGTATCAAATTTCAAAACTTCTACAGGTTCACATGTTGATGTGCTATCTATTCTATTACTTGGCTCTAATTTTCTTTCTGTGTGGGTATAGAGCTCTCGTGGCAACAAGAAAGGAGCTTCACACCCCTGCATCTGATAGGTCTTGCACTCATTTGGAATTTGACATTTCTGGCACTGGACTGCGGTAAGTCACTTCAGTGTTATCACATTCGATATTTTGTGTTTTGCATATCTAAAGAAAATAAAAGGAGCACTAGAGGCGGCAATATGGTTATTCTGAATTCTTCAACTCTTTCTTCAGCTATGATACTGGAGACCACGTAGGTGTTCATTGTGAAAACCTAATTGAAGTGGTTGAGGAGGCTGAAAGATTATTAGGGTGGTCACCAGATACTTACTTTTCTATTCACACTGAGACTGAGGATGGTACACCACTAACCACAAGCTCCTTGCCACCTCCATTCCCACCTTCAACCATAAGAACAGCATTGACTAAATATGCAGATCTTTTGTGCACTCCTAAAAAGGTTATTGAGTGTTTTGTGTCAAACTATATCGAGGAAGATAGGTAAGTATTTGTTCTCACTCCACATTTGATGTGTTTACTTTTCAGTCGGCTTTACTTGCCTTAGCAACTCATGCTTTGAATCCGAGTGAGGCCAATCGTTTGAGATACCTAGCATCTCCTGCTGGAAAGGTTTGGGCCTCTCTTTAATCATATTTAGATTCAGTTCTAAGCTGTTTCATGCGTAATAATTTCATGGTCAATATGGTTGTTTACAGGATGAATACACACAATGGATTGTTGCTAGTCAAAGGAGTCTTCTTGAGGTTTTGGCTGAATTTCCCTCAGTGAATCCTCCAATAGGAGTTTTCTTTGCTTCAGTTGCCCCTCGGCTGCAGCCCAGATATTACTCGATATCATCTTCGCCAAAGTAACTTTTCTTCATTTTCTTTCAACCTGATTGTTACTGTTGCTACTTTAGTCTGCTTCTATTGGAATGTGCTTAGCTGCACCTTTGGGCTGTGTGCCAGAGATAAGTAACAATATGCCATGTAGAATTAGTGTATAAAGCTACAAAAGCAATTAGCGTTCATCTTCTGTACTTAGATGGTCAAGCTGAATAATCTTTCTCATTAATCGTGTACATCAAGAGTTTGATCTTGTAGTGTTTTGTATAGTATCTACGCTTTATTCATTTTTATTCTATAGGCATGGCATAAATGTCTCCTCTTCGGTCAGCTGCATCGAAGCTAAATTCACGATTTTCTTTGCAGGATTGCTTCATCTAGGATTCATGTTACTTGCTCATTAGTGAATGATACAACAAAAACAGGACGAGTCCATAAAGGCATCTGCTCAACATGGATGAAGGTCTACTTATAAACCCTTTTTTAATGACTTGAATCCTTTTCTTCTTCTTGTTGATTATTTTGGTCATCTGAAGAAGGAGATATAAGCATATATTTGCTTTATCCTTTCTATGTTTACCAGCTTGTGGAATTGTTCTATGTGTTCTCTCTCAAGTTAATGGGTTTCTAGTAGTATAGATGGAGGCACTCGCTGCCTAAATGTAGTTGTGGCTGATCAAAATGTGTCCTTTAACAAATTAGTTAAAATTTTAGTTTCTGATAATTCCATCTTATTTCATTCAGAATGCTGTGCCACAAACAGAAAGCAACAATTGCAGCTGGGCTCCCATTTTTGTCAGGCAATCTAACTTCAAGCTCCCAGCGGACACTTCAGTGCCTATCATTATGATTGGCCCTGGCACTGGATTGGCTCCCTTTAGGGGTTTCTTGCAGGTTAGACCTACAGTTTGGCATGTGGTTGCTCCGCACTCTCTATAACCTGTACTTCTGCCCAACTACTTTCCCTTTGCACTTTCTTAGGAAAGATTAGCCCTCAAGAATGCTGGATCAGAGTTGGGACCTTCTGTATTGTTTTTTGGATGCAGGAATCGTGAAATGGTAACGAGTTTAATTTTTAATTGTGCTGCATATGGTGATACTGGCTATTAGTGCTTTGGTCCAAATGAAAGTACTATGGTGATCATACAGGACTATATTTATGAAGATGAGCTGAACAACTTCATTGACAATGGTGCGCTTTCTGAACTGGTTGTTGCTTTTTCTCGTGAAGGGGCCACCAAGCAGTATGTCCAGCATAAAATGATAGACAAGGTATGTGTGTTGGGTGTATACTACTTTCAAATATCAACGAGTAACGAACATGCTTCTTTTTACATGGGCAGGCTTGCTATATCTGGAACATGATCTCACAGGGCGGATACTTATATGTTTGTGGAGATGCCAAGGGCATGGCAAAGGATGTCCACAGAACTCTTCACACAATCATCCAAGAGCAGGTGCGTACCAAAAAAATGCTAAGCATCACTAAACAGTCATTGGCCTAATTATTAGCTCATTAACACATAATTAACACATGCTGCAGGGAACTATGGATGCTTCTCAGGCTGAGAGTGTGATAAAGAATATGCAAACAACAGGGAGATACTTGCGCGATGTTTGGTGATAGTTGTGAGGACGAAGTTAGGGCCACATTTTTTATTCATATAGGTTGAATAACTGGGAAGTCAATTTGCAGTTTCATGTAGTTTGTAGAGTGGTGAAATTATTGATAAACTATACTCAATTATACAACTCTTGCATCTTTTAGCTCTCCTATATATCAAAGGAATGACTAATGCAGAATGGGTAAAATATAGTAATAGGTAATTCTATTTCAGAATGGTGAACACGCATGTCTAACCAGAACGACATTACACTGTAACAGAATTGATCATCAGACTCGTTGTTAGAAGCAAACTACAACCTACTCCTCAGTCTGCATCTTCTATATCTTCATCCTCTGGCACTCCCCGTAAGTAGAGGACATTGTTACACCTACACACATGGCAAGTGGTTAGACTTTTTTAATAATCCGCAAAGCACCCTATTCATTTGGTGCTTGTTAATACTATGACCTGCTCATGATTCAGGGTCCACCACATGTCTCATAAACTCCCCCCAATTCTCACTAACTCCTTTTGGACACTATAACAGTATACGCACCTTTGAGCTTACTTCCTGGCATCTAAAAGTACCCTCGCGTATAGATTAATAGGTACCAGCCACCTTATTTAAAATACATTGTGTCTACCCTCAAACTACTATTTGTGTTGTCGGATGAAAGTATGCAATTTGCATATCAAACAAGCAAGTAATTCTTACGAGATGTATACCAACCTGATAAGAGTCTCTCCAAGATTTCCAGTGAACTGCCCATCAACATACTCCTCTGTGTTCGCAAGCTACAAATTAAGATGCATAATCAAACCTTCTGCCAGATACATATAACTACTCAATCACAAAGCACACTTCTACTCAATTGAGTAGGTAGCTAACCACCGGTGCATTCTAAATTCCATCAACAACTCACTATTGAGGTAGAACAATTAATCTCTTTATGCCGTGCTAGCTATATCCATCATAACCAACAAACTACCTAGAACTTCTATAAGCTAAGCAAAATCGACAAGCCAAATTTCCCTCGCATTAGCAAACTATGCTAATCTACCACAGCATCATCGATCATGGATGTTCTACTAACGAATCTATGAATAAATAAAACTAGGTTCGGACAGAGAACCTGCAAATTCATGTAAGAGTCCACCGATACCAGATAACCTGCACCAAACAGATATAAATCAGAAAAAAAAAACTCAGTTATTTGAAGGCATGATTCAACTCCAACAAAAAACCAAAGAAAAGAGGGCACCTTTGTACTCCATTCCCCATTTGAGCTTCACAATGACAGGCTTCCCAGTCAAGTTGTTCAGAAAGGGCTTCGGATTGACTGGAATCGTCTGCAAAGTTCATCAATTCGAGTCTATCAGCACCCAAAAACTCAACCACTTACCGCTTGCCCAAATTCACAATTACACACAAATTCACAGGTCAACACACAATCAAGCTTCAAAATTAAATTCAAAAGTACGTCGCAAGTACGATGAAGACTTAAAGCTTACCGCCATCGGAGACGAGAGTCGATTTCTCTTTGACCGTCTTCTTCTTCTTCGCCTCTAGGGTTTTGCGGACCGCGAGTACAAAGAAATCAAAGCATAATAGAACTTTTGATTATTTTCAGTCAGACCCCACATACTCCTTCTATTTACAATCGAACCTATTAAAACCCGTAATTTACAATTCACTTCCTGAACCCTAAATTCAACGTTTAAGTTTTACAAATCGCTCCTTCAGATTTGATCAAATTACAATATGACACCTTAGAAACAAATAAATACAAGTAGACCCGAGAGTTTGAATTAAATTATATAATAGGCCGTTCAGCTTCTAATTCCCAGTTGAGTTTACAAACGTGAGAGATGCAGATATTCTGCAGTATCTGAAGCCACTGAAAGAATTTACAAGAGGCCTGCTTTGTCTCCTGATAAATCATTTACAAGAGACATAAGATCCGTTCCCGCCTTTTCGAGGGATGATTAACTGTTCGTCTGATGGCGTCTCCTCTCCAAGCTATACCCGGTTTCAAACCATGTATGTAACATCAAGATGAATACAGCAGGAATGGCACTGTAAATATATTAAGAAGATGAGAATCAATGTCAGCTGGAAGTTTACTTCTTTCGAGCCTCACAAAGCACATAACTTATTTGAATGAGGCACAAGAAGACGCCTCCTTGGCTAATATCAGGCGTGAATATACAGAGTTACCATAATGAATTTCTAGAGTTAAGCAATCCAAGTAGAATTTGCCAGTTGATAATTACTTCGCTAGTTAACTATATGCAATTGTAATTTTATGGATGGTGACAAACTGGGGTCAGGTCAGGAGCTTACCAATCAAAAACATAGTCAGCATTAAGGCAAGTTTAACTTGTTTTGAATAGCTACGCTCCAAGTGCATCGGACTGCTTAGTTGTCTTGTGGAACCACCAACCTGTCCAAACAGCTGCAAGAGAAAAATAATGTGACAACTGGGAATCATCATACCTGAAAACTAGTTTATTATATAAAGTTTGAAGTCCTAGAGATCTGTGAATAACAGCCATAGGGGTTTGATTAACATTTACCTGATGGAATCTTGATGCCACTCTCAAGTTTTGACTGCTTGATAAGCCTGCTTTTGCGCTCAGAATATCCCAATATCTTAGTTTGGAGCCTTTCTCTTTGGACATGTCATCATTTGCCATGGATGTTTTCCTTTGTTCAATGTCATCAGAAATTGTGATCCTCCACTCGCCACTCTCAGGAGAGCTTTCTGATCCTTTAGACCCTGTTACAGCATCTTCCTGACAACTCATTACATTCCTGGCTCGAAGTGCTTCTTGTGGTTCAAATTCTGCCCCACAATTCACGCTTTTCAACGTCTTTCCAACCGGGATTTCTTGGTTCGAGGTCACCACGTCACTGAATCCGATATTTTTATACCGATTCTCTCTCGGAGGGCTTCTCTTGGGGAAAACATTATGCTGATATTCATTGGATGAGACAGTTGAGGTTCCAGTTAAAAACACAGCCAAGTCATCACACTCCTCTTTGTTCAGGTGAATCCATCGCAAAGGCTCCTCACCATTCTCATTGTTCAGTGCTGCTTCAACTCGAGAGATTTGGCCTTCAATCGCATCAACAAATTGTTTGTGTCTGGTTTGTGAATTGTCACTACGAGAACTTTTATAGCTCAACCTCACAGCTTTATCAAATTCTTCCAACTGATCCAATGTAGTTACCCAAACGATGAAACAAACAATCCATTAGAAACAGTAAACGAACACATGCGATGCTTTTCTAAGAGCAATTACAATCTCCAATTCCATAGAGAGCTTACCTGCCATTTGGCGGTGCCTAGAGCTGTTTGGAGCTCTCTGCAAAGTTCATCCAAATCCGCACGCGCTAACCCCTTGTTCCTTTCTTTCTCCCATAACCTATAAGCTGATTCCATTCTGCTCCACAAACCAAAAACCAAATAACTCGCCTATTAGAACTACTCACAAAACCATCACCTCTACACTGTATCCAGCTGAATTGCAATTCTAGCACATACGGCTTATTTGAACATGCGACAGGTGGAATATGCATTTTCGAAAGGCATTAACAAATTAACAAGTAAAAACATATAAAATCCAGATTTTTTTTTCTTGTTGCCAATTTCTGAAGTTTCCATCTCCGAAATGACATCCTCCAAAGTTTATTTCTGATATGTCACTTTCAAAACAAACCGTCTTCGGGAAAGGCGGTTCGTGCCTATTTTTATCCAGTCATCCATTTTAAAAAAAAACCGCCTTTCCGAGAGGCGGTTTGTGTTAAATTTCCAACTCGGACGCTGACTGGACAAAATATATAGGCACAAACCCCCTTTGGTTTGTTTTTGAAAGTGGCAAATCAGACCTAAAACTTTGGAGGATGGCATTTAGGAAACAAAAAACTCAGAAAGTGGCAACGAATCTGTTTTCCAAAATTCACCACTAAAACTTTCTAATTTTAGTTAAGCACACTTCTCTTCCTTTCCATATTAATGGCAGCTGTAATCAAACCAACATATGCGCAGCCAGGCATCAAAGCCCTCATCCCCAGAATTAACAAGTTTCCACAATTCATTTACTGTAAAAAAGGATCGAATTTCCACAACACACCAATCTCAGGTTCCCACAAGCTTGGAGATGCAGCCAATTCAACACCTAAGCTACACATATTGACAAAAGTTGCCGACACAAAAAGCGCAGAAGAAAGGAATTTCCCAACAGGCCGCTGAGACAAAATCCAACGTCTTACGAAGGACAAAAACATGAGAAATCCCCTCGACTCCACCACCACAATTTATCCATCTTAAAACAAAACCCTAATTCCTAAAAAAATGAAATCTGAGGAAAGGAGAGGAAGTACATACATATCGGCAGACTGTTGAACTTCCTCAGCAGCGGAGAAGAAAGCGTCCTTCTGCCATAAATCGAAGCTATTTGCAACCAACATCTTCTTCCTCTCCTTCCAATCGGAATCCAACAAAAAGCAGACACAGATGAATTAGGACTTCGTAAAATCGAGCAGCGGAAATCGAATCTTCTACGAATTCCTTCCTCTTCGTCCTCCTACCTCCTGGTTTCTGGAGAAGGCAGAGAGCGAAGAGAGAGAAAAAAAAAATCGAAAATGAACAACCGAAATACCACGACTCTGCAAGAGGGTCGAATTTGATAATATCATGCTGCACGAACCAATCGGTGAGCGACACGTGGAACAAAAAAATAATGGAGTGGGATAACTTGAATAAGGATAAATTAACATGAAAATCAAATGATGAAATAAGGGTCAGCGTGAACAGCCAACCACCTTAAACGCCTATCTTTTAGTGTAGTTAATATTATATGATGACCACTCAACCATCTCTGTCTGAATCTCAGGACTTTGAAAATGGTTTTGTTGTGAGACGGGTAGAGAAGAGAAGCCAAACCTAAAAAGAGAGTCAAATTTAGGGTATGGTAAAGGGCAGTTGAATTGACTATAATATATCCACCTTATTTGCATGTGAAAAAATGTTGAAGATTCTCACATGGCTGACCATGAGTATCAGACTCTCAACCCTTTACTTTCTTTCAACTAAAATCCATGCATATATTGGATATGACTCCTTATTCCACACCAAGTAGCAACCACACATCAACATGGGGTGGTGGAATAGCTAGGAGGACCCAATATAACAGCAAGATGTTATAATCAAATTGATGAGTGATCACTATACAACAAGATTATGCATATCTGACTCAGATGCCGACATCTGAACAACATTAAACATGTCCAATGTTACCATGATATCTTCCTATTGCCATGACGTATGTGTGTATTCACTTGTCTATACCTAGTCAAGAGCGGGTTATAAAAACTGGTAACTAATTAGTCATTCAGATGAACTGCCAAAGAAAAATGCGAATTAGGTCCATACCTCAACTGGATCTGTTAAATGAAATAATGTACCAAAATTTTGGTATACCCACTAGGAGAGGTGCTGTGCTCCTACTCCATCCAGCCATCTCCCTTAATGTTGACAGATGGATGAATGAACTTAAGAATCGTCGGCTGCAAGAGCTTAAATTTATAGCCAGTGGAACAGTTAAATATCCATGACATATTCAAGAATTTCAAGTTTGTGCTGACACATGAGAGGCTGGCCATGGGAAATGAAATAAGCACAAACTCCCACATGAGGTGCAAAGCTAAATATACCCAAGATATCATCATCTGGAACAGTGTCCTTCTCTAGGTGAGGGGATCTCACCATCAATCAATTGCTATTATCAAAAATCCAACTGATACATACATCAGGCAGACTGGGTAGAGAGCTAGTGCTTTTCTTCTGGGGTTGACTGCGGAACTCATAAATGGATATGCAGCCCAGGAGCTCCAAGCCAGAGTAACGCCCACTATAACTATTTTCAGTATGACATAGTCCTTCAGCAAGCAGATAAAAGCTCCGACAGTCAATGGGAAAAGGCAGTATCCTAGAAGGCTCAGACTCTGGAAGAATATTATATGCCCACCCTAAGAGAGTAACATACCAAGTTAGTTTAAATCAAATACTAATATAAACAAATTATAACCTCAATACTAAGCACTTGGATAATTTCGGTGTCATACGGACTTTCAGTAAAAAAAAAAAAAAACATGTCAATAGTTGACACGTACGTGAGCCCAGTCATGATCTGGGATTACAACAAATAATATTGTCAACTAGAGGTGTTTGCTTTAGGTGGCATACTGACCATTCACAACTACATGTAAATGTGACTGGCTAATTTGCGACAACATCATGTGAAATATATTGAGTTCCCATGGCACTTAATATTCCCAAGGGTAATGTATTAAGATCGAGTAGATACAAATTTCAGCAAAATATTAACTGCAGACATTCGGAGCCACAGTAGAGACGATATACTATTTCACGGTGTAACTAATAAACAGAATCCATACCAGAAGCAATACGTTCAGCGTCAGAATAACAGCTCCAGCTGCAAGTAATGCAAAAGCAACAGCAAAAACTTCACTCTGCAAGATAAATGCAAACATGAGGATCATCGAGTAAGCCATTAATGCAGATGCTATTAGATGATATGTGTTTTGAGGCTCAGAAACAAGGCATCGAAGATCTTACTATCATTAAACATCTCAGTGCCTAGGTACATTGAGTAGAGATCACACAAACTGAAGTAAGAGCCAGGCCACATAAGACATTAACCAATTAACTTTACCTTCTTGACGGAGGCGGACCAGGACAAAGATAATCCCAGAAACACGATGAAGAAAAACGGCCCCCAGAGATCCCAATCCCTCAGCGCCTTGCCAGGATCCTCACGGAACGGGTTAGGGAAGACCACAAGCTTCAAATTGCTAACAATCCTTGAGAGGTCGCGCTTCACAGTATCCCACACAGGCTCGGTCAAGGTGTTGGGCGGGGATCCGAAGCCGGAGGAGGCGATGTGGGATCTGGGATCGGAGATTGGGAGAGGAGGAGGGGGAGTGGGGACAGGGGGAGGCTTCTGGGCTGTGCGAGGGGCTGAGGAAGGCGGAGGGAGATTGGAAGGGATGAAGGGGGAGGTGGAGATGGGGATGGAGGCGCGGGGAGGGCTTGGTGGTCTGGCTGGAAGAACAGTGGCGGGGCTGGATTGGACGCTGGCGTGGATGAGGTTTTCGATCTCGTCGATGTCGGATTGGGAGGAGTTGTGGAGTGGGATCGCGTCGCCGTGCGACATCGTGATGAATCGGGACTGGATGTGGTGGTGGATTCGGATCTGGAGGGGAGATTTAGGTTTAGGGATTTGTGATTGAAGGAGGAAGAGAAGCCATGGCTGATTGAAAGCTCTGCGTCTTTCAAACGACGTCGTTTTCCACATGTTTCATCGTAACGGCGTCGTTTTAGAAGAGCTCATTATAATCAACGCTTGAAGGGAAGAGTGAGGCCAGTTTTGGGCGGGAGCAGCGCATTGGAGTCATACTCAGCTGAGAAGATTACCAGTCATTTTGGTCTCCATTCATACGGACATAACCCGACACTCTTTACTGTAATATTTCAATTTATCTCATATCGATTATGAAGGATGTTTGTAATTACCTAATAAGTAAGCCTACCAATTATCTTTGTCATCAACATATCATGGTTTTTGAGATGCACCTTATTTAATGGTGACGTGATGATAAAAAACAATTAGGACAACCTATACTTACAAACCACTACTAATCACTTGTTTCTCAATCTTCCCCATGACCTTCATGATGGGGAAAAAGACCTTCAAAAGGTGATTTGGCCTCATGATCTTGCAAATAAGATGATGATGTTCTAACTACTTTGTCAAATCATCTTCCTCCTAAATGATTTATAATGAATGGAATGTTGTGATATCCATGGTAAAGTTCAATGTGAAAAGTTAAAGTAAATAACCATTTGAAGCTCTTAGGGTTTGTAATAAGTCAATTTCTTAGGGTTACAGATTATATAGATGGATGGAAGGTAGTAGTAATGAGATTTGTCATGTAATAAGTCAAGTTATTAGGTTGTGGCAGCGGCTGGATAATTTAAAACTGGAAACCTTATAAAAGAGTTGAAAAAAACTACTGATTGAACTTTAAATCATCCAACAACTGCTTTCACCGATGCAGATGCTCTACCACATCACAAGCTACTTACTTATAACAACATCAACTCTCTTCAAAACTCACACACCCTAAAACACTCCTACAAACCCTACTTGCTTTCTCAAGCCACAATCATGAACTACTACAACTCATCAGATAACTCCATAAACACATCTCTCCATCTCAGACCACCACCAAACCTCCGCAACCCGGAAAGAGCCTCCTCCTCCTCATCTGGCTCATCTGACCAGAGCAATCCACACCGGCTCTTCTCCTGCAAGTACTGCAAGAGAAAGTTTTACAGCTCTCAAGCCCTCGGCGGGCACCAGAATGCTCACAAGTTAGAGAGGACTTTATCCAAAAGTAGTAGAGAGGTGTCCTCACATGAAAACCCTAGATCGAATCAAGGGACTGAGGATGATGGAGTTCTGGCCAGGAGGCTTCATGATGGATCTGGCACGAATGATTACAATGGGAGTGTCCATCAAGATGAACTTTGTCCTCTGGATTTGTCACTAAAACTTTGATCAAGTTATGTTGTTGCATATTGTGTTTTTTTATAAATTTTTTTCCTATTCTACCCTAATCCCAAGAGCGCATGCTCTGACCGCATCAGAAATCGAATGAGATGTTTCACATCCTTTTTACCACTAGATCATGCCCTGATGGACTTTTTTATGTGTTATATTCTAAGAGATATATACATATAAACGGAAAATATGTGTGTGAACCTTAAATATATCAAGGCAATATTCTCCAAGTTTGTGTAAGTTTGGTAAGATAGCTTACTAGTTAGCTTCGAACATAGTATGATCTTTTATGTGGACTCTGAATTGTGATGATCTAAATAATGACGGTATCATAACTGACTTTCTGTAGTAGGTGACCCAAGGTAGGATACTTTAAGTGATGGAGTATGTAACATCTCAAATCTCTGCATGTCTGGTCGCATGTTCGTTGGAATTATGTTTATGTAAGATTGATAAGATAGTCTATTATCTATCTTTTTATCAACGTATCGTTATTTTTTGTGTAGACTATAAATTATGATGATATAAAGACAGACGGTGACAAAACATATATAATATATTAGATTTATAACTGATCAGATCGAATCTTCCCATCCTACGGTCACACAATTCCCACAAACTATTCAAAACATAGCTCATCAACCATGTCAACAACATGAAATATTGATTGCGTCCATTTCAAAGCCTTACGGTCCACAGTTAGCCAAACATCATCATCTTGTCGATTAGATAGATTGACAGCTAGGGTTTGCAGATTTCGCAGCCAATCGATTTATGGAGCTGAGATAACCTAATCTCAGTAATCATCGGTCCACCACAGAAACCCAGGAGCGAGCATGCATGCATGCATGTGTAGATTTGAGATGATGACATGGAAGAGACATTGTTGGGTTGTAGTAATGTCCCTTTCTGTTGGTGATTGAGATTAGTCATGATAGATCGTGTTGTGTTCCTTTCTTGTACACTTTGGTTTTTTTCCAATGTTGAGGATCAGCTTCATCCTCATCTTTGCAAATGCATCCTCCATGGTTAGTTGTAGCGTAGCAGAAACGGAGGCAGGATTGAAAAGTATATAATGTTGGAAGGACGTATTTTGGATAATAATTTATAAAATCAAAATATGTCATAAAAGATACTGAATTACACAAAGTACTATCGTAATTAAATTTTACCCTTCGAGATCCGCATTTCAAATTCATTGACTATATCATCATTGCTAATACAATCTGCAAGTGTCTTTTCTACATACGAACTATAAGATCATCGAGAAATTCATCATTCATCATATTTTTAAGTTTATTCTTGATGATGTTCATGGATGAAAATGCTCTTTCCGATGTTTTTGTAGATACCAGAAAAGTCAAAAGAAGATAAATCAGTCGATAAATCATGGAATAATATGATGACTTTCCTGATGTAACCAACAAGCTGCCGAGTTAGAGCCCATAGCCGTGCTAGTGCGACGGCATGACCGTTTGAACCTGTCGGACCCCTAGCGATGGAGGGCAGAATCTCGAAGATCCTTCCGTAAGTAAGGTAAATGATTTGAATTTTAGAAATATGATTTCATAAAATTAATTAAAACACAAATAATTGGTTTTAGCTACATAATAAGCAAATCAAAATGACATCATTTTTTCACATCATTTTTTATATTTTCCTTGTCCCAAACAGGGCCTAAAGTTACAACCAATCATTCTTATTGGGCCTATATCTTATCCATAAATGGGCCGGCCCATTTGAAAACCTGGTCCGGCCCATCTGTGGCAGCCACTAGCTTGAGAAGGTCTCCATGTACCTCGACATTTTAAACCAGGCTAGAAGTTACTAAAGCTTATTCCAAGCATCGCCATGGACGAAAATGGTGTGTTTCAGAGCCTTACGAGTCTTGAAAGGCAAGAAAGTTAGGGTTTCAGGAGCATGAAGTGGTGAGGGGAATATAAGCGACAGAGAGGGTGAGGGCTGAAATGGAGGAAACTGTAGCCATGATGAACCATGCAGTGAAACTGCAGACCAGCCCTCCACCAACTTGGTAACAAAACCTTGTGAAAAATGCTGCATAGTTTCATCCATTGTAAGCTCTCTGCGCCGGCCACTGCCAGCATTGATGCCTGGAGCGCTGCAGAGCTCGTTGCGAAGACCGGTAGAGCATGACCCGAAAGATATCATAGAACAGTTGTAACGAAGATTAATGTGTCGAGAGATATTCATTTGGATTGTCCAAAATGAAAAAAAAGAAAGATAAAAAACTTATATTGAATTTTAGTACTTTGACTTATAAGTTCGGACTTATTTGTACTAGAATTCAATTGGACCAAATCCTGACAGAATTAGACTACCTGATCAAAAACGAAAGAGACCCAGTTCAGGTACAGGCAGAGAGTACTCTTGGAGCTTCCTTTAAGCAGATTTGCAGTGAGAATTTCCAGACCCAGTTGGAGAAGATTGTACCCAGCAGCTACTGACACTACATGAACCAAAACACTGCACAAAAATCCCCAAAACAACCTTAAAAAAACTACAAAGGTGATGATGCTTTAGATTTCTAGAGAAGTGTCTTCTTACAAGAGAGCATCCAAGTCCTTATAGGTAGCTTTCTCCTCCGGAATGTTAAACACAGGCTTGGTTTGTGTGTCCAAACCCACCAAGCATGCCAGCACCAAATGGCCATAATCCTCAGAAAATGCTGGATTTTCTTCACCTCCATTGTTGATGAGCTTGTATGATAAGGTTACTTAGTTTAAAACTGATACACATAGTTGTAGACTTGTAGTGATGAGTAGGAGAAGAAGGGCTGTGTCTATCTATGTCCTATTTTTGGGCAAAATCCACAGTGGGGAGATGAGAGGTTGACAAGTCTACATTGCCATTCATTGCTGCTCCTACCAGCTAGTTTTTGACTCAACCACTTCATCTGAAAAACTTGCTTCTCAATGATCTGAGGTGTGGAAGTTAGGCATTCTGAAAAACTGATGACCAAGACCAGTTCAGTTCATGGATGACTCAGCTGGGGTTAGAATCAAGGACTTGATCTACTGAGATTCTCAGGTCAATCTTAGGAAGTCTGGCTCAGTTTAAGGTCAAATCTAAACATGTTATTAGACCAACATACACATGTCTGCATTACAGCTTACAAGCTCCATTGGAGGTTACTTAACCATATGATGAACTTGCTAGATGTATACATTTTAACAGATATCAAGGTAGAGGAGCATTTCTGAGCTGGATTTCAAGCACTGCACTCCTCAGGGAAGCCTTGAGGGAACCTTTTTGAGTCCTTACAGTAGTCATAAATCATGTGATGTGTTTTGACCCAGCTGAGCTTCTGCAGAATTGTAGAGTCAAGTTGCTGCGAAGCCCATTCGCCATTTTTCTCAGAATTCGGGGCACATGAGCCTTGAGACCAAACACAAGCATGGGCATTGAAGTTTCTGTAGGAAGCTGTGAATGGAGCCTGAGACCAATCTGTTTTCACTAATCCTCCTCTTGTCGCCCAGTCATCGGCGTTCCATAGACTCGAGTACAGCCTCATTGGGTGCTTAGGGAAGGGAATGGCCTTAGATTCCAAGTTCCTGAACTCCCTTATTGGCACTCCGTCCGCCATAAAACTGTTAACAAAATCAGACTTCAGACCCAACTTCAAAAGCTAGTTTTTAGAAAAGGGGTTCAGAGAAAGAGAGAAGCAAAGCTTACAGTATGAGCTGAGGATTCCAGAGAATGGAGTAAGTGTGGAAGTCAGCAGTTGGATCAAACCATAGATGAAACTGCTGCTCTCTGTCACCTTTCCCTTGGGTATACACATTGGTGTGAATTGTGTAAGGCTGGCCAGATAAGTTCCCCAGAAACTCAAAGTCTATCTCATCATGCCCCACTCCCTGAGAAGACAGCTACAGACAAAGAAAAACAGGTACAAAACTGAAAACCAAGTAGAATGACATGTTGGATTTTGAGAATTTGATGATGGGGATTTGAGGGTTTACATAGTAGGCAGTGACAGTGCCAGCAGAGTTACCAGGAACAAGCTTCATCTGCATGTCAATCTTACCAAACAGATACTCATTCTTGGACTGGAAACCAGACCCAGATACTGAGTCTAAAGACAGTGTCAAAAGCTCTCCACCATTGACAATCTTAGCCCTGTCACCGCCCCAAGTCAGATCAAAGTTCTGATCCAAGCTACCAGCACCCACAAAAGGAGCACCCATCCCACAGATGAGGAACCCACAAAGCAGTATCAAGGTTGATCCACAAGTCTCCATTTTCTCAAAATCTCAAACTCAGACATGCATGGAAAAATAAGTAGCTGATATGCATGTTTATATACCAAGCTGGAGAAGGGGGACCAAGTGGATAATACCTTGTGACAATTTTGGACTCATGCTGTCTGAGACTTGGTTTATGGAGGACAACTGGACTGAGTTGAGGATGATGTGTTTATCCTTTTAGCCACCTTATATTGCCAATGAAATGCATGCTGCCGCTTTAGTCTGCTGCAGATTTGCTGCTGTGGCTATCTACAAGATTGGTGAGTGGCGACACATTCTTGAGTTTGTCTTATGTACTTCAATTCTCTGTTCCAAGGAACCAGTGGCATGCACACGAACTTCATCACTTGGTTACTATTGAATCCAAATTCCTTCCAACTTCCAAGTATATCCTACACAGCTACAGCTGTGATGCTGCTGAAGTGAGTAGCTGTCCTAGAAAACCATGTTGAAAACTGAGTGCTGACATATTACTCAACACTGTACAGGATGAGAGTCTGCATTGAGTAGTCTTTTGGCATCTCTCTGATGATGAAACCATACGCACAAGAAGACAGCACTCCATGGATTGATTCATTGCTACCTTTGAAGCTCAGTTGATCAAACTGCTGTCGAGAAATTCGGGAAGATCAGATGATATTTGATTTGACGAGAATCTGTAACCATTTCATAGTTCATTCTCATTGTTGCTCTCCACGCTCAGGTTCTCGCTGCCTGCCTTCAGGACCTAAAATTGCCAATGCTTGTTCCACATCTTCACTAACCTATTAAACATATAAAGGACTAATAAGAACAAGAAAAGGTCATGTATAGCAAAAAAGTCTGCACAAATTATCAGGGCTACATATGATGTTTTTAGCAAAATATTAGAATGGCAAACTACAATGAAAAAATTCCACTTGGAAAAATGATGCAAATATCCTGCATCGAGAAGTTCTAAAACTACCCAAATCAGCATAATGTAATGTAAAACTCCAGCCCATTTTAGAACAAATCCCAAGTATGAAGTGTTGCAGGATTCTCAAAAGTTGCCATTTGACATTACATCACGATTCCAACAGGTATAATGCCAACTCAAGAATCTTTTCGTTACACAAGCCAGGACCAAAATTATAACACTACAAAAAGTTCATATTTCTTCTAAAAAAAGACGAGAAGTCGGAAATAAATTCTCCATTCAAGATTGCATACAAAATGAAGGAAAGAAAAAATCAAAAAGAGGAAAGCAGTCGATCTTACAACTCTTCGAAACAATTGTGTTTTAACAAACTTCAGCTCATTTGACTGATGAACAGAATCCAAATCAAGCAAGTTGCTTCCTTTATCAACATAACAAACTACTAACTTGGAATACAACCAAATTCGGCAATAGCAACAAACAATCAAAACCCAAACAACATCTATTATACCTGATTCCTGCCCACCATGCACTACAATTCCCACATTCAATTGAAACTGAATTCTACACAAAAAATTTCTATTCCTTTTGGATTCACTTTCCATTCAGTCACAAATCTCAAAACATAAAAAAAAAAAATTCTTGAAACCCAGTCATACACAAACCTTAAACCCTAAACCCTAAAACACATAAAGACCAGACCAGTACACAAACCTAGCAAGAGCCTGCCTTTTCCGATCACTCTGCTGGTGCAAATCTTCCCTTCAAAACCCTCTCCGCCTGCTCCCGCCTCCCAACATTCACATTCGCATTCGCCATGTCGCTATCTCCCTCCTCGTGTTCTGCTTTTCGGTCACGCTCTTGGGAATTATCAGAGCCGCCCGTTTCGTGAATCTGCGGCATGTGATTCAACACCCAGTGACGTCACTCCCAGTATCAATATTTTGGGCCTTGATATTTTGGGCCGAACCCCTGTCGGCCCATCAATATTTACATGCGTTTTTCTTAAATTCAATTTATCATCAATCTCAGTTTAATTCATTTTCTTGCTGTTTACGATAATTCAATATACTTAATTCAGCCAAATTCAATTGATAACCGTAGTATCGATATTGCACACAAAATTCAAATTCCAACAACCGACAGCAAGCATTTATTTATTTTCCAGTCTGCAGTCCTCTCACCATTTCATTGAACTTTCCAAGCAGCCACCAACCCAAAGAATTCACTAGTCAAACAAATCCTAAGCCAAACATGTGTGTTTATGAGAGTATAAATGCACAAGGGGTAGATGGGTAGAGACAGGTTCTTGAGTTTGATCAATAGGCAGTAGAGAGAAGAACCCAAAGCCTCAAAAGCAGCAGCAGCAGCAGCAATGGATCATCATCTTGCACTAAGCTCCTCAGCCTTGACTAAAACTGGACCGGTTGCGCGGGTGATCGGAGGGAGGCACCAGCGGCGGTGCCGTGTTCCGGCAGCTGTTGTTTCGTGCAGAGGAAGTGCAGGGGGATTGGGGAGGGGGAGGAGTGACTTTTACGGGCTGTTGTCGATCAGTAGTCCGAAGAATGTGGGGTGTGAGGAGATCAAGAGAGCTTACAGAGGGATGGCTTTGAAGTACCATCCTGATGTGTGTCGTGATCAGGAGATGAAGGAGGAGTGGACGAGGATGTTTGTGAAGCTGAATGAGGCTTACAGGACTTTGTCTGATCCGGTTTTGAGAAGTGAGTATGATTTTGAACTGGGGTTGAGTGGCTTGGGATGTGATGATGATTTTCAGGCTTCATCCGGCACTGAGAATGATCGATCTGATCTTGAGAGGCAGTTTGAACAGGGATCGGGGTTGAGGAACATGCCCGATGAGGCGTCCGAGCTGAGGCGGAGGAATACCTGCAGAATGGGGAAAAAGGTGCACAACAGGATGAGAAGATGATGAATGTGAAACTAATTTATTCATTTCTGAGTAGTTGATTGTTTTAGAGAGAGAGAGAGAGTACCTTGATGCCAGTTAATAGAACCATTCTTTGCATTTGAAATGAAGCTTTTAACAATCATCTGGGCAAAAGAACTGATTAAACGAATGATTTTACCAACAAACAAAACATTGAGAAACAAAAGAAAATAAGTGGAGAAACAGTTACCTCCCTAAGAGACCTTGCAGATCATAATACCAAGAAACGGCTTATGATTCTGGGACATTAGTAGGGTCTTTGGCCTATGTAGTTCCCCACAGGATCGTAGTTACAGGTCATGAAGACATCCCCGTCGTCACAAACCACCCGAGCACACCCGACACTCCGCGTGCTACTCCAAACTATTTGAGTATAATGTCCGCATACCTGACCCTTCTGGCACGTATTCGACGAATATCTGTAGTACTTCTCTTCATCAGCCCATGCCCGGACGGCGTCTCTTGGAGTCCAAGTCGAACCACTTCCCCAAAAAATGTTCTCCCCTAACTTGAACCCGTCTTCTGGAAATGAGTGTTCTAGCTTGCAGTCCGCCCTCCTCACACCAGCCCACCAGTTCGCATACCTGGTACAATTAGAAAATGAGTTTGTAGGGTCATGTAGTTTTAGAACATTCATTTTCTGCTGACATTTTGACATACCGTTGGAGTTCGAAGCTCCACGACAAAGGGAGCTCCCACTTGGCCGCTCGGACCATGTTGTGCTCGAACAGGAACTGTATGGACTCGCCTATACATCCCCAACAAAGTTGCTTTGAAAGCCTATAAACTGTATCATTATCGTAGCTCCTTTGTAGAATTTTAAGCGGAGGGGTATAGGATTGTTGAGTCTTTGACGACCCCTCACAGCCATTTATACAGATTAAGAGAAGGACACCGCATACAAGAAAACATATCTTCAACATCCTTGGCTCTCTGGCTTCTTCAATGGCAGAGCAAATGCAGGGGAATGTAGTGAGTGAGGAGCTAACTCACCTTGCGCTCCTTATATATACAATCCTTGCCAAAGCTACTTGCTTGGATGATAGTGACCAGACCCATACCATTTTACTTGGTACCGAATGCATGTGAGTCTGTGACAATCATTGACCTTGATGAAAATCAAATACGTGGCTAGTGGCTCGCTTTAGGCCACTGCCAACTTGATCTTGTTGAGTTGATAGTGGGTAACCAGTTAAGGTTTCGGTTTCAGTCATTCGGCTCAATCCATAGTTGATCCTGTTGCGGTCAATAATGCGGCAACCAGTGATCAACAAATTGGCGTCTCGTGAGTGAGGTCAAGATCAAGGGTGTCTCTCAATGTTGAGCCCGTGAGTTCCTCCCTTTGTTTTCATCCGACACAAAATCAGACCCGCAAAACATCTGTCTACGAGGAACATCTACATAACGTTGACATGTGTTTCCTTGTGTGTGGAGGAGATCCACTTCTGTTTTTTTCTCACGGTATCTAAAGAAAGTTCGGTCAAATGTTTCCTTGCCTGTCTTCAAGTGGACTATTACATAGGGGCTCCAACTGCAAGTGCCACTCTGGCCGCCAATCCATTCAGTCCTCTAATACAAAGACAGCTAGTGTGAAAAGATTCTCACTTGCTCCAGTAGACAATACCATGGTGCTCCAAAATTGCCAGACAGGCAGGATTGTTTGCTGATGAAGTGATTTCATATACTGCTAGACTGATTCCAGATGAAAATTGACATGCCCTGTGAATAACAAACACAAACCATTAAAAAGGAGTTATGCATTTTAGCTGAAATTACCGAAAGCTGTGCAGTTGTGAGTACTGCAATCTTACGTTTTTTATTTTATCTTTCTTCTTGCTCCAGGATCATGATGTATGAATCTGGTAATTAAGGATTCAACTGACACGGATCTTCCTGTAAGCAAGAGATGGTCCAGGATAACCCTCTAATTTCATGACACAACGATAACTTGGTGGGGCTACCGCACCGCCCTTGATGCACAGATCAACTACTGCAGGTGCATGCCCATAATAATCTCGCCTATCATCTATCAGAACAGGTGGATCTTGTGGTCGACGGTGCCACACCATTTTTGGAGGAACTAAGTCATCAACCGCGGCTTTCTTCCAAAAATGTGCTCCTCGCCAACTCTCAAATTTGAATATTCCACACAATCTAGCTTTGTGGCCTGAAGGACCAATGTGAACTTCTGAGCAATACTGACAAACTTTGGCTGGATAAACCAGTAACAACTTCTGCACGCCGGTTCTCAATGACTCCCATGCTCTCAGCGTTCTAGTGGACACAGACAAGACATCTTGAGGAGGCACAGGTTTGTCATTTCCAGAATCATCTTGTTGTGTTTTATGATACAAATTTTCTTTGTAAGGGACAGCTCCCGCCTGCCAGCACAGTTCAAAAACTGCAGGAACACGCTCAAAATCAAATCTTTGGTGGTGCCTTATTTCACCTTGAGACATGTTTTGCAAGTGAAATGATTCCACCGGAACAAGTATGTCATTCAAGCTTCCAGGGACCCATCGATGAATCTGATTTTTAGTTTGCCGCCTGTAACCGCGGCAGCTTTTAATAAGATGACCTTCCTCTCCAATGTATACTTCGGGACAGAACCTGAAAAAGATGCATGTCTAGAATCAATAATCAACATCATTCTCTTTGATTTATAAGATGGGCATTCCCAAATTTTTTAATCTGAATTGCACAAAATAAAATGAGTTGAATGGTATTATTTTAACTTATCATTTACACACTCGAATACAAATCCCATACATTGGTAACAAAGATACCAATGATATGCAGTTGTAATCCTTAAGTTCAAGCCTCTATTTTCCCGACTGTAAACTTATCTACCCTGTCATATGAAATTACATCATAAAACAAGTGTCTCATCTCTTAGGTCAACTCGTAGGCAAAAGCACGACTAAGTACAAATTGTGTTTACTTACTTACAGGTCACGGCAGGAAAGACCTTGAGAAGCACGGACAACCCATGAATAACAGCAGCTCTCGCTTTCAAAACATCTTCTGCCACAGGAATCATGCGCCTAATAGGGTAGTCCTTGGCACGGTCTTCAATTCGTTTTAGAATCATAGGCCTTAACTTCTTAAAATCCACTTTTTTGCTGTACTGCCGACAATCTGTACAGTACCCATCACGACACATTCTCAATGCATTACGCGACCTACTCCTTAAAGCCATAAGGACCACACCTGCAGAAAAACATGATAAAATTCAAAATGACATCAAAACATGAAATACTTATTTAGCAGACAATGTGATCTTATAACGAACTAGTGACATCTGAATAATGATTGTCTTAAAAAACTGGTTGCCGACTATTAAGCAGTCAACATAACCTAAGCAATCCAGAATCTGAAAGGGAAAACACATGACATTTTCACTACAAAGACTCACAGCTTCAATTATCATGTCATTGAGATGCATCACCAAATTATTTTACAGTAAAAAATCTCATCCAACCATTGGAAGATGGATGTTTATCCTGACACAGCATCGCATCAATGAGATATCTCACACCATAAATACACATATGAAATCACAACTTCCACAAGAAGCAATCCGACACTAAAATGGAGCCCTAAACAACATATGAAAACAGAAATTCAAATCAACGAGAAACGAAACGATATTTCAGTGAGAATTACTTCGGACTCAATTAGGGCACGGAAGTGAACTGAAACTGAACTCTCTTTCGTTCGAGCAGACGCTCTCGCTATTATGAAAGTAACTTGCTGCAATTTTCGTCAGTCGTTTGAGCCAACGAAGCGCTTCGATTCTCCAGCTCGGAAGGATATCGATGCCGAATATAGCGCAGATCCCCGTCGTCGATGGATGACGTAAGACGATTGCTTCGAAATAACATGTTGATGGGCCAAATGGAAGTAAGCCCAAACACTGCTTGCCCCAAACTATATGGGCCTCAAATTGTTCCGTTGTTATAAAGTTTGTTTACTATCTATTTCTATTTTTTCTCATCAGGGCGTGGTCTAACGACAAAAGAGACATCAAATCTCTCAGCGATTAGGGTTCGATTAATTTCTGATGGGATCAGAGCAGGGGTTCTGGTGGGGTTCAGGAATAGAATAGGAAAAATAAAAAAAACAAAAAACAAAAACTAATAAGGTACTGTTACTAATATTGTTTTGTCTCTCATATTTGATTTTTGTTCGTAACAGCTCCTTGTTAAATGTTTGCTTGATGCTCGCAACTTATCCCATCAGCGTCATGATGGCACAAGATGCTTTTACGAACAACACGACCCTTTATTTAAAAATACATGTATTGAAATAGTTATAAGCGCTGATGTAACTATTTATTATTACTACATTTCTAAATTACCACGGCTTGAAAAACATTTACTATCAAGTTAATCCATTTAAAATTTAACGTCAAGTTTTCAATTGAAAAAAGCGACATACCTTTCCATGTGTTGAATATTTTGGAACTTATTAATGAATGGCAACATAAAGCTCTTTGTCACCTTTATCAAATTCCAACATGTGTGTAAACAATAAAAAAAAAAGTGATTCAGTATATCATTACTTGAATCCGATTCGGTACAGTTATTTTAAAATAAAATTTATAAATTATATCAAATTTATAAATACGCTCAGCTAGTTTCAGTTACTTAAAATTAAATATTCACTTTAATTAGTTCAATTTTAATTGAATTAAATAAGTAAAATTCAATTCAAAATGACGCATCATTAATTTGAATATTTGGTGACAAAAGTTTAACACCAAAAGATTCAAGTAGGTGTAGGTCAGGAGGAGAATTGTTCTAGCTAGAAAATGCATTAAATAACTTGATAATTAATGTCACTTTATCTTATAAATGCTAGTTGGTTTTAGTTAGATGGCACTAAGGTCCAATATCATTTATGAATCCCACGATACTAAAAGCGACAAGAACCTACACTCCTTCAATTTACGGCCCCATATTTATCGATAAAGATTTGGTGCAATCAAATAAAATATATCGATGTTAAAATAATATAATTTTATCGAAAATCAAACTTAAAAATATAAAAATTACTTTGTATGAGTAAATTTAACACTAGTGTTGATTAAAAAAGTAAAGGGGTAGGAAAAGAAAGGGAGTTAGTATGGGGATCGAAATGTAAATATGATGAACTCAAAGGACTGATTAGCAATACGATAAAGACGAATCGAAAGCTGGAAGGAGGAAGAAGATGAAAAAGTGTTATATTGACACCAAAAGATGAGCAGATTTGGTTTGTCCAGAAATGCATTTACATTGATTTTCTCTGCGGAAATTCTTCTTCGGATTTTTCTTCAGATTTTGCGGATTTCTGCCACGCGTTTTCCGCTTCCACGTCGGGTTGGATTTGCTTAATTGTGGAGTTATTGGGTGAAGATTTGAGGACTAGAAGCTGCTGTTTCCGGTTGGTGTTCGCCGGAGTGGATTTGGTGTTGTTGTTGATCGGATTTGAGAGTGAGAGGATTGAGTGTTGCGGTGGATTGGACTGTTGATACTGGAGGCTGGGATTGAGGGGTTTGATTTTGAGCTGTGGACAATTTTGGGATTTTTGTTGAGGGGGTATGTGAGAGATTCGTTGAGTTTGAGAGATTGATATGAAGACGGGGATAAGTACGATTCTGCAAACCCTAACGCCGGAGGCGGCGACGGTGTTGACACACTCGATCGCGGAGGCAGGTCGTCGGAGTCACGGACAGACGACGCCGCTACACGTGGCGGCAACGCTCCTCGCGCCGGAGAATGGACTGCTTCGTCAGGCGTGTATTAGATCAAACCCTAACTCGTCGCATCCGCTTCAATGCCGAGCGCTCGAGCTTTGCTTTAGCGTTGCACTTGAGCGGCTGCAGTCGGCTCAGGCAGATGCGGCGGGGGCTGAGCCGCCGGTGTCCAATGCGTTGATGGCGGCACTGAAGCGCGCGCAGGCGCATCAACGACGGGGCTGCCCTGAGCAGCAGCAGCAACCGTTGCTGGCGGTGAAAGTGGAGCTGGAGCAGCTTGTTCTTTCGATTCTTGATGATCCGAGTGTTAGTAGGGTGATGCGTGAGGCGAGTTTCTCGAGTCCATCTGCGAAGGCAATCATTGAGAAGACATTGAGCTCATCTGGTAGTCAAAGTGCTGCTGTTACCAGCAGTCCAGCCACTATTGGATTGGGGTTTCGTCCTATGCCTACAATGGCGCTTGGTACTGGTCCTATTATGCCTACAAGGGCGCTTGGTGCTGGTCCTATTCCTGGTCGGAATATGTATCTCAATCCGAAGCTTCAGCAAGAGGGTTCTAGCGCCTCACAACCCGGGAATCAGAAGGGAGATGAGGTGAAGCATGTTCTGGAAATTCTGATCAGAACAAAGAAAAGAAATCCAATCTTGATCGGAGAATCTGAACCCGAATCTATTTTCAAAGAACTGTTGAGAAGAATCGAAAATAATGATATGATGGAAGAAGCAGCTTTCAAGAATGTCAAATTGGTGCAATGGGGGAAGGATTTGACTTCAGATAGAGCTCAGATTCCATCAAAGATCAATGAATTGAGAATCTCGATTGCGAATCAGATTGCAAATCCTGATTGTGGCGGCGTGATGCTGAATTTGGGTGATTTGAAGTGGCTGGTTGAGCAGCCTTCGAGTTTGGTAGAAGGGGGGCTAAGTGCAACATCACGACAAGTAGTTAGTGAGACGGGGCGAGTAGCTGTGGAAGAGATTGGAAAGCTATTGACAGAGTATGGTGGTGCAGCTGGCCATGTTTGGTTGATTGGAACTGCTACCTGTGAGACCTATATGAGGTGTCAAGTGTATTACAGCAATATGGAGAATGATTGGGATCTCCAAGCAGTGCCTATTGCTGCGAAAGCCCCACCAATTGGTTTGCTTCCGAGGTCAGTTGTTTCACAAATTAGATTTATATTCTGGTTATACAGAGTTTGATTAATTGTTAGTTTTTGTTAAGAGTTATCTAGTGTCCAATATTTTACTCCATTCAGGATAGTTGCCAGTGTCTATCATGATTTTTGATTGGTTCTGCTGTTTATGCTCGGTTATGGTTATGGCTATGCCATTTCTGTAGGAAAAACTGGTCTTCAGAGTAAGCAGTGTTCCGAAACATGGCATTGTACAAAATCACGTGTCGTTAGCTTTGTGTATTTGCTCCAGCCAAGTGACAATTTTGAGTCCAATGAACATTTTACATAGATATTTCATAGTTGTTTCAGTTGAAAGAGTACATAATGTATTCGTTAAGAGGAGGCCTTTTAAATTTCTTTATCTGATGGTGCAAGATATATGCCTCTGTCACTCATCTGTTGCTATTTTCTCCATTAGGCTTGGAACTATTGGAAATATTCGTGGCACGTCTCATTCTTTGAGTCCTTTAAAGAACTTGATGACCATACCAAATGCATCTTTCACACGAGGCACGGAGAACTTCGATTCTGGTCGATCGATGAAACACTGTCCTCAATGCAAACAGAAGTATGATGAAGAGTTAGCAGAAATGGTTACCAAGGGATCCAGAAGTTCCTCATCTGAAAGTAAATCAGAAGCGGATCCACGATCGCTACCCTTTTGGTTACAGAACAAAAAAGCACATGAAGACAAGGATGCTGAGGCAACACAAAATTCTCTGGTTTATACCTCAATTTTGCAATATAGCTGAAATGATTTAATTTGTCTTGTGATTTTTGCTTAACTTAGTATTTTGTGGGCATCACAGTGTAAGAATGAAGAACAGGAGCAGAAGCAAAAAAGTGAGGAATTGCTGAAGAAATGGAGAGATGCTTGCCTGAGACTCCATCCTACTTTCCATAATGGTCTCAGCTCCAGAAGTTTCATTGCTCCTACACCTCTCACTGTTTCTGGCATGTACAATTCTAAGCTGCTGGGACGCCAGACTAACCCTCCTAAGTTGCAAGGACCGAAAAGTCTCGAACAGAGAAGTCCACAACAGCGTCCCATTTTGTCAATGCCAGGCCACCCTTCTGAATTGTTTGCAAGGGAAACTAGTAACAAGCCTGCAAGTCCAGTAAGAACTGAATTGGTACTTGGGCGTAAGGAAACCCCCGAGACCAGGGCTGCAGTTCTGAATGAAGGCATTAGGGACTTGATCAATTGCATCTCTTCTGAACCGCAGGACACATCCTTTGAAATGCAGGCAAATAAACTTCTGAGCTCATTGCTTGACGCTGACTCTTTCAAGAAGCTACTTAGAAGCCTCACTGAGATGGTCTGGTGGCAAACAGAAGCAGCTTCTGCTGTGGCAACAACTGTGACACAGTGCAAATTGGGAAATGGCAAACAGCGAGGTAGTAGTTCAAAGACTGATGTATGGTTACTGTTTGCAGGTCCAGACAGGGCTGCCAAGAGGAAGATGGCCTCAGTTTTGTCAGATGTAGTATGTGGCCTCAATCCAGTTATGATTTCACTCGGTGCAAAACGCAGTGATGGGGGAACTAATACAAGCTTCCGTGGCAAAACTATTCTTGATAGAATAACTGAGGCTGTTCGAAGAAATCAGTTTTCAGTAATCCTGCTTGAGGATATAGATGAAACGGATTTACTATTTTGTGGGAGCATAAAACGAGCTATGGAGAGAGGTCGTCTTGCTGATTCACATGGCCGAGAAATCAGCCTTGGAAGTGTTATTTTCATTCTCACTTCAAATTCCGGGACTGACAACATGGCCAGTGATGTATCGTCATTCAACCAAAAGCCCTCCACTGGACCAGCAGCTCGACGTGGTTGCCAGTTAAGGTTGATGGTGAATGAGAGAAGAAGGAAACGGCGAGCCCATTGGCTGACAGATGATGATAGGCCGTGGAAACCAAGAAAAGAAATAAACTCAGCATTATCTCTCGACTTAAACGAAGCTGCAGATGAAGAAAGAGCAGACTCTTCATGGAACTCAAGTGAACTCACTATTGATCATGAAAATGACCATTGCCGAAGAGATGGTCACCAGTTGCAATTTTTACAGCCGTGGGTGAATGAGCTGATGAATTTTATAGACAATACTATCGTCTTCACTCCGGTAAACTACAACCTCATCCACCAAAGAGTCTCCAGCTCCATTAAAACGTCGTTTTCCTCCATCATTCATAATGGACTATCCATTGAAGTGGAAGAGCAGGCATTAGAGAAAATCTCACAAGGGATTCGGGAAGGCCAGATGGGACTAGAAGAATGGTTAGAAACTGCAGCAGTTCCTAGCTTCCATCTGCTGAAAACAAAAATGAAGTCATTCATAGATGCTGCTGATACAGATGAAACCATAATTGTTCAGCTAGAATCAGATGACTGCTCTTCAAATGACCTGAGCTTGGGAGACTGGCTGCCGGATAAAGTCAAGGTGGTCGTCGATGGTCAATGTGTATGAAGAAGATACATACATATATACAAGTATCCATAGCTCATTGTAAATATACATGCAAAAAGGACTCGACGGGGCGGCCAACACTTGGCCTGGCCGGGCAGCAAATAGCAAAATGAGAAGGCAAAAAGAAGAGGGGCAGATTGCTTGTGATTTTTCCTTTCTAAAATCATGGAAGATTCATTTGTTAATTTACAGAGAGCAGCTGCATCAGACAGTCTGGTTTTGTAGAAACAAAGATCTTCGGAAAGGCAGCCTAGTCCTACGGGAGGTGGGTTCGGTACGGGCTAGGCCAATTTGGCAACTCCTGACTACAGCACTATAAACAGAACAGCTAGTAGACATTCTAGTCTCTTGTCTTGTCATTTATTGCTCACTTTTTAGCCGATCTAATCTACCTTAAATTTATTCTTAAAAAAACAGTTAACTTTGATTTTGATTGAATTGAATTCAGTTCATTCATTGGGCCTACAGTCAGATGGGCCCATTCCTTTATTATTTTGTTTTATATTTAAATCTATTTCGTTGTGGTAAATGATGACCAATAACGGATTATCCACTCCGTCAAACTGAAATTCAGAAAACAAATTTCCAAATTCAGTTTGCGCCATGGCCTTGTCTTTTCCATCATCGGCGTCCTCGTTGCTCCGATCTCCGGCTACGTCAAGTCTTCAAGCCGACTATTACAAGTCAGTTAGTATGCAACTTCTTATTGTCTCCCGCTCCTTTCACTCAATTTGTCTATTTCAGTTCATTTGTTAGAGTTTGTTAGGTCAATTCAGCGTATGTTTTTGATTGATTTGGATATGAACTAGGTCGATTGAGACTTTGGTTTTTGATTTTGGTGCTGGAAGTTCTGGTGTGAGGAGATGTTGGCTTGCCGGACTGGTTAATAATTTGCTGTTTCAGCTTTGTGAATGCATATCATGCCAAATGCATGATTTGTTCTTTGTGATTTGTAAAATTCTGCTGTCCATGTGATGAAGTTTAGCTCAGAAGTGTTTAGAGTAATTTCAATCTGTGAGATATATTGGAGAGATGGGTGGATAGCTGTGAGGGACTCCTTTGAGTTTTAGGAAGTTGTGCGTTTATGAAAGGTATTCAATTATGCAATTCCAGCATCTTATTTCAGGTTTGGGTTTAGGAGGGAACAACATGCGAGCATTCTTGGTAGAAGAACCAGAAGCCATGCCTTCCAGATGGTGGTCAGTCCTAATAGTGGCACCAAACTGCTGGTTTTAATTGACTTGCATTTTCTATTTGGTTGATGAGAACGTAATGATATTGTTCTTGGTTGGTATGATAAACGAAAAGGTAAGAATCTTTGTATAGACATTTTACATCTACTTTCAAGGAAGGGCATACTTTTTTTTTTTTTTGCAGAAATAAATTGTTCGATTGTAGGATGCGTTGACCGTTGTGAATACTTGCACTATTTAAGTAAGAACAGAGATTCATTTCTTGATCTGATGCATGCTTTTGGAAATGCTTTTTACATAGCGTCATGTCTATTTGCTCAAGGAATCTCTTTTCAGAGCATTATAAACCTCTCGGAAAGTTAATAGTGTTCTCTGAGTAAATTTCTATTGAAGATGCTAGACTTCCCATGTATGTCTATTTCTCTTTTCTGGAACTCATTGATTTTACATATTGACCCATGATTTTATTGCACTGCTTATATGAAACTCTCTAAATGACTGTGATCATTTAGCATCCCTTCTCATTCAGCGGGTGGGCTGACTTGTAATGATTTGGTTTTTGCATGCTCTATTCCAGTTAATAGATGCACTCTTTTGATGTTCTTATGTTACAGGTATTGGCATCAAAAGATTCAAACAAAGAAGTTGCAATGGTTGATCCTTTGGAAGCCAAACGGTTAGCTGCAAAACAGATGCAAGAAATACAGGCAAAAGAGAAGTACAAGGTGGGACATTTTGTTCTAGATGCCAACACATTTGAGGCTTGATGTTATTCTTTCTTAAGCTTCTCACAATGTTATGCTATGGAATGGTGTCATAGCCTTGAAACTCTAGCATGGAGAATGACCTGTTATTTCTTTATCTAAATAATTTACAAAAGCTGCCAATGTGTGCAGAGAAAACGAGAAATTGAGGCAATCAACGGAGGATGGGCAATGATTGGTCTCACTGTTGGCTTGGTGGTTGAAGGTCGCACTGGAAATGGAACTCTAAAACAGGTAAACTAGTTTACTCGGCTCTCAACAAATGTACTTTCTTTTTACACTATCTGCAGCATATTTACTTGCTTTGATGATATTTGCTTATTGAAACTTTCAGTTGGTTTCTTACTGGGATGCCACTGTGGGATCTTTATTCTTGCCGTCCTTGTTGGCCATTTATTTACCATCAACACTCCTGCTACAAGATTAGCATTTTCACACACAGTTTTAAGATGCAAAACCGCTCTTTTTGGCTCAAAACCAGTTGATTAGAACTTCTTAACAAGACAAATAAATCCTTTACAATGTATATTCTGTATACCTCCACACTAATCACTTTTAATTGAATGAGAATTGAAATTCTAGTCTTGAAGTTTCTAATTTTGCGCTAATCAGTTTGGTGGCATTTATCTTGATCCGAGTCTTCTACGCAAGTCTCTCTTAAGCTCTTTTCACAATTAGGTGCGCGACATTGTCATGTACTTGATGGGTTTATGAAGCGTGTCAATCTTAAACTTGCGTGTTGCGCCTTCATTAACAAATTGTTGGTCCAGTTTCATGATTCGCCAGACGTTATCCTAGTGAAAATGACTTCTCAATCAAGCAGTTATTATCTTTCAGCCCCAGTCTCACGTTTAGATGCCAAGTAAGTCGCTACTTCTCTATTATATTCCTGGTTGACTAATGCTAGCTTGTTCGAATAAATTTCTTCAAATGTTTTCCCATCTCTTTATTTCTAAATCTTCAGAAAACTGAAGTGGGCTATACCATGCCAAAATTTCAAAAATTGCTGGAGCACTTATGAATGAGGTTGTTGGTGGAGTTCTTCATTGATTGGTAATATTATGCATACATTAGTTGTTAGTACTTGTTGCCATTTAATACGAAGCAGGTGAGTATTAACTTCAGTAGGCTTCTCACCATGACTATGCAGAAATTGACATCTAGGGTTCTTCAACCAAGTCTTGATCTAAATCCATGTCCAATATTCTAAGTTGCACTTTTGATTATGTGAAAGAGCCATGAAATTCTAAACATTTCCCAGCTAAGGATTTTGGTTGTTTGACTGATTCATCACTTGTCTGAAACCTAAAGTAGTTACTCATCTTTGAAAAAACTATATTTATACATTGACAGTTAAGCCACTACCAATGCTTTCTCTCAATAAATGTAACAGCCTGTAACCACAGCTACTTATTTCTTTCTTTAAAATGCACTCATTCAACAAGACCTGAAATTTTGAATTTGAAAGAGTCAGACTCTTCTTGTAGCATTTACTGTCCAGCATTATGACCCTTCTTTAAACAGCTCATGGCATTTTCTTGAATAAAATTTGCTTTGGTTTGCAATGTATGGAACTTGATTTGGCAACTACAACATTAGGTAGGCTTAGGTATGAAAATACAAGAGTTTGCTATATTGTCACAATCAATATGTCATCTTTAGAACCAAATCTATCTGCCCCAAACTGATTTTTATCTTTAGATTGCATCAGTAGATCACACAACAAGGGCCTCATGCATTGGCCAAGAAGCTCCAATCATGAAGCAAATTAATCATTCACAAACTTTGAAAGAGGATAACAAGTGTGCAAATTAATGTATTCATAGCCTTCCACATCTAACTCCTTTGTCTATCTCCTCTTATCAGGATCATACGAAGAATTTGAGAGAGAAAAAAGATGAAAAAAAAATATCAACCATGGTTGGACTGAGCTGTAAAAGATGAATGCACAACCTTCTTTTGTCTACCCACAATCCAGTTCAGAGTTCTCCTAGCAAGAGATGGTGTTTTCACCTCAGCTTCTAAACTTCCACAGCTTTGATTCTCTTCATCACAGTACCCGAATTCACTCCCTAGAGTAGTACTACTCCCTTCACATCTACTAATACCCATCTCTGATATTGTCCGGGCAGCGCCATTTTTCTCCTTTAGATCCTCATCCGCATTGCTACCCCTCCTGGCTGCAAACCTGAATGAGAATGCTCTCCTGGATGAACTCTCTGATGGGTTCTGCTTATCCTTCTTTCCACCCCTCATCCAAATCTTGGACACTGAGAAGCTCTCCCTCTTGCTCCTGCCAACTGTATGTCCATTACTGTTGCCAATTTCACTAATTTTGCTTAAATCAAAAGCTGTGAATTCTCTTCTTGAGTCACAGCCTGATTCAGACATTGCTGGTTTGTGCCCAGGAACTAAAGGCAGTGACTGCTTCTTAGTGGATGGCTTCCTGGCCGGTGTCGCCCTGATTGGGACTTGCAGAGATGTGCCCTCATCCATTATATATGCAAATGATCCCATTGAGAAACATCTCCTTGCATCCACATTGCTGTTGGATGCTCCACTACTACCACCTTGATCTTGATCCACATTTCGAAACTTTCCCAACTTGACAGCCACAACTTTCTCATCAGCAGCTTCAAACCTTGCTGACCCATGTTCCAGATTCCAGGAAAAACCCAACTGGGAATTAATCCTGCCAATTGAATTTGGTGTAGTCAGAGAACTCTGATCCCTTTCTGCAGTCAATTCTCTTGAACTCTCACTCCCAGATTCAAGAACAAGGACAAAAGGGGAGCGGTTGTTTGGAGCATACTCAGGTAGCAAACTAGCTCTACACAGAGGACAAGTGGAGTGAGAAAGCAACCATGTGTCAATACACTCCATGTGAAAAGCATGGCTGCATTGAGGCAGCAACCTGAGTTTATCCTCACTCTCAAACTCACACAAGCAAACAGCACAGTCAAATGGGTTTTTCAAGCCTATGATTGCTTTGTAGTTGAAAACAGGCAAGGTGTCAATGAAGGACTGATCCACACCAGCATCATGAAGATGAAACAGCTGCTGCAACTGGCCTTGAAATGCAGTCACATTGTCTGAATCTTCTGGGTCTCTAGTTGGGGGCTTGGTGAGAAATCTCACCAGCAAATGAAGCAATCCAGAAACAAAGAAGATGATGGCTAAGATGATTATGATGAGCAATATGGTTGGACTGACCTTGCTGTTCAGGTTGAAGCTAGTAGAGGCATCATTGGTAGTAGGACTTGGAGGTGTGTGCGTGTAGGAAGATGATGAGTCATAGAGGTAGTATGGCTGCTGCAATGGAGAAAAGGTACTACCAGTTGCTGCTTTGACACTTTCAGTGATGACCCAGTTCATCTTCTGTGATGGAAAGTGGCAAAATCTCAGAAAGATTGCTGTTTTAGGCTTCTATCTGCTGATCCTACAAAACCCATCAAGAGGAACAAATCTGAGATCCAATGAAGTAGCTCCTGGAAGATTTTTCTCACAGCAAATTCTATCAAAAAATTTGAGAGAGGTGGGAGAGGAGAGAGCTGATTGGGAATTGGGATTGGTGTGGTGGGTTATAAATGCAATTCTAAATGGGAGACCATAGCATGAATGCTACATTGAGATTCAAACAGAAAAGAGAGATACTGATTGAATACACACAACAACCATTATTAGACCCAAAAATTATGACCAAAAGTTTCCATCTTTATAATTTACAACACTAAAAACCCATAACAGATCATCTGGGTGTGTTAAATTTCTAAAGCTTTATGGAAAGTTGAGGACTTTATGATGAGGTTAACATCAGATGCAAGGCTCCAACAGTTGACTTGTAGAAACCACCAAGCCCATGCAGCAAATCCAATGCCATTTAAATTTCTCAGGTAATAAAATAAAGACTAGCCTTTTTCATAGTTTTTCTAGTGTTGAATGTTGATAAATTCTCAAGCAAACATTTCTTCAAGTTTTCATGGAAGTCTGAACACAGCCACACAAACACATGCACATTTCTGATATCATTCTCTTTTGAAGAGCTTCTATTCTATTTCTTATTTGCAGATTTTAAGATATGTTTTTCCTTGTCTGTGTAGGTAATGAGACAAAACAGAAATCTGAAACTCTGAAAGTCAATGTGTTAGAAGACAAATAGTAACCAGACCAGCAGATGTGAAAGAGTATGCATAATCCAACTTCCAACAGATTTCTCAACACATAAAATCACCAGGATTTCAGGTTTTTAATTTGAAACATAATTTACAATATTAGTGCAGGATAATGCACTGCCCAATGTGGATAATAGCTTCCATGGCTCATAATTTGATGACACTTAATTAGTTTTGGTAACTTTAGGAGATTGATTAATGTGGCTTTATCCCAATCTAGCTGTATGCTATTTTAAATTAAGCACATCCCAACTAATTTTTTTAGCGCAAAATGAGTTGTCATTCCAGAATATGTATTTTCATAAATAACTAATTTCCATATTGTCTCTTAGTCCACATGACAAGATAGGCTTATTTTTAATATAACGCACACATCTAACTCGCCAATGTAAGTTGTTGCAAAAGCAGCCCATGGTAAGAAAATAAATTGAGTACCTGTGAAGAAGCTCCTGCACCAGTTGGCTATAGATCCACAGCAAATGTATAAACTTTTTCTTGTAGATTAAAGCCCGTTTTTTCCTCATATACCCCAAACTCATCCTTGAGGTTCAGAAAAAAATGTGACCTTAACTTCATACCGAAATCTTAGGCAGACAAGAATACATCTTTCATCTTTGGACTTCCATCTTTAGTCATAACCTATAAGCAAACCTTGCTAAACTGATCTGACTTCTCAATCATAAAAGACAAGTCCTTCGTTAACCTTGTCTGATCTTTTTGCTTGAGGATGCACCCAGCAAGTAGCAGCAAAGCCTTCACCAATCTGCACTGCACCTTGCGATATGAGCAATCAACTTGTCCCTTATGCAATCATCCTTCTCTATAATATCGTAATGTACTTTTATATAACACCATGTAAGCTGAGAGCCTTTGTCTACTGCATATGTGCGTGCAGAAGTAGCTTTTATCTCAGACTCGAGCCTTCCTCTGCTAGTCGCTATGGCAATACAATTTGAGGAGTGCAACCTGCACTGGCTAGATATGCTTGCAATTCTCGTATGCAGGAGTTGTACTTCTGACAGGGGCTGCACTTTTGAAGGGTATGAGCCCTCGAGTTTTCGTGTTCTATAGGCAGACTGGCAGACTGTAGCAACCCTCATAATGGCTCCTGTCACCTACATGTCAACTAGAAGATTCAGGTTACCCATTTCTGTATATACATAGCCATAGCATGATCTCCATAGAATCCGCAAACTGTCAACAAGCTCGTCTGACTTCAGCAAAAATACAGGACCAAGTCGGGCACTAAAAGAACCATGGGGTTGAGGAGCTTTTGCTTAATATTCTTGGCATCTCTGATAGGGTCAGCACTTAAAACTTGTAGACGATAATTATCTGATCCGTCTTCTTCTACTTCTACGCGAAGAATAGAAGCAGTATTATGTATTCTTCTAGAGTGACGATGAATCAGAACATCTACTTCGAAGGACTTTATCTGGCATCATCGTCCATGGCAAGTGCAATGAGCAACCTTATACCAGCTGTCACTTTCGTTATGGCATTTGATCTTGGGTAAACTTCCTCACCTTCAAGTCCCACCTGAGGAAAGAAATTAATTACTAAGGAGCTGACTATTTTAATAAAAATTCAACATATGGTAATTTAGAATAACGCCGCATGGATACATGATGAAAATAAATAATTGACAAAACTGAAAAATTATTTGGAACATATACAACTAACAATAGTTAAGGAGCTGACTATTTTTATACCTTGCAGGTTTGAGGAAATTAAACAGGAAGCCTGAGAAGCATAGCCAAGATATTTGGAACGATGTTCAGTGTGGGTGGAGCAATTTGCATGGCTTTGCTCAGAGATCCGAAGCTTCTGAGCCTCCAACAATCTCTTGTTTCGGTCTTCCTTACTAGGAGATGAGGAATGGCTGCTGGGTTCTGTGTTTCTCTTTGCAAGCTCTTGTTACTGGTCCACTTGGCTCATCTTGCAGGTACTGTTTACCCATGCCGAGAATTTTCCAACTCTGAAAAATTCCATGTAAGCAAAAAATCTGAATTCCAACTGTGATTCATATTCATAATCAGGTACCAGTTTCAAAGAGATATCCTGACCATGTCTCTCTCCAGCCTAGCTGTGTTTCACAGCCATGATACAATCTGGAGCCTACGCCTTGTTCATGGAACGACATCCAGAGGCCTGGATTCTGCATTCCAGTGTCAAATTTGGCTGCATTATTTTTGCAGCAAGTATAGGCTGATTTTGAGCCTTTGTTTATATAAACCAATCTGTTATCGGAGATTTGAACCTTCAAGTCTTCAGCTGGAGATGTTCAATTTTTCACTGAAAAACTTCTTTAATTTAACTTGCAGGGTATAACGGGTTCTGCTATATCATTCTTCGTTCAATCCTGGGCCATTTCTAGATGAGGACCCCTGTTTTCAGCCATGTTTATTCCTCTGGCCAGGATTAGTATCACCACAGTCTCGGCACCCATAGTTCTATACGATAAAATTTACACAGGGTGGTAGAGGCCTCAGAACTCCTGAAATTTTCCTCATTTTCAGTTCTAAGGAATTAATGTTTACTAGGAGATGGTAACATTTCAGCTTGGTTGGGGCTCTGGCAGTCATTGCTGGTCTGTAGCTTTGAGGAAAAACAAAAGACTATGAGGACATAAAGGGTGCAAAAGGATCAAAGACAAAGGCTGTGCAGATACTGATTGAAGAATCAATAGAGAGCTTAAGAAACGACTCCAAAGCAGACCTGGACGAACCCCTTCTGGACATCGAAGCAACTAACGATCCCCAGCTTGAAATCAGCTAGTAATGAAAACCCAATTTTTGTCAGGCTACTAAGGGATTCAAACACTTTGATCCATGTCCAAGTCTTCTTTTTCATCTTCAGCATTGTCTAGTCTGTGTCTTCAATATCCTATATACTGATGACACTCCACAGGAGTATTCAAAGCAACAACTATTCGCTTTTATACAAATACTGTCCAGAGAAGGATAAATAACTCTTATGGCGAGACAACTATGCCGCTCAGCAGTCCGCACCCTATATGTCATGCTTAGCACCGAAGTTCCACATTTCCTGCTTGGCACTGAAGTTGGTTAAATTAACATACAGATCATCCCAGCAACAAGCAGAAATATGCAAGCATCACTACAGCTTAAAAATGCAACCAACCAATAAGAAAAAATATATTTAATCCCCCAATACATAAAATATCCTGATATTCCATCAGTAGCAGGTTACAGCGAATCTGGCCTAATCAGTATCTGCTTGCTGCTTGCAGCTAAGTCACTTCATTGTTTGGACAACTAAGGTTGTGATAAGTTTCCAAATACAAAATATTAATGGCAGGTGGCTCAGATGATGTAACATGGCAATGGCAATATTAGGCTTACAGTTCCCATATGTAGTGTCAATCACTACCATCGATCTCGCCCTGGATATGTGCTCATGTCTTGCCTTCCAAAGGTAGCGCACAAGTAGACTGCTTAAGATAATGTATGTCGATATGAAATTACAAAGACTGCTACTGGGAAAATACTGGCCTCAGTTTCGCCATCCTAGTCTGTTATATGACTGACTGTTTTAAAATTATGTTTGTTATTAAAACCTTCGTCGTCATTTTTATTTTTTGCTCCTCCAGGAAAAAATTGAAAGGGATTAATGACTGTCACTTGGCTCGGAGGTTTTGTTTGGTAAAATTGATATCTCTAGTTATACAATGTTAGACTTACTTTAATGGACTGCCTCAGACAAATGATCTTCTCTGTAAAATGTTTATGAGAATAATCCGGCGAGGCTGCGTAAAAATGAACCAATATAGAGCACAAAGTTTCAACCCAAAGTTCCATTTGGAAAAAACCAAAGTTAGATCAGGACTTCAGGAGTAAACTAAGGGTTAATCACTGATAATTCCTATCGTTTTGTTTCTTCAGGACAGTGCCCTAGTTTGTTTCAGAAGTTTACTATAAATCTTTTCTATATCATCCACTAAACTAAGTAGTTTTTATCATAATGTATTTTTCCCTAAATTCTGAACTGAAGTGATACTGATTAGGTAAAAGCGGATGAGATTAATTTAAACCTAAATAGAAACACCGTTATGAGCTCAAAAAATACAATATAGAGTAAATCAAATGCTAATTTTGAGCCAAAATGTAAATGCATCATGGCTAAAAGGAACACACCTTATAAATACTCTTTGAGACCTGTCTTCCCAACCATCCATTTGAGAGACTGGGGTTCCTAGATTCTTGCCCACGTAGGTTGTGCAGCAACATCTACACCACCAGGTGCCACTACACCAGCATCGCTTCCAACTGGTATCATATTATCTCCTGCAACCCCATCACCTGAATGAAAGTGAGCAGTTCCATAGTCGGCACCACAGGGCTGAATACCTTGTTGAGGAGCTTGTGAAGAACAAGGACATGTATAACCGCCAACATGCGGCACAGGAGCTAATAAAAGACGGACAGCCATTAGGGCAGTAAAATAAAGTGTACATGTGAATGCCACAATGAAACAAATCAAGCTCACCACGTGCTCTCTGCTCCACATTTATGAGAATTTTTCGTAGCTTTTCCGCTTCTCTTACCATGTTCACCAATTCTTTCTCCATCTCTTCCATTTCATTCACTTCTTTCATGTTTATGGCCTTTTCTTGTTCAAAAGCGACACTGCATGAAAGATAGATATAAGGAATGGTCTCAAGTTAAAAAACAAGTGTTCTCTATCTAAAGGAATAACATTCGTAGTATCCAGAGAGAAAAAGAAAATGATGTTAAGTATCACGCATCTTCATAAAATGATTGTTCGTATCAAAGCTTAGAGCTCAGGAACCACCACATGTTTATCGTACTCCCCAGTAAGATATACAGCACCATTTATTCTGATTCATTAGACGGCAAGAGACATGACGTACGATAATCCAAGAAATAGGTTTCATCATCTGCACTCTACACATACGAATGACTACAATCACACGATGAGTTACTTGATTATACCTACAAGGCCCTGTGAGGATCTTCCTTGAAAGAATACCATATGAGCACATAAAGGCATAATCCTAACATAATTAAAAGTCAGAGACAGATGGACCATGCTGTCAGAGGGCCACTGGAATTTAAAAGCTGAAATGTTTTAGGGACGCATTTTCCAAAAAAGAAATATGTGTCCTAGAGCTGCCTACAATAGTTGTTTTTTTATTCTATTACAATATTTTCATTTACAATGTTTAGGACCTGATTACTATTGTATCAGTTCAAGCCAATAAAACTATAAGTACACGAGAGACCTTACCCTTTTGACAAAGTTCCTCGATTTGGACATGTTGCTTTTGTGATGCTAAGAAATTCACATGACCAAAGAAAAATCACTTCTTACCGTAAGATTTGCTGTTCTCGCTTCAAAGATTCATAATCAGTGCGTAACTCTGGAAAAACATTGATATCAACATTGTCCTTTTCCAACTCTCTAGTGGCAATGAGATTTTTAGTTGTGATATCTTGTATTGCAGCGACTAAGCTCTGTGCTTCAGCATGCACCTGTTGTAGTTCTTTCCTCAGATTTGGACCAGATCTAATATTTATTTCCATTTTAGCTGTCTTATCCAACAAAATCCTTATCCGTAAATCACTCTCATTTTGAATGCTTCTTATATGTGCCTCGACTTCTCGTATTTCCTGCTGAGAATCGACGAGCTCTTGCCTCAAACCCACTTGTGTTGATGCCAACCTGCGGTTTTCTCCATCAAGTCGTTTTATTTCTGTTTCTTGTACAGAAATCTTTTCCGCGAGCTCCAGAGAATGTGATGCAGAGGAACTTTGGCCTGAAGACCCTGTCCCTGGAAGTGAACCATGCCGCATCATACCAGAAGCTTTCGGATTCCGCCCTTCATAAACTCCTGATCGTTGTCTTCTATATGACATTCTTCTGTCTGATAGTAGTTCTTGAACCAAGTCTGCTACCTACCAATTGAAAATCAGAAGAATCATTCCATTCAAAAACCAGGCCATTTTACCATAAAAATCATGCAAGTGGAGAATAAAGTCAATTTCTGAAAGCAAGACTGATTTCGTACGAGATAAATACCCTTCCACTGGAATCGGAATCCGATAGGACTATTCAATTGCTTAAAAAGTATGGACCCATCACTTCTACTTCGACAATGTACCATGTGAACTTACACAAGACATGGCAAAATGTCTAACTACTGAACTCGGGTGATAACATTCAAATTGTTCACTCCTAGCTAAACCCCAATGTTCTTAGGGCTTCACATGGCAATGAGAACACGCGAAATTCAACAAATAAATGAATCAAAAGTTCATACTATGCGACAATCAACTTTGGCTTGATCAACCAAGCAAGAACATGGTCCTCGCATCAACACAAACAGACTAAGAAAATCAATCAAATTGAATGGATTAGTACCAACTGAAAACCTAATTTCGAAGAAGGACAAAATAACATTCCTCGAATAGAAAATACGACTCACACAACGCTTGCTCCTTTTCGACGATTCAGCGATGAGGAAGACACTTGAGCCAACGCTTCCTGCGGCGGTGTTCACGGCTGTGCTAGAGGGATTTCGCCACCGGAGGCAGCACAAAGAAGAAAAAAAAAAAACTAAAGTCAAAAGTTCGAACGTGGCAGGTTGTTGACGTGAGCGCGTGACGTCAGCATCTAAGTTGTCCGCCAGTTTGTGCTTCTCTCTCTCTTCCTCGATTTAGCGGACGCCATTGTTGCACTCTCGCAAGCTCCCTCTTAGCGGTCTGATATTGGGCCGTGGGCCAAACACTCTTCGGCCCAGTTATTTTTGCCAACGAATCTTTTGCAATTGTTTCGTCGCTAAATGTTGGATGAACAACGAGAGAACAGAGCTCAGCAGATCTTCAAGCTTGATTCAACTCAGGTAAACGCTTCTTCTAGTATTAATTTTTTCTCGTCGGTTCGAATCGTTGTTGGTTGGTCGGTTTTGTGAGCAAGTTTGAAGCTTGAGTTTATGATTTTTCTGCGAATTCAGAATTAGGGCATACATGAATTGTAATATGTATGTGTTTCGGAGATGAATTGGTCCGTGATTAGGGTTTCTCTGTTTGCTTTTGTTGATAATTTCCATCGGAGAAACTTGCTGGATTGTATCGTCTCTGTCTGTTTACTAATTAGAATACTACTGTAGCTGTATTAATAGCATTAGTACTACAATGCCAGATTGCTCTTCAGGATAAAACAACCTTCAACGCTGGCTGTGCTCACGCAGAAACCTTGCTGATCAAACTTCGTTGGATCTTCAGCAATCGACCCAACGAAAATTGCATAAGCAGGAGAGGGAATAAACTCGTTTTCACTTTTTTTCTACAACTTTCTTTAGTTCTGTGCTCTGTTTTATATAGAAAACAAAGCAGTTGCAATGCAGCTCCACCTACAGATTGGGCATCATCTTGCACTCAATTTCTTGTGCCCAGAAGAGAGCTTCTGCAAAATATTGACCTGAAATACAAACATGATATTGTCCGCCAGTCCACCTCATGTTGACTCAAATGGGTCTTGTGCCTCTCCAGATTTTCACCACAATGGCTGATTACAAGGCTAGTAGGAATACAGGTTCCAACAACATGACCAGAAAAAACAAACATATCTCAAAAAAAAAACAAGGTAAAATGTAGATTAAGTTGATCTCTTGAACTGGGCACCATGTTACCACAACCAAACTCCAAACTCCAATTCCAACAACACGAATTTAAGAAAGCAGAAGAAAGCAAAAAAGCCACCACATCTCCCAAGAATGACAGCAAAATTAAAGCTAAAAAACTGACAAGCTTTTTCTGAATTTACTGCCTGCACAACAACAGTGCCAAAGCTAAGCTAGCTAGTAGATTGAAACCAAGCCTCATCCTCAGAAACCATTGAAAACCAGTCTCAAAAACTTCACCTTTCTGCTAAAAAACAATGAATGGATTCACAGAAATGAAATGGTTGCAAGCAGCAAGAAAAAGGGTGTTCAAAAACCAGTGCAAAAATTGAACTTGCATCTGCATAAATCAATCTACTTTCTACCACATTTCAATATACACATTCAGTGAGAAGAATGGAGTAAAAATTCACACTGTATTTCTTGAGGTTAACAGATTGAGCCAGCTGCGCCAATACCACCACCACCACCACCAAACCTGTGGCTTGAGAAAGATGAGTGAAACCCAGATCACAGTTTGAGTAGTTTCAAACAATGGAGCCCCATTTGAAGATCCAGGTCTTGTGAAACCATTTTCTGAACTTGACCCAGGAAAATTTACAGGAGGAGGAGATGAGCGCTGAGAAGAGCAGCATTCTTACCAAGACCTCTGACCTCCTTATCATCATGGCTACAACAGCTGAGTATGAGCAGAAGAGGAACCAGATGAGACAGGTTTGATTCACCACCATGTTCATCATCAGCTCCAAGAAGCCCAACACAGCATCATCTTCTTGACAGACATGAGACGCAACAAAACCAAAACCAAGTGAGATGTGGAGGAGGATGAGCAGCTGATTTGGTGATGTTGGGTGGAGCTTCATCATTATCACTGAAAGGCAAGTGTATGACATGAAAGATTGGAGAAGAACAGAAGCAAGAAAGAGTGAAAGAAGGGGTTTTGTTTTTGTCTCTGTCCAACTTTGTCTTTCATTGTCATTTCATGGACAAGGTTTTCCATGTCCTCTCCTATATTTACTCAAATCTGCCAAAACAAAACTCCAAAAAAAAACCAGAAAAGATAAAAATGAAAAAGTGGGTCTTGAAGAGGGAGCAAAGCCCTACCCAAATTGGTGCTTGCCTTGTGAATGTGGCCATTCCATGATGCTCACCACCATCCCCACACACACTGACACTGTTGCCAAAAAAACCAAAAGTTAAAGAAAAAAACTGTTTGATGCAGCAGAGAAGAGGGCTATAGAGCAGTGTACAGCTACAGCCACAGCCACAGTCCCACCCAAGGTCACATAGATTAGCTAGATTTGCTCAAGCAACCACTGTCCTTCACTTTAACTGAACTTTGCCAAGAATGGGTCTCAAGCAACAAGATTTTTACCATTGTGACCCTCTCAGTCAAACCCATCACTCAATGCAGTTCTAGCAGCTCTGTCACTGTAGCTCCTTGGTAGAGGTTGGTCTGGAGAGCTGCAGAGCTCCATAAAACAGATCAATAAATACAGCATCAAGAAACCTTCAGGTTGCAATAAATTTGCATTCATGGAGCTCAATTTTGGAGAGGATTTGAATATGAATCATGCCCCAGATCTTAGCCTACCCACCTACACCTCTATCTTTATGAAAATTTCTCATTATTATTTTATTTCAGAAAATGTAAGATTTTTTCAAAAAATATATACATAAAAATTTTGGCAATCCAAACAGGTTTGTAATTTCGTAATAAAAAGAAATATAAATTAACCTGGGCTTGAGAAAAGGCGTTTATATGGGCCTTAATGGGCCCAAAGCAGACACGTACTAGCCGGCCCATATACGAACAACCCACGTGGCAGTCAATCATTCAGAATCGTGTACGCTTAAATGGAAAATATATATTCATTCTTATAACTCAAAAAGAGACAGTTACAAATGAGAAAATGGTGAAAATTATCGACTCAAACATGGATCGGAAGTTGGGAAAAAAATATAGTTGTGATTCTTGCTTTTTCTCATTCTACCCAAAATATGGATCAAAAATCGAATTCTAATCGCAGATATATTTGACGTTTTTTTATCACTAGATCTTGATCGCTTAACCATTATTGATGCCTAAAAAATAATGGAAGAGGCCAAATATTGGTGGGGAGAAGTGGTTCAAGTGATTATGTCCTCATAAAAACACTTCTCAAACTGAGCCATGCACTCAACTTGCAGCCTCAGCAAAACCAAAACCGACCCATCCTCATCATGGCCCGGCAAAACAAAGCATTTCCCATCAAACCCTACTCCGCCAGGACCCATGTAATCCTCCACCCCCCACCCAAAATCCGTCCCATACAATGGCAAGCTCAGCCAGCTCGTGATCTCAAAATTAGGGTTTCCAAAGAACCCTCCCATGCTGCATCCCAGGCTGTGGAAGTTTCTGAACTGCGTGACGTCAGGCTGCCTCTCCAAGTAGCTCAGCGCGTCGCGGACGTACTTGTCGTCCACGCTGGTGACTTTTTGTCTGATTTTAGACGAAATTTGGCCGAGTGGATTGGCGAGAAGCTCGCCGGAGGTGGTGTCCACTGCTATGCGGAGGACAACGTTGCCGAAGAAGTTAGCTGGGAGCGGCGGCTTGAGGCGCGAGCGAGCGTTTGTCACGATGCGGAGGCGCGTCGGTTGCGACGGCGCGTGCCGGCGAGCCTTGCTTGAACATCTCCACATGTGCGCTGCTATGGCCTCGTATCTGCAATTCATATTTAAGTTCAAAAAACCGTTTCTAACTAAGCCATCTTTTTTTACTATTCTACCCCAATCTCCCACCATAATTCTGTTATGGCCTATCAAAAATCGAATCTAATCGCTGAAATATTTAAAAAAAATTTACCATTTTTTTTCCTATTCTATCATAATCCCTTATCAGAGTTTGTTTGTGTTCGGGTTCTATCATAAATCTAACCTCAATAAATGAAATATTACACGTCATTTGAATCGGTTCAAAAGGCCATTCAAATAGCAATGTGGAGTGATACATACCTTGTGTAGGGTCGTCCTCCAGCATTATCAGAGTTAGCTTTGGACTTGAGCTGAGCAACTTGCGCAGCACTGAGCTTGAGAGTAGCCACGGCAGTCTCCTTCCTCCTCTCCTCCCCGTCATCGGACCTCCCCACCAGAAGCGGCGGAGGACTATAGTCAATATGCACATAATCATCATCATCATTTTCCTTATCCACTTCTTGGCCCGGTGCACTCTGTTTCAAGATGGTTCGGTCAAGAAACGGCTGGACCGGTTCAACCACCCCTCGAGCCAGCTTGCACCACTCGCCTATGAACAGCATCGCGCCTTGGCCGTCGAAAACCGAGTGGGAGTTAGCAAACCCTAAGCTGATCGCGCCGCAGCCCAGCCGAGTGACCTGCGCCAGGACAATCGGGGTCTCGTGGATTGGCCGTTTAGCATAATCCACTTGCGGAATGAGCTCGCTTATCATCGGACTTGGGGAGAAGTCCCCCAACTCCGCCGCTCGTACATCGGACTGAGCTTCGATGAGTGCAACGCCTTCGGCGTTGCACTCCAGCTCCAGCCGGCCGCCGGCGTCAGGAATGTAGCGCAGGCGGCCGGCTAGAGGGTAGAACTCGACTAGGGTTTGGCTTAGGGAAGTGATTAGGGTTTGCACTAGGGCTTCGAAGGGCTGGGTTGAGGTGGGGTGGCGGTAGATGTAAATGGTGGGCGCGTGGGTTATGGCGCTGGCTTGGTCACTCTCCGACAAGTACATCTTGCCGGAGGGTGTCACGCCGGCCGGCTTAACCATGTGAATGTGCTTGATAACCGCCATTAATTCTTGATCTGCTAACTGCTAGAATGATACCTTACCCATCTCTTTCTACATCCCAACATGTATTTATACCGGTAGAAATTGCTGATTCAATTTCAACCAAACACTTTTGGTCCATGTTTCCGAGGTAGAAATTATTTTTTATTTTTTAACAGTATTGATGGATAAATTTTTATTAAAAAATGACTGTACTAAATGATCCGATTAATCTATTATTTTCTCTTTTATTTTTATTTATAATTATTTGATTGAGTTATAAATATATATATATATATATTTGAGTGATTACATTCATGACACGTACGAAGATGTCTGTCGTGTCACTTAAAGCTCATGTGTCGGTAGCTCCAGTGATTCAGTGAATGTTTTTAAAGACAAAATCGATCCTCTTGCTCGTAGAAAGATAAAATTTTAATAAGAACATACGTGGACTTGGTGTTGCGTTTATGGTGTTGCGTGGGTGGAGATGGAGCACGTAGCTGGATAAAATTGGACAACCACATAAGCCCGGCCTACCCTCCTGCAAAAACTTCAATATGGCTCATGGCATGTTGTGCTGTGGTGAGAAATGTTGTTCTAGCTATGCCCTTTATTCATATTAATGGATAAAGTAGCTAAATTGAATCGAATTGCACTGAATTATCGAAATAATCGTAAAATAGAAGCATCAACAATTTGGAGTACATTAAGAAATAATGTCTCATATCATAACTGAATCGATCTGGACTAACTAGATTATGAAAATAACATTAGAATTGAGGCATGAAGAATTTGTATCGTACCATAACTGAATTGAACTGGACTGAATCAATTATAAAAATAATCTTATAATAGAGGGATGGAGAATTTGGACACATTAATGTTGTGAGATGGGCTAGGTAGTGTCTCGTACCATAACTGAATTGATTATGGAAATAACCTTATAATAGAGGCATGGAGAATTTGGGGCACATTAATATTGTGAGATGGGCTAGGTAGTGTCCCATACCATAGCTGATGGGGGACCCTATTGATGAATGTTGAGAAAATAAATGACCTTAATTTGGACATTTATGGAAAAGCAGGTCCAAGACAAAAACCATGGCCTGTTATATCTGACCTCAAAATGGAGCTGCTCCAGCTCCATGGGGAAGAAGCACAAGCCATGTCTTCCTGTTCTACTGTAATCTGCATTGGCCTGGTCTGATGCCAAGAACCATAAATCTCCTAAATCTGAATCTCTGGGGAGCTTTAGCTCTGTAATTGTGAACCACTCGAGTAGCTGGGCATGCATATATTAGCCATGAACTAAGAGCTAGGCAGCAGAGACATCCACAATGCTGTGTATGGCCGGCCATTTTAGAGCATCAGGAGCACGGAGATTTGTCTGATTCTTGACTCTCTGGTTTAATGTATCATTTGATGCAGCATCTAATCATTGTGAGAATTATTGTCTACAGATGTTGCTGAGGATGAATCCTAGTGAACTGTCATTGTTACCACATCTAGCCTTCCATATGCTGTTTTTCGACGAAAACCTGCAATTCAAGGATTGATCAAGTTAGTGCCACTAAGAGATAAAAAAAAAAAAGTAACATGGGATGAGATGAACTCATGCTTTAGCTATTAAGAAACTAAACTGCAGGATGATGAAATTATAAATTGTATACCTTTGGTTGGCTTGAATGAATTCTAAGGACTTTTTTTTACCAGTAGTCGCCGCAAGAACATACGCCATTTTTGAAGTGATGAAACCGATTAGCATCCCTCACGACGATAACCCTCTCAGTCACCTTAGATATGAATTTTGTAGCAGTATGACAATCCACGCAAACCCGGAGATTTTTTATGATCCTGATTTCAGTTCTTGCCTCAGAGGAGATAATCCCAAAAGCAATGGCTAGTTTCTCACTATGAACTTTAACAGAGAGCTCTTTCTCCTCCTCTTCGATATCATGCAATGCTGTGGCCGTAGCTGTTTGAAAACCAGCTTCCCTCATTTTTCCCACGAGGGCTTCCAGCTCTGCGTAGATTGCGTCTGATTGGGGATGGGATTTATCCCCGGATGTGAAGACATGAGGCTTTCCATTAACCTCAATCAACGTGCACCCCGGAGTTTTTGCTAGACATTTTTCCTTAACTAGTTGGCGAACAGAAGCAGCCTCTGCGTAGCTTCTGTCAGATGAGTAAATATTCGAGAGCAGAACATAATAACCTGCGCTATCTCCTTCAAGCTCAAATAATTTATCAGACGCGATTCGTGCAAGTTTTTTGTCCTTGTGGATCATACAGGCGCCTAGCATTGTGCCCCAGACAGCAGGGCCAGGTTCTGTAGCCATCCCTGCTATGAACTCCATAGCCTTACTTAACTCTCCTGCGCGTCCTAGAATGTCCACCATACACGCATAATGTTCCGAAGAGGGCTTCAGGCCAAAATCATGAACCATGGAGCTGAATATTTTTTCCCCTTCTCTAACCAGCCCGGCATGACTGCAGGCATAGAGCGCAGAAACAAATGTCACCGTAGTTGGAAGAATCCCCGCCGCAGACATCTCATTTAAAAGCTCCAAAGCTTCATGTCCGCGACCATGAAGGCCATAACCAGAAATCATCGCATTCCAAGTCACAACGTTTTTATCCGTCATGGCGTCAAATATCTGCCGGGCATACTCAATGCTCCCACATTTAGCATACATGTCAACCAAAGCTGTGGACATAAAAACATTCAGTTCCAGCTTTTCCTTTACTATCACCTCATGAACCCACTTTCCTAGCGTCAAAGCTCCGAGCTGAGCACAAGCTGAGAGAATGCTTGTAATGGTGACAGGATTCGGGCGAATGTCAGACTCCTGCATTTGCTGGAAAAGTGTGATGGCTTGTTCTGTCAAGCCGTTTTGAGTATAGCCTGAGATCATGGCGTTCCAACCGGCTAAAGTCTTCTCTGAGCACTCGTCGAATAGCTTACGAGCTGGCTCGATTTCATTCAGTCTAGTGTAGACAGTAGTCATGGCAGTGGACACTGAAGGGTTTGAAACCACGCCAGATTTAAAGCTGAAAGCGTGTAGAGAGAAAGCCAGGTTTAAAAATCCGAAAGGGGAATGCACAGGAATCAATCCGACAAGGGTGCTGGAGTTAACTCTCACCCTTGAATACAATAACTCCTTGAACAGCCTCACTGCAGATTCTGTATCATGGTTGCAAGTGTACCCGGAAATCATGGCGTTACAGGAGATCAAATCCGGCCTCCAAATTTGTCCGAATAAGTACTCTGCTGTATCAGGATCTCCACATTTTGCATACAGTGAGACCAAGCCGGTAAGAACATGAGCATGAGATTCAACTCCAACTTTCTGGGCCAAGCACTGAATCCCCTTCCCAAAAGTTAACTCCTGCAGCTCAGCAGCTGCGGGTAGAACGGTGGCCAAAGTTGCCGAATCAAATGCAGAATTTAAGCGTAGCATGGTCATAAAAACCTTCACAGCTTCAGTGAAAGCAGAGTTCCTGGCTAAGCCGGAAATCACTGTGTTCCAAAGCACGGTATCTTTTTCAGGCATTTCATCGAACACCTTCAGCGCAGAACTAACTCGCGCAAATTTGAAGTACCAATCCACAACCGCTGAGCCGACAAAAACATCGGATCCGTATCCGTCAACAATGGAGTTGCAGTGCAGAAGAATCCCCAGCCTTGGATCCAATTTGTGATCCAAAGCCGACAAGATGAAGGCGTAGGTGAAATTATCCGGCTTCAAATTGGTGTTGTTTCGGATACGCGCGTAGGTGGCGACGGCGGAGAGAGGGTTGTTGTTGTGAGAATAAGCTCTGATGAGGACGTTGAAGAGGAAAATGTCGGGATTCGGGAAGGAGTGGCAGAGCAAGCTCGCATGGCGGATGGAGTTGAGGTCGGAGTATTTCTGGGCGAGCTTGGTGATGGAAATGATGTCGGATTGGAGACCGTTGAGGATGAGGTGGGCGTGGGTTTGGGTGAGGTGGGAGAGGTTTGTGGATGTGGTGATGAGATTGCGGAAGAAGTCGGAGTTTCTTAGGGCGGGATTTGTAGCAGCGTTTCTGCAGATCATTTGGTCGTTGGGGTTTCGGAAGGTTTAAGGATCTAAAACGGTTATATAAGAAATTAGAAATTCTATAAATATATATTCATTTATATCTAAATATAGACGATTACAAATGAAAATTTTAATTTTTTCTAATTAAAAAGGACATAACGGACAAATTATAATCGTTTTTTTAATAAAAATCTATCTCCAACTTAAATTTTAAAGTTTCTTCTTCTTCTGTTTATATAAATAATTGTGTTACTTGTATTCAGTGTGCAAACCAGAACAAATGTGATGCAACTTGCTCTCTTTGGTTTTGGTATTCACTGCACAATGCACATTTAGAAATTAAGTCTCCATACTAGGTGAAAAAATCCAGGCGGTTTGGAATATTATGGCCAAAGATGACACAAAATGAACTGAAACTGAGCTGAAATCAGCGCGAAAAAAATCCAGGCGTTTTGGAATATTGTGGCCAAAGATGGCACAAAATGAACTGAAACTGAGCTGAAATCAGCACGAAAAAAATCCAGCCGGTTTGGAATATTGTGGCCAAAGATGGCACAAAATGAACTGAAACAGAAACGATTGAATTTTTTTATACGAAGAACAAGATCACCATCACAAGTGAGAGGGGCAGACTCAGCAAGGAATAGAAAGAGAAGACAGTGAAGGATGCAGAGAAGTTCAAGGCGGAGGATGAGGATTTTAAGAACTACGCTTACATCATGTAGCTATCAAGGATGACAAAATCAGAGGCAATCTGAATCCTGTCTGCTGATAAGCGAAAGATAGAAAACGCTATGAATGAGACGATTGAGTGGCTGATGGGAATCGGTTGGGAGAGGTTGATGAGTTGAAAGACAACCTCATCGAATTCAAGCAATAGCAAACCCCTTGTGCTCTAAATCCTAGAAAAGCTAACAGTCGTAACCTCTACATAGATGCCAACTTAACCAAAACCAGAAAAGCTTCCAGATATCATAGCAAGATCAGATTTCTAATACATTGACAGAAAGTCCAAGCCACCAGAGAATCTACCCAACACGCCACTCTACACAGTAAAAATGCAAAATGATCCGAGTAAACCAAACAAAAACTCCCCACCAAATTATCATCACCATCCTCATCAGAATCTGGGATAAATCCAAGCTCAATCTTGATTAAACTACGCTAGAAATGGAGTGTGGATAAACTCAGTAAAAATTTCAAATATATTGACAGATTGTTGAACCAACCAAAGAATCTACCCAACACACAACTCCAATGCATAGAGTAAACCAAAGAAAAACTCCCCAACAATATCATCATCCTTTTCAGAATCTGGAAAAAATCAAAGCTTCATTGGAGTTAACTACACCAGAAATGGAGTGGATAAACTCGAGTAATAATTTCAAACCCTAGAGAACCTCAAAGCATCTGAAAATTCCATTGAAAAAAGAGTTTTGAATTGCGAAACTGCAGAAACAAAATCAATACCTCCACCTTATTCTAGCAAAAGATCAGGAAAGCTAAATTATCCGTAGTAAAGCGGGCGGCGATACTCATCGAAGTAAGCATCCCGATCCACGAACACGATTGAGTACAGCGCGTAGATGATCCCAGGCACGTATCCGAGCATCGTCAGCAGCAAGCAGATGCAGAACTCCACCTGCGAAACACAGATCAAATCGCGCGTCAGAAAATCAACCGCAACAGTCGTGAAGAGGAATGGATTTGAGTGAAATCGGCGTTGAATTACAGTGCAGCAGCCATGGCGGAGGCAGACGCCGAGCGGAGGGAGCAAGATGGCGATGAGGATTTCGCAGAAGATCTCGCACTTGCTCGGCATCTCAGAAACAGTGAAGAATCACGACGTAGATGAGTGCGTGCTGTAGATTGGATCTTATACTCGAGATCCCTTTTTTATTTTAATATTTAATTATTATATATTCATTCTTATAATTCAAATAGCGACCCTTACAAAAAAGAGCACAATGCCAAAAGGGAAAGACGGAGCTAATCGAAATCCTTTCTTAATAAAAATTCGTCTGAAATCTTCTTTGAAACAATCAAAGGCATCAAAGGCACCAATAATATTAAATTATTATTGGTAAATGTTACTCAATTATCCCACTTAACTTGAAATTTACATTAGTAACCATCAAAGGCATGAACTTGCATAAAAAAACGTCTACTATTTCAGCGATTAGGATTCGATTACTGCTGATTCTAAACAGATTCAGAATTGAAATAGCATAATAAAAAAAAAATTTACATTAATACTGTCTTGATCAACGAAATGAGATTCAGCGCAACGGCAACAAAATACAATCTTTATAAGCACAACACCAACAAAATACAGTCGATTATAATGCGCGTCCTCCTGCTTTTATATGCAATCTCACAGCTCCATTAGAACAAGAAGAAGGCCATGGAACATTTTGGGAATTTATCCAGTGATCATTGTCCCTGCACCTTCATCGGTCAGAATTTCCAGAAGCAGGGAATGAGGAACTCTGCCATCGATGATGCTAGCGGTTCGGACACCCTGAGCTAAAGACCTCACACAACAATTAACTTTAGGGATCATTCCACCACCGATCTTCCCTTCTCCCATCATCTTTTTAACCCCTTTGATATCAACCAGTTTCACTAAGCTCGTCGGATCGTCGCGGTTTTCCAAAATCCCAGGAACGTCCGTCAACAGGATCAGTTTCTCTGCGCTCAATGCCGCCGCTACCTCACCTGCAACTGTGTCGGCGTTGATGTTGTAAGATTGCCCACTTTCATCCGCTGCGACTGAAGCAATGACTGGAATGTGGTTGTTGTCCAGCAATGGGCGGAGGATGGCAGGGTCCACTTTGCTGACATCGCCAACAAATCCTAGCTGGGCTGAGTTTGGCTTTGGACGAGCGGTGAATAAGTGGCCGTCCAAGCCTGAGAGGCCAACGGCGGTGGCGTTAGCTTTGTTGATGAGAGATACTAAATCCTTGTTAACTTTTCCTACCAAGACCATTTTCACTATCTCCATGGTAGATGCATCGGTGACGCGTAGGCCATCACGAAAAACAGCCTCGATGCCTAGTTTATTCAGCCAACGGTTGATCTCTGGTCCGCCCCCATGAACTAAGACAGGACGGAGACCCACGACAGATAACAAGACAAGGTCATTGATGACAGACTCCTGAAGGATGCTGGATTTCATAGCTGCGCCACCATACTTGATCACAATGATCTTGCCTCGAAACTTCTGGATAAAAGGGAGTGATTCGGCCAGAATGTCAACTCGAGTCTGGGCTGGAGTAGGAACCAAGGGGTCCGCAACTGTGTTTGAAACCGATACCTTGATCTGAGGAAGAATGTTACGAGACGTGGGCTTAGGGAGGGATGTTCCGGAACCCCTGCTAAGGGTATTCTTATTCAAATTTTTTTCTGAGCCGGGTGATGAAAAGCTGGGCAGTGTTCTGACTGCAGATAACATCATTAGTGACTTGTAGACTTTCTGAGTAAATTCTGAGCGCGGAGAAAGATCAATGCACCGAAGAATAAATGAAAGAAACCCCGCATCCAACAGCAAGTAACTCGATATTTACTCTCTTATCGCTTGCCAAATACAGGCCAATATCAGTATCTGCAACGCAAGGGAAACAATAGAAAAAATTCAGCAACTTTTATCAAAACATAAAAGAACATTAGCTACGCAGTTACGCCAACCCAGCCCCAAACCAATTCTAACCTGTTCCTAACCTCCTAGAGAATATATCCACCAGACTTCGAAGAAAGAAAGACTCGTTAAGTACAAACAAGAAAAAAATGCAACAAGAAACTTCATTACGGTCGGACTAAGGGGAATCAAACAATCCGAAACATCTATTCCTAAATGTTTGCACCTAGTAATATTCCAACACCTCAATTCAATGATGTATGGATGCATTAGCAATGAATACATAAAACCCTAACTAACTTGCAGCCCCAAAATGAAGCCATGATGAACTCTGGATTCTTCTTATGCAGGCAATTTTCTATAAGCCACCCATCAACCCCAACAAACTACAAACCCCATTTCCTAAAGTTCACAGCTTTGCAAACCCTACACCATTTTGAGGTCAGATAACTTAATATACACAAACCCTATATCTCTAAAACTGAGTAGCAGCAGTACAAGTAAAGACAACCTTAAATGGTACCAGGATGCAAAACCTCTGAACTGAATCAATGTCGGGCCTCTTACCGATTCATAAATCCATCACCAGCATACGCTCTTTGCGCTGATCTGAATCGAGCCGCCGGATGAGACGAGGCGGCCTGTAAGAAGTGTACAGCAACAACTGAAGCAATCAATGCCACCGATTTCTTCCAAACCTCATATTTCTCTTCCCAACATTCGATTAATTGAACCATACACACCCCGACATTGAATAGACTCGGTTCGGTTCTCTTCTGTTTTTTTAAGTTCGGTTCACGAGACTAAAATATTTACCAAATGGTGCAAGTTTTGAAAGAGTTTTACTAAAAGAGTCCCATTGGAAAGTATTTACCCGAATTTACTCTTTTTATAATTTCTTAATTCCATTTTTTTGTTGAAATTTCCGGAGGCCATGTATATTACGTTTTTGTGGATCTGCCGGTTGAAGTTAGCAAGTTTGAACCGGTCTTTCAGTCTGTTTTTTTTGGTATAAAAATTAAATAGATTTTCATATGATTTTTTGTTAGAAGATTATAACATTTTAGTTGGCATTCAATTCAAAAAGAATTTAAGCTCTTCAATCGAACCCTAGTCGCTGAGAGGTTTGACGTCCCTTTTGCCACTAGACCACGCCCTGATGGGCATCATCACCACACTACCACTACTCCACTATCACCATTTCACTACCTTAACATCACAAGTCACAACCACCACACAATCATATTATCACCACCACCACAATGCTACCACCACCCTATAACAACACATCCAACAACACACAACCACAACCCACAAACACCACAATATCATAATTGATATTGATCTTGCATAAATAAAAAACGATATATGCGCCGATATTTCGTAGTTGATGTTCTTTATGTGCTATCCTTGGATATTTCTTAGTGGTTCATGAGCATCTGTTATATTAGCAACCAACCGAGTTCATTACTAGATTTTTGCAAACATACCCAAATTCTTACGAATCATATAAATGGTATGGATGGGAGCTACTCATCCTTTATTATGTGACAAATATTTAAAATAAAAATATTTGTTAACACTTTAATCTTGAATTCTATATGAATCACGGTGCTTTCCACTTATATATATACACCTTCACTCAGTCGCTCGGACGGCAGGGATTCACCGAATCCTTATCCGCCCACCTCCCTCAAATTTTCTAGAACCTCCCTGCTTCCTTCCTATTTCCCAGCCGAAGTATTGGGCTTCTAAACATTCAGAATTTGTAGCCTCCTCTCTAGGTTTGACTTCCCAGTTAATCCGTCAACGCGAATTGGAGGCCACATTTCCGGTCTAGTGCTTCTTCCCTCGGTCCTATTTTTCCAGTTATTCTCACACTCTCGCCGGCTATATGCATCAGCAGCTACTTGAATCCGGTGAGTTGTTTTTTTTCACTGTTGGTTTTATTCAGATCGAGGTGGTTGAGGTGGTGGCCTTTTTGTTTTCTGATGTTTTTTTTATGAAGTGATTCATTGGCGAAATTAGGGATTGGGAACAGTCTGATGACATGGATTCATGCTCGATTTGAGTGGTTGTGGTTCTATAACTTCATGCGACATACATGATTAAGGATTCAGAGGTGTAAAGGTTGATATTATGGATTGGAAGATAGCAGTTTAAAATAGTAGGATGTTTGGGGCCAGTCGGGTTCTGATGTTTGCTGAATTTGTTGTTGAATAACATGTGTGCTGCTTTTCGTATTGAGGATGAAAACCAGGTGGAGTTTGCTAAGTTGATTTCAGTATGGGGAAGTTGTGGAATTTTGATGAATTTTGCTTGAAGAACTTTCCACTTGTAATTGTTATCTTGAGAACATAAATTACTGTTATCTGTTTTGTCTTTGTATTATGTTATAACTTCTTTTGCTGCTAGGTGGACCAAGTGAGAAAATGGATGATAAACCGTTGAGGCAACCTGCCTTAATGAGGGACAAGCTGTCTGGTTTATGGGCCATGACGCGTGGAGCTTATGAGAGAGAGCCAATTTCTTATTGGGTTCTTCTTGTGGTGAGCAGTGCAGGAATTCTCGTAGCATTTCCTGCTTCTTCGCTTTTATCTCGTGTTTATTACGCGAATGGGGGCAAAAGCAAGTGGATTATTTCATGGGTTGCTGTGGCGGGTTGGCCTATAACCGCTGTTACTTTAATTCCGACATATATTGTTTGTGGAACTTCACCTACTCCGTTGAACTTTAAACTTGCTTTTGCTTATCTTGTGCTGGGCTTCTTGAGTGCTGCTGACAACCTCATGTATTCGTATGCTTATGCTTACCTTCCTGCATCAACGGCTTCTCTTTTAGCTTCATCATCACTTGTGTTCTCAGTTATTTTTGGGTACTTCTTAGTGAAAAACAAGGTGAATGCGTGGATTGTAAATTCCATTGTGATGATCAGTGCTGCCTTGACAATAATAGCTCTGGATTCAGACTCGGATAAATATGGAAACATCACCGAAACCCAGTACATAATGGGATTCGTGTGGGATATTCTGGGATCAGCTCTCCATGGACTCATCTTTGCTTTATCTGAACTTGTATTCATCAAGTTATTAGGTAGGGTATCATTCCATGTAGTACTGGAGCAACAAGTCATGGTTTCTTTCTTTGCCTTTGTCTTCGCAACCATCGGTGTCATTGTAAATGATGATTTCACCGGAATGACATCTGAGGCTCAGAACTTCAAAGGCGGGGAAAGCGCATATATCCTAGTTCTCATTTGGGGTGTCATTACATTCCAGTTGGGAATTTTGGGAGCCACTGCAGTGCTCTTCCTGTCCTCCACCGTCCTAGCTGGCGTCTTAAATGCTGTGAGAGTTCCTGTTACAAGTATTGCAGCTGTTATATTGTTGAAGGACCCCATGAGTGGCTTCAAAATTCTTTCTCTGGTTATCACCTTCTGGGGTTTTGGTACTTACATATATGGCCATTCTGTAGCAGATAAAGTACCAGCATGAAAGAAACAATAGTAAGCACACACCTGGGTATCCCAGAAAATTTCATGCACATAAAATTCATATACAGTGCAATATACTAGGTTATATTTTCAGGGTCTGCATCTGTATGTTTGTTTGTTGGCAATTTCAGAATAAAAATGTATCGGATCAAGACAGAAATATTCTTCTCAGTGAATAAACTTGTGATTTAAGTAGCCATGTTATTGAGGATTCTTTTGACTAACTAATTCCTTAATACATAGTTTGAGTACTTCAAGGGCTTGATGTTCGTATTATATTGCATTATTTCTATGCTCACTTATTTTAATGAAATATGTAGCTACAAGCACGAGGCATATAAAACAAGAGGAAATCGCCTATTATCCTTTCTGTCGTGGGGTTTTGCAGCTCCTGATTAATGGCTTGGGGAATGTATAGAAGTCTAACTGATGAATTCTGTTGAGTTTATCTGGGATTTGCCTTCCGTTTCTTTTGAGAGGAATAATGAATGTGGGATTGCTAGTTATTGGGGACAAGACTGTAGTTGTTGGGTCTGTTTGGGAAAGAAGAGTTAAGATTGGTAAAGGGAAAGATAGTGTAATGGTCGACGTTAATGCCAGTGATCAAAAAATGGAGAAAAGATGGACACTTATATTCTCAGAAGTGATGCAAGTTATGATTACAAAGCGTCGTAGAGCAGTCATACTAATCAGCCAGACCCATTCAAAAAGAAGTCCGGACTCCACACTCAGCCGTAGTTGAAAGAACCTTACTGACGGCGAGTAATGATCGTAATAGGCTGTGTTGATGAAGCAAGAATAGATTCAAGAAAATGTCCGAAACAACAGAAGATGTGATGAAAAACTCAGCTCAGCCGAGGATGCTAAACTATGAATCTGACAAGAATGCAGCTGCAAAAACCATTAATGGACTTAAAAGCTGAGAAGTTATATATGAAATTCAGGTGGATGAGGACATCAAGGCTGAGAAGCTCAAAATTATTATATACGAAATTAAATGATGAAGATCAGGACAAGTTCATTCATTGGCAAAACATATACCAGAAATCTGCTGCAAAAAGATCAGATTTTCATTCAGATTTCAGCAGATCAGCGTCACTCTACAGAAAATTATCAACCGCCTTTTCAGAGCCATGTTCTAATATTACAAAGGGTAACTCAGGTAAATGCTATTTTTTACAGCATAAATTTTCTGAAAATCATGCAGTGCTGTTTTTATATTATCTGGAATTATTTTGTAACCTCCCATCTAAATGATGAATTGACTGATGGTTTGTTATTCATATATCTTGAAGAACCTACTCCACACGAAGTTATATGTCCTGCAACACCAGACAGATTACAAACTACAAATGAACCATATATTTCTCTTCATTGTATTTTTGCTTTGCTAAATACATTATGGGTGCTTATCATACTTTGTAGTCGGTTTATTGATGTGGAGAGATATTTCCAGATCAGCTTTCGTCTTTTCTTATTGGCAATTCTATGATTAGCTGTCCTCTTTTCCTCACCGTCTTATTTTCTTTTTTGCTACTGGCTACGCCAATTTAACTGAAAGGGATATGCACTATTTTTTGATATTGAAGTTTAATTTCTTTTGTTGCCCGTTCAGGTCCGACTTAACTTGCAGTAAGCTTAATTCGCAGGTACCTTGTTCAGGCCTTAATCCTCATCCTCTTCATGCGATATTTTTCTCGTCAAGGATGCTGAATATGTAAACTCCGCAAGCCAAGAAACTGCAATAAGTGAAGAAGAAGAAGCTGTTAGGTACTGAAAGGGTTATTTCCTTACTTAAGCAAGTTTGTATTCAACTCTGATAAATTATGATAATGTTCGCGCACCTTTCTGATTGAAGTAGCTGTGATATGCACTGTATAATCTGTTCCTTGAGGTAAAGATTCAGGCCAAAGATTAACCATTGCGAGGAACTCTATGCTGTGGAACAAAACCAGGTAACAGTCGCCTTCATGGACTGATAAATTCATTTCTAGATTTCATGTAGGCAAATGAAAACACACAGGAAAGGAGCATGTGTAGTGATACCATTTTACTTCATGATTAATTGACCTTGTCCAAACCACATATCATATTATGGCGAAAATATTCCAACAGGTAGATGGTCCCATGATGTTATTTCAGACCACATATTTCGACATACGAAAATGAAACCTTAATTGACTGGTGCATTTTGTGGGGGAGGGCTGTCTCAAATGTAAAATTAATTCCGGGAATACAATTGTGGTGCAGGGTGGCTTCTCCTCTCCTCCAACTAACAACTCCCTGGAAAGGCACAGCTTACCCAAACCATGGAGCCTTCATTGCATAAACCTTGGAAAGACTCATCACCCACTTCTAGTAAGTGTTGTATTCCCTCCATTGATGGATCTGATCACTCTCAGGTTCAATTTCTGTATCTGTAAAACCCTATTGGAGCTCTGTAAATCTCTTCAATGAGCTTGGTTTTACCCATCCATGGATGAAAAACAGACTTTGAGCAACTAGCTAGATAGGTATTAGAGGAGGCCATGTGCAGGGTTTGATGGGTTTGTGACAAGTGCTCTGTCCCATTCAAACATGTTGTCTTGTCTCTCCTCCATTATTATTATTTTTTGCAAAAAAGATAATAATAATAATAATTGATTTCAATTATACTAGTTTTTCAAAAAGGTCTTGACAGCATAATTACAGAAATAGAGCTGCGATTGACGTGACGTCACCTGTGCTATATTTATAGAGTTGGTTCATAGACGGCTGCATTATTATTTGTCTTTTATTGAATTATTTTACTTGATTTAATTATTATTTTATTAGCCTCTTACACCGCGTTTGTCTCCTCTCCAACGCTCCATCCCCTAAGGAACAATATTTCACAATATCCCGTGACGAATATGCCCCAACCAAACGGCTCCCACCGCCACGTGTCGGATCACAGTTTGCTCTCCCCGAGGAAGAATCAACACGTGGCGGTTGAGTATTGGTCAGATCCAAAGGCAAGTAACTACCGTCTCACCACACACACCAATAATATCTTCCCGCTATAAATCCAGGTAGCCATCCGCCATGGAAGCCGGCCAGAAAGAAGCTTCTCATCTTCTCCATTTCTGCAACTCAGCTCCACTTCGGGAATGCAGAGAGATGAGAGGCATCTCCTTCTGTAACAACGCCGAGCTCCGTCGCGCCAATCTGTCCTCCGGCGGCCGGAACAGCCACCGCAAACACGTCGAGGACGGGTAGCGAGTAGTAAGTACCAGGCGAGGTTCTGAAACTCCTACTCAAGTTGATTTGACCATGGCGGAGAAAGGCGGGAGCGATGGCGGAGCGGGGCTGCTGAACGGGAAGTATGAATTGGGGAGGATTTTAGGGCACGGAACTTTTGCGAAGGTGCACCATGCGAGGAACCTGCAGACGGGGAAAAGCGTGGCGATGAAGGTGGTGGGGAAGGAGAAGGTGATGCAGCAGGCGGGGATGATGGAGCAAATCAAGCGCGAGATCTCCGTGATGAAGATGGTGAAGCATCCCAACATCGTCGAGTTTCATGAAGTCATGGCTAGCAAAACGAAGATCTACTTCGCGATGGAGCTCGTCCGCGGCGGGGAGCTTTTCGACAAAGTTGCGAAAGGGAGACTTAGAGAAGACACAGCCAAGGTTTACTTCCAGCAGCTGATTTCCGCCATTGATTTCTGCCACAGCCGTGGAGTTTACCACCGGGATTTGAAGCCGGAGAATCTGCTCCTGGACGATGCCGGCAACTTGAAGGTCACTGATTTCGGGCTTAGTGCTTTTGCAGAGCATCTGAGGAAGGACGGGCTGCTGCACACGACGTGTGGGACGCCGGCGTATGTGGCGCCGGAGGTGATAGGGAAGAAAGGGTATGATGGGGCCAAGGCGGACTTGTGGTCTTGTGGAGTGATTCTGTATGTGCTTCTCGCCGGTTTCTTACCGTTTCAGGATGGGAATTTGGTGTCCTTGTATAGAAAAATCTACAGAGGGGACTTCAAGTTGCCGGCGTGGATATCGGCCGATGCTCGGAAAGTGATCACCAAATTGCTGGATCCAAACCCCATTACAAGAATCAGCATTGCCAAGCTGAAGGAGCTTCCCTGGTTGAAAACCAACTTGCCGAAAATGCTCAATGAGGATCATCATCACCCAGTTACCGACATGGACAGCAAGTTGAAATCGGAGACCTTGAACGCGTTCCACATCATATCCTTGTCAGAAGGCTTTGACCTATCTCCATTGTTCGAGGAGAAGAAGAGGGAGGAGAAGGAGGAGATGAGATTCGCGACGACGAGGCCGGCCAGTAGCGTGATATCGAGGCTGGAGGAGGTGGGGAAGGCGGTGAAGTTCAGTGTGAGGAAAAGTGAGAGTAGGGTGTGGTTGCAGGGGATGGAGATGGGGAGGAAGGGGAAGCTTTCCATCGAGGCAGAGATCTTCAGTGTAACATCCTCTTTTCTGGTGGTGGAGGTGAAGAAGGATGGGGGTGATACGCTGGAGTATAATCAGTTCTGCTCCCAGGAACTCCGGCCGGCGTTGAAGGACATTCTGTGGAAGTCAGCCGCAGAGAAGGCCACAGCTGCTTGATCAAGTGTAATACTGTTGTTGCTGGTGATGGTAGCATTGCACTTCATGTGTTTGGGATGTTTGGCAAGGATGAACTGTGAAAGTAAAACCCTAAAACTTCAATGATTTAAGAAATCATGAAACTTAAACCACACGCCCAATAAAGTGACAATGTATGAGGTGTCAAAATTTCACGCAATAATCAAGAGTATGGTGGTTACTGTAGAGTCTGTAGTGATTGTTGAGATTGTGGTGGTGGGGTGGGTTGGGATGGTGGTGGGTTGCGGTGGTGAATTTGTGATGGTGGTAGTGTGGTTAGGGTGGCGGGGGTGGTGGAGTGTTGTTGGGGGAGCGGTGAGTTGAGGTGGTGGTGGGTGGTTAGAGTTAGGGTGGTGGCGGTGGGTGACGTGGTGGTTTAATTTAATTTAATTTAAGTATCGAAAATTTAAAATTTATAAAATAGGATCTTAGTAAAATAACATAATTAAAAAATTTCTTTATATAAATATATTGGCGTCGTTCACTGCGCAAATCTTAATCGGGAATGTGACTAGTTTTTGATGCGTATAAAACGGTCTCGTTTTGTGGAGTGGACTGGATTATATACATTGAACTGGGTTAAATCTGAAGTGATTTATGGCGAAAGTTGACAAGGAGATGCATTATACAGGAAATCAGATGATGATACGCACCAGATCACCAAAAATAGCAACATTTGATCAGCCCGACATGACCTGATCCTTTACCGGCATGTTTTCCGACAAAGGCCAGCGTCAGACTTCCTTAAAGTTGTCCTCTAAGATCATCGGCTTTGTCGAGGAAGTTGAGCCAGGTGCCACCTGGCCGTGGCTGAACCTCTGCAACTGAATCATCCGCGCATAGCACCCGTCCGGGAAGTTCTTCATCAAATGCGAATGCGACCCTTGCTCTGCAACCTTCCCGTCGTCTATAACGGCGATGACGTGAGCATTGCGTATGGTTGATAGTCTGTGCGCTACGACGATGGTCGTCTTCCCGGCGCAGGCGCGGTCTAACGCCTCCTGGATGCATTTCTCCGATTCCGCATCCAATGCGCTTGTCGCCTCGTCTAGCAGCATGATCTCTGCTTTTCTCAGGAGTGCTCTGGCGACAGCTATTCTCTGTTTCTGCCCGCCGGATAATTGAACGCCTCTTTCTCCGGCGAAGGTCTTGTACCCGTCCGGCAAGCCTGAGATGAACTTATGCGCGTTGGCCAAGGTCGCGGCCTCGACGATCTCCGCTTCCGTTGCCGACTCCTTTCCATACGCAATGTTGTCGTAAATCGTCGTGTTGAAAAGGCACGGCTCCTGAGGGACCATCGCCATGTGCTGCCGGAGCGCTTTCAGATTGTACTTCCGGATGTCCTTACCGTCGACGGTGACACGGCCGGATGAAGGATCGTAGAATCGCTGCACCAGAGCAACGACCGAGCTCTTCCCACACCCGCTCGGGCCGACGAGAGCCAGAGTCTTCCCAGCTCTTGCCCGGAGATTCAAGTCATGGAAAATCATGACGTCAGGGCGGGAAGGGTAACAAAAATCCACATGCTTCAGCTCAACCTCTCCCCGGAGCCGGTCAGGCAGCGGGGTTGCATCCGGATCATCAGGCTCAATCTCAGTCTTCCGATCAAGGAGGCTAAACACCGACCTCATTGCCCGGCCCCCTTTGATGAAATCCGGCGCTAACGTCAGCGTCTCCGCCGCGCCGTTGGCCGAGACCATCAGAACCATAAATACCCGAATCGTCTTGGAGAAATCTGAGATTCCATGCTTCACCAGCCATGAAGCGTACCAGAGGCCAAGCGCATAAGAAGCATAGAGCGCAAACTGAGCAATCCCGAATCCGCTTCCGGCGATCTGTCCCTTCCAAAAACACCGCCTCATCGGAACTTCCAAGTTGTACGAAAACAGCTCCACGATTTTAGCCTCCGAGTTAAAAGCAGCCACCGTTCTGACATTGCCGATCGCCTCGCCGGCGAGCTGCGTAGCCTTAGCATGACAGCCCTCTAGATCCCCGGAGAACCCTTGCATGAACATTTTCTGTAACACGGTGGCCGCCACCACGACAGGGAAGACCGCCACCAGAACAAGCGCAAGCCGCCATTGTAGCACAAATCCAGCAGTGCAAGCCACCAGCATCAGCGCAGAGTTCTGCATAATCACCGATATCCGATCTCCGATCGCTGACCGGACATTGTTGGCGTCAAGAGCCAACCTCGCCGCAATCCTAGCACTCTCATTCTCCTCCTGATCAAACCACGCCATTTCATTCATCAGAACCGCCGTCAGCATCTTCTCTCGAACCCTTTTCGTCAGATTTTCTCCGACGATGTCCCAAAAAAAGTGCTGCAGCGTGTTGAACAGCAGCGCCGCCGACGAAACTCCGATCAGAAGATAACAGTATTTTCTGATCTCTTCACTCATATACGCGTGATCCGGGTTGTAATACACGCTGAGAACTGCGCTCAGGACATACGCGAAAAGGGCGCTGATTCCTCCGCACACGACCGAGCCAATAGACCCAATGAGCGCGAAAGCCCATTCCGGCGAATTCATCCTCGCCAGCCTCCAAAATGAGCTCGCTTGCTCCTTGAACGGCAGCTTCTCGTGCCGGTAACTTGCGTGTGAAGCTTCCCCGGCGAAACTAAAATCAGACGTTGAGAAATCCGAAAGCCGTCTTGAATATGGTGATCTCCCGTATGAAGAATTCCTGGTAATAATCGGCGAGCTTACAGAATTCCTCGCGCTCGATTGCCTGCAAGAAATGAAAAAAATCATCCATAGATATTCCGGTTTACACTCCTATTTGACTTAAAAGTTACCTTGCACTGCTCTTTCGGGCATTGCTCAGGGCAGTTTCATGAGCAGCTTCCTGCATTCGGATAAGTTTCGCATAAACGCCATCTTCGCCTTTGGCAAAGAGATCTTCATGAGTTCCGATTTCAGAGACACTTCCTTGCTGGATAACCGCCACAAGGTCCGCCTTCTGAATCGTGGACAGCCTATGAGCGATGACAAGAGTTGTTCTCCCTATCATAAACCTGTCCAGAGCTTCTTGGACCAGTTTCTCTGACTCAGAGTCCAACGCGCTCGTGGCCTCGTCCAGGAGCAAGATTGCGGGGTTTTTCAGCATTGCTCGGGCTATGGCTATTCTCTGCTTCTGCCCTCCTGATAGCTGCAATCCTCGCTCTCCGACCTACCATCACCAAACACGCTCATTTTAAGAAAACCTCATGGGATTCAGAGGATTAGTTTTAGTACAGAAGTCGGCGTACCTGAGTATCATAGCCATCGGGGAGTTTGATGATGAAAGAGTGAGCATTAGCAACTCTTGCAGCCTCTTCGATCTCCACCAGACTCGCATCAGGCCTGCCCAAGAGTATGTTTTCTTTGATGGTGGTTGCGAATAGAGCGGGCTCTTGACTGACCAGGCCGATTTGCTGCCTGAGCCATCTCAGCTTCAGGGTCTTGATACTATGCCCATCGAGCATAACTTGCCCTGCAAAAAAAAAAATGCATCTAGTTCGTGAGTCATGGTGTTATAATCCAATATATACTAATATATCTTTCATTTATCAGTCGACGTGAGACAAATTCTCAAGTGCTTATACTCAACGCTCCCCCTTAGCAAATGGGCATCTCTAATGCGGACCGCTCTGATACTATGTTGAAATTAACTGGATATTTCGATTTACACTCCTATATGATTCAAGTGATTCAAAAACCTTGCCTCGTGAGTCATGCTGTGTAATCTAATATATACTACTACATTCTCCATTTTGCTTATATTCAACAAATGCTTCTAGTAAAACACTCATATGAATTTCTTTGTACCTTTGGAGGGATCGTAGAACCTCTCGATCAGCGACACGACTGTGCTCTTCCCGGAGCCACTGCTCCCAACTAAGGCGATGGTCTTTCCAGCCGGGATACTCAAGGTGAAGTTGTTAAGGATCTTAACATCGGGTCTCGAAGGATATGAGAAGTCCACGCACCGGAGCTCCACCTGGCCGGTAACGGTTTCCAGTTCTAAACCGGTCTCACTGTTCCGGTCCACATTGGGCTTGTGATCAATCAACCGGAAGATCTTGGCAGCCGCTACTTTCGCCTTTGCGAATGCTCCCATGCTCGGAGCACTCTGCCCCAATGCCCTGCAAAAAAATTTACCATCAAACTTTTTTTCACCAATTCGATCATCTTAACTCTTAGATTCATAACTGATAAATTTTCGTCGAAAAACTTACAGTCCTCCGATCATAACGGCAAACATGGTCGCTAAGGCGAGCCCTCCGTTGGTGTAATGATGCCTCACCAAGTAGCCTCCATACCATAACAAAAGGGCGTAGCAACAGAAGACGGTGAAATAGGTTGCTCCAAGTCCCAAACCTTTCGAAAGTCCAGACTTGTAACCGAGCCGCTGAGCTATTTTCAGGGCTGATGAATATGCTTGTAAGGCTCTCGATTCGCCAACGAATGCCAAGACAGTTCGAATTTGGAAGATTGTCTGAAATCAGTTGATCGAGTTAGATCAGACTAAATTCTAAAACATCTCAAAATTCACAACTAAAGCGACGAATAGGCGAATAGGCAAATAAGCGAATAGGCGAATACTCACTTGCTCCACTGTGTTCCCCGCTTGGGAAAGGGCAGCTTGGCTTTTACCATTGAGTTTCGCCAATGTGGTGGCGTGGATGCCGCCAATGACGGCAATGAGCGGCACAACGGCAAGAGTGACCAGGGCCAGCTGCCACACGGCGGTGAATCCGACAACAAAGCCAGACACAAATGTGGCCATGTAATGTATGAAATTTCCTAACTATGTACACAGAATCAAACAACAGCCCAGATCAGGAAATTCCAAAAAGATGCAAACTTTGAGGAAAATGAGACCAAACTGGAACTGGGTCAATGAAATTTAAGCCTCACCTTCTCGCTAATGGCGTCCTGGATCATGACAGCATCAGTGGTTATTGCATAGACAACATCAGAGGTTCTCACCTCTGTGTCGAAAAATTGAATGTCTTGATTCAATGCTGCTTCCAAGTATTTGATCCTCATCCTGGTGGTCTGCCTCTCTCCTGTCCACATCCAGCAAGAAATCTCTGCAACCAAAAATTCCCAGTTACAAGAAAACCTAGGAGGATTGAAGAGGCAGCAAAACACAAACCTACCTGCCCATGAGGAAGCCCAGATTGCAGCACCAACAATTAGAAAGTAAAATGCATACTGCAGAATGAAAAAGCACCAAAATCAGCCAAGAAAATTCAAGAATCTGAGCATGGGGAGGATTGATTTGATTTGATTATCAGAACTACCTTCAAAACCTCTTGCATCATCTTGTCCATGTTGTTAGAGTTAGACCCAAATGAGTTAACCAGATCAGCAAAGAATCTGAGAAAAATGGGGAGGGAGCAGCCATGGACAAGAGCTCCAACTGACCCAACACCCATCAAAACATAATCCAACCCATCAGCAAATCTGAAGAGCTCAAGAAACCCAACAGCTGGAATAGCATTCTGAGGCTTCTGAGCCTCTGACTTCCCACTAGAACCTTCCATCTTCTCTGACCTTCTGATGCTGTTCCCAGCTTCTTGAACCTGTGATGTGGAGCTTAATTCCAGCCCCTGCATTTCAGACCATCTCCACTGCTCTCGCTTGATTATATCCTGTAGCTGCTCTGGCTCAGATGAAGAGGAGCTTCTTGACATTTGAGGTGGGAGGATGAGAATGATAAAGCTCTCAACTTTTTATAACCCTGTTTTACAGAAAATCAAAACACACCCACCCTCTTCCTTAATCTATCTTCTCTCTCTAAAACTTACATCTTCTTTCTGTCACACACTCCCTCTCTCCCTATCTCAACTTTGTCTGTCTATTCTCCAAGCTTTTTCTTCCTGCAAACCAACCCTTTTCTTTTTCTGTTCCCTAATTTCTTTTTTTCTTCAAAGTTTGATTCTTGAAAAACAAAAGAGAGGATGAAATATTGAAATGGTGTTTTCACATAGCTGGAGGGCCCGACAAAGGAGGAGACACATCACTGTATGAAAACTTGAGAATGGGTTCTGTAAATTGTTGACTAAAAATCCAACATGCACGCTTTAACACGGTCCATTGGTTTCCCATCTTAAGGTTAAAACTTCCAAACTTGTAAATTTTCTTTTTAAAAATTATCATGATTTGGTCGAGTGTCAAAACGAACGTCAAACATTTCACCGACTAGATTAATCACATTCCGTTGATATTTATATTTAAAATCAAGTGTAACATGTCGAGCATTTTCATGGCACTAACCTTGTAATTTACAGGTTGGATCTATGAAAATTCCCACTACAAATTTCAACAAGTACAGAACAGCATCACTAAGATTCCACTGATTTGAGTTTTTCAGAAACCCAGAGAAAAATGTGTGCAAAAAATCATAGAAAAAGAAAAGAGCAATTAAGTAAAGTGAGATCTGTGGAGAAAAAAACACATTATCTGACAAGCCCCTCCAACCATGGAAGACTAAAATGACATGTCAATGTACTGTCTCCATCTTCATCTTCCTCACCAAGCTTTTCAAAACCACAATTCAACACAGTCAGATTCAACACAGTCAGAGTTGTTGTTCTGTATGGTCTCTCAGGCCTCAGCAGGATCAGACTGGCCACAACTGTTCATTTTTCTGAGATTCAAGTCACTGCCATTTATCTAGTTTTTGAGAAACAACATCATACCCACATGTCCATCATCTTCATAATATGATTTATTTATCTGAAAATAGAATAAGAAATAAATGCAAAATGGTACTCTTGTGAGTTGTTTGAGTATGAAGTGTGCAGGACTTCAAGAAATCATTAATGGTGTCAGACAGCATTTTGAGAGATGGATGGATGGATTGGAGTCTGGAGAGGAGATTTTCTGCAGATAGATGAGGAGAGATTTTGGGGTAATGTGCAGGAATGGAAGTGGGTAAAAAGAAAGATGAATCTGACTCAACCCATTTCTGGATAACTAGGGTTTCAAATTGCAATGCTATAGCTCCTCAGTTGTTATAGTTCCAGTCAGACTTTGGAAGGGTCCATATTTTAAGAAGATTTTGTTAACAAAACAAATAAATCTGATTTGTCAATTTAAATAAAAAAGATTTATTCAAATTTATGACCGACAAATTTTATCTTCTGCATTTACCCATAAAGAATAATTTAAATTTATTTTTAAATTTACATGCATCACTCTCATAACTTATCTAACAAAAATGATGATAGTTGGGGATAAAAATTGACCCTTTTTGGTCCCTATTCACCTAATCCTTAATTATTGTGTGCCTTGACTAGTCATCTAACAATGTTGATAGATGGTACTTAAAATTTGAAATTGTAAAACAAAATTTACTTATAATTCATAAGATCAATGGACTGATCATGTAAAGGTTATTAGAGTTTAGGGTTTATGATTTAGGATTTCAGATAAAATATATCCTTGATGGTTGAAGTTCCAAAAGAAGATAACAAGTCTATCAGCGCGTGGTCTAGTGACAAAAGGAATGTCAAATGTCTCATCGACAAATGTTCGATTCCTGATGGTCCTAGAGGAGGGGATCTGATGGGGGGTTTGAAGTAGAATACGAAGAAAAAAATGACAAAGGAAGGGTATAGAAAGTAAGAATAAACAGGTAATAAATAATATATTAACGAACTAAACTACACTTACGGAATATTATTATAACTCAATAAGAGGCAATTACAAATGAGAATTCCAAACAAAAGAGGAAATGACGGACTAGCCGAATCATCTTGATCTGCATCAACGGCTAATTGTAGTGGTTTTTTAATAAAAATTTGTCTGTCAAAGCCTTCGCGAGACAAAAGATAATTTCTGCCTCACAATAGAGTGTTGTCGGTGGCTTCATACCCTTGATTTCAGCCCATTTAGCCGCGACAGTCCTGATCAGCGATCCACTCTCACTCCGAAACCTCCTAAAGATTTCATAATGAAACACACACATCAGCTGATCATGAATTGTTCTTGAACCATCCTTTTTGGGGCTAAAATTTTATCCATCTTCTACACAAATCTATCTAGCCAATGCATCGATTATAACACTCCCAAACATACTATAATCAGGGTCTTGAGTGGCATGATGAGATGACATTTTGAGTCTCGTTGGGGTTGATTTAGGGTTAGGGCAAGACATTGGTGTAGAAATTTCCATAATTAAATTAAAAATGGCAAAACAAAATATGTTCCACACGAAATTTAGGTTATTTTAGTTAGGTTTTAAAGAAGAGATGGAGCAAGCTGGTAGTTTGACTTCACATCTCATAAATAAGTTAGATCAATCCATTGCTTCCTCCACTAGCAATAAGTTACCAACTATTGCCCATGCCTAAAAATTTGGGAGATGTCACACAAAAAATGTTACACTGATAAAAAATTATTTCTGATCTGTCTTTTTTATATATATAAATCGTCTTTATTAAAGGCGGATTGTCTTCGACTTCGCTAAATTAAGATGCTATGATTACTTATATAATTATAAGTAGCAACAAGTTAAGAATAATATCACTACTCAAGTAGTTCTCAAGAAAAGTGATGCATGTGACTCTCATTATGCTTTGATATTGTCTTGCTCATCCCTAAATTATATATATAATGGTTGCAAAGGGTAAGAAGGATTTACAATGTGATGAGGTAGTAATTATTAGAAACACATCGATAACTGTCTTTTGTCTTGGAAAAGGTTTTGTCGGGCAAATTTTTATTAAGAAACGACAACAATTAGCCTCTGTCGCAAATCGAGATGGTTCGGCTAGTCCGTCATTTCCTCTTTGGTTTGAGAGCTACATTTATAATTGTCTCATATTGAGTTATAAGAATATATATCTAGCTCCTCAAAATTGTCAGTACATTTACAAAGCTATGTAATCTAGCACACATACATGCAAAACCCTAAATTAATCAAGGTCAACCATGGATCAATGGGGTTCATTTTAAAGTCTTCTTTCTCATGCTTGATGTTGCATCCCATGAAGTTAGGTAAATTAGGTGCAACTAAGATTATTGTAGTTGGATCTTTGAATACAAGGAAATTTATACACTAATAAAACTATTGACTTCTCTCATTCAAAGATTCTTTGGAGGCAATCAATTTTCAATTGAAATTTGAAATCAATCCAAAATGGGATTCATTTGAACTTATTGACCAACATTTCTAATTTGATGGATTCATTTTAAACCCTAATCACTAAACCCTAATTAATTGAAGAATAATTTTATGGAGGATTACACTGTACCAAGATGTGATATAATGTATTTAGTTTGGCTGTACCAGATCAATAATACTCTAATTTATTTTATTTTCAAAACTATATTATTTTGCTGTCCGCGATCGACAATGTAAATTTGTAAAAGATATTTACTTGTGTGAATGGGCAAATTAGTCTTCCATATAATATGAAGGCTTTCATAATCTAACCCTAGCCCTAAAATTTGCCTCAAAAGTCTTAACCACCAACAGCAATCAAGACACTAATTAAGTATCCATCTTTCAACATGGTCTCCTATACTTGATTAGCAACATAATTCAAACATCATCCTTTTAGTAAACATAAATTTTAGGGCTAAACACTCTTACCCACTAACTAATCTATGTTTTAAATTTACTATAGGGTATGCTATGCAGCTAAGGTAATGTGTACATGATCAAAAAGTGGGATCTCTTTAGAGGACAAACAAATATTTACTACACAAGAACTGACTTTCAGAAGGGTAGAATATCGTAGTCAGTGTCGGTTCTAGAACATTTTTAATTTAGAGGGACAGAATTTCAACCGGCCCGCATCGAGGAGGAGCGGCTGTCCCCTCCTCCTCCTCCTCCGCCACCGCCCCTCCAAAAACCGCCTCCAAAAACCGCTACTGCCCATTGCCTGAAATCTATCAACAAACATGAACAATATCTCCCTAAGAAAAATTAGGGATGATGTGAATTTGTTATATATATCAGACTATATTTCCATCAAGAATTACGGTTTTATAATATAATATATCATAACAAATTATCCTTCAAATTAGCAATGTGGGATAATTATTAAGTGCTTATCTGTAACAGATACCTCAAACTCACTAATCTTACACATCACGTACTCGGCCCAGGTCGTGTGTTTGCAGCTCTGATACCATGTGAATTTCCTAGATATACCGGATCATATCCCTATGTGACTTAAAAGCTCAAGTTCAAGAGTCACTATTTTTGTAATCCAATATATCATAGCAAACTATCCTTCAAATTAACGATGTGAGACAATTCTTCAAGTGCTTATCTCTAACAGATGAGACTGTCAAAACTTTAACAAAGACAAAAATCGAGTGTTAATTAAGTAAAAAGCTTTATTGAGATGGATACGAATGGGGGACAAAAAGGCAAAATCAGGCAATTAGGCACTGGATAATTTCTTGTGACCTACTTTAGATAACTAGTAAAGGGTGTAGCTCAAGTTGAATAAACTTACTCCTAGATGACAAAATTTGCATCAATGTCAACAGATGGGATTATCAAAAAATGGCAGCATCATGGTGCCAACTGCTAAGACAACATGATAATGATCCATAGAATGTTAAACAAAGTTTTGTGTTGCAATAATCCTCAGTGCTCATCTAGCTGCATTTATATCTGCACCTTGTATTTAATTAGAGATTGTAGAAAAAGCAAGCTGATTCATATTCACAAAAAGAAGATTTTATGATCCAAATCATCTGGCAAGTTGATGTTGATTAGGGTTTAGTGGGATCCAACCCTGAAGATTCTGCAGATGGTTCTTTCCAGGGGCATGCATATGACATAATCCTGTAATTAATAACTCATCAGAATATCAACATTATTCGCTTTGCAGAGGTTTTCATCTCTGTGCATGATCCTCCCATTATGATGATTCTAAACGGCTTTTATTAATCATTGTAGGGTTTGTAAAAATGAGAGCCATTTTCTATACTCAACAAACCCTACTTTTTAATTAGGGTTTTAAAATTGTTTCACTAAAAACATTTGTAATCATGAATACTAAATGTTTGCCAAGGTAATTGCCGATGCTTCAAGTATTTGCATCGGTGAGAGTAGCTGTTGAATGATTTAAGGTTCAATCGGCTGTTCCTTCAACACCTTTCAGTTCCTTTATAAACTTTTCAATCTTAAATCATCCAATAACTGCTCTCACTGATGCAGATGTTCGTATATGCTAGCAACTTTGTGAGATGGAGGAAAAAAGTTGCTTTTTCTTTTGAGCAAATGACAAAACTTAGTGGGGTTATGTGGTTTGTCATGAAATGATGAATGTGATTATTATGTGTTCCAAAGTGGGGGTTCCTAGGGTTTCATTTTCATCATCATATGTTCTCCCATGTGTGTGCATATGTCTAACCACTACAAACATCTTCAGTACATCATCATACATTATTAAATTGTACAAATCACCACCTCAATTCAGTGTACATGGGCTCAAAACCCTAGCTTTTTGTCCCTTTCCTAAATTCTCTAGTTCACATATGATCAATTTCTCTTCCCTTGTCTTGTTTTCCAAATCTTCTACTTAGATCTTTGTTTCATTTTTCTGTAGGTAGATGGCCTTTTTAGTGTTGCTTTAAAGCATGGGTTTTGCTTTGATGCCCTTTTGTCAAAGCAATCACACAAGGCTACTTACTCACCCAATCTAGAAGAAACCCTAATATGATTGTACGGCATGGAAATGTCTCTTCTTCCAAGTGCCCCTAAATGACACTTCATGAACTTTAGGTCTTGCTCATCCACATGCATCTATAGCTTTATGAATCATATGCATGAACATGCTCACCTTTCATGTGATGGGCCTTATTGCTAGTTTGTTACATATTTGATATCTCAATGTGCGCAACCATGGCGGCCAGATAGACTGAGGCAAGGGATATGGATCCACCGGCAGCTCTCTCTATCTTGAGGCAGAAGTTGTCATTTGTCTCGCAGAAGACTCTTAAGGACGGATTCCTTTTAAGGGATGATTATATTTAGCTTATACGACAAAGTAGATATGTACCAACTTTACTGGTCCAATTCCGACCACATGTTTCAAGGTGAGTCATAATAAAGCAATGGTTACTGAATGATGCTTGCATGAAAGGTATAAAACATAAAGAAGGGTCTAATTAGGGTTTGGATTCCCCTGAGCTAGAAAATGGAGCCTTGTCAATAAAGATGGAATATATGCCGTTGTACACTTAGAAAGATTGATTATACAGTAGAGTTGGGCCCTAGATGAGGCACGAGGGGCATTAGACATGGCCCAGTTTTAATGAAACTACATCTATACACAACCAAGAACATCTTCAATGAGTGAGTATGATGTTTGAGCACTTATTGTTCGAGTATGACCGCCATGTTACCGCTGCACAATTCCCTCACATCTCTCCAATGCTTTTAGAGGCGATTTTTTTTCGAATGTCACGAATTTGAAAATTTGTTCCACATCTGTTATTTTTTTGAAGTTTGTTTTCGAATGTCATAATTTTGACAAATCGGTACTCCCAATAGCGTTTGTGAATAATTTTAATATTCGTAGCACACATCAGCGCTGCCATGACGCTAATGTGTCAAGGTCTTCGACAAACCGCTACTGCTTTGCAGCACTCGATCTCTATTGTGAGTATGTATTGGGAGTAACGATTTGTTAAAATTATGACATTTCGAAAATAAACTTCAGAAAAATGACAGATTGTAAACAAATTTCCTAATTCGTGGCATTAAATTTTTTTTTTCTCTTTTATAGGACCTCTCAAGCTTTTGTATTCCATTAAAAAACTCATATGTGGACTTGCGTGTTATGGAAGGTAAGAGAAAGAGAGATTTAGGGGTAGAATTGCTAGCTAGAGGACACATATCGGATGGCTCAAGTGAAGAATGAAATTGGGTGGATAGCAAGGAAAGTTTATGTAGGGTTACGTGACTTTTTAGTTAAGGAGTCCGATCAAGGGGTGTAGTTGTCGTCTGGAAAGTTGAGGGTGACACTTAGGTTTGGCTGATACAGGGTTTTAGATTCGACATTGTCCAGATGATGAATGACAAAATGCTTGCCCCATTTTCGTTGATTGTGTTGGAGAAGATTAGAGAAGAATAGGAAGGCGTAGATGATGCCAAAGGAAGCGAAATGAGATGAATTTGCAGTAGCGAATTATGCATGAATCTTTTAGTAGCACAACTGTAGCTAACAAATGCTGCATAATAACTACTGAAATTTCTGAGTGTTTGGGAAATTTTGCAGTGGTAGTTCCATGGATCATCTTTCCATAACTAAGGTTGTTTCTTCCCAGTTTGGAGATTTCACATTCTTTGAGGAGCCTTGCTGAAGCTGATGATGGAGCTCTTTACCAATGGTTGCCGGCATTTGCGCCGCTGAGTGTACCGACATTTTTCGAACACATTTCCCAGTTCCCACCACCTAGCCCATAGATGCCGCTGTTAGGAAATGATCCAATTAAATTCTAATCCGGTTCTGATTCAAAAATCCAAACTTATAAGTTCGATTACTAGAATTTGATATAAGGTTTCATATTTTTTTTTATTCCAGCCATTTGAATGTGAGACGGTGAAAATTTGTCCAAAACAGAACAGCTTGGTTGAACATGTGCAGTGAAAATTTGTCCAAAACAGAACAGCTTGCTGGAACATGTTTCACAGCTACTGACATGTCTTAAAATCAAGGATTGAGGTTTGGATTAAGGTTTTGCGAAAATCAAAAGCATCCCCATCATCATTATGCCCACTTTCGCTCTCATGGCCGCACTTTCTCCTCGCTTCCCGACCCTCCTCTTCTTTTCATCTCGGCGTTTCTCGCCATCCCCACTTCTCCAAATCCCCCAAAGTTTCCAGCTTTATTCGAATCGGACTCGGAAACACTTCACATTGCGCGCTACCTCAGTCAGGAAACCCAGGTCGGTGTTCGTGTTGGTTTCTTTGTTTTATACGAATTTGAGTGAATTATTGGAATGGGGGTTTTTGTGGCGCAGAGCTAGTCGGAAGATAATGACGGATGAGGAGCTGTGTAATGATCTTCGGGAATTCTCGTCGCTGCACGGACTTCCGGAAGGGCAAGTTCCGTCCATGAAGGAGCTTTCGATGCACGGAAGGTGTTTGATATAATGTCTGTGTGGGAATTTTTAACTTTTTTGATTCACTGTAATTGATTGAGCTGCGGCATAGTCGAATTGGGGAAAAAAATTTAGAAATGCCTCCTCTCCAAACCAAATTTCACAGATACTGTCTTTTCTAAAATTCTTTCTCAAATACCCCATTTGCTATTCAGAGCGGAGATGCCATTTTCGGTCTCTTACGTTTTTCAATGAGACCGGAGGTGCCATTTTCGGTCTCCTTATGCAGACGGATGACATGACAGCAAAAATGGAGTTCTTAGCGTAAGGAGACCGGAGATGCCATCTCGGGTCTCAATAGCAAACGGGGCATTTGAGAAAGGATTGTAGGAACGGTAGTATTTGTGAAATTTGATTCGGGGAAAGAGCAGTTCTAAATTTTTTTTCTGAAACTTGCTACACATTAGTGGTCTTTTTGATTTACAATGAACGAAAAATATGTGTAGTAGTTAGGTTCAAAAAGTTGTGTAGAGGATAGTGTTTCAAACATGTTTACAACTCTACAGGAAAGATCTTGCGAACATTGTCAGAAGAAGAGGCTACAAGCTTGTCGGTGAATTATTTTTAGAATCAGCCGAAATGAAGGCCGAGGAGTTCACCGTGGAAGAACACTTGGGTCCAAAAATAGAGACAGCCGAGGCTTCTATTGATAGACCACCAGGTTAGTATTTGTTTCATAGTTCGCCTTAATTAACCATTGGATGGTTGAAACCTCTATTGATTTCTTTTGGATGCTTTAAAAAAGGTCAGGATGAAAATATGTACGATGAGGTAGGAAATGCTCAAATGGAAACTGAAGTGGCTTCTGTAAGGAGTCAGGATATGATGACCTTCGCGGATCCAGGCCCGGCATCTGACAATGAAGTTTACATTTCTTCCAACTCCGCGTCCACAGTAAATTTTCAGTTTCAGGAAAAGGTGTCTAACTTTATTGAGAATGGAGGTTTAGCTCTTTTTGAAGGTACACACTACACATGTTCAGTAGATTGACTTCCTTTTGTTTGAAGATCATTCTAGTTATGTTGCCTATTTGTCGTCAGATGAGTTCCAAACTGTCGACGCAACTAATGCTAAAGAAGATCAGCACATGAAGTCTGAGGGTGAAACAGAAGTAAGCTTCCCTGGAGAGGATGCTGAGAATGAAAGCGATGAACATAATGTATCGGGTTTGTCCATCGGTAGGATGCTGGCAGTTGAGCCTAGCAAAGTACCTGCAGTGCAAGATGAACCCAGGTCTGAGTATATGTTCCATTTTAGGAAGAGGCCTTCGTTCTAGTCGATGTATCCATAAACGTATTTCTGTATGTTTGGGTTTTGCAGAGATGCGAATCTGCAACCAATGGAAATATCAAATTCTAGAGAGGGTCTGGAGATTGAGGTAGTTCTGATAGCATGCAGTACTCCGTTTGCTGACTGCTTATTGTTGAATATCTAACATAAATACATATATACAGATCACGGAAAGGGAGAATCAAGATGAAATCAGTCATCTCAATTTTAAACTGGTACTGTACTAAGTAGTTTTACTTACTTATTTTGAGGTAGTTCTGATTAGTAGTTGTGGTTAACAAAAGTTGAGCATTTTATGGCTGTAGCACCAGAAGGAATTAGAGCTGTCTAAAATGAAGGAGCAATTTGAGAATGAAAAGGTACGTCATTCCATCGTGTGTTAGTCATTAAGTTTCATTGACTAATCATTTCATAAATTTGTCAATGAAACAAAGATTTCTTCTCAGTGTAATGAAACATTTGTCACTTTCATTTTATTTTTGTTTCGACATTTCACTCCGTCTCTTTATATATATGTATGTTTATAATTTCCGTTTGTGATGTACTTGTGGATCCAAATGTGTATTCTCTGAATCAGGACGTGAACCTCATTTCACCATCTTCAAATCATTTGACTAAATATCATCTTTTGTACTGGCTGCAGCTTGCTTTAGCCGATTTGCAAATTAAGGCAGAAGAAGAAATCAATAAAGCACAAAAACTTGTTGCGGATAAAGATGCAGAGTTAAGCGCTGTTGAAGAACATCTTTCGGGCCTCAAGGAGGTGTGGTATTTAAAACTAATTGGTCACATCTAGCTGGAAATCAGTATCAAAAGGACATTTATGATATATTGTTTCAGTGATTCGGCTAACTAAATTCTGAGTATTGAATCCTATCAGTCTTTTGACCTCAGTTTATTCTACACTTTCGCATTTCTAACTTCCGGTGACCCTGTTGCTGAGGGTCCTGTTGTCTCTATCTGTCCCTCATCTCTTTTTTGACTGAAATTTTCACATTTGTTCAAAACTACAGTTTCTGATGCTGCAAATTATTTATGAAAGCTTAATGATAGCTGATAACCGATCTTTCAGGTTCAGATTCAATACAGAGGTGAGGGAACTATTGTAGAGGTTGCAGGTAGTTTCAATGGTTGGCATCATCGAATAAAAATGGAATCAGAGTCCTCATCCAGCCTCCTAGATTCTGCTGGATCAAGGTTGAGCTATTTCATCATTTTCGACTTTCCAGTACTCAGTAGCCTTCTAGATTTAGAACTATTCAACTGTTCGGATGTTCAGATTTTATTAGTTTGCAGTCACCTATCAATGGAGGTATTCACTGTCTGTTTCAGATGAGATATATCCTTGCATAATCGACAACCCTTTACTTTCAGGAAACAACGACTTTGGTCAACTACATTATGGCTCTATCCTGGCGTATATGAGGTATATAACGAAACGAATTTGGTACAAGTAATATTTATTTTTTGTTCTCCTGCTTCTAAAATCATAAGCTCTTAAATAGTTGTAGGACAAATGTGACTTCTTTATATCTCTTTATACCTCTGAATCGGAGGTTGATCTTCAGCTATTTACGCCTCGCTGAAGATGATTTTTCTGTTAACCTAAAACAGGTTTGCTATTCTGTGGCAAAGTCCTCCATATATCTTGAACCATGGGATAATTTTGTTACAGGTCAAATTCATTGTTGATGGCCACTGGAGGGTTGATCCTCATAGGGAGTCAATAACGAAGGGTACCATACATAACAACATTCTCAGAGTAGAAAGCTAATATCTTCTTGGATGGTTGGGAGTAGATTTACATGCCTATTAACTGAGGTAATTCCTTAATTCGATACTAATGAACTCCCTAGGTAAAATTTAGAGGATAAGGACACGATGCATGTGTTGGATATGTGTCTTTTTACTATTTTACTTTGATGCAAGATTGTGAGAATCACACATACTAAAGCTCATAACAGATGTAATGGAGGAGTTAGTTTGTAGATTTGGATATGCAAACTACTACAAGGGCTACTCGACATTATTTGTATTTCAAGCATAGTACCATTATATATCGTTGTTTCTGATAATGACGTCTAATCTTTTATCTGAGTTGGTGGTATTAGATTCTTAAAAAAAGTGATGAATGATGAAGTGCAGCTTATGCTCGCAAAATTTGTATTTCTCATATTACCGTCTCCTCTCTAAATCTGGTGCCTCTCTGTTTGGTTTGACATCAGGTGTCACCTCTGTCTGGACTAAAGGCTGAAAGAAGTTAAGGGACAGCTCTTGAACTGATCTAATCGACAGTGGCTGCTGGAGCCAAGTGCTGGCTGGAAATCTACAAAGACAATCACCTTACCCGGGCATTGTCAAATTTGAGGGGTCCTGAGAGTTGCCACCGGTTACACGCTCATGCTCCGATTGCAGGTTCATACTAGTAAAAATCCGATGTCAACCATATGTTCATATTCATATGTCATGTAATCTGACAGACTTTTTTGATACCCTTATATGAATTTAGCCATTGCTTTTCCTCAATCCTTCATTGACTAATCTCTCTTTGTTCATATCTTAGAAACAGCAAAGCTAATTCTGGTCTGGACCAGCTTGATGTGCTAGTTAAGCCAATTTGTAGCTCTTTAATACGACTTTTAGATTCAGGTTTGCTGATTTTAGGCTGGAAATTTACACCCTACTGACCAGTAACCACATCTAGTGATGACTAGTGGCCTCCTCTGTTGGTCTTTTCTTTATCAGTTCAGAAAGCTCGGTGCATGAAGATTCTGCACTGGGGAAATTACTGTAAACCAAGGTACCATTGTTGCCAAAATCCCTGCAATTTACGCATGATTATGACGGCGTGAGTTTTAAATTAATCTCACGTTTAAGGTTGATCAAATGCAGGAGATTTGTGCAGGAACTAAATGAAGGAAGAGCCAAAATATGGCTGGTTAGAAAGCTGGGAAAAAAATTACTGAAGCTTGCGAAATGAAAGGAAAACAGAACTGAATTGGTCAGAGAGGATTTACCTCCTCACATCTTCCCTATTTATACTCCTTCCTTTCTCAGTCCTCTCCTACATTCTGTTCCCATCTCTCTGTCTCAACTCTTCCTGCAATCCTTTCCACAGGTATATGCATGTAAAATCACAATCTTTGTCCTCTGGTGATCCATTATTTCAGTTTCAGACATACCCATCTGTAGATCTGATCATATATAGCTTTGAGAAGTACATGTTTGTAGTTTTGATAAATTTTCCTGACCTGCTGCATTGCATTCTTTAGAGAATTTGGATAAAGAGAAGACCTTTTTTGTAACAGATCTGTCAGATGATGTTGTTGTAATTTTGGGTGGTTTGGTTTCATGTGCAGATGGATACATTCTTGTTCACTTCTGAATCTGTCAATGAGGGACACCCAGACAAGCTCTGTGATCAGGTCTCGGATGCGATTCTAGATGCGTGCCTGGAGCAAGATCCTGAGAGCAAGGTGGCTTGTGAAACATGTACCAAGACAAACATGGTGATGGTCTTTGGAGAAATCACAACCAAGGCGAATGTGGACTATGAAAAAATTGTGAGGAACACTTGCAGGGAAATTGGGTTTACCTCAGCTGATGTTGGACTTGATGCTGATAACTGTAAGGTGCTTGTAAACATTGAGCAGCAGAGTCCTGACATTGCTCAGGGAGTTCATGGTCATCTGACTAAGAAGCCTGAGGAGATTGGAGCAGGTGATCAAGGTCATATGTTTGGATATGCTTCTGATGAGACACCTGAGTTTATGCCACTGACTCATGTTTTAGCAACCAAGCTTGGGGCCAAGCTGACTGAGGTGAGAAAGAACAAGACTTGTCCATGGCTGAGGCCTGATGGGAAGACCCAGGTCACAGTGGAGTACAGGAATGATAAAGGAGCTATGGTGCCTATCAGAGTCCACACTGTGTTAATCTCCACTCAGCATGATGAGGGTGTCACAAATGATCAAATTGCTGCAGACCTGAAACAGCATGTGATTAAGCCTGTGATCCCAGCTAAGTACCTTGATGAGAATACCATCTTCCACCTCAACCCATCTGGCAGATTCGTCATAGGTGGACCTCATGGGGATGCTGGCCTCACTGGCCGTAAGATCATCATTGATACTTATGGTGGATGGGGAGCTCATGGTGGAGGAGCTTTCTCAGGGAAGGATCCCACCAAGGTTGACAGGAGTGGTGCTTACATTGTCAGACAGGCAGCAAAGAGTGTGGTGGCCTCAGGACTTGCTCGTCGCTGCATTGTCCAGGTTTCTTACGCCATTGGGGTCCCAGAACCACTATCCGTGTTCGTGGACACTTACACGACAGGCAAGATTCCAGACAAGGATATCCTCAAACTTATAAAGGAAAACTTCGATTTCAGGCCAGGGATGATCTCCATCAACCTCGATTTAATGAGAGGAGGAAACTTCAGGTTCCAAAAAACTGCTGCATATGGTCACTTCGGCCGTGATGACCCAGATTTCACTTGGGAGGCTGTTAAGACATTGAAGCCAAAAGCCTAAGCCATAAAAACTCCTGCAGCTCAGGAAAAACACTCTTGATAACAAAAAAAAAATCTTCACAACTGTTTTACACAAAAATAACAGTAAGTTCACTTACCCTACAAGATCCATGTAAATTTACGAGTCTTCTTTCTGTCAAGGTATTCGGCAATCCAGAGATCTGCAGGGATGCCCTTTTCGAGGATTTCAGTTCTTTGTAATGTTCACCTCCTGGTTTCTGCAGGTTGAGGATTTAGATATTTACCTCCTTTGTTACATTTTTATCTATAATGTAAACTGTACAATCTGACCTGTTTCTTTAATGGAACAAGTCGAGCTAAGTTCTTTCTTCAGTACATGCGTGCCAGCCATGCTTCTCCAGCCCTGATAAGCCTGTCATATTTAACCAACATTCGACGAGGTCTGGGAAAACGGAGTAAAATTATATTATTCTCAGAATAAAATGAAAACATGATTTCATAAGTTTATCAAAATGAAGTTGCACATCTTCCTCCAAAACTGCAGTGTTGGAGAAACTTTTTTGTTTCCAACTCTTATGCATATATATATATATGATCTAATGCTAAGACAAGGGATTGCTCATATTTTGAGCGTCAAACTTGTCAGTCATCAATACTCAGTCATCAATACTATCTTACGATGTTACGGTTCCATCAAATAAGTTTGTTGCAGTGACAGCGAAAAGGATGCAACCTGCTGAGTACCAAAAAGCAGGTATTAAGTGTCAATGCATCTAAGAATAGTCACTTTATTTTATAATCGTGAACGCCCCAGGATGGAAATTCTTGCATAATGCTTCAGCAGCTGATTCAACTCTTGCTGAATCCTAAATACAAATTTGGAGATGGACAGAAATGTTACACAGTGCAAATGTGTTTTAATGTTACTGGAAGTAACGGGTAATGCTTTGAACAATTCGATTACCTTGCCTTCAAGATTTACTACCAGAGGCCCACTTCGAGATTTGCGGAAGCAACCTTGACATTGCAAATGAAAACCAGGTCAAAACTACAAGCAAGGAAAAGAAATTTTCGATATATGAATAACTGAATGGAGTTTTACCAACGTAAATATCAGGAAACTGAAGACTTAGTTTTGACAGATGTTTAGAGATCTCTATCTGCAAAATGCAATAATATTACATTAGAAGGTTACTAAATTAATATGAATCCTTCTCAGAATTTGTATGTGTAACATTTGGATCGCTAGAAAAAGAGTTGGTTTTAACAATGAAGGTTGAGAGAATGTACATCTGCAAGATTTGTTGCCAAATGCTTAAACACAAAGGGCGCTGATACTGTTAAGGGCCCTTTAGATTTTGATAGTTCAACAAGGCAATCCCACTGCTCTTCGAGCTCCGAGACATTCGATGCACTGAATACTATCAAGTTTTGGAATTTGAGCTACAAGAAACAAACCACCACCATTAATTACTCTAAACAGTTACATCACATAAATTTTCGATGTCAAGGAAAAGAGAGAAAAATATAAATGAAGCTTGAAGGCATCTATAATGGTTTCACATGAGGAGGCTTGACGCAGAAGGGCAAGCGTTACGATGAAAGGTTAACAGATAAATGTACGTGATTTTGTATCAAATATGAGTTCAGAGATAGTATTATGAGATCATGTTTTTAACAGACAATCGGATATGCATACGCAGAGAAGATTTAACAACAGAATTACCAAAGGAACCAATAGCTTTTCATGGTGCAGCAATTCTGTGATGGCCTCGGGCAACTGAACCTTCTGTGAAGTACAAGAAACCTGATTAGAATGACCTCGCAGTGCCATAAAATATTGTTCAATACGGATATCAATGGCTAATGTTTAAGGTTTCATAGCCTGCGTCTACAATCTCTTCCACAACTTTTAGAGTATTTTTTAGTGGACTTAAAGTAAAAACATAAGTTATTTTCAAGAAGAGCTTCATAAGGTTTAAGCATTTATGGGACCAATGAAAAGCCATGATGAAAATGTCAAGCGTGCGTGTTGAAGAACGTATATGTAAAATTCATGCGAAGCATAAACAATGAAAAAATTGACTCAAGAGGTGCTTCACATTATGCGAAAAGTTGATATCTCATTACCTCATCTACGTTGCTTGTACATTGATCACCATGGAGAGGCTTGAGATATTCATTAAATGCATCATGAGGCGCCTGATAGCAGAAAATATAAGGGACCAATTAGTGGAATAAAACAATCTTAATCCTCATTAGCTTTCATCTGAAATGTTTTAATGTTCACTATAACACATTTGAGATGATCGAACCATTTCATGATTGATCTACTACAAATTCAGATTGATTTCCCACAAAAGAATATAAGTTTCAGAAATTACACATGATGAAATAATTTCTTCCAGTATTACCCACCATACGAACTCCAAAAGCTTTAGCAACACCAGCTAGAGTTACATCAGAGTGTAATGGCCCAACCCCTCCATACACAAATACCTGTAAGGAACTACGTATTATCACTAGAAGAAAGCTAAAACAAGAGAAATTTTCTGGACACCCTAAAACGGATCAAATGACAAATTGCTGGGATTACCATATCAGCCTCCACTTTCCTTCGCTCCACTTCATCCGCTACAGAATCTATCTGAATCACAAAGAAAATTACATGCCACCCGTTACAACAACCGTCTAATGTATGGAAATACTACTACAATGACAAGAGGACAAATCTAGTCTTGGTTGATAATGGATGACGGAGGGTTACATTAGCTATCGTGTTTTTGAGAATCAGATATCAACATTAAAAGAAAAAATATGAATAATTGAAATAGAAACGATGCAGTGGCTTTGCGGTGCATGTAGTAACACAAAGTACTCAACCCCAGAACTGTAAGTAGCATATAACATCAATATTTAAATTATTTCATGAATTTAAAATAGTTCCCTCTTATCTTAGTACCACTAACAGAACAAGAACTGTAATATGATACAAGCAAATAGTACTCACATCACTCTGAACAGTGACACTTTGTGATACAACCCACCCTATCTTGTGTAGCTTTCCGAACAAAAAGGGTCCCAAGTAGTCCATGGTAGTTCCAGATCTGAGCTTAGAAGCATTAAAAAGAATATGAGAATCCAAAGAGAAAAGTGGTAGGACAAAATACTAAAATCCACATCAAAAATCCCGTACCTAAGTCAATGATAATAACATTGAGAGCATAGATGCAAAATGCACTGACATTGAACGATTGATATCACATTTAGTTATTGAAATCTGATCATGTCTAGAATTTGTTTGGGTATTCTCTAACAGTTTCAGTCAACAAAATATTGGACTTACAGAATCTCATCCCCGACAGATATGATTGAAGCTCTCGGTGTGCTGTGTTGATACTTATTCATACTATTACTGGTTGTGTTAGAATTACTACAAACAGGTGGCTCTATCCTTTTCAACCTCCCCGCTCTTTCCATTCTTCCATCTAAAAGCTTATGTGCAGGTTTAAAATGTTCTCCTCCTTCTGTACTACTGTACAATAATGTGTTTGGGACGGTATCATGTATACTTCCAATGGAAGTGTATCTGCATGAACAACCAAATTCATAGTAACAGATCTTAGTAAGCGAGTTACGCATATCATCTTGTCACCAGGATAGCAATAAAGGTGTAACTTATCAAAACCAAGTATTGAGCTTGGACTAGTTGAAAATCTGCTCGAATTGCTAACAAAATGATTAACACAATTAGCTTTACCCTTGATCATAAAGACTGCAATATGGAACTTTGCAAGTTAAGAGGAAGGCCCAAACATCTCTGTTAAACAACATAACCAAGAGTCAGAAAGTTTCGGCCAAACTTCAGTTCACTAGGAAAGAGATACTATGTCTGACTCTAGCACTTCCATAATGCATAGTTATAAAAGGTAAACCTTGGAATTACAGGAATACCCAATAGCTTTACATGAAAAAAAATTCATTTTTGAGAAAATCGAGGAGAGTGAAAGAGATAAGTTCTCACTTGAAGTTTACTTATAAATGAGTTACGCGAATCTTTTTGAAAAATCTCTATATGATGATTAATGCCTCTACAAGAAGATATCTCACATTAAAGTCTGCGGAATAAGACCCTCCTGAGTGTCCAATTATGTCATGATGATATTATGAGGGGAACAAGTTGCATGAAAAACGTTTCTTTTTCGCATAGATACCTGTAAGACCAATCTAAGATGGGATTTACTCGCATAAAAGGTGGCCATCCTGCTGAACTGGGAGAAAACTGTTCCTGGCCCACCTGTGAAGAATGTGTGAAGTGTAAACAGTAATAATTAGAATGGGTATGTCCAGATATTTGGAGTGATGAAATGGAAATACGAGAAGTATTGCTCCTAGCACATTATTCTTAGTTACCGCGGTAGGGTCACCATTTCGGACACCAAGAAAAATGGCTCTAATTGGTTTGGACTTGAGTAATGCCTCTAGGCCAGACTTGAAGTCCAGGCGGATGATGTCCAGTTTTAGACCATAACTATAAAAATTTCACATCACAGACAGTAAAATTATGTTACAACTTACAGCATATAGTGAAGCGCTTACAAATTGCAAAAGCAGGAATTGTTCTCACCTTGAGGCTGTTTCATAAGTAAATGAATTGATTTCAGGGAAAGCTGAGGGGCTTTCGAAATATATAGTACGAATAGGAAAATTAGGCCCATTTTCTGCTATGCCATTACTAAGGTCACCTTGTGCCTGTTCGTGCAAAAAGTAGCCGGCTCTGAGTAGGTGCAGTAGAACCTGTAAATTCAAGCTGATAAGTCATCACATACTTGCATTTAAAATTGTAATGGAACGAAAAAAGCATATTTTTACATACAGTTGAATCCTTCCCTCCATTGAAACTGAAAGCAACCTCCTCAATCCTGCTCAAACAAGGTTTCAAGTGATTTTTGTTACTACTTAAATGTCATACTCTACATCATACCCGGTTTATAGATTATTACACGAAAAGGAACAAAGGTAAAGTTTTTCCGGCGAGTTACATAAAAACTGTTGTTTTGCGTGTTCATTATGTTGTAAGAAATCTGTAACCACTATAAAAATCAAGAGCGCCTTTATCTACATATACTAAAATGGTCTAATCAAGGTGTTGACTTTTGTGAAATGCTCAGCATTTCAGTTTCAGAAAGAGAGAAAAAGACATACTATCACAAGATGTTCATCTCTAACTTAATTCAACCCCTTCAAAAGCGAAACCTCATTCACCTTCCCTCAACTTTCTAAGAAATGCAACTTCAATGTATATCAATCAGCTCAGACAATTCTTTTAACAGAAAACATCCGAATCCTCAAAAAAGGACGATTCCAAACCATCACGCAACCCCAACAGTTCCAAACATCTGTGCACAAATAAATACTAACAAAACCCAAAAAGACCCAAAATTCAACACTCACGAGTACAAGGCGAGAGCTCGCTGGATAACAAAGACGGCATTGTCGTACTTCCTCTTAAGCCTCTGATCACCTCTCTCCCTAATCGCCTTATCGATCTCCATCCCAGTCTACCCCTCTTCTGCATCCACAACAAAAACCGATTAAACTTCCAGCAAATCAAACAATCAATGTTCGCATTCACGAGACGAAATCGAATATGCCTCTAGAATGGGAATCTGGGGCGCCGATGGATTGAGGATCGCTGCCACAAGTTGATTATCTGTCCTGCCTTGGAGGACGAAGTGGGTTTTTGTCTGCTTCCAATTTCGATGCCAAGGTTTTTCATTTTCTTTATTTACTTTTTTTATTTAAAATAAATATTTGAGAAAATTTTATGCAAAAAAAATTTCTTCCACTATTTATTTGTTTTCGTCTACGTGCAAATATGTCGTATCGGAAGCTAATAAAGATTCGTCCCAACATACACTAGTGTATCATATGTACACCTTGATTATCGCTCACGAAGATGAATTGTAATCTCTTCCATAAAAATAAAAAATCGAAAGATTATCGAAATCGATCTGATTCCCCTTACAGATACTTCTTCCCTTAAAAATGTCAAAAAATTACCCAAAACAGTCAATTCCCTTTAAAAGGGAGTGGCAAACATAGAATAGAATCACATGGTTTCGAACAAATGCCCGGATTAAGAAAAAGTTCAATATGAGATATTCTCGTTACATTCGTTTTGTAGAAACGAAGGTTTTTGTAGATCCTACATAAAACTTGGAAGTGAAAATTGCTCTTGAATCTATGAAGCGGAAGCTTCTCATGGTTGGCGCTAGCGATCAATGAACGATTTGTTCATCAAGTCAACGGCGTTGTCCATGAACTGCATAGAGACGAAAACACCAAAGTCAAAAATATATGGACGTCCTGTGATTGCTATTTCAAAAACTACTCAAACATAAGATCATAAACTTGCGCACATAATCACTCCATTTACTACGGTTGTCGCTAGTAATAAAGATCTCACTGTAGGCTACAATTGAGAAAAATATTTAGTAGACACATGAAAGTAAATACCTTTCCGAGTAACTGCAGCTCTCGCCCAACAGGTTCCAAAAATTTGAGGTCGACTTCAATGGGCCATATCTGCATGAAGAACAGATTGAAATTAGCGAGGACCCCAAGTCTACAGTTTTTGCAGCATATGCGATGATCAAATGTGTTTAGAAACAGTTTGGCAAAACAGCAACGATAAGTTCTCGCAGCTCCATTCTTGGAAGCGATAATAACATTGAGATATAGACTTTACGGGTGTGTTTGGCGTATGGAAAATATTAAGGAAAGAAGACGTCAAGGAAAATAAATGGAATTCCGGTTAACTTGGAAAGTTTTGAGGAAAATAATAAGATGAAAAGTTTGGTTCCCTCTAGTGTTCCCCGACATTTTCATTTCATTTCCATTTTCCTGGAATTAAACACAGCGTAACTTTGACAGAAATGTAACAGCTTGTGAGTAAAACTGGAAAGCTTCAGACTGATACGACGGGGGTACATAAACACAAACTCAATTTCCTACTTGACTACAGACTCGATCGTGGATAAGTCAATACGTATTGTTAGGATGCATATCGTCACTGCCACAGCCACCGCTGATAATATCAACAAAAATACTCGGAAATATTAATAATAAATCTATGAAATAAAGTGAAAGACGAATTACTGAACTGTTTCCTACGGACATATCGACATCAATCTACTTAGCAAATCCGAGATTGAAGTAGAGCGAACAACTGGAGAGAGTACCTTCAAACCAAGCACTTTAACAGGCTTAGGCAAACCAGGTACAATGCAGTCTGGCCCAGCTGGTTCAACAACTGCCTCGGTCGCCATCCCACTTCCTATCGGATTATGATGCTGCATTCAACCAATACACATCATCCGCAACTTATCAAATTCAAGAATCATGAAAACACGTCAAGACAGTTTTCTGGCCACAGAATTACTCAAGTAAAATCAAGCAGCAACAAGAAAATTGACAGCTAAAAAAGCGGAGAGACCAAGCATTGGAACCTTCATGACACTGCAGGCGTAACTCGTGCAAGGATTCTGCGGCACGCGAAGGACAGGCGAAAGATGAATTTTTGGGACAGGCTTTGCAGAACCTGATGCTGTCCTCCAAGGCGCATCCTTCTGCAGCGCTGCAGCTCCTCCCTTCTTTGACATCTCTAGCCCCAACAACAACCCAGCTTTCGCAATCCCCAATCAAAACTAACTTACTGTCAATCAAAACGAACCCCCACCAGCCACAAATTTCAACACATGAACCTCACAGATGGCTCTAAATCGCTACAGCAAGAATTTAGGGTTTTGTGGAGAAACCCCCCAAGAGAATGGATTTCTGGATTTGAAAAGATGGAATAAGGATGATGATGATGATGATGATGATGATGATGATGATTGGGACGTGGGGTTGGGTGGATGTGGGTGATTTCGGATTACGCGATTGATTAGGTTTTCTGGATTTGAATCCCGATTAGGTTTTTGGGTGGATAATCTTTGCTTGGTGGTAGGAAGGAGGCGGTGATGTTTTTCCACCAAATCAAAATTTATATATTTACGATTAGACACCCTATGTTTTACAAAAGTTAAACCATACCCTATTTACTTTCTTTATTTACATTGAGCTCCCTTACACCTCCGCAGGTCTCTAAAACGTTTATTCCTCCCTCCGTGATAAACCCTAGAAACCCTAAACGCACGAGCACTTCGCCGAGCCGCCAGAGCCAACTCCACCGCGACGTGAGCCGTTTGATTCTCCGATTTGGAGAGTGAAATCGTCATCGAAGGGTTTCTTTTCCTGCTGTGTTGGTTGGTTGGTTGTTTCAGAAGTGAGCGCACATGGTGAAGTCTTACCTGCGGTATGAGCCAGCGGCGTCTTTCGGCGTAATTGTGTCCGGAGAGTCGAACATCACTTACGATAGCTCGGGAAATTTCGTTGTAGCTCCAGCGCTTGAGAAGGTTGGGATTTGGAATGTGCGTCAAGGTGAATGCAAGAAGACGTTGGTGCCTGAGGTCGCTAAGTTTGGACCTTCTGTGGCTGTCACTTCGTTGGCTGCTTCCCATTTTTCGCAGGTGAGTTTCAAGTGCTGTTTTGTTGTTTGTGTGGCTGGTTTTTGTTAAGTGGTTGTTGTGTTTTTGCAGATAGCTTGTGGTTATGCTGATGGGAGTATAAGGATTTGGAATTTGGAAGATGGGACATGCGAGACTACCTTGAATGGGCATAAAAGGGCTACCACTGTTATTCGGTATAACAAGATTGATTCTTTGCTGGCGTCGGGAAGCAAAGATAATGACATCATTTTGTGGGATGTTGTTGGTGAGACTGGGCTTTTTCGGCTTCGTGGGCATAGGGATCAGGTAGTTGCTTTTACGTGGAATGTTTGGGATGATGCTTCTGTAAATAGATTGGGTTTTTGAAACTTATAGTTGTTGTTCTTTTACTGTAGGTTACTGACTTGGTATTTCTGGATTCGGGAAAGAAACTTGTTAGTTCATCAAAGGACAAATTTCTGAGAGTTTGGGATCTTGAAACACAATACTGTATGCAAATCATCGGTGGTCATCATAGTGAAATTTGGTCTATAGATGTTGATCCAGTGGAACGATATCTGGTTAGTGGATCTGCAGATCAGGAACTTCGATTTTACTTGATAAACCTACAATCAGATGATAGTGCAAGCTTATCTGAAGTTACGGGTACTGAAACAGAAAATGGAGAGACATTGCATCATAATAAGTGGGAATTGCTTAAACATTTTGGTGATATTCCACGACAGAACAATCACAGAGTTGCAACTGTAAGATTTAACAAGTCTGGGAATCTTTTGGCTTGCCAAGTTGCTGGGAAGATAGTTGATGTGTTCAGTGTTCTAGATGATGCTGAAGCCAAACGTAAAGCCAAACGAAGACTTCGTAGGAAAAAGGAAAAGAAATCCTCGAATAAGGGAGATGAAGTAACAGAAACTGGAAATGCTGAACAAGTTGCAGATGAAAGCAGCACCCCCACTGTGCTAGTTTCTGATGTTTTTAAGCATCTTTGCGGCCTACGCACAAAACATAACATATGCTCTGTATCTTTTCGTCCAGCCAATGCAAAGAATGCTCTGGCATCATTAGCACTCTCATTAAATAATAATACGTTGGAATTTTATTCTGTTACAAAGGAATCTGCTGAGAAAGCTAATGCTATTGAGCTCCCAGGGAACCATGCTATTGTCAGAAGTGTCACACTAAGCTCTGATGACAGTCTCTTGATGTCAACTTGTGATGATGCTGTCAAGTTTTGGAATCCTAGTTCTGGTTCTTGCCTTAGAACTATCGACTCAAAACATGGACTTTGTAGTTTGTTTGTTCCTCGTAATAAGTACGCACTGGTTGGAACAAAAGATGGAATGATTGAAATCATCGACATAGGAAGTGGTACACGCATCGAAGAAGTTAAAGCTCATGGCTCTAATGTCAAAACAATTGTGCCGATCCCCAACGAAGATGGTTTTGTCACTGGAAGTTCTGATCATGATGTTAAGTTTTGGGAGTATGAAACAGTGCAGAAACCAGGTCTGGTATGTTACACTTCACCATAGTCTTATGTCATTTTTGTTTACATACACTGGAGTGATATGAATCATCAATGTCTCAGTACATCATCATTTATATGGGTGCAAGTGCTGGGGGGTTTTAGTTTTAGTATGGTGTTTACGCCTTAAAAGAGCATACCGTAGGGCTAAGGTCAACTAGTTTTAGGGTTGTTGCAATCTTAGTGTTATGGGAATGAGTAGCTGATAAGGAAGTACAGTTTAATTAGTTGATGACTGTATACCAACCTTAATAGTTATAGAAGTTCCTGATGTCCGTAATGATCTTTCCTCGTCCTCTTTTGTTGGAGTATATACTTCTTGATCATCTAATTCTGTCTACTTATCTGTTTGCCGTACTGATTTCTGACTATATTTGTGGATCTACAGGAAACAAAACACTTGACAGTTTCAAATACACGAACATTGAGCATGAATGATGATGTCATTTGTTTAGCTATCAGTCCAGATGCCAAGTACATTGCTATTGCACTTTTGGATTCAACAGTGAAGGTTGGCGTTGTTACTTTTGACCATCGTCTTTGAGGGGTTTTATTTTTAGGCATGCAGTTACAGTTTGCTGTAAACTCCACTTTCTCTCAATATTACCACAGTAGAATCAATTTTTATGGTCTATAAATCATATACGTTTTTTTTCTTTCAGAGAGGTATCTCATTTGTTTAATCTTTCATGGTTCACAAAAGTCCAGAAGTTGTCTGTAATGCCAATTTTAACAGCTGCTTTAAGTAACTGGCGAGTATGGATGAAATTTTGCAGGTTTACTATGTGGACTCCCTCAAGGGTTTCATTACATTGTATGGTCATAAGTTGCCCGTGTTCTGTATGGACATATCGTCAGATGGAGACTTAATTGCGACAGGCTCTGCGGACAAAAATATAAAAATTTGGGGTTTGGATTTTGGGGATTGTCATAAATCTATCTTTGCTCATTCTGATAGGTGAGGATTGAAAAATGCTGTTATTGCAATCCGCTATGGTACTATGTCGAATTCAGTATATTCACAGTTATTTGTTTTGACTACAGTGTCATGGCAGTGAAATTTGTGCGCAACACACATTATTTGTTCAGTGTTGGTGGAGACCGGCTCATAAAATACTGGGATATGGACAAGTTTGAGTTGCTTTTGACTCTTGAAGGCCATCATGATAGAGTTTCAAGCCTTGCAGTAAGCAACCGTGGTGACTATATTGTTACTGGGTCTCATGACCGTTCAATTCGTCGTTGGGATCGTACTACCGAAGCATTTTTCATAGAGGTACCTTGCTTTTCATGTCTTGTACAACCGTATTTTACTATTATAGGCAGATATAGCAGTTGTTCTATCTGCTCTTCTAGTTTTGTAGTAGGCCCCTCTTCCCTCTGTGTTGAGTAAATAGATGTTTGCACTTTCAGGAAGAGAAGGAAAAAAGATTGGAAGAGATGTTTGAGGCTGACCTTGAGGATCCATCTGAGAGCAAATATGGCAGGAAGGAAGAAATTCCAGAGGAAGGAGCTGTGGCTCTAGCAGGAAAGAAAACCATAGAAACTCTATCTAAAACAGACTTGCTTGTTGATGCGTTGGATATAGCTGAGGTGGAAATGAAGCGTATTATTGAGCACAAGGTTTGTATTTTCCCATCCATGATTCGCTGCTGGTCAAACAAATTGTTCTGCTAGTTTAATTAAAAGAGTTGAATGTGATATCATACGCAATGAAAGAATTCACACACTTGAAAGAAATCCACAACAACAATGTGACTAAATTAATATCAGAGATCAAAATTGACACCCAGTGAACTTTTTTACCTAGGAAGGTATAAACAGGGAGACAAGAGCACTGCTTGCTGGCTGTGCAGTTTGGTTACTTTTTTCTTTCATCTCTGTAAATTAAGATTCGTGTTTATCTGATTAGCTTCCTTTTGTGATAATTTCTAGGAAGCAAAGGCAGCTGGGAGAGCTAGTGAATTCCAATCAAATATCATTATGAGTGGCCGTTCACCATCAGACTATGTGCTCCATGTTGTTTCGACTGTGCATACAAATGATTTAGAGCAGACATTGCTGGTATGTGAGAAATATTCATGTTGGTAACCGAAGAACACAATACTTGCTAAAATATATTAATAAAGTCAGGATCTGGTCAATAAAAAAGGGTGCTCTAAATGTTGATCTCTCTCGATGAGTCTTAGGTTTTCACCTTCTGTTATATGCAACTAACCAACCAACCTTTCTTAAAAAAAATTTGTGTGCTAAGAATAAATGTTTTCTATGAAGACCTTATAGATTAACATTCACACGTAGGAAGACTAGATTTTGCAGTTGTAGATTTTATATAATAGAGATAATCAATCATACAAATCGGTTACACAAGTCGGCCAAATTCATTTCCAAGATAAAGACGCTCTTCAATGCCTTTTTTTTTTCTTGCATTTTATTTTTATCGAACTTCAGACTTGGAATTCATGATTAAAGTCCATGGCATCAAATATTAGTTTCATTTCTTATCCCTAATTCGCTTCGATGACTTACTGTTTCCTGCAGGCATTGCCATTTACAGATGCTTTGAAACTCTTTTCTTATCTAAAGGATTGGACAAACAACCCTGACACGGTCAGTCCTTTATTTACAACCTTTTTTTCTTCATTTTTTACTCTTTCTCGTATTTTACTCTTGCAAGACAAATTTTTATCAACTAGTTACTGACTAGATATAGGTCGTTCTTAACTATTTCTTATACATCTCTGAGCATGAAAGAAAGAAAAATATTCTATCGTTCAGGTCCTTACATTACTGATGGCCAAACTTGACGCTCTTTGCCAACAGTTCCTCTCTTTCCGAACAAATAAGTCACTTATAAATTATAATTACTTCGTCCTGACAACAGTATAACAAAATAATCTGAACCATCACTGACATGCATGTGGTTGATACAACAATCCTGAATTCTCTTCGCTGTTATATATGCATTTCAATTCACTAGTAAAAACCATTTCTAGAATACTTGAGCGCGCTTCTTATGTTTTATGTGTTTAGATGGATATGTTGGATCATTGCAAGAAATCAGTTTTAACAATTATGAGTCTCGCAACTGAGAATTCTTGCTTTTGTAGATTGAAACTGTCTGCCGCATAGCTATGATTTTGGTTCAAACACATCATAGCCAGCTAATAACAACACAAGCTGCTCGCCCCGTGTTGAGTGTTCTCAAAGAAGTTGTCGGCCTAAGAGTCAAGGTAATAGTTTGTATCATTTTGTTCTTATGTAGATAGGAACAATATTTCGTGCTCTTTTAGGCTAAGTAATTTTTATTCGTCTTTTCTCCAACAAAACACAGGAATGCAAGGACGCTATAGGGTTCAACCTGGCAGCCATGGACCATCTTAAGGTTCCTTCGCCTGTTCTCTTGATGTTTGTTCATCAACTATTTTCCCGTGAGAAACAAAGTTTAACCATCCTCTCCCATTTCAGCAACTGATGGGTTCAAAGTCAGATGCACCCTTCCGAGACGCAAAAGCTAAGCTGGCAGAAGTAAGACTACGGATTTCAAAAAACACAAGGATAGAAACAAGAGAACATCGGCCCAAAAAGAAGCAAAAGAAATCCAATGAACTCCCCTAACCTCATCGGTCGGTAAAAAATTTATGTTCCAAATCTCCAAGATATATCAGGCTAGCAGCATTGACATGCTTACTATCTCCATTTAGATAATGTGATGGCATAAGTTGATGCCGCCATTTAGTTTTGATCTTATTTATGCTCTTTAATATGATAAACTGAGATTGTTGTTTTACTTGTTCCTCTTATCTCAGGCACACTTATCTGAATCCTACGGGTGAAATATCCCTAACCCTTTTGGGGAATGCCTCTCAGGTTTCATTTATTCGTTTATCGAGACCCGAATAGGTACATAGCTGAAATTTTATTGCCACAGGACTAGGAAAGAATGAAATGATGATGATGATGATGGAAGTGGAATGTGGTTCAGAATCTTGCAGGTTTTAAGGAGCTAAGAATTTAGCATTTCTTGTTGTTGTATATGGCATGGACCTTGCAATTGCCGGAAAGCAAAAGTTGAGAAAGAAACAGGGTTGACTCTCTACAAACCACCTCTCACAACTCGCCACGTGTATTACCCTTCCTTTCAGGCTGACATTTTTTTTAATACTTGGCCACTAGATTTGAGAAAGCTACTACTATTAAAACCATTGACTTTTATTCATGTCAATTTGTCATTTAATTATAGAAAAATGAAATTAAAGCATGACATTGCAGAATGTCATGCTGTTTTAGGGCTTTTCTTGGATCACGTTTAATTGTAAGACTATGGATATTATTGCTGGATGTTGGTATGAAATGGAACTCTAGTCGTTGAGATGTCTAACGTCACTAGATCACGTCCTGATGAATTAATAATGTTTTACTTATATATGTTAAACTAACAGTAAAATTTAAGGTCATAAGGAATTGATTTAACTGGTATTAAGTTTAAGAAAATACGATTTTTTTTATAAAAAATATTTATATTTATTATTCTTATTCTATTCTAAACCTCCTAGTCAGTGAGATATTTGACATCCTTTTATCATTAGACCACGTCCTGATAGGTAGAATAGCCTGCTTGCCTTTGCGACTGTGGATGAAATATAATGGAAATGTGAAGTGGTGTAGCTAATAACCATCCAAGTTGGGACTTGTAAAAGCTATTCATGTCACATACCATGGAGCATGCTTTCACTTCATTCTTCATTTCCACTATTTATAGCTTTCTTCTCTTTCACTTAAAACCATCCACATCCCTTACATTCCATTACATTCCTCTCATCCTCACCTTGCTCCCAAGCTTCTAGTTGATCATGGAGGATCAGGGAGGTGTCAAGGCTCTGAGGAGTTGTATCAAGGCTTTGATAGTTGTTGTGTGGTTGGGTTATTCTCTTGTTTGGATCATGGCTCCTACCAATACTTATAAGCTTCTATGGCAGCCTGCAATCAAAGCCAAGGCTAACCCCACTTACCTTGGTTCTCAAGGTATATGCATTCTCTCTCTCTCTAACCTCTCTCTTACTTTCTCTCTCTAACTTGTGAGTATTCAGCTGTTTGGATTCTTATTCACCTGTGGTTGCCTGTCACAGCTTTAAACACTCTTATCTTCACTTTCCCCATGCTCTTTGTGGCCGTCTTGGGCTGCGTGTACATCCATCTTGGAAAGAAACTCAAGCCCAGCATCAGCCAAGAAAGGTACACTACCTCAAACCCTAGCCGAAGAATTAGGGTTTAGGGTTTAGGTTTTAACACATGATGATGGGCAAGATCATGACAAAAGAAAGTGTTTTATTGATGCAGTGACAGCAAGCTCAAGCTCAGGATAGCTCAGTGGAAACGTCCAGCCCTCGTCAAGGGCCCGTTAGGGATCGTATCAGCCATCGAGCTCGCCTTTCTAGCCATGTTCACTGCCCTCCTCATCTGGACCCTCTACACATATTTGCACAACAGCTACCTCCAGATCACTCCCAAAACCCTAGCCAAAAGCGGCGAGAAGAGGCTAGTCCATCTCACATCTTATCATACGTTTCTCTGCATAGCTTCTGCTCTGTTTTAAGCTCTGTTTTTCTGTTGCACAGGTGGGAGGCCAAGGCTGAGGTCACAGGACTTAGACTGGGGATGGTCGGGAATGTCTGCTTGGCGCTTCTGTTTTTTCCGGTCGCCAGAGGATCATCCATTCTCGGAGCCTTTGGCCTGACCTCCGAGTCAAGCATCAAGTACCACATCTGGGTAGGACATATCATGATGGCTCTGTTCACCTCTCACGGCCTCTGCTACTTAATCTACTGGACTTCAGTCCACGAGCTCCATGAAATGACGTCATGGGACCCCACCGGAGTGGCTAACTTGCCCGGCGTGATAGCCCTGGTGGCCGGATTGATCATGTGGGCATTCACCTTTCCCAAAATCAGACGCAAAATGTTTGAGCTTTTCTTCTACTCCCACCACCTTTACGTCATCTTCATGGTGTTTTTCATCCTCCATGTTGGGATTAGCTACGCCTCCATGGCCCTCCCCGGCTTCTACCTCTTCCTCCTCGACCGTTACATAAGATTTTTACAGTCCCGGCAGAGGATTCGCGTCTTGTCTGCTCGAGTTCTGCCATGTGAGATTGTGGAGCTCAACTTGGCCAAAAACCCAGGTTTGAGTTACACTCCGACAAGCACCATTTTTGTCAATGTTCCGAGCATTTCCAAGCTGCAGTGGCATCCATTCACAGTCAGCTCCAGTAGTAGTTTGGAGCTTGAGAAGTTGAGCGTGGTGATCAAGGCTGAAGGAAAATGGTCGAGGAAGCTCCATCAGATCCTCTCTTCTCCGGCTGCTGTTGACCGCCTTGAGGTCTCCGTTGAAGGACCTTATGGACCCGCCTCCACCAACTTTCTCAGGTATGCATTTCTAAATCGCCATTTGGTTACTTGAGCTTCAAGAAATCTAATTACCCTCAAGTTCCTTGTGATTTGATTCCTTGGGCTTCAAGAAAACTATTTTCTTCATGCTGATTTATTTACTTGGGCTTCAAGGAATTAATTTTCCTATGAGGGTCATGGTGATTAGTTTACTTGGGCTTCAAGGAATCAATTTTCCTATGGTGATTAGTTTACTTGGGGTTTAAGGAATCTAACTGGTTGTCAATGGCGGATTTCTCAGGCATGATAAGCTGGTGATGGTGAGTGGAGGGAGTGGATTGACGCCATTCATTTCCATCACCAGGGAGCTGATTTCTGCAAGCATGAAAGGCTGCCAGACCCCCAAAATCCTCCTACTGTGTGCCTTCAAGAGCTCCTCCCAGCTAGCAATGCTGGACCTACTACTGCCATTGGCAAGCTCTGCAGAGCTTTCAAACTTAGATATTCAAATTGAGGCCTATGTGACCAAAGAGAAGGAACCCACCACAAAGAGCTCAAAGCAGATAAGCACACTGTGGTTCAAATCCAACGCCATGGATGCACCCATTTCAGCAATCCTAGGTCCCAACAGCTGGCTCTGGCTGGCCGCCATCATCTCAGCCTCATTCCTCATGTTTCTGATACTCATAGGAATCCTCACACAGTACTACATTTACCCCATTGATCACAACACCAACAAAATCTACAAATCCTCTTCAAAAGCCTTGCTGAACATGCTATTCATCTGCGCCTGCATAGCAATCACAGCTAGTGGGGCTTTTCTGTGGAACAAGAGGAACATTGCCAGGGAGTCTAACCAGATTCAGAACATGGAAGGTCCATCGCCAGCCGGGTCCCCTGCATCAGGGTGGGCTTTTAATGCTGACAGGGAAATGGAGAGCTTGCCGCAGCAATCTCTGGATCAGTGCACCAATTTACACTTTGGGGAAAGACCAGACCTCAAGAGTAAGTTCCCTGTAAAATTCTCTGCAGAAAAACATAGTAGAAAAGTACTTCTTTTGGATTATAATAGGTTGCTCCTTGATTTGGCTGGTGCAGAGTTGCTGTTTGAGGTGAAGGGGTCCAATGTTGGAGTCCTGGCATGTGGACCTAAGAAGCTGAGGCATGAAGTTGCCAACATTTGCTCATCTGGTCTGGCAGATAATCTTCACTTTGAATCCATCAGTTTCACTTGGTGAAAAACTCTATAAACTGTTCAGCATTCTTCAGCTGCAAGACAAGCTCCTTGCATACTTCTTCTCTCAAGTATGTTCCATTTGGAACAAACTTTGGTGTGGTGTAATCGAGCAGAAGACAATAAAGGGTGCCTTTCTGGCATTCTGCCCTACTAGACTTTTCTGGTTTTCAGTCCTTTAATTGCGCCAATGTAAGAACATATATATACAAGCTAGTCGTGCCCGAGTGTATCAACAAATTGTTCATATTAAAATGCATACCATGTTTGTTGCAACTTATTGCAAAGCCACAGGTTGAGATTTATTGAGCTTCTCATGTGCATAATTTAATCAGTTTTGCAGTCGTCTTGCGCTGGCACAAGTTTTGGGGCGTGCTCGGGTTTCTCTGACTCTATAGCTCCCTCCTCCTGATAATTAGTTCAAGAAAATGTCAAATCAGTATTGCAAATAAACCAATCCTTCCCAAGACAATACAAATTATATGTAATATCTTACAGATGCCACATCTGCTACCACAGATAAAAAAAAAAAAATTACTCTATCGTAGTTTCTCAAGGGTTGAAGTGCTAGATGCGAACATGCAAAAAACAGATAAACACATATCACCTAGTTGTGTGTTTCTTAATCTACCATCCTCCTTATACCTACCGTGTCATGCTTTACAGCACCGAACCCCCTCTATTGTTTTAATATCCAAATGCAAATTGCACCAATATTCATGTCGTTCAGCCATCTCAGTCTAAACTGTTGGTGTCATAACCGAATTCTGAAAACCCTCAGCTTCTTAGAGCTATTTGACAATTTCTTTCCTGCAGACATTCTTCTCAATTTCCTTCCGCTTAGTGAATTTACAACTAAGCATATATTACATAAGATACATTAACCACTAAAAGTTTGTATTTGTCCCAAATCAAAGAATATACAAATCAGCTATCAGTGAAAACTTTGTTTGAAAGAAGATATTGTGCGTATTTATGTACATTAAACATAAGTACTTTTTACCGATTGTATCTTCGGAGAAAAAGAAACATTAAACACATAAGTGCACTCTCTTTGTTTCTACCTCACGAATCACGATACACTGTATACTCTGGTCCTTCAGCAAAGCTGTTTCAACACATTTATCACGAGTAAAACATAACAATGACCCCGATAACCCTCACCATGACAGTAACAGGGGCCATCTAAGTTAACGTTGTCATTCAAGCCGCTGTTTCATACTCAAAAGTCAAACAAAATGCGTATCGCTAAGTCATAAATATATACAATAAACGGAACTTTCGCCTTAAGAAGCTAAAACATGTAGTCAGGACCATCATTATTTTTGTGTCTATATCCTGTTAGTTATACCAGTGTAGAGACCTTAGGGTTTTCTTCAGTGTCTCAGAATGAATATTCCCTTGAGTCTATGATGATTATGCTCTTAGAAATGGGTGATTCATCGCTCAGTAAAGTAGGGAGGAATAAGAACATGCTACTCAGCTGATTGCTTATCTATACTTCTCAAGCTATTTTCCTCTTCAGCCGCATAACCCACCAAGTCCGAAAGTGTATCCATTCACCATCAATTGCCACTCAATAACAACATAACAATGCACAAGCACAGTTCAGCCAATTCTTCAAACATATACTCTTAATCACATTATCACCAACACGGTTCAGACGTCAGATCATACTGACCCGATTACCTCCACAATCAATCCATTCCAAAACTCAGTAACTCAGAACCCTAAATGGCATAACATAAAGTAACATCCTTTAACCCCCCCAATCCTCACCTTTGTTTGATTCCTGTTCGCAGCAGGCTTGTAGGGGCACGCCGGAGGAGTCCTCACAGGCTTCCTATACTCCCATCCAAGAATCCCATACACCTTCCCCTGCAAAACAACCCCAATCATAAAAACCATATAACTCCGCAATCCCACCACCGAAATCAAAATCAAAATCAATCACTAATCACACAAGCTGTACAAATCAATCTAACCATAATGAGATCGAACAGAAGCGGCAACAAGTTGATGATCGGGACCAGGAATAGCGGCAACAAACAAGCAACACAGACCTAGAAATTGGGAATCAAAATCAGTTTATTGAAAACAAAATTCATCAATCAGATCTTGAAATTGCAGTCGACGTAAATCGGAGAAATTCACCATGCTGAAACGTTTCAGGGATTGAGATGAGATGAGATGAGATTCGAGGTCGACGAAGATGATCTGCAGGTCTCGATATCGAGGTCGTCTTTTCTGTTGCTTCAAATCAACGTTGATTTATTTATCTATGTTTATTTCATAATTTATTTTTAAAATTTCGAAATTAATTTCCTAAAATAAAATAAATTTGAAAAAATATTTAATAATAATACTTCTTTTACCTCAAAAAAAGAATAGTAGATTGCATATCACAATCTTTTGTCTATGCTTGTTAAGCCAGAAAAATTTGATAATTTTTCATCATCAAATTGGACCATGAGAGACCGTATCAATAGCTGGATGACAAGAATATAAAGTCGTCGACAACATTTTCTATCTAAAATTATCTTTTATCACAAAAAAAATTTCGAATAACAAATTCTTATTTAAGAACGATTACAATTAACTTTAGAATAAAGATGTATCAGATGTATCGACTAATTTGTTTGTAGTCACGGGGTAGTTTGGCAATGCTATGGGGTATTCGGGCCCTTGCAGGGGACTTCATTACAGCGACAAACAGGATGCCCGGATGCTTCCCAGCCATTGAATCCACGTTCAAGAATCATGACGTTCTTTACTCCGGTTTCATCTTTCACTTCTGAAAGATAATCAGCAAACCTTCTAGCACATCTTGGACCGCGAACCTGCATATGCATACATGTTTCGTTACTCGGGGAAGAATCTGCTAAGAAAATAAATTTTTTGTATCTTTTATACTTGGCTATTTGGAAATCAATCAAATGTAACAATAAGCAGATGAGCGATGGCAAGCATGTTGGGAGGCTATAAAATTGAAGCAGGTATCCAAGACAATACAAGAGTATAAGACTAGACAAACCCAATGTTTCATCAAATTGAAATGACAGGGATAAAGCAGGAATTCACGGCAGCCACAGCTGACAGCACGCAGAAATCAACTTCAAACAATGTTCACATTAATGACTTCGTGTAGCAATAAATTCCAAAAAGTTCTTATGACTTCTAACTTATATATATGACGCAACGACAAGTGTCGAAGCTAAATGTCACTTAAGCAGATATCAGGTGTTCAAATCAAGGAATATGCTGCTTTGTGAAAGTGCAGAAGGCATGTATGCACCATCCTTGCTGATTTCACTATCACTAATCGGTGAAAACTGACCAGCAATGTTACAAGTAACACGCACGAACTTCTAACCAGCGATAAACTTCTTCTACATAGTAACACATCACACCATGGAAAAACACACACCTGGACCTCAATCTAACTTCTCCTTAAACTGCTATCAACCAAAATCGAAAGACCGGCAATAAAGTAAAGACTATCCGCCTCACAAATCGGAATATCAAGAACATATAAGTGAAGAGCTCATCAAGGTTACAACGAACGATACAAACAAGGCACAATTGACTAACAAGCCGACTAAATCTGTAACCACACAAACCTGGCTTAGAGCACAGTGGAAGACAAGAGTGTCCTTCCCCTTCACACTCTGCACCAAATTAGGCAACTTCTCCATAAACGTGTCACTCGCAAAGTGCAGAGACCCAGCTATATGCCCATCGTAGCTCCTCTCATCATCTCTGCAAAAACAACATCGTCAACAATCCTGCAGAATCAATTCAGCAACCATGTAGGACAAAGGAGTCAAATGATCGTACCTGACATCCACAACAGCAATATTGGGCTTGCTGGCGAGAGAAAGGAATTGAGATCCTGTTATGTATGAGATGCTCCTAGCCATTGAAGCTTCCACGGTGCTGGAACGATTGCGATTGGCTCGGTTTCGGAATTTGAAAGATGGAATATTGGAGATGAGTGACCTGAGCAACTGCATCACATCACTAGTCCGTATCTTGTAAAAAGAATTTGGGAACAGTTTTGACCTAAATTTTTTTCTTAACGCCAGATATGTGTTCACTTAAGCCAGAGAATAGCTATATTTAGCGACGGTTTTTTATTCTGGCAACGGTGAGTTGGTTATCTGGTGGTAGGAATAATCCGTAGATATTAATTTCAAAATTCGGAATGAGCTCAAAAAACTGAGCGCTGATGGAGGAGCAGTCGGAGGACGAGCCGGAGGGGCTCGTTATCGCCGATGACGAGTCCGAAGAGGGAGACGAACAGCAGCAGAATCAGCCAGAAGAAGAGGGTGAAGAAGAAGATGAGGACGATGATGATGAAGTAGTGGTAGTGGAAGGTTCGACTAGGGTTTTGCAGAGTGAGGCTTCGAATTTGGCCCAGGCAAGTGGGGAAATCGACGAGGGGAATTTGGGGAGTAAGAGGAGGAAGAAGGGGGTGGCATTGTCGTTGAGTGACGTTGGTGGAATCGAAGGAGGGTTGTCGAAGGGGAGGGAGTGGAATAGGGAGGAAATTGATGGGTTGTTTTGCCCTATTTGCATGGAGGCTTGGACCAACGATGGCGTACATCAAGTCTGGTACGAATGAAGTTCATTTTTGATAATGCTAGAGACTTGAACTCTTCTTAAAATGGTTTTTTTGATACTGAATGCATATATGATTTTCATTGAGGACTGCAGTTGTCTTCCCTGTGGACATTTGTACGGTTTGTCTTGCATTCAGAGATGGATTAGAGATAAGAGAAGTTTGGCGAAGGTGTGACTCCTCTTTTCTTTTCATTTCCGAATGAGGGATGATGAAATCCAGCTGTCAATTTTACAGCATGATACTTTTTTCTGTTTCCTCAGTGCCCACACTGTAACAAGAAATGCACTCTTAATGGTATCAGGAAACTCTATGCGTCCCAAATTGTGGCCGTAGATGAAGAATCAAAGAAGGTTAAGTTTATTTACTGTCAGATACATTGAGATGGGCCTCAGAAGAAACTATTTTGATTGGTCTTTTTTTTTCCATCGCAGAGGATTCAGTTTCTTGAGAAAAAGTGTGCATGTCTTGAGAGCAGGGTTAGTCCATCTCTAAAAGTGTGCCAAGCTCACATTTTAAGCCAGTAAATGTTTTGTGATTGTATGTGTTGGATTAAAGGACTAAAATCAGTGGCCTGCCTATCCTGTGTTCTGGAACTTATTGTTCCGCATCACGTTCCATGTTTTTGTAATAGGCTATGGTTTTGGATCCATAGGGTGATGAATTAGCTACCAAAGAAGCTGAATGGAAGGAGAAGGAAATTAAATTGCAGCAACAATTGCATCAATTAGCTCAGGTATATCTTTTAGTTGAAATGCGCACAAAGCTTCTATGCCTTCTTTATAATACCAACTCTCAACTCGGGAGGACTTTGTGAATAAAGCACATCACAGTCCAGTCACATTGTTATCCTTCCATGTATTGTTATCTAGAAAACAAATTATTTGGAGAGTTTGCTGGACATCAAACAAGGTAGTCAGTCCAAAATAGTACATCCTGGCATGGGTTTTCAAGAGAAGGTGGCATCTGGTAATTTCATATAACATTAATTGTTCATTGCAATTTACCCTATGCATGTTTATCTCTTTTTGATGTCTACGTAATCTTGTTTATGCAGGTCATGATCTTTGGGCTGGACGCGATTCTTTCCAATTCAAATTACATGTATGACATCTTTTGCGTAATAGCCACATTTCTTCTTTAAACATCCAAAATTAATGGAATGAAACATGACCTGAACTTATTAAATTTTTACCTTGCAGTGACATGAGGTCTTATTTTACCTTGTTTAGATCTGAATTGCTGCTATAGAAAAAATGAAACCTAAGGTTATTACCAAATTACCTTACTAATACTTCTTACTTCGCTCAGTTGCATTTGTAAGCTGTTGAGGTTCATCAGTACATGAACTCTGGATGATGCATAAAATAGTATCAATCATTTCTCTCTACTATGCTTGCAATGCAAATTAGTGCCCATTTTTGTCATAATGCAGAAAGAGCTTCAGATTCAGGGTGGACAAATGGTGGATATGGATACAGCCAATCTCATAGTAATTGTCGCGCGTAAGGCCTATGGGGTTGGCGGGATGAATCTCCTTACAAAAGTAAGTTCGCTATTTTAACATGAACACCGAGTAGCGTGTTTTCTGAGACTTAAAAATGAGTACATGGAGTGTGTATTTAAGTGCGTACGCTTAAAGTCATGTACTCTTATCTTTAAGTTATAAAATTTTACTCCAAAAAAAAAAAAAAAAGTAAAGTGTTTTCTTTTTGTAAGAGACTTTAACATTCATAGTATCTATTGCAGGTGAGTTTGTTGTCCCCACACGAGACAGAAAATATCATGCTTCCTGACAATACAAAAGCTATCAAAGACCTACATATCTCTAACTTCGATCGTAGACTTGTTCTGTTGGCCTCCCTAGGGAAGAAACTATCAATTTTCAGGTATCATATGCTGTATGTGATGGTCCCTTTGAGCTTTGTATCTGTCTGGCCATTACTTATCATATCTGTCTGTGGTGCAGTTTGGAGTGCAACTACGCTACTCTTTCTTATGATTTACTGGTAAAACTTCCATGCTTTATATACATGTTGAATAATTGCAGTGTTATATTGATGAAGTTAATGAAATAAATGCCTATATTACATAAGTATACATTTTTGTGAATGTGTACGAAGTATATAATACCTATATAGTACGGGAAATGAAAACGGAAGGACATGGGGAAGCGGAAAACTCAGAAAATATAAATAGTGGAAACTGGAGAAAACGTCAATTTAAATTATATTAATTTTATAATTACTAAAAATATTTTAAAAGATAGTTAATTGAAATAAGCAGGTGCAAATGTTCTTAAAATTGCAAAAATACGAAGTCATTATCCAAACATAAACAAAGTCATAAGACTCATAATCCAAACATAAAAAAAAAAAAATCACGAAAAGGACTCATACTACATATTCATGATTATCTTCAAAAAAACACTCTCCATCTTCAAAAAAATTTATTTATATTTATTTTAGCCCGTTTCCTTTTTGTTAACCGTTTTGGAAACTTCGAATCAAAATGTAATGTTGTGTTATTATGAAACGTCAGACACACAAAGAGGAGAAGGGTTACCTTCTCTCGAATGCTGTCAAGAGAAACCAGGCTAAAGCATAATTTGACTTGCTGGATTTTGTATTTGATGTGTCCTGACTCCGGCCTCTCATGCATAAGTGTTTTTATTGTTTGATTGTGTGTTTTATATTTAGTGTGACCATAGATGTAGTACCACGTTTATTTTTGATCACCGCTTAATATAAAAGTCATCTTAGAAGATCAATTTGTTGGCCCAATCTTTGATAGTTCGTCCACTTGCGTCAAACTTGAGTTGTGCCGCACTTACGTGCGATCATCATCTTGATTCTGAAAGTTATCTGATTATTGTTAATCAATTTGTTGAACTTAATGTTACACCTATATTATTAAATCAACAATCTCATTTAACTTATTGTATATTTGCAGTCCCCTCCATGGTCATGTTCATGGGATATCAACAAATCACATTATGTATATGCTGGACTTCAGGTTCCAAAAAATAAAATCATGTAATTCACGCGATGATGTCTTTTCAGTCATTTTAAAATTAATTTTTATCATTCCTCCCATGCAGAATGGCATGATGTTGATGTTTGACATTCGCCAATCTGCTGGACCGGTGGAATCGATTAGGGGACTTACATGTAACCCCATTCACACATTACATTCTCTTCCGCATTCGAAAGCACTTACTTCTGGTGTCAGCTGTGTTCTTGCTGCTTCCTCAATTGGCTTGTCTTTATGGAATTTTGGCAATGCTGATGAAGTGTGAGTTCGTTAACGACATTTGGTTTTATTTATTTGTCTAGTATAACTATATCATCTAGATTCATCATATAAAAATTCCTTGTTTCTGCTATCACTGAGTATTTGTCAAGAAAGATATTTCAGCATTTTCCAGTAACTTGTCCTTTATGTTGATGTCATATGATTATTTATTTTCTTGTTTTAGGGCACATCTGATTCCTGACTCTGAAAATCAAGGAGTATGTATATCCCTAGCTTACTGCCCTGGAAGAGATGAAGCAGTTGCTTCATTTCGCCCTAGAGTTGACATTTCCAATGAAATATCCATCTCGCAACAACCGCTCTCTCCCTTCTCTGGTATTGGACAACCAGTCGCGGGATGTCATATTTTGTACAACAGTTTTGGTACCAGCCAATATCAGAAATTAGGATATGCCGCTGCCAATGTGAATAACATCCGATTGCCAAGATCTCTGATTATGGACATGGGAAATGAAAACAGGGTCTTCGTTTCCGATGATGATGTGAACAAAGATTTGGTCTTGCAGAACTTACCATCTTTTGGACTTTCCCAGCGCCTTAATTATCCCCAGCATCCCATGCGTGATATCAAGTATGCTCATGGTTCAAACCAAGGATTACTCGGCTGTCTTAGCCAAGACACTCTACAACTTTTCTCGTGCCGAGTTTGAACCAAGGTTACCATATCATAGTCGAAATATGCTTCTAGTTTGAAGCTACTCCGATGAGATTACAAGTGCCCCAGAATTCAGGTAAAATAGTCAGGTTGGATTTTCTTATATTCCAGTTCTCTTTTGTGAAATGCGATACTTCTTATAACTCATTATGAGACAGTTACAAATGAGAGATCGTCAAAAACGGTTACATAACTATTCTAGTCTATTGCTGAAACTAAGTGTAATCATCTCTTAACAGGAATTCGTTCATCAGAGCCGTTTGCGAGACAAATGATAACTTTGCCCGTTTTTATTTTATTTTATGGATTAGTGTATTGTCGCATAGGTGAGGCAGCCGGTGTATTTGAACTACTGAGTTTTATTGAAATGATAAATTGATGAATTTATTTGGTAGAAACGATGACATGAAAATTAAAATGTACAATTGGAATTTTTGGATTTGCAATTTAATCCATAAATAGTGTCCTGCTTTTCTGGCTTTCATCTCTTCCGAAATTGCCCTTCTTCATCTCATCTCACTCACTCTCTCTTTCCCTCACCCAAATTCCAGAAACTCCATTTTCTCTCTCCCCAGATTTCCATCAAATTTTGATATTCTCAATCCCAACATCATCACCTGCGCTCGATCCTCCGCCATTCCGACATAATCCCTAGCTTTCATGCGGCCCAATTCCGACCGGCCACCTGGCGATTCCATCTGCGCCGCGCTTTGATTCACGGTGAAGATGATCTGATCTTCAACCCCTCCCCTCTCAGATCCGATGGTCATAGATTAGCAGCTGCAGCAGCCAGACTCGTCTACGAATTCGTCGCGAGAAAAATTCATGGATCGAAGTTAGGGTTAAGGTTAGTTTATTGAGTACGGATGCTGACATCGTTTTAAAGCTTTGTTATTAGTGTGATGCGTAACTTGATCCTCATCTGGCGGGTCGAGGAGTGGTGAGATTGTTTTAGGGCTTGGGCGGATATCTGAGACAATTTGATTTTTCAAGATGTTTAATAAGATTATGAAGCGCGGTCACAAGAAAGGCTCCAAATCTGAGGACGTGGGGGCCTTTGGGCAGGTTCCTCAGCCTAGTATGGTGGTGAATCATGCCTCCAGGACTGCTCCGGCTGCCGCTGTGGCTAGCTCTCAGCAGGTTCAATCTGGTGGAGCAGGTGTGGTTGCTCCTGTGGTGCCGCCGCCTTCTGGGGTGATTGAGCCCCTGCCGTCGTTTCGTGATGTGCCTGTTTCGGATCGGCAGACACTTTTTGTAAGGAAACTGCATATTTGTTATGTGCAGTTGGATTTTGGTGACACTTTGAAATCAGTTAGGGAGAAGGAGATTAAGAGACAGACACTGATGGAGCTTGTTGATTTTATCCAATCTGGGGCAGGGAAGATCACCGAGATTTGTCAGGAGGAGATGATTAAGATGATTTCTGTGAATATATTCCGTTGCTTGCCCCCAGCTTCTCATGAGAATACTGGCACTGAGGTGAATGATCCGGAAGAAGAGGAGCCATATTTGGAACCTTCATGGCCTCATTTACAGCTTGTTTATGAATTGCTTCTGAGGTATGTTGTGTCTTCAGACACAGACACCAAGATTGCCAAGCGTTACATTGATCATTCTTTTGTGTTAAAGCTGCTTGATTTGTTTGATTCTGAGGACCCACGTGAACGAGAGTATTTGAAGACTATTCTTCATCGAATTTATGGAAAGTTCATGGTGCACCGGCCATTCATTAGGAAGGCAATCAATAACATATTCTACAGGTTTATATACGAGACCGGGAGACATAGTGGCATAGGTGAGCTTCTGGAAATTCTTGGAAGTATTATTAATGGGTTTGCTTTACCAATGAAAGAGGAGCACAAGTTGTTCCTTGTTCGTGCACTTATACCATTGCATAAGCCAAAATCAGTAGCTATGTATCACCAGCAGCTATTTTATTGCATCACCCAATTTGTGGAGAAGGACTACAAACTGGCAGATACTGTGATAAGAGGTCTGCTTAAGTATTGGCCTGTTACTAACTGCAATAAAGAAGTTCTTTTTCTTGGAGAATTGGAAGAAGTGCTTGAAGCTACCCAAGCTGCTGAATTTCAGCGCTGCATGGTTCCACTATTCAGGCAGTTAGCCCGCTGCCTCAACAGTTACCATTTCCAGGTTTGTAGTTTACCGTTTTTATTGTTGTCGTATGAGTTATATGCAAGAATTAAATCATGTGAAATTAAGGATGAGTACATGTGAGCAGTGGGAACATTCTTTCGCTTTTTCCGTTCTTTGATTTGCATATTAATTCTTCGCAACAGCTAGTATGTCTGCCTGTTTATGAATGTGGGAGATACATGGTGAGGGCCTCTAACTTACTAATTTTGTCACACAAAAATAAATATAATATCTATGTGCATTTACTTGATCATTTTTTAGCAGGCCACATTTATGAAGATTGGCGAGGTATCTTATTTGTTGAAGAGGAGAGCTACTTAGCTTTCTTCATCTTTGCCAATTTCAAAATATTTTGTATTTCTTTTTTCTTTTTTTGCATAAATAATTGTAGTCTCAGGTGATCAATATCTATGGTTAAGGTTCCATTAGGTTCGGTCACTTATCTGTTTAACTGACTGCAAGATTTGATATCGTACCTTTATGGAGGTAGGTTGGAGATGTTGGACGGTAAACTCACTTTGTACGAATTTTATATGTACCTTCAAGTAATAATGTAACTGAAGGTCATCATTTCCACACTTCATTAGGATTATATTTGAGATGTCGTTTTCGTCATCTATTGAATGACTGACTCACTGTACTTTGTAAGTTCTATACTTTTTCATGGCTTCACTTTTCATCTTTTTGGTGCATGCAATCTGAGTATGTATTTTCGCATAGCTAATTCCCTGGATTATTAACAATCTGGCATATGCATAATATGCTACATTCCTTGGCAAGAGAATACTTATGAATGAGTTATGACTCCAGACGTTAATAAAATTGGCAGTTTTCTGTTAATGGTATAGAGATGTTTCATTTTTTCTAGTAATAGTTTAGACCCCAGCTGATTCTCATAAACACTCAGAGGCTATACACCAACATAAGTTTATGATTCCTCACCGACTTATTTGACTGTGGGTTCTGTACTCAACCGAATCTTCGTATTTGTTAACTCAGCTTAGTAAATGCTGTATATGTTTTTTTCTTGAGTCTCTGGACTTAAAAGCTGTGCATGTAAAGAGATATGGCCCATGGATTGTTTTTAGCTAAAACCATAGCTTATTTACTTAGGTTAGAAATTTTGGGATACCTTCATTATCTTGATCTGATTAAAATCATTATCATCTGGTTGCTGCTTTTATTTTTGCCAGCATCATCGTGCATCTTTCAACTAATGCTTATGAATGAGAAGAAACTATTTTAAATCTATTGTTACCAGTAGTAGCCTGATTAATTTCTAAATATTGTACATCCTGCTGTTCTGATGTTTCAAGCAAAACAATGTTGCAGGTCGCAGAGCGTGCTCTCTTCTTGTGGAATAATGAACACATTGTGAGCCTGATTGCCCAAAATCGCCAAGTTATATTGCCAATAATATTTCCAGCACTCGAGAAAAACATCCAATCCCATTGGAACCAAGCCATTCACGGACTCACTGTCAACGTTCGGAAAATGTTCCTGGAAATGGATGTTGAGCTATTCGAGGAGTGTGAAAGGCAGCACATGGAGAACCAAGCCATGTCAGCTGAAAAAGAAGAGCAACGGGATTTGGCATGGAAAAGGCTAGCAGATGCGGCAAATCAAGGAGGTGTACAGGACATGGAGACTTAGGTTTTGATGGTTGCATGTATTAGCCCCAACATTGTTGGTAGTTCATATGGAAGGAAGCATCTCCATCTTGATGACATTCTTTTTCATACTCGGCCCTTTCTCACTACATTTTCTTTTGTTGTTATATCAGTAGCGTCAGGTAGCTCAGGAAGAGGTTTGTGCCATGTAATTTTTGATAAGCATAAAACCTTACTGATTTAATTGTTACAGTCGAAGAAGGATTATATGACGTCATGCCCTGTAATTTCATTACATTGTTTGTGCACACAAGATATGATAAAAAAAATAGATTCACAGAAAGAAAGCAATCTGAGCACAGGTATGAGCTTCTTCTAGTTTCTTCCTGTGACTTTAACGTACATTCCTAAGACATGGGTGGCCTAGGAATATGATGTCCCATGTCGAGAGGCGGGGGAGGGGGCTGTCCCTGCATTTGATGGCCTGGATAATTTTGTGGAGGCGGTGGCTGGTTCATCTGGCTGCCTGGCGTGAAGTTGGCCATGAATGGTGGCGGAGGCATTGGTCTAGGTCCGCCATTAGCCATCGTTGGCGGAGGGGGTGGCGGAAATGATCCTGGCGGGAGACCTTGAGGAGGTGGGGGTGCCGGCGGCATAGGCCTAGGAGGGGCACCAGGAGCTGCTGACATACCATTTGTTGCGGGAGGTGGTGGTGGTGGTTTGTTGGCCTCTGGTGGTTTAGGTTTGAAGTACAACTGCAGCTGGAATTACTCATATCAGAAAACTTGAGTTAAAAAACACTCAAAACTGAGCTGCAAGTGGCAATTGTAAGAGAAAAGGCGAACATTTTTTATACATGGTAGGAGAAAAATTAACTAACCGTGAACATCTTCAAATCTGGATCCCAGTGAGAGAAAAATTTAGGAGTTGATTTATCAATCTCTGTACTTGGAACCTAAAAACAAATGAATAAGGTGAGCATATACAGTTGATAATAATGAAGCATACCATTGGATGGATACAGTTGATGTGCCTTACCTTGAAAGAAATTATCTCATATGGTTCCGCAGCAAACAGAAGATATTGATATCTTTTGTCAAATGACTCTTTCCTCTGTAATGAAAAACAACAAACAAGAATTAGCTCCATAATTGAGTCAGCTTGTCCTAATGCCAAGAAAGCTTAACTGGAACAAAACAATAAAACTTAAATAAATGAGTAACCTGCTCATAGGATGACATGAATCGGTGCCTGGGTTTTGTATTATCCTCGATCTCTGGATACTCTATCTGCATAAGCAAATAGGGTTAACTTATTCATTGATTATGTAGCACTAATCATCTTCTGATAAACTCAACGCCTTTGAATGTTTGCTAGCACGCTTTAATTCATACAAAGAGGAGTGCTGCACCTGAAATAAAAGTGACCGCTGCTTGGTTTCCGAATCATATTGCTTAGTTACTCTATACCCCGGTCTGCCAATCTTCACTGGAGAGAACTCAGAAGACAAGGTAATTGTACCACATTATTTATGACTATGTATAAAAGGCGTGAGTAGGAATTTGGAGAATTTTCATTTCAGTTAGTTTTTTAGCAAAGATACCTAAAGTACACAAATTAATCCCTAACAACAGACCAGTCAATGTACTCGGTCATAGAAGTCACCTTCCACCAGGTAAGGCAATATGCGGTAAGAGGGATGTTTGCAACTTAATTCCTTTTGCAAAGGACTATCATTAATTTAACATTAATAGATAAGCTTAACAAGATACACTGATACCTTAAATTTATAACAGCTTATTTTGTAGAAATATCCTAAGATAAAGATGCAACTACAAATTCCTCAAATCACACAGACCACTCTCAACTAAGTTCCTCAAAGTTTAACCGTACAGAGAATTCTAAGCTCGACTACAGCTACTGATGTTCCAAATTCAGGTTGAGGGAGTACAAACATAACAGGGCATTCATCAAAGACAGTACAAGGACTGATTTCTCTCTTTTTAAGTTGCCACTCGCCTAAATCCAATGCAAAGAAACAGAACAGCACAAAAGTTATCTTTTGCTATGCACCAAATCCTTTCAAAGCACTCAGCTTGAGAAGTTTCAATACTAAAAACATTAGGCAATCCTGATCGACAAACAATTTGAACTAAGCTACAGAAATTAACTACAAGTAAACACAACCCTAAAATGAAAAAACAAAACATGTATTCAGAACCCAAAACTTAAGTAGAATAACCTTACCAGTCTGCCTGATATTAACTTTCCTCTTGTGCGGCTGAGGCTGCGCAGGCGCCTCCGTAGCCTCCCGGGCAGCTCTCTTGGCCAAGTTGGTCTGATGCCTCTTTCCTTGCGTATGCGCCAAGTAGTTCCCCTCATTGTTGTGCAGCGTTAAACACAGCTTACACTCATAGCTACAACAGTTCCACACCAAATTCAACTACCAGTTCACGCATGCGCGGAGTAGCACATAAACAGATTCGAAAACTCGTTTACCTTCCGAGATGGTTGCGCATAAAATAGGGATCTTTAGCGAGATCTATCGTTTCTAGGGCAAGCCTCCTCAGACGCTCCCTACGGTCGATTGCTTCATTCTGCGCACTGGCCGCGCCTCCACTTCCTGGCTTCGAACCCCACTCTCTATCCATATCTTCGTCAACGGCAACGGCAACGGCAACTGCGTCAACGGCGACGGCGACGGCGGCGGTGATTCCCTGCTCGCGGACACTACGAGATTTGGATATCGCAAATGGGTGCTTCTTCTATCTAATTGAACCGTAACGGTCTGGTATTCAATTCCAATTGAACCACATTCAATTCGACCGAAGCGGTTCAAATACCTTGCGAGTGGTCTAATTAAGATTAGGTTTCTTGGGTAACGCCAACCCCTCGAGCACTTTACCGCTGCTTGACAGGCCGTTCTTCCTCGAGCCTCACGCGTCTCTCAGCTGCTTGCTCTCCCTACGCTCATTCCAAGGGCTTAATCCGAATTGATCATTAAGGTAATGGCTTGACGTGGGTTGATCGAATGTTGCCTCTTACGGTTTCGGTCAGTTTTGGTTTTAGGGTTTTTGTGGATTGGGTGTTTAGGAGTTACGTTTTTGTTAGTGTTGTTGGGATTGGGAATCCTGCAGTTCTGATTTTTGACCTCTGTTATGTTACATTACATCATGGTAGTCTTGCTCATCACGTGTTTGATTAAATGCCTGGGAGGATGAACTTGAGCAATGTACACTTTTATGGACTATTTATGTGCAATTTTGTTTAGTATATACCGAGTCTGTATGCTTAGATTTTATGTGTGAGGATGTATGTGCCCAATCTTATGTGAAAACTGTAAAATTTTGCAAGATGTCAAAGAGTGCGTCATGACGTTACGTTTCATATTTTCACTTGAACTGAGAGGAATAATATTTCTTCTCCCTTTCTGTATTCGTTAACTTTAAGAGTGTTAAGAATCGTATTAGTTATCTAGTTTGGTAGCCGTTTAACTGGCAATTTAAACTACAAACAATTTGGTTTGTCCTCGAATACATTGGAGGATGTGGTCATATTCTTCCCATTTATGAGTTAATACGTATCTTTCTGACAGAAAAAAGGAAGGAAGATGCAACAGAGGAAATCTTCTTCGTCTACATACGGGAGACCTTCTGGTACAGATGGTTCGGATTTCTCATACCGGATGGTTGTTGATTCCAGTAAGTATCCATCCACTTTTTCGTTTTACTTTTTAGGTACGATAGTTCCTTCTAGATTCCTTAAATTGACTTTCGAACATTATTCAGGGTATACTAGAGTAGCTAAGGGGAAATCTCGACTCTCAATGTTGATTGTAGCACAGGTTGGCATCAATATTTCTTTCTTTATATGCATCTATATTTGAGAAAATTAATATATTTTTCTGAAAATTGTGATTTTGGTTGGTATTAAAGCTTACTCAGCGATCATTGAGTGTTAATGTCTCTGAAATCTAATTTATTTTGCGCATTAGGCTATGGCCCAGTGGTAATCTTGTCACCTTGAGATGGAAAAGGTGGCATTTTGGTCCTCGTTATATATTTTTTGTAATTGTAACAACGTTAACTGATACAAAAAAGGCTTTTGGCAAGAAAATAAAATCTTCGAAAATGTTTTCTATAAAGAAATTGTAACTGGACACAAGTTCCATTTCATTGTATTGGGGTTTCTGCATTGGTTGTCAAACCATGCCAAGTAGTTTCCGAGACAGAATTACAGATTTAATTGTGTGGATGTTGCAAGTAGCTAATTTTCATCTTCAAATTAGAAATCGTATGTATAGTGCCGACTAATCCCTAGTGTGATTCAACATGTGTGAATGGGTGTTTACTGATATGGCAATTACATGTATGACTCATCGTACCAAGAATGGTTAGTACTGTTTGGAAAAGTTTCTGCTAAAAATTGCTCTCAGTGTTCTATTAAAGCTGTTCATTGTTTTTAAATTCCAATGAATATCATTTGTCAAGTCAAATATTTTACCTTCTATTTATTATTCTTAAACATCCAACTGAGTATTTTCTCGAGTTTATTACCATATGCGAGAACCCTTTGTCAATGGACTAACTTTTACTTATTTCAGGTACTCATCCTATTTTTGGGAATATTCTATATCTTGTCAACTCAACAAGACGAAAAGATAAACAAATTTGCTCTTCTGTCTACTGCTGCCGGACAAATTTCACTGATAATCGGAGAACTAGGTTGATGATCGAGCTCTGGAGTCTTTCAGCTCTTAGTCAATCTACAACTTGGACTGAAAGTTTTCTGTTGCTTTGCTACAGGCAGAAGACGCAGTCGGGTGAATTTCTTGAAGTTTTACATGGTTGTATCATCTGCTGCAGTACTTGTCTCATCGGCTTGTGCTATAAAAGATAATCCATTACTCAAGGTAATAATAATCACTTTTCCTCAATCTTCTTTGCTCACTCTTATGTGCCAAGTAAATTCATAAAACTTGGACTGCCGTCACTCGGAATTTCCATACTAGATTAGCTGATTGACTGTGTTTTTTGGTTGTTTAGAATCCCAGTGCTTGGCAAACTATGAATCTAGAACTTATTGGGCTCGGTGGCGCCATTCTTGGTAAGGATTATGCACCCACAATCGACTACGTTGCCCACTTCCATAAAAGATATACTAACATCTCCTATCATATTATTAACAGGTGTGCTGGTTCAGATTTTTACCATAACCACAACAATTGCTCTTACAACAAACATGTCACCGCCAAAGAGGGCGTCATAATGGAACTTCATTCATCCAGCTCTGGCTCGACTATCACAAATATCGTGCTAGCTGAGCACATCCATGAACAGATTTGATCACTTTCGATATTAATCCTTCTCACATCCGAGAAGTGACTCAGGTACATTATAATCTGTTGGATTCACTGGAACCCTCAAACATCGCACAGTGAGCTGAAAACAGGATTTATGCGAGCTTGATCATGTATTACAACCAATGTATTCGGCATTTTGACAGCAGTATAGAGTCTTGACCAGAAATATCCATGCTTTTCGCAATAAATGACTTGTCAGAAAGCTCTGTATTTTCGCTACTTGATGGAGACTCGGTGCCGTTGATAGAAATATTCCCTATTCGAGCTTCCATGAATTCCCCATCATCAATTTGGTAATTCTTTTGTTTGGAAAGGCCAGATTCGGAAACCTTCATTGAGTTATTTTCCTCTGAGATACCAACAACCTCGGCATCTTTCAAGGGATTCTGTTTTTTTAATGACCTGATTCGGAATCATGTTTGGATCTGGAATGTAGAGACAGCTCCAAAACGCTTGGACCTCCAGCTATCCAAGGATGGAGAAGACACTGAGCTGCACTAGGCCGCTTCTCAGGGACAAAGTCGAGTATAGGGACTAGGAAGCTAACCATGTCGTCTGCATCCTGCCCACTGAACTCATATTTCTCAATAAAAACCTTGCGGAGTGGCCAGAACCTTAACCGTCGAATGTGCCTCAACTCACCATATCTGTTTAAAAGATCACGTGAATAACAAAAGGTTCTCGGGCTTCAAATCAGTGTGGATAATTGACAGCTGCCTGTGTAAATAATCTAACCCGACCAGAATATGGAGACATATTTGCTTGACCATATGAATGGGCAACCCTCGGTAACCACTGTATTTAATGAGAGTCAAAAGATTGTCGCCAAGATACTCGAAAACCATAACAGACATGCAGCCCGTTAGGACCAGAATGCTTAAAGTGATTGACAAGTTTCACTACACATTTCTTGTCTTCCGGATCCCCGTCTGCAATCTGTATAATGCTGTGCACTTTTCTGAATTTTTAGCGCAACATATCTCTGCATCGATACAAAAATCTTCCAAAGTCAGTAAATTGAAAACAATACAATCTATTCACAATAATAACAGGTATCTGATATATGAGTAAGCTACAAATACAGACGACTCTGCATGGTGATAAATACTCCGCCCCATCGTTAAAAAGTACAATATGTATAATGCCCCACACGAAATGTGATGATGACCGAGTTTAGGCCTCGTTCGTACTCAACTACGAGCACATTCTTTCTGAAGAGCCTGACTCAACACGGTTAATCACCATTGTTCAATCCTCTAGCGGATATCAACCAATAGAAGTTCCATGTCAAACAGGATGCAAAAAGGAAAAAACCATCTCCAACATGATGACGTGAAGCTGATTTTCGTAGTGAATGCCACCAACTGATTTCTTTTAGACCAGAAAAAATCCGACACCTCAACAAGCGGGCGTGCAATGAACAGCTCAAAATAGAAAAACAAAACAGCATTAAAAGAGGTACGAGGAAGAGAGACGTACGGAGTTGAGAGTGTCCCAAGCGAGCCAAACAGCGGAGAAATGTCCCAAGCGAGCCAAACAGCGGAGAAATGACCCCAGCCAAGCTTGCTCTGCACAACATAGCATCCATCATTGAACGTATCCCCGACTCGAACTGCGTGATAACCACCTCGCCTGTAGTCCTCCGACGTGTAGTCGCTGCTCTCGCTCAGATCCTCCTCCTTGCCCTGCTTCTCTTCCATCAAACCCTAAAAAATATATACCAATTGGAACTTTTTGCTGCGATTAGGGTTTAGGGATTCGGTGGAGAGTAAATCGTATGATGTTGCAGGGATCGAATTAGGGTTTCGTTGTTAATTGAGAAATCAATGCTGATATTCAGCCTTGTTTTTTGAGCTCGCCAAAGTGATTTGGTCTTGAAAATCAGTTATGATTTGCCTTATTTGAACTTAAAATTTCCGCATCCAAACATCACTTTTGCATTCGAAGTAACTGAAATAACTGTTAATTTTAAATAACTGAATCGATCTGTCTAACTGAAATTTTAAGTTCAAAGGAACGAACCCTAAATAACTGAATACGATCTCTCTAACTGATATCTCTTCCTGCAGCCTGAGCAAGTCCATAGGAATCCAAAACCAGCGGATTAGTGGATAATATTACAACAAAATGAAGCAGTTAAGGAATGACGGTAATTCTCCTGACGAGGCTGTCTGAGACAGGAGCAAAATTAAGCAATTTTCATCGTATCCATTGCTCTAAACTTGAATCACCAAAATTTGAGATGGCAGTGAAACAGTGACTGTATGCATCCATTAGCTTGTCAACCATCGTAGGTGTTGGGTCAGAGGTGCTCTGCAACAGGAATTAATCCTCGAGCTCAATGATCTTGACCACAGCCGAGTCTCCTAATTTCTGGCAAACCACAACCCTGTCGTGCGATTTTATGACTCCAGCAGCTTTCCCGTAGTCTAGAGCAACTTTTAGGACGGAATCATTTGTTCCGCTGTTAGTTGCCTCAGCCTGCAAAAGTTGGAAAATATTTTACAATGTCAATCATCCGCTGATAGGACACTTGAGGAAGTTTGCCTTGGTACATTTATTCACATGCCGTGCATGACCTGTCCGTTCCACTTTTTTTTCAAAACCACAAAACTGTTTGGGTCTAGTTTAATGGGAAGATGCGCATACAAGATATGGTAATGATTGAACTATAAAAGTATAACTTACTGGATGTCTTGGATCAGCTAGTAAGGGGAAGAGTCCTCGGACAATTAGCGACTGTCTTGCCTGGACATCATTTTACAACAATAGAATGGTAACATTGAGAACCAACTCAAAAGCACAGGGTGATCAAGGATATGAACTAAAACATATGCAGTTTCTGGAAAATCAAATCTCAAATGTGTCACGAAAGACTTCTTTAAGATGTGATTATTGAAGAAGGGAGTTTTGTTACAAATATGCAGCGAACAAAATCCAACGTTTAGAATATATATTTGGAGCTATCACGTCATTGTCACCCACCATCCACCAATTTAAATCTTTAAAAACATAGGCACGATGAAGATTAAACTGACCCAAATGCCATTAACTGCAGAAGATATCAATCATTCTAACAAAATTTTCCCTACATACGATGACACAAATCTGTAAATTAACATATACCTCAAATGCTCCAGTAAAGCTCCATTTTAGCTGATTTGATTTCAAACGTGGGATAACAACAGATAAAACTGGCATTGTAGGCCTGTACTTGGCAATTAACCTGCAGACCAATGCCATAAAAAACCATGAGAGTCAAAGAGGAAGCAAATAAAAACGTATACGTTAAAAATCATGGCTTGGACATGGTCAATAAAAGCATACCTTGCAGCCCTACCCGAAGAAGTGAAACATATAATAACTGATGCCTTGACCTTAATGGCTGCCCTGACCTTTAAAACAAATATAATTTGAGATAGCAGAAACTTGATTAACCACAAGGATGTTCAGTAAATAAATTCAACAGACAAAAAATTCTTCAGACATGTTTGTCAAGAATTATAGAAAAGTACCGCAGAGGAAGCAATAGACTCCAAATGTGTCATTGGTTCTCCAACATATTTGACGGTCTTCTTAAAATACAGGTCTTGGTTGAAAACCTTTTCGGCCTGCAGAAGAGATTCTTTTTAGTTGTTCATATAAATGAAATAAGAAATTTCATACTCCAACATTTTTCCAGTTATTCGTTTATATAAATATCAAAATTATGAACCCAAACCATAACCTGACATTATTGCTTTCAGAAGGGCAATAGTTTTACCTCAAAACATATTCTACCAACAGTGCGAATAGTGTCAATAGGGTATAGTCCTCGTAATGTCTCAGCACCAAGAAGAATGGCATCAGTTCCTGCACTCATTATCTTAATATCATCAGAATAATGACTACAAATGGCACCACAACCCAATGAAGTTGATATATAAAGTAACAAGATTAGAAAGCATGAGGAGAAGAGACAAAATGCAATTAGTTACATAAAGGAAGTGCATATACCGTCCAACACTGCATTAGCAACATCAGTGGCCTCAGCACGAGTTGGCCTTAGATTATCAGTCATACTATCAACAACACGAGTAATAACTGCAGGTTTTCCAGCCATGTTACACTTGTAAAGAGCAGCTTTTTGAAATAGGAACACCTGAGAAGCGTGTCAAATCAACGATTAACCAGCGTACAAAAGGCAAGTTGAATCATTATAGCTGTTAAACTAAAGTTACATGCAAATTTAAGGCTCGCTTAAAAAAAGACCAAGAATTGAGCGAAAAAAGAAGTGCAAGCTTTTAATGCATGTCATTGTGAAACTAACTAGATCTCTATAGTTGCTGATAAGCCATAAGGTGATACCAGCGAACATATTTCAATGCCCCCTATCAATCTTTGGAAATTCAAATATTCTATGCTCACCTTCTCCGGAGGGAGATCAATGCCCAAGTTTCCTCTGGAAAGAATGATACCATCTGCTTCTTGCAGAATCTCATCAAACTGGTTCAAGCCCTGCCATGATTAATATACTCATGTTAAGTTCAAAGACAAAATCTAACATAGACTTGATACAAGAAATCAATAAGTTCTATAGTGAACAATAAAACCATGACGCTTACTTCAACATTCTCGATCTTGGCAAGGATATGTGTCTGACTGAGATCACCGTGTTTGGAAAGGAACTCGCGAGCCTGAGCACCAGTATTCAGTCAACTCATGTAAAAGTTGCATTCTTAGAATCAGGTACTAGTAAAAATGTACGTAAAATAATAGTATGCTAGACATCACTTACACGTCGGACATCTTCTGCGTGTCGTGTGTATGAGAGCGAAAGGAAATCAATTTTATTTTGTACACCCCATGTTCTGATGATCTGGAAGTTATCAAGTATAAACACTCTCAATGAAAACCCGTACAAAATAATGCCATAATCAAAAAAGCATTTTATGCATAAAAACAGCTTCCTAAAGCTACATATACTGCAGGAATGATAAGTTATAAGGAAGAAGCAAGAAGTGAAAGGATACTGATACCACCAAAAAAGAGAGTCGACAAAGCACTCTTACCTCTTTATCTTTATCCAGTAAGGTTGGTAAAGCAATGTGAACTTGAGAAACATGTAGAGTGAACAGTGACCCAGCCAATGTTGCGGAGTTCTTTATCAGGCACACCACATCACCCCCATTAACTTCAGATACCTGCAGAGCTCATCAAAATATTAATTAAAAAGATTTGATGGTATCGCAGTGTGATAAACCTTCTAATGAACAATTACAATGAGGACAGGTGCTCTGTGATACAGTTTTGGCTAGTCAAAAGGACAATCATGAGTTTCGACATGCAATGTAGTTTCAGGCCATAAAAATAAGAATAACCAGCATGTAATTTGCCCCTTACCTCCAGCCAAACAGAAGTAGTTTCACTTCCAGTAAACAGGTACTGACCAACAAAGATGGTATCACCCTTTGTAACGGCCTGTCAGACAAAAAATAAAATAAAATAGTCCGTTATGTACAGAGGCAAGAACATGGACATACGCTAAATCAGATACAGAGCTTGCAAATAATTAATTTTTCAACAGATTTAAAGCTTTGAGGAGGATTATTGAATGTGTAAGAGGGTATATACAACACTTAAAATCAATTAACAATAGATAAGGATAAAAAAATATAAAGTAATCAGCATCCAAACCGATTTAAGCTCTTGATTTTCAGTCAAATATGAAAATTGAAGAATGTTTGTCATCAGACCTTGGCCAATCCATCAAAATTGATCGGCAAGAGCTCATTTGAGGCCTCTTGGTCTTGATGTGGAGTCAGTGTAACAAGACCTTCAGCAACGAGTGAAATGGACGTCTCGCTCTTATTAACAACCTGCAACTCAGGGCCCACAGTGTCTAACATAACCTGAGACAAAAAAAATTAAAAATAAATAAACAAGATGCAACAAATAATGAAGTCCGATTTTCAGAATGAGGAACAACTAAAATGCAACATCAAAACGCTAGTGTTATTATGTCGTGGAATATAAGAACTTCAGCTGGTTGTTATCATCAGAATCTAAAGAGAACATACAGCGCATCGCTTTCCAGTTTGCTTAACAGCATCCCTCAGATTGTCCAACGTCTGCTGGTGGTATGCAGCATCACCCCATGAAAAATCAAATCTAGCCACTACATGTATCAAACAGATCAAAGACCACACATTGTATAAAAAAGTACCTACTCATTCGAATCAGTTTCCACCGATTGAAAAGTATACACAGAAGAATAAATAAACAAATTACTACATGACTTACCAGACATCCCAGCCTTCAGGCAGCCAGAAAGCTCCTCCACTGATCTCGACTTAGGACCCAAAGTCCCAATAATCTTAGTCATGGCTGGAAAAAAACTCTGCACAACAACAGCAACCATTACATGCTAAACACACACCAGATCAACATTCAAAACAACAACAACAACAAATTCAAACCAGTGCAGAAAACTGAAGCCGAAAAACACGAACTAAACAACCGCAGGGTCAAACAATCTTACAGGTCTAGATGGCTCGAGTATTGAGGCCATCCTAATCGGCTCCTCGAGGAGAAGGTGACTGGAATGCATCTTAAACGGCTTGAAATCGAACCAGACGTAAAAGGCAACAACGACGATAAATCAACCAACAGATGCGCGCTTAAACTCCGTCGTCGAGCAGATCGAGAATGGCGAACGACAGCGATAGAGAGAGAAGGAAGTTCCGCCGCGCGAGGCTGGTTTTTCACAAAGTGGAGATCGATCGAGCGAGCGTACAGTTGAAACCTTCGTTCGTTGATTCGCTGTTGGGGCTTTTATAGTCGGGTCCGAGTGGGGTAACCGGGTTCTAGAAACGGGTCAGCATATCCGGGTAATTCTCAGTACGCGAGTTAAGTTATAATTGGTTTAAAATTCAATTTAAAATAAATATCGGGTCGCGTGGGAATACTTTAAAGTCTTGTTCTTTTAGTATTTTATGGAAATTATTTTTAGTCCATGCAGTTTCTGACAGTTACAATACACCACCTTTTTAACTTTTGAGTATACATTTAGGTCCTTGTCCATAAAATATTGCTATAATTTTAGTCATTGTTGAGAAAACATGGCTGATGTGTCATTGTCATGTTAATCATATATATGATTAGTTTCAGACCATTGAATCATGTTTTTTGAATAATAGCCCAAAGTTGAATTTCTTGATACTAAAGGGGCGTGGACGTAATTTGATAGAACTTGGGGGACTTGAATAAAAGTTATGAGATACTCGAGCCGCCTGGCCCACCAGTGGAATCAATGGGAGTGATACTTCTAGAAGAAACATGTACTTATTGTCGGGAAGAGACAAAGAGCGACTAAAACGACGCGCGGTCCATGCGTTTTGAGATCGGCGAGTGTTGGGTAGGTAGGTGTCGGGTTTGGTACAGGGACAGAGACAGTAGCGGGAAGGACAGCACGTGCGTAACCAACCTGTACCCTTTTGTCACCAAACTGTAATTTTTTTAATATTTAAATTCCATGTACTTTGTTACACAGTCTTCAGTTTGATCAACTTGGGCATCAAGCTCGTCAAAAGTCCATTGATCAGGTGATCCAATCTCCAACCCTGCGCGCTCTGGTGATGCAAACTCCCAGACATCGGAAACGGAGCTGCCGTCGCCGAATTCAGGCATGTTGTAGTCAGATGTAATGTCCCAGAGGCCGCCATTGCTAGGATTTTGCGTGGGAATGTTGGCATCATAGCAGACAGTCCACGCATCATTTAAGGTTTGAGTTCCCGAAGTTGATGATCCGTCAAAAGCTTCCTCCATGCTCGTATTCTCAGGACATGAAACCAAGCAATCAGGACTGAGAGCATCCACTTTAATCTTTCCTTTAAATGCAGAATCTTGGGTACTGGAATTCTTGAATGAGTTGCCCATAGCCTCAGAGGTTGCGAATATTGAGGACTCGGGATATTTGCTTTGATCAGGCTCGAATTTTGCAACCTCTTTCTCAATGCTCAGGCAAGATTTACCCGACACATATGGCTTCTGTGAGATAAACTTCCTTTTGAGTTTCGGACGCTCAATTTTACCATGTTCCTTCTTGGACTGATGACAAGTCAAGAATGCTGGATTTTTAAACAACTTGAACAGGAAAGTAACCATTTGCTTCTGCTTTCGCTCAGCAACTTGGATCCTCTGATTCACTAATTCCATACGGTGAGCTGTCCCATTTTGCTCGATCTGTAACTCTGCAACTTCATGCATCAATATCTTCCTTTCTTCCTTCAGCCTGTTCAACTCATCTTCGCAACCGATTCCCTGCTGCAACTGAGGTGACTTGCGCCTTTGAATAATCTTCAAGAGATGTTTCTTCCCACGCAGAAATGCTTTGTTGGCAAATTCCCATTTATCAGGGTCAATCTTGCGGAACCTCTGAACACGGAAAACAAATGAGTTCCCCAATATACAATAATGGATACAGGACTGCGAAAAACATGAAGGTAAAAAAAACCATACTAATGGCACCCTATATTTAACAGATTGATAGACACTGATGATCCGTTACAATGCCCTCATTCAAGACTGGACGAAAATACTAAATACATATCCAACGCTACTACAGAAAACAAAATCCACATTGCAGTTTTACGTAAGCAACTGCCTGCAACTGTGCCAACAGCACATTGCCAGTAAAAAAATTTCACATCCTTCGACAGTGAAGGACTTCATATTATACATACAGTCTTTAACATCTAGAAGTATACAAACAGCATACGCGGCAGTTTTCTATCAAGGAGCACTATAGCCTAAAGGCACATAGTAGCAATAAATGGCTTAACGAGCAATCAAACTATGTCAATTACCCTAGATGAGACAAAATGTTAGGATTCGAGACATCCTTAAAAGTGCGGTCTCATTATGTATTCATGAACCCTTCAACATCTACAAGGAGTTATCCGATTCACCGGGTTTCTGAAAATGAGCTAAGGTAACATGATCATAACATTACATAGGAAGAGAGTTGACAGGAACAAAATAAGTAAAGCATACACAGACTGCGGCAGCCCGCAAAGGCTGTGACAATGTGATACTCACATAAGTATTAAGCTGGCGAACAAAGCTGGAGAAATTGTTGTGCTTGAAATTCCTCGGAAGAACAATCCTGGAGAAATCAATAGGGTCCCAAACTATAAAACTCGCACCAGCAGCTCCCCAGGAAATGATTCCATCCAATCTAGGATCATCCACTAAATCATAAGTCTTGGATAAAAATGGCGGAACTTGACTCCCCTGCAAACAATCAAGCGGCTGCGGCTGCGGCACACCAAAGCTCAATCCATCTTCCTTAGCTGGTATCCCAATCGCCAACGGCGCCACAATCGACACCTTCTCATCCCCCAATTCTGGTTTCATCTCATATACCTCGCCAAATAAATCCGACCCAGAAACCCCCATTCCAAATACTCAACTCAGATGAAAATAAGGCTTCGCACACTTCCGGCAACCTAGTATCCCATAATCACTCATGAAAATCGCACGAGAGCTCGGAATGTAAAGGAGTAAAGAAATAGCCGACTTGAAGAGGCGCACTGGGGTTTCTAAGAGATGGCGACAAGGTGTTTGATAAAAGCCCTCAAAGGCGGTGGAGTGTAGAAACGTCTAGAAGGGTTCGAGTTCGGGACGGGTGGTCCTCGTCGCTGCCCATGGGAAGCTGAGCTACGATCGCGAACTCGATTGGTCGGTAAGCACATCATCGTCGTCATCTTCAACGATTGAAATTAGGGTTTTCTTAGTGAGGAATTTTCATACCGACTTAAGCTCTTGGCTAGTTCAGAGTGTAGTTTTGTGCACGTGTGGGACCTTGTGGGGGCCACTGAAGCAGATATTTTCATGTGATTCTAGAAGTTTCGATTGGGCCGGCCTTTTAATGGGCCTTGCATTTCTTATTTGCTAAGTAACTGGTTATTAGATATTTATTCGGTTTACTTTTAATTAAAACGAATTACAGATTTAACCGAACCGAATCAAACCAAAACAAACAATAGGGTCGCATTAAACCGAACCGTTCAAATGGTCGGATTAAACCGAACACTGGTCTCCTAGTCTCCTGATCTTATGGCACCGAATTCTTCCGCAACATCATCGGGAAATGCTGACGTCACTCCGCAAGTGCCGACTCTTGTCGGTGCTCAAGCAGACGCAGTTACGCCTCTTCTCATCCACCGCCAGCGCCGATGTGATCCGAATCCAGGATCCGCCGCCGATCCAGGTTTTGCTCACCGAGTCAGCCGGGAGAGGAGTGTTCGCAACTCGGAGAATCGGAGCTGGCGAGCTGATTCACACAGCCAAACCCTTCCTCACGCATCCTACCTCTTCAGCCGTGGGAAGCGTTTGCTACTTTTGTCTCCGGAAGATTGCGTATCTGGCGGATTGTGATTCAAGCGGTTCCTTTTGCAGTGAAGCTTGTCGAGACCAAGCTAGGGTTTGTGCGCTGAGAAATTTTAGGTTATGTTGTTTGATTTTATGTGTTTATGATTTCATGTTTTTGACCTGTGTTGTAGGCATTCTGTGAAATTGAGAGGGAGGCTAAGTGGGAGGAATTTGATGAGTATTGCCGGTATGTCAATTTGATGGAGTTTTTGTTTAAACTTCTCCGACGAGTAACTTACTATTGTAGAGTAGACTGCAGTATAATGTGCCGGAAGTTGTATAATCCGGCACAATGTTGCTAAGTTTATATGATACCCGATGAGCGAAATCCTAGCTCCTGAAGTGGTGTTGCATCTAGCTTTAGTCAAATGGATGGATGTTTTATTGAGAAAAAGCCGAATGGACTTACTTTATTGCCTGCCTTTTGAATCTTTCATTTTTCGGTATTGTAAATCTAAACGCTAGTTTTCTTGAGTCTTCTACTACTCGTGCTTGTAGAATGAAAGGATTGAAATACCCGTATTTAGCCAAGCGGCTAGCTTGTATGGTCGTTGCAGGAGCGGCAGCGGCGGACAGTCTCAACATACTTCAGCCAGAAATTCTGTCTCCGGATATGATTTCTGAAGTAAGTATTGATCTATTCAGCTACGTTTAAATTTGTCTGGCCAAGTCCATGGAAATGCATTAGCAGTTAGGAGTTTGAAGGTTCCGGCAATAGTTTGAACTTCCGATAAAAAGTTATGAGTTGGATTATTTCGTTATTTTTATCCGAAATTGCCTTTTCTGTGGATCGTTGCTTTTAGATGGGCAAAGAGTGCTCTTTGCTGAGAAATGCGTTGATGACGACGAATGTCAAGAGAGAACAAATAGCATGTATTCATCCGCCCTTACACCCACACTTACTGTATTTTTCATTTGTCTCTTCACCGAGGATGATCTATAACTGCTGTTGACGATTTATTATTTGTTGCTCATGTTCAGTCTTGAATGAAGAGTGGTATATCAATGTCCTGGCTAGAATTCGTATAAATGCGTTTCGGATAGAGTTGGCAGTTGGATCATATGAAGATTTTCTAGCATCAGCTGCTGCATCTGTTGAAGCTGAGGCTGCCGTTGGAAATGCTGTGTACATTCTTCCATCATTCTACAATCATGATTGCGGTTAGTCTGAGCTAACATTTGTGTTTAGTGTTCTATTTTTCATTGAAATCGTTCTCCTCTATTTCCGAGATTAAGCGGAAAGTAATTTAGTTTTTTTAATATCAGTGCAGATCCGAATTCACATATAGTGTGGATTGACAACTCGGATGCCAAACTGAAATCTCTTCGAGACATTGATCAAGGTTTAGTCGTTTCTCATTTGAAAACTCCAATTATTTGCTAGGTTGATTGCATTCAAGTCATGACATCCATGTATAATCAGGATTAAGATCTCGTGCAGCTGAATCAAATACAACAATGGTAAAATAACCTAGTATTAGCAATTCAGCATTAGTTCTTTTTAGTTTGGCTGCACTAATCCTTAAATCATCATCCCATGAAAAATACCAGGACCTGATCGGCATTTTACCATAAACCAATCTAAAAGACATGGCTGAACATGTTACTAGTTGCTAGTGTGATATCTACCCTGACTTTTTGAAGTGGTCTGTCTACTTGGCTTAACTAGAAAATTTCACTTTCAGGCGAAGAGCTTCGGATCTGCTATATAGACACGAGCATGGACCATCAAGCTCGACAAAGGTTGCTCTTAGGAGGGTTTGGATTCCAGTGCCAATGTCCTCGGTGTTTATCAGGAGACTAAAAGCTATATCGAAACATTATTAAAAGCAACAAGCAGAACCAAACCGAAGGGATGTTCCTTCCAACAGGCCCCAATCCTACACTGCCCAACTAGGTGAGACTTGAGAGTGCTGCGGAGTTTTTAACCTCCTCATTTCTTCTTGTCCTAGGCTTTAAGGGTCAGTGTCCTAGTTTCTAACAGGGACCCTTCCATTTTTAGGCCCCCCCCCCCTCCCTTACTTGGCCCAAATGCGTATTATATTAATCTCATGGTGGTTGAAATGGGGTTAGAGCAGTTAAGGTCCTGTTTGAAAACCCAGCACCAGAAACCTAATCTTGTCCAGGTTTCCCGACAAAGATTAATAAAGTATCTTGTCGCCCTTGAACTGAAACTAACCCAAGTAGTGGTTGATGTACTGAACTGAATCATTGAAAATGGCGAAAAGGGTTTTTAGATACAAACTTCCAAGCCTGCGGAATGTGTCAAAAGTATTTGCACCTTCCTAAATCAGAAATTAACCTTAAAAACCAAACAAACAGGTGCCCATAAAAAACCTCAAACCCGACACACAACTTCATAAAATGAAATCAGAAGAAAATATGTCCCCTTTGCTTGCTTAAATACACACCCTCACAAACTATCGACATCTTCATCAGAGTTGCCCTCGGTCATGGCTCGCTTCCCGAATCTCTAGCCTATCGATTCTAAGTTCTTACTCAGCTCTTCCAGCCTCTTCATCCTCAGTTTCTCGCTCTCGCTTACCAACTGCCCAAGCTCAAAACCACAAGAACATACATCAGTCAGCTAAACTGTCGTTATCACAAAAATAACTTCGCTAAACTCTGTCAGATAGACTAATAGACCAGGTAAACTCGCCGCCACTATTAGTTAATGGGATGCACGTAAAAGAAGCGGTGCATCCACGGCATTTAACTCAACTTGAATATTTAAGTTCACTAAAACCAGTCCAAAGACCAAACCTTGGGACCATCTGAACCATCCCACAATCGAAAACGACCACATAACACCCTAACATAGAAAACAAAAATGACGCAAAACTTACTCACAATCAATATCCACACATGATTCCATCTACGCATGAATTTGTATAAATGCGTGGCAACGACTATGAACACCGCATCATCAACACGGATAGAGAGTTCATACCTCCATCAATTTGGTAATCAGCTGTACTTTCTCCTTGTTCTTCTCACTGAAAGCATCGAGAGTTTCCTTGTATTCTTTCTCCTGAGGAAAACCACGCATTCACTCGTCAGTTATCACCGCCCAATTTTATCCACATAAAATCAAGAACTTCGGATCAACGGAGTGAAAAAATTCTAATCACCTTCTTCACGCAGGTCACTCCCAGCGACTTCAAGTCCTTGTTAACCTGGTCAATCCTCTTCCTCACGGTCGAAACATCCTTCCTCAACGGATCTGCCATGCCTTCCAGCTCCTGAAATCATTCATGCCCAAATTGTTAACCAACACGTCCAGATTCAAGATTTTGTTCAGATCTTGAAACTTAATAGACCCATTAAGGTTGACCATCAACATGACCTTATCTGCTTCAGATTCAAACAATTTCACAGTAAAAATCCGACCGTTGAGAGCATACTCAGGAGCACATAAAGTTCAGATTTTTCAAGCTCATTTCTTCATTTTCCAGAAATCAGCTTTCAAGGAAGCTACTTTGAAGTTTGAAGAAAGTTCTGGGCTCCCCCAAATGTCACAGTTACATAAAATTGGTTTAATTTCAGAAAAATCGACAACCCAGAAAAGAGATGATTTTAGGCGAAAATCAGAGAATTGAAGGTTTTTAGGGTTAGGGTTTGGTTTCAGATTCGGCACCCAGGAAGAAAAAATGGATCAGTTCAGCAAGAAATCGAGTAAAGCAATGCATAAATCGGAACCTAAGATTCTGGGGGATGACGATTTGTTTACCTCACGGATCAAAGCCAAGCGTTTGGTCTCCTCCTCAACCCGACCCAACTGAGCTTGGACCTTATCCCTGACCTCCATCATCTTCCTCTCCATCTCCTCCTCCTTAGCCCTGTAATTTGTGAGCGCCAACCTCGACATCTCATCGTCCTCTCTGGACATGGTGCTGCTGCTGAAACTCAGGTTTCCTGAGCTCTGTAGCACCATGCTCTGAGAATTCAGCTGCTGGGACTGGGGCTGCATGATCTCTTTGCTCTGCTTTTTCACTCGATTCAAAAACCCTTCTGGAGATATTTTTTCTGATCTTTGATTTCGCTCCGCCTTTTGCTTTTGGAATGATGAGCTCTCTCTCTCTCTCTCTCTCTATGCTCTGTTCTCTCTCTCTCTCTATGCTCTGTTTTCTCCCTCTCTGCTCTGCCTTTCTGTCTTTCTAGGTTTTTAATTTTTAGGCCATTTCATAAATAATAAAATAAGACTTTTTATATTAAATAATAAAATTAATTTATTCGAAAAAAATTGAGAATAGGGAATTTGAATAGATTGGGTCGATTGGGCTGAGAGAGGCCTGTTTGGCGCATTTACGGCCCACTTAGTATATTCGCTGAAGGCCCAATCGGCTCATTACAGCTGTTCTAACCCTAGCTATATATAACTGCTTATCTCTCCCAGGGCGAGCTCATTCGCTCCAGAGGGCTGTTGATTTTGATTCTTCACCGTTGTTGAGGTTCGGAGCTCTGCCAGGTGGTTACTTACTTCCTCCCGATCTAGCTGTTGAATTCTTGTGTTGCTGTGTTTGGCTGATTGTGGTTTGCGTTTTGTTGTAGTTTTTGATCGAAGATGAAGGTGATCGCTGCGTACTTGCTCGCTGTGTTGGGAGGCAACACGGCTCCTTGTGCCGATGATTTGAAGAAGATCCTTGGCTCTGGTGAGCAAGCTGCTGATGAAATATTTGATGTTTGATTGTGTTTGTTCATTCGTTTTTAATCGTCATTGATAGATTTTGTGTTGTAGTTTATTGTTTAGGATTTTTGTTGATTGTGTATTGCTCCTGTTCAACTTTTATCATCTCTTGTGGTTGATATTGGTAAATTCATTGGATTAGAAGCTCAACTGGATTTGATTTAATGGAGAGAAAATGCCAAATTTATAATGTGGTGCATCTAACTGAGATGCGAAAAAAAACATTTCGCTAAGCCTGGAGTGTAATGTATACTTATTTAAGTGAAATTTACTTGATTTTATCTTTTATGATTCATGATGTGCTATTTAACCCTTCATTCATGATCATATAGTAGTAATTTAGGTGAGTGGTGTGGTTAGAGTAATAGTGGATTGTGTTATTGGTCAGCTATCTGTTCAAGTTTCAATGTTGGTTGAAGTAGACAATTGTTGCAGTTGCTGTGCAATTCTGATGATATTGTTGCTCTTTTGAGTTCAGTTGGAGCTGAAGCAGATAATGACAATCTGGAGCTTCTATTAAAAGAAGTAAAAGGGAAGGACATTACAGAGCTTATTGCATCGGGGAGGGAAAAGTTGGCATCAGTACCTTCAGGTGGAGGTGGTGGAGCCGTAGCAGTTGCTGCTACTGGTGGAGGTGGTGGAGCTGCCCCTGCTGCTGCTGAGACCAAGAAGGAGGAGAAGGTAGAAGAGAAGGAAGAATCTGACGATGTAAGTGCCGTTTATACTCTTCTGTACAGTGGTATAATATTCCTTTGGCATTTTGTATGTACTAGTTCATCTTGTCGTTTCAGCAAGTAGAGAGAGTCGTGTTTTCATGCAGATTGTAGAGAGTCGTTTTTTTTTCCTGTTGTGAATGTAGTTTATCTTACTGTTGCTGTCTTTGTCTTTAAATCATGTGTCCACATGTTATTCATGAAAGTCTAATATATTTGTTGAAACCAGTATTCACGTCGGTATTTTACAACGTCTACAGATAACACTTTCCCTACAAAGTCTTATTTGTTAATGATTGATTAGTCTAATTTGCTTTTCTTTTAGACAATGATTAACTAACTGGTGAAGTCAGTAAAGTCATTTGCAGGTTTAATATAGATCAACTAATCTACATTGATTGTCAAGTCTGGGGAATTTATATTTAACTGATGAGATATGTACATTTTGTTCTTTTCTGCAGGACATGGGTTTCAGTCTATTCGATTAAGGTGCGGAGCTCTCTATCTTGTCCGGAGTATCCTAGTTTTTTGTTTGACTTTTAGCTCTTTTTGAATGTTTTATGGAACCAATTTGTTGCATCATGTGCGAGAAAGATCGAATTCTGATATGCAATGAGTTGCCTTTTTTACTTGTGTTATCATTTCCGTAAAAATCACCGTCTGTGAACCATCAGTCCAAGAAATGTGGTGGTGGAAACTGACACGCTTCATCAAACAGAGGAAACTGCTGATGAAGAACCAAGTGGTGAACTGCGGAAGCGAAGCCTGATGTCTCAACGCGAGGTAGAGTGGGAAAGTTTTGGGCTGTTGAATTGTATGATCTCAATAGCATTTTCATAGACTTGCACCCATCAGCAAGCACACAGAGAAGCCCAGATCACCGAGAGCAGCTTTGACACATGACAGGTCTCGTACTACCTGAAGTTTAGGCTTCGTCCACAGTACGTGGAAGGTAGTGGAGCACTAGGAGAGGCCTTGCCCCACCATTGCAGATGATGTTGTTGACCATACCTAACTATTCTCAAAACACTCTGCATCTTCTGGCCGCCACAAGATGAGACAAAAGCTGTCTACGTGCGCAACCAGTATTCTATGTTTCAATCATCATCTCCTTAATTATACAACTCCACTCCACCACGACATCCCGATATTGACCCATCGTGAGGTATCTGGTAAAACCTGGTGGCTCTGTTCTTCTTCCAACAAGCACAAAACTTGAAAACTACACCCAATTTATTTGCATCAGAACTGACACCAGAAAGGCTATACACTGACCAGAAGAATATGATGCATGAATCCAAGAAATGGATGGACGCAATTGAATTGAACTGACCCTGAACTCACAAATTTTGAAATGGATGAGTTGCCTTGGAATCCAAGAAATCAAATGGAAGCAGGACCGGAGTCCAGCCAGTGGCGGCTGCAGTCAAGCTCTTTGGGAGCTGCGAAATCGCGCCTGCTCCACAACCCAAGATCCGTTTGATTGGATCTGAGCAGATCGACTTCGTCGATTGCACTTTTCAGCTCGGAGATCCACGAATCGGATTTCCGACCCGAAGCCAACCGGGTCAGAGAGACCTGTATCGGTTCAACCATCGAGCTGTGCTGAGCTTTGGTACTCTTGCTCCTCTCCGTCCGCCATCTCAGCGCCGGAGCCGCGACATCGTTCCCCGGAGCTCTCAGTTTTCCGGACCGGAAAACGTCCCGGAGTCTCGTCCATAAACCTGAACTCTTCCGGCGATGATTGGACACCGACCTCGGCGTTTCAGGCCTCGTCCGCGTTTTCTTGCTACGTTTCTTCTCCGACTTGTTTTTCTCCTTCCTCTGCCTCACCCGTCCCGTACACGACACCTTCGGCGACGACGGCTCCGCCGTCACACCAGTCGCCGCCTTACCAACAACAGCATCGCTCCGCCTCGGGACGAGCCTCGTCACCGGAGGCACTCGCCGGAGCTTCGTTTCAGGAAACGATGATCGCCGCTGCGTCTTCGGGATCCATATAATCGACTCCTTCGATTTCCTCAACTGCTGTGGCGCCTTGTGCACCAACAAGGAAGCCGATGCTGAAGAGTTACCTTTGGTGGAGTAGTTACGTTCGAAGAAAGCGTTGCGGTCGAACCAGTCGAGCTCAGCGTCCTTAGACAACCAGAATGAGTCCGGTGGATGATCACCGTCGTTGTCAACTAGACCACAACCGAATTTCTTGATCACGGACTCCTCCGCTAGGGTTTCGGCAGTCGAAGCCGGCGGGAGTAGGTTTTGGTGATCAAGCTTCGGAGCCATTTCTGCCGATCGATCGGACTACGTCTCGGAATCCGAGATCGGATGATCGAAGAAGATCGGCGATTCGATCGAGAGACTGAGAAATTGGATTGAAGAAATGCAAGGGTTTTGCAGAATGGCGAGCCCTAGCAGAAATCTTTTAATCAGAATTTAAATATATAGATAATAAAATAATTATAAAAGAGTCAAATTTCAGCCTACCATACTCCTTCTTCAAAACTACGTCGTTTTAACCCTCAACATTAGAACATTATATTTCTGATTAAAATTGAACTGAACCGAACTAAACCATACAAATATTTACGAAAAGAGTTTCATTTATTTAATTTCAGTTGATAACTTTGTAGGTTGTAAGACATTAGGAGGAGCCAAGGCGTCCAACATGTCTCTTTCAACCTCCAAAAAGGAATTCAAATGCTTGGAAGATTCCACCATTGTGCCATCTTTATCATCTTAGTGCTCAGAAATACAAAAGTAATTAGTGGATTTTGGCCACATTTGACCGACCACAAAACAGAACATTATTAAACTTATATGCGACACTAATTGCTTTATACGGGAGTATGTTTCGTGCAAGTTTAGTAAGTAAATGAACGGACTAAACTTATAACGGATCGAAATTGCGAAGAAAATAAATAGACAAGACAGTTATTTAGTTAGTTAGGGAACTTGAGGACACCTTTGACTTAAAATAAGCCACCTTACCTGTCTTCCTGATACCAGCAGCCACCATTTTCATTACTCTCCGCAAAAGTACCGAATTCATCCAGTTTGCGTTGCCCTTTACTGAGGTGTGTTTTGCCAGTTTTTAACAGACATGTTAGGACAAAGAAGGAAAGATGGTGACGAAATTATCTAGAGAGTTCAAACTGACAACAGTGGTGAATCTCAATGTCAAAATGAAGGAGCTTTAAGAATTGTGAGTGCAGTTATACTAAACTTTCACTTGCTGCTGCTGGAAGTGCCAAGCAACTACATCATCGTAAGCTAAGTTACCTCCAAAGATGTCCAGAGCGCTGCCTACAGTGACGTCCACGCGCCCCATGCCTGCTATTTTTATTCTTTCCAAGTCATCCATCACAGTTACACCTCCGGCATACGTGACTGGAATCTGAAACACAGTTCACATTGTATTAGAGGATCAAATGAACCACATTACCGATACAGCTACACTTCATATATGTACAAGTCCCACTAAAACGAGCTGCAATAAATAAGACCGGTTATCCTATTAAAAACAATTAAAGATAACAAGAGTGAAAGGAGCCTGTGTAACTAGTTCCTCACATAATCTATTTGTCAATCGCACTAACATATATAAGATATTAATTAGCCTTAGCTGCCGCAAGCCTAAAAGGGAAGCAGGCTTCAAAGTAAGAGTTTCATGAAATTCAGCTACAAACTCAACCACATTCAGAAGTCAAATATTTTTAACACTTACTTTTTTCTAATTTCACAAGTAGACAGTAAAATTATTCATTATTGAAAGATAATATGACATATATAACTCGACACCCACCGGTGAATGCCTGCCCAGCAGAGCAACGAGTTCCTCATCAATACCCAACCTACATGAAAAATAATAACGAGCAAAAAAGTTAGACCATTGTGACAACACCCTAGGGAAAAGAAAACTTAATTACACTATTGCGACATTTGGTAACAAATAGTAGAGAAGGTTGCAGAGAGGACACACTTTTTTCCTTCAACATCGACACCATGGACTAAAAATTCATCAGCAAAGTTGGCAAGAAAATCCAACACCATCGCATCAAGAAAGACGTCACTGAATTTCTGCCATCTATCCGTCACAATAGCATATTTGCCACCCTGAACAAAAAATGCATCAACAAGAGCATACAATGACACTGCTCTACGTTGGAATATTAAAACTTGTCGTGTTACCTTCTTCCTGCAGCTCAGATCTAATACGAGTCTTTTTTTACCAATTACACCAACAAGATCTGCCAGTCTCTCTAAGTCCATCCGCCCATTGTTAAATACGTACTGCAATCAACCCACATAAATAAGAAAAATTATTCAATTTATACCTCTTGCCGGATTAAACTGAGGGTCTACTAAAAACATAAATATGGGACTGGAGAAGAAAAATCTATCTCAGGGAGGCCGACTTTATACCATCAATATATGAATACTGGGGGGAAACAACCATTTGGTTTTCAAACCAGGGTAAAAAATTGCTTCTGACATATTGAAAAGTTTGGGTGGCATAAAGATATTAGCATGGTCGAGAATGTTAAAAAATTAACATTGATGAAAACGCATACATGTGCTAACTTTTAAACTAGAATAATTCAGGAGACACTTAAAAACAAATTGAGCGACTGTTTTCTCATCAACTAAAGGTAAGAATGCGTGCATCGCTGAATAAATTAGGAACCTACGGATGTGACAATGACATGGCTAGCTCCTTCTTTAATGTAACTTAGACAGTTATCTGAATTAATTCCCCCGCCAACTTGGAGCCCTCCTGCACATCACCAGCCATTGCTGTGAGTTCAGCAGCGATTAAATTTCTGTGAGTGAAAAACATACTAATCAACCACTTGGATAAAAATCAACAACTTTCTATTGATAATCGTGGAACTCCCATTTCAACACCATGCATATGACCAACCTTGAAAACCCCAAATCCAATTCTGAAACAATAGCATTTCAAAAAATAAACTACAAACCGATACCAGGATACGCGTGTAGTGCTTCGATAGCCGCAGACTTGCTCAAGGCATCTGCTCCAAGCATAATTACATGGCCTCCTGTGAGTTCATCCGCCTTGTACATATTGGCAAACTCTGCCGGTGACTTATCTGACTCGAAATTCGTAACAAGAGCTCCTGCCCCTTCTGCTGTATCCTTCAGTGTTGATCCAACAATCTGCTTTACTTTCCCCTAGAGCAAGAAAAATCAGGACTCATCAGTAAACTCAACACAAAATTTAATTCAAAAAATAGCCCTAAGCAGCTGGAATGCTTCGCTAGGATAAATCCTAACCATCTGAACACCTCAAACTACCTTATGTATATCGATGCATGGTCGGAAAGAAACAGCGCACCGAACCCTAAATCGCCTCCGTCCTGACACAAAAACGTACTCAATTACTAATTCAAAAATCTCAAACAGCATCGAAAAAATGGTCTCTCACCAGACACAGGAGTATCCTCCGCAATGTTCAATCTCAAATTCCTCACTTCAAAATCCAACGTCCTGTACGCCAAACCCAATCTGGTAGCTGGAGCCAAGCGCTGCATACAAGACGCCATCGTCTCGGTAATCGCGCACCGGATAGCGAAACCGGAATCCTGTTCGCCGGAAATCGAGGCGTCTACCGGCGACGCTCGAGATGTAATAAAAGTCGAGGCAGTGTGGAAGACGGATGGGCTCGAATTTCGTCAAATGTGAACCTGAGGGTAAAGTAGTAATTACGTATTGAGCATTTTTTCTTCAAAAAAGAAAAATAAGTAAATAAATAACACCGCATTATAAACTAATCCGTATTATTTCGGTTCGGATTCCAATTATATTTGGTGAGTTATAGACCGACAGTTTCTCGGTTGGACCGGTTTAACTACAAAGTAAAAGCTTTAATGGGCTGGCCCACCATTGCCAAACTAATATCAAAGTTAAAATTAATATGAGAAGTGGAAATTTGGAGGGAAGAAGGAAAGAAAGGGGATTAGGGCTCGTAACGGCAGTCCGATCCCGACATCCACAACTTCCAGAAAATGAGCTACCTTTTGCGTCAGACGCGTTCCAGAAAAATGAGCATTGCCAAAAGCTCTTATTTATTTACTATGTTTGTGAGGGGTTTTTTTGATCCGGGAAGTTATGGGGTTTCGTTTGCGGATTGCAACAAACCTAGGCCACGGGGGAGGTCGATTGCAGGCGGCGGAGTAGTTCGCAGGAATCCAGATCGAATTCGGACGAAACTAGGGTTCTATTGAAGAAACTGCAAATTGCAGGAAGATTACAGAAGAGAGTTTTTCAGGTAATTTCACAATGAATCTTCTAGATCTCTACCTAGCTATTTACACGAGTAATTTTGTAACAGAATTTGTAACTAATCTTGCCAGCTCAGCTGCCTTCTTTGAGAGTTGTCCTTAAGCTTTGGTCTGTCACACGGATCAACGTGTTTAAGGTTTTGTCCGCCTCACTTGTGTCGTTCCCAACTCGAGAAGCCTCTGTTCGGCACTTTGTCCCTGGATCATTCTAATCAGGTGAATCGCCCTATTTTGATTTTGTCATGATAATATTTTGTTAGTACAGTTTGTATGATGTTAGCTGAGTACAATTTTTTTGCTGTCACTTATCCCCTGATTTAGTTCTAGCTTGGGTGGACCGGCATTTTTATGTCTTGTAAGCATGGTGTTTTTGGTGGTATCTTTGTACTGAGCTATATTGCTTTGCTTGTTTGGTGATAAAAGAAAATAAATTCCCAGAACATTGTCTCAACTGGATTACATATGGTATATGTAAAGGCAGCAAGTAGCTCTTGAGTTTGCGTAACTCAGAGATGTCATGAAATTATAGGAGCCTTGTTTTGCGCTTCACATTTTTAAGGAAAAGTTATGAAAGCTGACTGCAAAAAAAAATTGATTTCATTATCATATTTGTTTCGAATAGACTTGACGGTGGTAGTTAAAGTTGTGGTCGACCATGATTTTAAGCCTCAACAGATTTGCATGTATACTTTCAACACATTGTCTGATCCGTAAAGTAGCGGCGATTAATTTCTTACCAATTTTCATGTTGTAGACAATGGTCATCAGATCGATAGTCGTTCTTATTATGTTATCCATGGACTTGAGTGACTCTTCAAAAATGAGAATGGGACAGGTTATAAAGTTTGATCTCTTCACCTTTCATAATTCGACACTCAGGTGAATGATATGTAGTTTTATCATTTAAATCTGAAATGTTGAATCAATTTTTTTATATCTGTTTGTGATTTATATGCAGTTCTTATTTAACAAAGCTCAGTGTTGGCACTCCACCGAGGGTCTTTAATGTTATTATTGACACGGGCAGTGATTTGACATGGATTGGCTGCTCAAATGTAAGACTTCATACATTATATTATGTGTTTTTTTATATTTAATTTCAACACGACTTGATAAATTTGTGAGATCTAACATTGTATAAAACTTTGTGCAGACTGACCATAATTTCTTTAACGTGTCCGATTCAAGCACTGCCACAGTTAACTTTTGTTCAAACGGGATGCCTTGCACTTTTGACAATAGTTACAAGGATGGAACAATTTCAACTGGATATTTGGTGTCGGACGCAATCCACTTCAACGCGTTCCTTCCCGATTCCTCAACAGTGCAATTCTCTTCACGAGTCACCTTTGGGTAATTATTAATTTATGATCAGGACATTAGAAAAAATATAGAGGAAAATAGTATTTAAAATGAATCAAGGCAGTTATAGTGGATATTTCTGGTTAAATCAACCCAATCCTAGTAAGACTAGCTCCTCAGTAGTAAGATATACACTAATATCAGTAATAAGACAAATCTTGAAACAAATCCTCAGTAGTTTTAAATTGATGGATAACAGTACCTGAACTGACTAGGATTGGGTTCATGTATATTGGAAGCTAGTCTTACTACTACTGATAATTATTTTGTCTTGATTTATTATTTGTTAAGTTAACTAGAAAATTAAGATTTATCCCTTTGACGATTTCTACTGATAGTCATACAGTATCTGAAGAGTGTTGGTGGTTGAAAAAAAATAGTACTATGCTCAGAATAGGATACATCAAGCTAATTAGTAGTGACAACATAGTATCAAACAATATCTAACTGATAGCTAATTAGGAATTAACTAGCTATAAGATATACGCTAATATTCTAATATATACATCACACGTTAACAAAAACATATTTACCCCTGAGCATAACCATGCTCAGAAAGTGTAACAATCTGAGTTAAGAAGAAATGTTTTGAACTATTACTCTGAAGATGATGACAATATGCTTATCATTGCTCCTGGTAGTGACTGAGGGCAAAAACTAACCTCCTTTAATATATAGTTATATAGTGTATTGTTGTTCTTGATTACAAATGCATATATATCGACTCATTTACAAATAGATTTTGCTTAACTATTTCAACACGAGTACACTGATATATATTTTGTCAAAATAGATGTAGTACGATGAACAAACTGAAAAATATGAAAATGGATGGTATTCTCGGCCTTGGGCGAGGCAGTGAATCATTAGTATCTCAGCTGTTCTCAAAGAATATTGCACCGAAAGTCGTCTCGCACTGCTTAGCAAATAAAGGCGATGGTTATCTCCTATTGGGGGAAGTAGTGGAAAATGGCTTCACATACAGCCCACTTATCCCATCAAAGTACATTTTTCATTTGCACTATTATACTTGTCTATGTCTCAGGTCAATTGCTCATAAGAAGTGTGATTTGCATCTTTCAGGTCACAGTATCAAGTGTCCCTGGAGAGCTTATCTGTAAATGGCAGACGGATAAGTGCTGCAACTTCTGCGGGCATTCATGGCACCATTGTCGACTCTGGAACTACTAAGACGTTGCTTGTAGCTGCAGTTTATGATCGGCTAATTCAGGCTGTAAGTGTTCATTGACTCGAGCAGTCAAATAGTTATAAATTGTTGCCAGAGGTGGATGTTAATCCATCAACTTAACTTGTTTATCCAGGTGTCTGCGGCTGTGAACAAATCTACTTTTCCATTATTTGGTCAAGCTTGTTATGATGTTCCTTCAAGGTTTTTTTTTCTCAACATTTTATTCAGTACATGTGTTGGATGTGCTTTCATTTTAATATAATATTAACACTATTTATTTGTTAAACACATAACAGCGATAGCTTCCCACAAATTGCAATTAACTTTGGTAATGGTGCGTCGATTCTGTTAATGCCCAAAGACTATGCACAAGTCAGTCCTTGTTTTTTTTCTTATTGAAACAGTACCATCATCCATTTCAGTTAGTTCACCTCATTTATTTTGTCTTGATGTTGCAGTTTGAAGCTAGTCACTTGTGGTGTCTTGACTTTGTGAGAGACGAAGATATCACAATCCTCGGAGGTTTGGTTCTCTTTGACAGTTGTGCACATTTTTTGTATAGAGTTCTCTAAGTTCCTTTATATTCCTTCATCCTATGTTATTTTTCTTATTTATTATCAGACCTGGTGCTCAGAGACAAAGTTACTGTCTATGACCAACCACGTGAGCGGATAGGATGGCTTAGTCGCGATTGTGAGTAATTCTGAATCCTTTATCTGCACTTGTCATTTGAATATATTTTATCTAATCTGAACATCATTTCTCACAGGCTCCAAATCCGTGAATGTCTCCTACACGTTCAACACAGGAAGCGTCGTAACTTGGAGCTGGAGGAAATTTCTTTGGAGCGATATTTTTCTTTTTGTTACTTGGTTTATTATTTTCTCCTGAACAAACCTTTTTCATGTGTATATATTTGCAATAGTAGACCAATGTTGACCTCCTTCAATCAATCCCTCTCCTTAAATATTTTAGGACAGTTGCTTCAAAACCTATGTTGTTCCCAAATAACCTTTTTTTCATTTACTCCCGTCGACAGGGTGTTGGGATGACTAGGTTGTTCACATATTCCAATGCCGTGATTTGCGCTCAAACATGAATTTAATAAATAAAGACTGAAAGAGCAAAACAACGAGATGAGAATTTGAATGAAAATAGATTTATTATTTGAGATGCAAAAAGAAGAAGAAGGAAATGGATCAGTCGACACATTCACAAGTGAAATTGCCAAATTCGTTATCATAACACTCTGCTAGCTTGTGATTGACTTTAGCTTCGTAGTTTGTAATACAAATTAAAACCTGTTCTATGGGAGCCGAATGGGCTAAGTGTATCTATTTGTTAAGTTTCGTCATCATCTTGTAAAAGAAATTTCTTTTTCAATGCCACCAATTAACAAATATATTCCTCATCTGCCATATTTCTAAAGTTTATTTCCGAAAAACTACAATTATGATAAATCGTTACTCCCACTAGCGGTTTGTTCCACGTTTTCATTTTCGTAAGCAACATTAGCATTGATATGTGATATGGCGCTGACGTTTAAAATTTTCAACGAACCGCTATTCTCAGTAGCGATTTATTCTTGAATTTTAACTCCAAACCTACTGATATTTTGATTCGAACTATGTTTGTGATTCGCCCACAAACCACTACTCCGAATTGTCCCCCAAATACCCAAGTTGTGGACGACGGCTTAAAAACCCAAGTTGTCCCCAAATCCCTTTTTTTCTTCTTCAAAATATCGGGTGCCATTTGCCAAAAGGCTTCCTAAATGTTAAAGGTTCTATTTTCCCCAACAAGGTGTTGGGGTGATTAAGAATGTCCACATATTCGAATCCTGTCACGGCGTGATTTACAACTGTTGCTCTCAAACATGAAAGAGCAAAACGTCATAAACTTTCCACTGATTTAGAGACACCCACCTTTCAAAATTCCCAGAAACAAAAACAATTATATAAATATATCAACTTCAAAGCAAACAAAAAGCTGCCATACTAACGGCATCTGTACCCGTTGTGGAAGTTCTATCTCGTTGAGAAATATCTCGAGAAGCAATTCCTATTACTATTCAACAAACAGTAATAGCAATGTACATATTTTATGCACCCATAACTATTTCGAGGAGATATTTCTATTACTATTCATATTTTTTAATAATTTTTAATTTGATAAATAATTTTATTTTAAAATATTAATGAATTATAATTCGGATTTCCGATAAGATTTTCAGTTAAATTTTATTATTTATAAATCAAGTGTTAAATGTCAATTAAAACTAAAATCTTGGAATCAATCTGCTGGAACCAATCGCGTGCAGTTCACGTGACCTTCTCTCCTCCCTTCCCCCTCCCTCCTCCATCCAGGTCGATCTCCTCCGGATTGACCTCTCCACGGCTGCATCTGAAACTGAGGAGAACGTTCTTAAAATAAGGTAGAACGTTCTCAATTAGGGATAGATCTAATTACCGATGCAGATGTCCTAAGAAATAAAATTGCCTGGCTCATCCTGCGTGCCCATTTTGAACTCCGATGTACAAAACCACTTTGTAATCAAAGTTAGCAACGCACTTCAGCCACAGCTACATTGTTGCAGCCGCTCCGGCTCCGATGTCCCGTATAACCCATCAAGCCTCAAACTTTAACCGCCTAGAACCAACAGCGAAGCCATTCTTCGACCTTGGACTCATTATCAGCCTCAAAACTATGAGTATCAGATGCGTACGAGTACACAACTGTGCCCTAGGATTTGTGAGTAATTCTGAATCCTTTATTTGCACTTGTCATTTGAATATATTTTATCTGATCTGAACATCATTTCTGACAGGCTCCAAATCCATGAATGTCTCGTACACGGTCAACTCAGGAAGCGTCGTAATTTAGAGCTGGAAGAAATTTATTTGGAACGATATTTTTCTTTACTTGGTTTATTATTTTCTCCTGAACAAACCTTTTTCATGTGTATATATTTGCTATAGTAGACCAATGTTGACCTCCTTCAATCAATCACTCTCCTTAAATATTTTAGGATTGCTGCTTCAAAACCTATGTTGTCCCCGAATACCTTTTTTTTCATTTACCCCGACAGGGTGGGTGATTAGATTATTCACATATTCGAATCTTGTGATTTGCATCTGTTGCGCTCAATCATGAATTTAACAAATAAAGACTGAAAGAGCAAAACAACGAGATGAGAGTTTGAATGAAAATAGATTTATTCTTTGAGATGCATGAAGAAGGTAATGGATCAATCGATACATTCACAAGTGAAATTACCAAATTCGTTATCATAACACTCTGCTAGCTTGTGACGATGTATGCATAATTCTTTACATTCTTGGTTGTCACAGCCAAACTGTATACGAGGCGATGAAGCATCGCAAGTAGCCACCAAGCAGATCGCAACCATGCTCAATAAAAACAAAAATCTAACCACTCTCATCTTCCACTCCATTCCTTTCTCAAACAATTAGCCTTAGCCTCTATATATATTCTCAAATCCTTAAGATTTTGTACTTAGTATTTTTATGATTTTCAATTTTCAAAAATGAAGGCATTAACTTTAGCTTCGTAGTTTGTAATACAAATTAAAACGTGTTCGATGGGAGCCGAATGGGCAAATGTATCTATTTGTTAAGTTTCGTCGTCATCTAGTAAAAGAAATTTCTTTTTCAATGCCACCAATTAACAAATATATTCATCATCTGCCATCTTTCTAAAGTTTATTTCCGAAAAATTACAATTATGACAAATCGTTACTCCCACTAGCGGTTTGTTCCACGTTTTCATTTTCGTAAGCCACATTAACGCTGATATGTGATAAAGCCTTGGATATTTGTTCTTGAATTTTAACTCCAAATCTACTGATATTTTGATTCGAACTATGTTTGTGATTCGCCCAAAAACCGCTGCTGGGAATTGTCCCCAAATACGGAGCCATTAACTTTAGTTTCGTAGTTTGTAGTACAAATTAAGACGTGTTCCATGGGAGCCGAATGGGCAAGTATATTTATTTGTTAAGTTTCCCCATCATCTAGTAAAAGAAATTTTTTTTACAATGCCACCAATTAACAAATATGTTTTCCATCTGCCATTTTTCTAAAGTTTGTTTTCGAAAAATCACAATTATGACTAATCGTTACTTCCATTAGCGGTTTGTCAATCGCACTAACATATATAAGATATTCATTAGCCTTAGCTGCCGTAAGCCTAAAAGGGAAGCAGGCTTCAAAGTAACAGTTTCATGAAACTCAGCTACAAAGTCAACCACATTCAGAAGCCAAATATGTTTAACACTTACTTTTTTCTAATTTCACAAGTAGACAGGAAAAATATTCATTACTGAAAGATAATATGACATATATAACTCGACACCCACCGATGAATGCCTGCCCAGCAGCGCAACGAGTTCCTCATCAATACCCAACCTACATGAAAAATAATAACGAGCAAAAAAGTTAGACCATTGTGACAACACCCGAGGGAAAAGAAAACTTTATTACACTATTGTGACATTTGGTAACAAATAGTAGAGAAGGTTGCAGAGAGGACACACTTTTTTCCTTCAACATGGACGCCTTGGACTAAAAATTCATCAGCGAAGTTGGCAAGAAAATCCAACACCATCGCATCAAGAAAGACGTCACTGAATTTCTGCCATCTATCCGCCACAATAGCATATTTGCCACCCTGAACAAAAAATGCATCAACAAGACCACACAATGACATTGCTCAACGTTGGAATATTAAAACTTGTCGTGTTACCTTCTTCCTGCAGCTCAGATCTAATACTAGTCTTTTTTTACCAACTACACCAACAAGATCTGCCAGTCTCTCTAAGTCCATCCGCCCATTGTTAAATATGTACTGCAATCAACCCACATAAATAAGAAAAATTATTCGATTTATACCTCTTGCCGGAATAAACTGAGGTCCAAGATCAAAATAAAAACATAAATATGGGAGCGGAGAAGAAAAATCACACTCGGGGAGGCAGACTTTATACCATCAATATATGATACTGGGGGGAAAACAACCATTTGGTTTTCAAACGTGGGTAAAAAAATTGCTTCTCACATATTGAAAAGTTTGGGTGGCATTTAACATGGTCGAGAATGTTAAAAAATTAACAATGATGAAAAACGCAGGCATGTGCTAACTTTTAAACTAGAATAATTCAGGAGACACTTATTATGAGAAAAAAATTGAGCGGCTGTTTTCTCATCCACTAAAGGTAAGAATGCGTGCATCGCTGAATAAACATAGGAACCTACGGATGTGACAATGACATGGCTTGCTCCTTCTTTAATGTAACTTAGGCAGTTATCTGAATTAATTCCCCAGCCAACTTGGAGCCCTCCTGCACATCACCAGCCATTGCTGTAAGTTCAGCAGGCGATTAAATTTCTGTGAGTGAAAAACAAACTAATCAACCACTTCGATAAAAATCAACAACTGTCTAATGATAGTCGATTAACTCCCATTTCAACACCAAGCATATGACAACCTCGATAACCCCAAATCAATTCTGAAACAACAGCATTTCAAAAATAAACGACAAAACGATACCAGGATACGCGTGTAGTGCTTCGATAGCCGCAGACTTGCTCAAGGCATCTGCTCCAAGCATAATTACATGGCCTCCTGTGAGTTCATCCGCCTTGTACATATTGGCAAACTCTGCCGGTGACTTATCTGACTCGAAATTCGTAACAAGAGCTCCTGCCCCTTCTGCTGTATCCTTCAGTGTTGATCCAACAATCTGCTTTACTTTCCCCTAGAGCAAGACAAATCAGGACTCATCAGTAAACTCAACACAAAATTTAATTCAAAAAAATAGCCCTAAGCAGCTGGAATGCTTCGCTAGGATAAATCCTAACCATCTCAACACCTCAAACTACCTTATGTATATCGATGCATGGTCGGAAAGAAACAGCGCACCGAACCCTACATCGCCTCTGTCCTGACACAAAAACGTACTCAATCTCTCATTCAAAAATCTCAAACGGCATCGAAAAAATGGTCTCTCACCAGACACAGGAATATCCTCGGCAACCTTCAATCTCAAATTCCTCACTTCAAAATCCAACGTTCTGTACGCCAAACCCAATCTGGTAGCTGGAGCCAAGCACTGCATACGAGACGCCATCGTCTCGGTAATCGCGCACCGGATAGGGAAACCGGAAACCTGTTCGCCGGAAATCGAGGCGTCTACCGGCGACGCTCGAGATGTAATAAAACTCGAGGCAGTGTGGAGAAAATTTTTTTGACTTGCCTTATTTACCCATAAACATTTTTGGTTTGCCCTACTTTTTGAAAACCTTTTTGTTTTGCCCTGTTTTCTAATCGGCTGGTCTTATAAAAACTGATCGGTTACATTTTCCCAACCGGCCGGTCTTACAAAAACTGGTCGGTTACATTTTCCCAACCGGCCGGTCTTACAAAAACTGGTCGGTTACATTTTCCCAACCGGCCGGTCTTACAAAAATTGGTCGGTTACATTTGGTTACATTTGTTAGAAATTAGAACCGACCGCTTTTTATAAAACCGGCCGATTACATATTATAGGAAGTTCGATTAGATTCGGACCGAATTTGATTTTTAAAACCGGCCGGGTTTCGTAAGACCGGCCGGTTTGATTTTTTAAGCGGCCGGTCTTAATAAGACCGGCCGCTTGTTAAATACAAATCCCGCGGCCGGTCTTGTTTCTCTTCTCTTCTCCTCCTCCCTCCTCCCTCCTCCCTCCTCCCCTGCATCCCCGCCATCTGGTCTGGGCGAATCGTCCGAGCGTCCGTGTTGTTCCCTGGTGTTCATCAGCCGAATCGTCCAATTTGGAGGTAAGTGGGATGATTTTTAAATTTAGGGTTTGAATTTTGGGTTTAGGGATTTGTTGTTTAGGGTTTTAGGGATTTTTGGTTGAAGCAAGGCATTCCCAATTTGTTGCAGATTGATATTAGTTTAGTGTTATGTTTGATTAATTTAGGTTGGTCAGATTAATTTAGTGTTAGGGATTGTTGTATTATGTGTAGATTAGGGTTAAGGGTATTATGTGTAGATTAGGGTTAAGGGTATATATGTTTTTGATAAATTTAGGGTTGGTCAGATTTGTATTTGATTAATTTGGATTGATTATGAGTTTGCATTTTGTTGTATTTGTTGTACTTGTTAGAATTCATTTAGAATTAAATTGTTGCTTTAGAATTAAATTGTTGCTTTAGAATTGTTGTTTTATATGATTAATTCTATATGATTAGAATTGTTGTTTTTCTATGATTAATTATAGTTTTATTATCCGTTTGAGATTAATTCTATATGTTGTTTTAGAATTGTAGATGATTAATTCTATATGATTAGAATTGTTGTGTTAGGCTAGTTTTATTGTCCGTTTGATATTATGATTATGGGAAATACTCTTATATATGTTATATTGTTCATTTTAGAAATGTTGAATTGTTATAAATTTTAGGTTAGTTTGGATTCACAGTTTATGTGTAATTTATGTTTTGTTTTGATTTGACTGTGACATTGTACTTATTTGAAGATTAATGAGGATATTTTGCAATTGTTAGTTATACATACCGTATAGATGGATATTGATGATATTGATCAGCCTGGACCAATAAACCATTCGGTCCTTACACAACAACGTACACATCGATCGGAGGGAGTTTGGAACAATCAGGTTAGTATTCATTGTTCAGAAAATGAATTTATTCAATAGTTAAAGTTTGTGATTTGTAATGATTTGTACTTGTTTGAAATCACTGCAGGCTGGGAAAGTTTTAAAGATAGTACATCGTAGAATGTGGGAGATAGACCATCGTATTCTACCATACATAGTTAGAGCTGGATTTCTACCTTGGACCCAAGTCCAAAATATGGAGGCCGACTGGGCTTTGCTGACAGCGTTAGTTGAGCGTTGGAGGCAGGAGACCCACACATTTCACCTCAAAACCGGAGAGGCTACTGTTAGCCTGGAGGATGTGGGACTCCTGACTGGCCTGCCTATTGAAGGCAATGTAATCACGGGTAGTGTAGATAAGGATTGGAGGGAATTAAGCATAAGTTTACTAGGCGCATACCCGGAGTGTCCGAGGCAGCCTTCATTGGCAAAGAGGAGATGGTTTGTAGAAAATATGAGCGAGCTACCGGTTGATGCATCAGAGGAAGTTGTGAAGATGCATGCGAGAGCGTACATATTATGTATGATAGGGTCATCCCTGATGCCCGATCTATCAGGGGATAGGATTTCTCTCCACTACCTTCCCTTGCTCTTATTTCCCCAGGAGATAATCTCAACCTTTCACTAATGACATCGCCAATATCAATTGCTATAAAATGTCGGGTTAGGTGCACATTTGAGCTTGTCATTTGATCGTGAACACAAGTATGATCCCCTCTGTATTTACGAACCTCCCAGTAGGTACAATTTTTTCTCATTGCAATCCTTATCCGCCAAGGACAATTGTTCTCACCTTCTCGACAATGAAGTACCAAGAACCGTGGTTCTGATTCTTTTGTCAAATATTCGACACGGTTCAGTATAGAAAACTTCTGGACGGTGTAAATCGCTTCAGCTTTGCAACTAAATGTTGCTCCGACACCAAGTGTCGGCGTACCTCCATAGTTACAACCCAAATATTCATCAATAGGATTATGATCGTCCCAGGCTGATATATCACTGAATGCAGGAATATCCCATACACGTTGCGGTTCGGGAACCGGAAAAACCCCATCTGAGTCTAATTCTTCAAGGTGCTCCATTTCATCTCGGTCATACTCGTCTATCACTGGCATTTCAAGTGTCGCATAGCTGGACATAACCATTGGATCTGAATCCATATTATCCTTATATGTTACCTTTCCTGAAAAATAAGATAAATAATTTTCACTTTTCCAAATAACATCAACGTAAAAATTAACAAATCAACAATTTAATGTGCATTATATTCACATCATCGATAATATACTCACACATTTTCAGATCCAGTGCATCATTCACTACTTTCGAACAAACATACACTACACATACACTACATCACATATGGAGAACAAACATACAATACATACGCTACTTTCGAACAATTTTTACCTGCAGCCTTAAACACCAGTTGTAGCTTCAACCCACGGCGAGAGAGGATATCGGCAGGGAGGAGGCAGTGTAGAAAGAAGGAAGAGGGAAAGGAGAGGAAGAGGGAAAGGAGAGGAGAAGGAGAAGAAACTGACCGTGTGTTTCTTATCAACAGGCGGCCGGTCTTATAAAGACCGGCCGCTTTATAATCAGACTGGCCGGTTGCAAAAAAGACCGGCCGGTATAAAAAACGAAACTAAATCTTAATTTCAAAACCGACCGGTCTTATAAAAACCGGTCGGTTACATTTTCTCAACCGACCGGTTTTATTTAGATCGGTCGGTTGGGAAAATGTAACCGGCCGGTCTTTATAAGACCGGCCGGTTGAGAAAATGTAACCGACCAGTTTTTGTAAGACCGGCCGGTTGGGAAAATGTAACCGACCAGTTTTTGTAAGACCGGCCGGTTGGGAAAATGTAACCGACCAGTTTTTATAAGACCGGCCGGTTAGAAAACAGGGCAAAACAAAAAGGTTTTCAAAAAGTAGGGCAAACCAAAAATGTTTATGGGTAAATAAGGCAAGTCTAAAAATTTTCCCAGTGTGGAAGATGGACGGGCTCGAATTTCGTCTAATGTGAACCTGAGGGTCAAGTGGTAATTACGTATTTAGCATTTTTTTTCTTCAAAAAAGAAAAATAAGTAAATAAATAACACGAAATCCGTATTATTTCGGTTCGGATTCCAATTAAATTTGTACGGGGCCAGGGACGTTGGTGGGAGCTTAGAGGAAAGAAAGATTTTTAAGTATGAGGCTGTTTGTTCAGTTAATTGTTTTATGTTCGTACTTTTTATCATGAAATTTGTAGGAAGTTTCGAATTGAGGACGGATAAGCTGATCAGGACAGTAGCAGCGAGGTGGGCAGACGCTAAGGGTGTGGAGCCGCCGGCAGCGCTTTCCATTTTGTGGCAGAAGTTGTCTTCTGTTTCGCAGAAGGCATTGGCGGACGAATTTCTATTAGAAAATGACAACAATTAGCTCCGTCTTTCCTTCTTTGATTTGAACTAATTTGTAACTCTTTCTTTTTGAATTAGAAATATATATATATATAATTAAATTTCTCGGTTGGACCGGTTTAACTACAAAGTAAAAGCTTTAATGGGCCGGCCCACCATTGCCAAATTAATATCAAAGTTAAAATTAATATCAGAAGTGGAAATTTGGAAGGAAGAAGGAAAGAAAGGGGATTAGGGCTCGTAACGGCAGTCCGATCCCGACATTCACAACTTCCAGAAAATGAGCTACCTTTTGCGTCAGACGAGTTCCAGAAAAATGAGCATTGCCAAAAGCTCTTATTTATTTACTATGTTTGTGAGGGGTTTTGTTGATCGGGGAAGTAGCCCAGATCAGAATATTATTCAAGGAGCTATCTCGTTTGCGGATTGCAACAAACCTAGGCCACGGCGGAGGTCGATTGCTGGCGGCGGAGTAGTTCGCAGGAATCCAGATCGAATTCGGACGAAACTAGGGTTCTATTGAAGAATCTGCAAATTGCAGGAAGATTACAGAAGAGAGTTTTTCAGGTAATTTCACAATGAATCTTCTAGATCTATTTACACAAGTAACTTTGTAACAGAATTTGTAACAAATCTTGCCAGCTCAGCTGCCTTCTTTGAGAGTTGTCCTTAAGCTTTGCTCTGTCATACGGATCAACGTGTTTAAGGTTTTGTCCGCCTCACTCGTGTCGTTCCTACTCGAGAATCATCTGTTCGGCACTTTGTCCCTGATCCGGACTGAATTACGTCTGAGCGTTTTTCTCTTCTTCGATTGCCTATATTGCTGGCGGATCATTCTAATCAGGTGAATCGCCCTATTCTGATTTTGTCACGATAATATTTTGTTAGTACAGTTTGAATGATGTTAGCTGAGTACAATTTTTTTGCTGTCACTTATCCCCTAATGTAGCTCTAGCTTGGGTGGACCAGCATTTTTATGTCTTGTAAGCATGATGTTTTTGGTGGTATCTTTGTACTGAGCTATATTGCTTTGCTTGTTTGGTGATAAAAGAAAATAAATTCCCAGAACAGTTTCTCAACTGGATTACATATGGTATATGTAAAGGCAGCAAGTAGCACTTGAGTTTATGTAACTCAGAGATGTCATAAAATTATAGGATCCTTGTTAATTAAATTGCGCTTCACATTTTTAAGGACAGCTGACTGCAAAAAAAAAAATTTGATTTGATTATCATATTTGTTTCAAGTAGACTTGACGGTGGTAGTTAAAGTTGTGGTCGACCCTGATTTTTAACCTTAACAGATTTGCATGTATACCTTCAACACATTGTCTGATTCGTAAAGTAACGGCGATTAATTTCTTACCAATTTTCATGTTGCAGACAATGGTCATCAGATCGATAGTCGTTTTTATTATGTTATCCATGGACTTGAGCGACTCTTCAAAAATGAGGATGGGACAGGTTATAAAGTTTGATCTTTTCACCTTTGATAATTCGACAATCAGGTGCATGAACGGCCTTTATGTGGTTTTATCATTTAAATCTGAAATGTTGAATCAATTGTTTTATAGCTGTTTGCGATTTATGTGCAGTTCTTATTTTACAAAGATTAGTGTTGGCACTCCACCGAGGGTCTTTAATGTTCTTATTGACACGGGCAGTGATTTGACATGGATTGGTTGCTCAAATGTAAGACTTCATACATTATATTATGTGTTTTTCTTTTGTTATATTTAATTTCAACACGGCTTGACATTTAAAGTTGTGTGATTTAACATTGTATAAAACTTTGTGCAGACTGACCGTAACTTCTTTAACGTGTCCGATTCAAGCACTGCCACAATTAACTTTTGTTCAAACGGGAAGCCGTGCCCTTTTGACAATGGTTACAAGGATGGAACTATTTCAAGTGGATATATGGTGTCGGACGTATTCCACTTCAACGCGTTCCTTCCCGATTCTTCAACAGTGCAATTCTCGTCACACATCACCTTTGGGTAATTATTAATTTATGATCAGGACATTAGAAAAAAATATGAAGGAAAATAGTATTTAAAATGAATCAAGGTAGTTATAGTGTACATTTCTGGTTCCATCTGAGATCCTAGATGGTGCGGTTCATTTATATCATGTCAGATGATAAGGGAAAAAAATGAGACTTGTTAAAAAGGCGAAACTAGAAGAAAAAATATGGAAACAAATCCTCAGTAGTTTTAAATTGATGGATAACAGTACCTGAACTGACTAGGATTGAGTTCATGTATATTGGAAGCTAGTCTTACTACTACTGATAATTATTTTTTCTTGATTTATTATTTGTTAAGTTAACTAGAAAATTAAGATTTGTCCCTTTGACGATTTCTACTGATAGTCGTACAGTATCTGAAGCATGTTGGTGGTTGAATAAAAAAAACTGTAAGTAAAATAGTACTATGAGGAAGTGAATCATTTGCATCATTTGGTTAAAATATGATACATCAAGCTAATTAGTAGTAACAACAATAATGTCAAACAATATCTAACTGATAGCTAATTAGGAATTAACTAGCTATAAGATATACCCTAGTATTCTAATATATACGTTGTTGGAAATAAGGTGTGAAGAAAATGGGGTGCGCCTCATTTGTGACTAAGTTTTGAGGGTGGAGAACACCTCGGATCAATTTGATGTAAACTAGGAAAATACTCCTTGTTGAATGTAGTACAAAATTGATCAAAGAAATGTCAAATTCGGATATGTTTTGAATAAGATACGAGTGCTCAAAGTTATGAGTATAAATCTGCAAATCCATTGACCAGAGATTGACCGAATCAATCTGAGTGATTCGGTCAGCCATAAAGTGATTCGTGCGAATCACTTATGCAGTGCAGTTCGTAGTAAACAAGTCAAGATAGATTCATGCTCGGGCTGGGTCAACCGAAGATGACGGAACCTCAAAACGAAGTCAGTCAAAGGATGATGCGGTTACCTGATATCGCGTAATATGGGCTGCGGAAATGGAGGAAACCGACTCCTCCATCCTCTCTGCATTTCATCCTATAAAAGGAGACGAAATGCACAGAGAAAATAATCATCGAATACACTGAAACAAGTCCCCTGCTTTCTGAGTTTAGTGCGTGTGAGTCGTGGTGTTCGCTGAGATCAACTAAGCTCGCTTCAGCTAGGTCCTGTGCAACCAGAGATAGCTGGAAGGGGTTGTTTTATCCTGGGAAGCTAAGCTGCCATAGAAGTCCGACGAAGTGGACGGCAATTTCGCTTCAAGGAAAGCGTCGAACGTGACTCAACCGAGAACACTCACTACGGTTAAACTCAAACTATTGTGATTTGTATTCATTATCTAGCTAACTCACATGTGTGCAGAGAAAACGCAGAAAGGGCAGCAACAGTCTTGAAGCGAAATTCTGGATTTGCTGAGGTTCTGCGCGAACCTGCAAACTTGATTCGGGAAGACAGTGTTTGATTCGTCCGAATCAACTGTCTAGCAGAGAGCATTTGATTCGTTCGAATCAATTCTGACTCGAGTGGAGTCTGAGTTTGATTCGCCCGAATCAAAGCTGAAGCAGAGTCTGATTTGATTGGACCGAATCAAAAACAGACCAGATTGGATTCGCCCGTATCCAGATCTGATTCGCCCGAATCCAGATTGGATTCACCCGAATCCAGATCTGATTCGCCCGAATCCAGATTGGATTCACCCGTATCCAGATCTGATTCGCCCGAATCCAGATTGGATTCACCCGTATCCAGATCTGATTCGCCCGAATCCAGATTGGATTCACCCGTATCCAAATTTGATTCGCCCGAATCCAGATTGGATTCACCCGTATCCAAATTGATTCGCCCGAATCCAAATTGATTCGGTCAGACCAGAATTGATTCGCCCGAATCACAATCAATTCGGTCAGACCAGATTTGATTCGCCCGAATCAAAATCAACTCGAGCAGATTGGTTTATTCGCCCGAATTAGAGAATTGACTCGTGCAGAAGTGTGATTCGACCGAATCAAGTTTTATTCGTGCACTTGAAAGTTAATTCGCCCGAATCAGATTTGATTCGAGCAGTTGTTTACTGCATTGTAATCTGAATTATTTTATCTGATTACTGACATATCTGCCTCGTGAGTGTAGATAATGAATCCTGCAAACAACGAAGCTGTGAATATGGAGGTGGAAGTCGAGCAGTCCGTTACTGTGGGCAGTTCTACCTCAGTTCCTCCTCGGGGTGCGACATCCAGCACTTGGATGCGATCACCATCTATGGCTCCGGCCGGGAATGGACCTGCGGGTCTGATTCCAAACCCTCCAGTGGCACGAGTGCCAGCTGCCTTAGTTCCTGGAGAGAAGCCAGAGAAGTTTGCTGGAGCCAACTTCAAGCTGTGGCAGCAAAAGATGAGGTTCTACTTGACCACCTTGGGTCTGGCCCGGTTCATCACTGATGATGCACCGATTGTATCTGAGGATGCAGATACACGTGTGCGGTATGCGTACAGTGCCTGGAAAGACTCGGACTATCTGTGCCGCAACTATCTCCTGAATGGCTTGACTGATTCATTGTATAATGTATATTATACAAAGAACTCAGCCAAGGAAGTTTGGGAGTCGTTGGACCGGAAGTACCGGACTGAGGATGCTGGGTCCAAGAAGCATATTGTGGGCCGCTTCCTTAAGTTCCAGATGGTGGATTCGAGGACGGTAGCTTCTCAAGTACAAGAGCTGCAGCTGATCATACATGAGATCCATGCTGAGGGAATGCAGATAAGCGAGTCATTCCAGGTTGCAGCGGTGATTGAGAAGCTTCCCCCGGGCTGGAAAACCTTCAAGAGCTACTTGAAGCACAAGCGAAAGGAGATGTCCTTTGAAGACTTGGTGGTCCGCCTGAAAATTGAGGAGGACAACAAGGGATTTGATAAGAATTTGAGAATCCAGGGTGAGAAGGCTAATGTTGTGGAGCATGGTGGTAGCCCCAACAAGCACGGAAAGAAGCTGGCCCCGAAGGGTAAGTCCTTCAAGAAGAAAGCGCAGACCAAGTTTACTGGGAAGTGCTTCAACTGTGACAAGGAGGGTCACAGGTCAGCTGAGTGCAAGAAGCCTAAGAAGAAGAAGAATGTGAACCTCGCGGAGGTAGATGAGCTAGTGGCTGTAATCACTGAGCTTAACCTTGTGGACCAGAATCCTCATGCTTGGTGGCTGGATACTGGAGCAACTCGCCACATATGTGCAGACAAGAGTGCTTTTTCAGAGCTGCAGCTGAGTGAAGCTGGAGAGAAAGTCTACATGGGGAACTCCGCCACATCAGAGGTCAAGGGGAAGGGCACTGTGATCCTGAAAATGACATCAGGAAAAGAGCTGAAGCTGACAAATGTCTCATATGTGCCTGACATCAGAAAGAATTTGGTTTCTGGAACTTTACTTGATAGTTTTGGGTTTAGAATGGTATTTGAGTCCCAAAAAGTTGTACTTACCAAGAATGGTATGTATGTGGGACGTGGGTATGTGAAAGATGGCATGTGGAAACTAAATGTAAATGCCATCAAACCTAAAGTTATCAATAAAGTAAATTCTTCTGCTTACTTGCTTGAGTCTTCTTCTCTATGGCATGGTAGATTAGGCCATGTAAATTATGAGTCAATAAGGAATCTAATGAAATTGGACTGTATACCCAAGTCTCAAATTGATTCCAAATACAAGTGTAAATCTTGTGTTGAAGCAAAATTGACTAGAACATCTTTTCATAATATTGAAAGAGATACTGAACCCCTTGACTTAATACATAGTGATCTATGTGACTTAAAATTCATGCCATCAAGAGGTGGGAACAAATACTTTGTGACTTTCATTGATGATAGTACAAGATATTGTTCAATCTATTTGCTAAGGAGCAAAGATGAGGCAATTGAGAAGTTTATCTTGTATAAGTCGGAAGTTGAAAACCAACTGAATACAAAGATTAAAAGGCTTCGCAGTGATCGTGGAGGTGAATATGTAGAACCTTTTGGAACATTCTGTGCACAAAATGGGATCGTACATGAAGTCACTCCACCTTACTCGCCTCAATCAAACGGTATAGCTGAACGCAAGAACCGCACCATCAAAGAAATGATGAATGCAATGTTGCTTAGTTCAGGACTACCTCAAGGAATGTGGGGGGAGGCTGTTTTATCAGCCAATTATCTTTTGAATAGGATACCCCGGAAAAGAAAGGATAAATCTCCTTATGAGTTATTTAAGGGGAGAAAACCTAGTTATAAGCACCTGCGGGTGTGGGGATGCTTAGCAAAGGTACTAGCTCCTGGTCCTAAAAGAATGAGGATAGGACCGAAGACAGTTGACTGTATTTTCATTGGCTATGCACAAAATAGTAGTGCATATAGGTTTATTGTGTATGAGTCAAAGAATCCTGACATACACAAAAATACTATTATGGAATCGAAGAATGCGTCATTCTTTGAACAGATATTCCCTAAGAAATAATACTAAGTTCACCAGGTGAACAAGGCGGAGAAGAGGATGAAATGCCTCTGCCGCAAGAGGAAGTGTCCGAGGAGGATACAAGCCAAGAGGAACTCAGACGAAGTAAAAGAACCAGGATTGAAAAATCTTTTGGTCCTGATTTCCTAACGTTTATGCTTGAGGCTGAACCCCACACGTATAGGGAAGCCATAAGCTCAGTGGAAGGACCTTTATGGAGAGAAGCCATAAAGAGTGAACTAGACTCCATTATGCAAAATCATACTTGGGAGTTAGTCGATCTTCCAGGTGGAAACAAACCACTAAGTTCCAGGTGGGTCTTTTCCAGAAAGATGAAAGTGGATGGTACTATTGATAAGTACAAGGCGAGACTTGTGGTCAAAGGATACAGACAGAAGGAGGGTCTGGACTACTTTGACACATACTCACCCGTGACGAGAATCACATCCATTAGAATGATAATTGCCATTGCAGCATTGCGCAATTTAGATATTCATCAAATGGATGTGAAAACTGCTTTCCTCAATGGAGATCTTGATGAAGAGATATACATGGAACAACCTGAGGGTTACTCAGCGCCAGGACAGGAGACGAAAGTGTGTAAACTTGTGAAGTCTCTCTATGGCCTGAAACAAGCTCCAAAACAGTGGCATGAAAAAATTGACCGTGTTATTCTGTCAAATGGTTTCAAAATCAACGAGTGTGACAAATGTGTATACATTAAGAACACTAATCATGGGTATGTGATTTTATGTCTGTATGTTGATGATATGCTCATTGTGGGAAGCAATGAACAGATGATTAAGTCCACGAAATCTATATTGAATTCAAAATTTGATATGAAAGATTTGGGACGAGCTGATGTAATTTTAGGGATTAAAATTACAAGAACGGCCGATGGATATATCCTGGATCAGTCACACTACGTTGATAAAATTCTAGACAAGTACGGAAAAGATAATTTAGGAGTATGCAGAACTCCTATAGAAATGAATCAACACTTGTCTAAGAATAAAGGGGAAGGAATCTCCCAAATTGAATATGCAAGAGTAATAGGCAGTCTCATGTACTTGATGAACTGTACTAGACCTGATATTGCATATACGGTAAGTAGACTTGCTAGATACACGAGTAATCCTGGAGCTGAACATTGGAAAGCTATCGTGAGAATACTGAAGTATCTACGATTTACTCGTGACTACAGTCTACATTATACCAGATATCCTGAAGTCATTGAAGGATACACTGATGCTAGCTGGATATCTGATATACAAGACTCTAAAGCCACTAGTGGATATGTATTCACTTTAGGTGGTGGAGCTGTGTCCTGGAAATCCTCTAAACAAACAATAATTACTCGTTCCACGATGGAAGCTGAGTTCGTTGCACTAGATAAATGTGGCGAAGAAGCAGAGTGGTTAAGAAACTTTGTAGAGGATATTCCCCAATGGACAACACCTATGCCGGCAATATGTGTATATTGTGATAACCAATCAACGATTGGGAGAGCACAGAATGTCATGTATAATGGTAAGTCAAGACATTTACGTCGAAGACATAATACCATTAGACAACTTCTCTCATCTGGAGTCATAAGTATTGACTACGTGAGATCCAAAGAGAATATAGCGGATCCATTAACCAAAGGGTTAAACAGAGACCAGGTAGAGAAGATGACTAAGGGAATGGGACTAAAGTCCTTAAAGAAATAAAGTCGAAGCGAAGGAAAACCCTACCATGATGACTGGAGATCCCAAGAACTTGGTTCAAAGGGACAACCTACTTGCTAAGGCTGTGTAAAGTCACTGTGGGGGTAACACCTCGGTTCCATTCCTTGACTTAACAGTGACTCCCGTATGAGGTTAAGCTTGAAGCTTTTAATGATTATGAAAGTTTCAAACGGATAACGCGGGATTATCTTAAAATAATCACCTATGTGAGAGAGAAGTTTGGCCGCTTCAAAGGATGATTAATAGGACTTAATCATTTAGAAACTCTTGCAGAACCAGGAAGGGGAACCATGGCCGAAATGGACCCACCAGTAAGAGCTGATGTTGATCAGGAAGATATCTGTGAGAACTTGGTTTTATTTACAGTAGAAGACGAACAGTTCAAAGACATTATGTCTACTGAATAGTCAGTAAAAGAATCAGGTTTTCTCAAGAGAAGGTTCAAGGGCTTTGCCTACCTATCTTATGCAGATATTGACCGTAGAAGCTATCACCACAAAGAGTCGAGTTGTTTTGAATTTTCTTTATTACTTGATTTTCTTCATGTGGGGGATTGTTGGAAATAAGGTGTGAAGAAAATGGGGTGCGCCTCATTTGTGACTAAGTTTTGAGGGTGGAGAACACCTCGGATCAATTTGATGTAAACTAGGAAAATACTCCTTGTTGAATGTAGTACAAAATTGATCAAAGAAATGTCAAATTCGGATATGTTTTGAATAAGATACGAGTGCTCAAAGTTATGAGTATAAATCTGCAAATCCATTGACCAGAGATTGACCGAATCAATCTGAGTGATTCGGTCAGCCATAAAGTGATTCGTGCGAATCACTTATGCAGTGCAGTTCGTAGTAAACAAGTCAAGATAGATTCATGCTCGGGCTGGGTCAACCGAAGATGACGGAACCTCAAAACGAAGTCAGTCAAAGGATGATGCGGTTACCTGATATCGCGTAATATGGGCTGCGGAAATGGAGGAAACCGACTCCTCCATCCTCTCTGCATTTCATCCTATAAAAGGAGACGAAATGCACAGAGAAAATAATCATCGAATACACTGAAACAAGTCCCCTGCTTTCTGAGTTTAGTGCGTGTGAGTCGTGGTGTTCGCTGAGATCAACTAAGCTCGCTTCAGCTAGGTCCTGTGCAACCAGAGATAGCTGGAAGGGGTTGTTTTATCCTGGGAAGCTAAGCTGCCATAGAAGTCCGACGAAGTGGACGGCAATTTCGCTTCAAGGAAAGCGTCGAACGTGACTCAACCGAGAACACTCACTACGGTTAAACTCAAACTATTGTGATTTGTATTCATTATCTAGCTAACTCACATGTGTGCAGAGAAAACGCAGAAAGGGCAGCAACATACGTCACGTTAACAAAAACATATTTACCCCTGAGCATAACCATGCTCAGAAAGTGTAACAATCTGAGTTAAGAAAAAAATGTTTTGAACTATTACTCTGAAGATGATGACAATATGCTTATCATTGCTCCTGGTAGTGACTGAGGGCAAAAACTAACCTCAAAATTTGGTTGTTCAGTAATATATAGTTACAAAACCGCTATTGTTGTTCTTGATTACAAATGCTTAACCTACTTATGCAAATATATCGACTTATTTAAATTTTGCTTAACTATTTCAAAACGAAAACACTGATATATTTTTTGTCAAAATAGATGTAGTACGATGAACAAACTGAAAAATATGAAAATGGATGGTCTTCTCGGCCTTGGGCGAGGCAGTGAATCATTAGTATCCCAGCTGTTCTCAAAGAATATTGCACCGAAGGTCGTCTCGCACTGCTTAGCAAATAAAGGCGATGGTTACCTCCTGTTGGGGGAAGTAGTGGAAGATGGCTTCACATACAGCCCACTTATCCCATCAGAGTACATTTGTCATTTGCACTATTATACTTGTCTATGTCTCTAGTCAATTTATCACAAATGTGATTTGCATCTTTCAGGTCAAAGTATCAAGTGTCTCTGGAGAGCTTATCTGTAAATGGCAGACGGATAAATGCTGGAACTTCTGCGGGAATTCATGGCACCATAGTCGACTCTGGAACAACTATGACGTTGCTTGTAGCTGCAGTTTATGATCCGCTAATTCAGGCTGTAAGTGTTCATTGACTCGAGCAGTTGAATAGTTATAAATTGTGGCCAGAGATGGATCAACTTAACCTGTTTATCCAGGTGTCTGCGGCTGTGAACAAATCTACTTTACCATTATTTGCTGGAGCTTGTTATGATGTTCCTTCAAGGTTTTTTTTTTTTTTTTGCTCAATTTATTTAGTACATGAGCATTTGATGTGCTTTCATTTTAATATAATATTAACACCATTTATTTGTTAAACACATAACAGCGATAGCTTCCCACAAATTGCAATTAACTTTGGTAATGGTGCATCGATTCTGTTAATGCCCAGAGACTATGTACAAGTCAGTTCTTGTCTTCTTTTTTTTATTTATTGAAACAGTACCATCATCCATTTCAGTTAGTTCACCTAAATGTGTTACCAATTATTGTGTCTTGATGTTGCAGTTTGTAGTTGGTCACTTGTGGTGTCTTGGCTTCGTGAGAGACGAAGATATCACAATCCTCGGAGGTTTGGTTCTCTTTGACTTGGCTCTCTCTCTCTCAGTTCTGCACATTTTTGTATAGAGTTCTCTAAGTTCCTTTATATGCCTTCATCCTATGCTGTTTTTCTTATTTATTATCAGACCTGGTGCTCAAAGACAAAGTTACTGTCTATGACCAACCACATGAGCGGATAGGATGGCTTACTCGCGATTGTGAGTAATTCTGAATCCTTTATCTGCATTTGCCATTTGAATATATTTTATCTGATCTGAACATCATTCCTGACAGGCTCAAAATCCGTGAATATCTCCTACACGTTCAACTCAGAAAGCGTCGTAACTTGGAGGAAATTTCTTTGGAGCGATATTTTTCTTCTTATTATTTGGTTTATTATTTTCTCCTGAACAAACCTTTTTCATGTGTATATATTTGCAATAGTAGACCAATGTTGACCTCCTTGAATCAATCACTCTCCTTAAATATTTTAGGACAGCTGCTTCAAAACCTATGTTGTCTCCAAATAACCTTTTTTCATTTACTCCCGTCGACAGGGTGTTGGGATGACTAGGTTGTTCACATATTCGAATGCCGTGATTTGCGCTCAAACATGAATTTAATAAATAAAGACTGAAAGAGCAAAACAACGAGATGAGAATTTGAATGAAAATAGATTTATTATTTGAGATGCAAAAAGAAGAAGAAGGAAATGGATCAGTCGACACATTCACAAGTGAAATTGCCAAATTCGTTATCATAACACTCTGCTCGCTTGTGATGATTTACGCATAAAACTTTACAATCTTGGTCGTTACAGCCAAAACGTATACGAGGCGATGAAGCATCGCAAGTAGCCACCAAGCAGATCGCAACCATGCTCAATAAAAACAAAAATCTAACCACTCTCATCTTCCACTCCATTCCTTTCTCAAACAATTAGCCTTAGCCTCTATATATATTCTCAAATCCTTAAGATTTTGTACATACTATTTTTATGATTTTCAATTTTCCAAAATGAAGGCATTAACTTTAGCTTCGTAGTTTGTAATACAAATTAAAACGTGTTCGATGGGAGCCGAATGGGCAAGTGTATCTATTTGTTAAGTTTCGTCGTCATCTAGTAAAAGAAAATTTTTTTACAATGCCACCGATTAACAAATATATTTTCCATCTGCCATCTTTCTAAAGTTTATTTTCGAAAAATCACAATTATGACTAATCGTTACTCTCAGTAGCGGTTTGTTCATCGTTTTCATTTTCGTAAACCATATTAGCGCTGATATGGCGATGATATGTAAAATTTACAACAAACCGCTACTCCCAATAATGGTTTGTTCTTGAATTTTAACTCCAAACCTACTGACACTTTGATTCGAGCGATGGTTACACGAATCACATTTAATTCGCCCACAAACTGGGAATTGTCCCCAAATACCCAAGTTGTGGACAGCTGCTTAAAAACCCAAGTTGTCCCCAAATACCTTTTTTTTTATTCTTCAAAATATCGGGTGCCATGAAGGTAATGGATCAGTTGATATATTCATAAACGAAATTCTCAAATTCATTATCATAACACGTTGGTCTCTTGTTCTGGGTATTGATGAAAAACGCAGACATGTGCTAACTTTTAAAGGGGTGTTCTCCTCACACCCCCCACACTCCTTCAATCATCACACACCCCCCTGTGGGTCCCACCTTTTTTCCCATTATACCCTCCACTAAATACATACCCCAAATTCATTTATACATATCTTATAATATATACCCCAAATTCATATATACATTATACATATCTTATAATATATACCCCAAATTCATATATAAATATTATTTTAAAACATAACAATAATTATTGATTAAAAACTAGTTATAAATTAACATTAATATATTATATATATATTATATTTAATGTTATATTATCTCAATTCAAAACAATCTATAAATTAAAGGGTTTAGAATTTTTAAATATGAATACATTATTGATTAAACAAAAACTAAATTATACTCAACATATATATAATACATAAATTAATGTTACTACCTTTTATTAAAAATTATGTATGAATCTATTTTACAGTGAGTTGTCTATTTTATGTTTCGTAATGTATTGTCAAATCTATTTTGTGTTTCGTAATGTATTGTCAAATCTATTTTTGTCCACTAACTTTTGGGATAATAAAATTTTTTAAACGTATTGTATTGTCAAATCTATTTTTGTCCACTAACTTTTTGGATTGTATTGTCAAATCTATTTTTGTCCACTAACTTTTTTTGGATAACAAAATTTTTAAACGTATTGTATTGTCAAATCTATTTTTGTCCACTAACTTTTTGGATTGTATTGTCAAATCTATTTTTGTCCACTAACTTTTTGGATAACAAAATTTTTAAACGTATTGTATTGTCAAATCTATTTTTGTCCACTAACTTTTTGGATTGTATTGTCAAATCTATTTTTGTCCACTAACTTTTTGGATAACAAAATTTTTAAATGTATTGTATTGTCAAATCTATTTTTGTCCACTTTGGATAACAAATTTTTTAAACGTATTGTATTGTCAAATCTAGTTTTGTTCAATAACTTTTTGGATAACAAAATTTTTAAATGTATATTAATTAGTCTATATAATGGATAAGCTTATGAGTGACAAGTTACTATCTCACACTTCTTTTAGACTACAATATCTCTCTATCATGGATAATGCTCATTTTGTATCATTTTCAAATAGCTGGTCATACGGGAATGATGTTCGCAGTGAGGAAAGTATATCCAACAAGAATCGGGATTATACATCCGAATTTACCACAAACCAGGTTAGTATCATTATTATATGCTTATTTAGCATTTAATTTTGAAAGAAAGAAATTAAAAAAATAGCAAATTTCATTTTAATTGTTCGTCATTTGTGTAGATATTTGAAAATAGAGAAGATATGCTAAATTGGGTGAAGATGGTTGGTTTAGAAAATGGCATTGTAGTGGTGATTAAAAATTCTGCACAAAAAAAAGGTGGTAAGATGCCGAAGTGTATTCTTGCGTGTGAAAGAGGAGGGAAGTACAAACCTCCCTTTCTAGTTGAAGAGACATCCCAAATAAAAAATACCGGAACCAAAAAATGTGAATGTCCATTTGAGCTAAGAGGTCGACCAATACCTCCAGAAGGTGTCATGTGGGGTTTGAGGGTAATATGTGGTATTCACAACCATAAGACAGCAGAGTTCATGGATGGTCACGAGTACCCGTCTAGGTTAAAACCAATGGAGAAGCAACTTGTGCTGGACATGGCCAATAGTACTGCACCTCGTGAGATTCTTAGTATTCTGAAACAAAAAGATTCATCAAACAGTACAGGGATAAAAAGTCTTTATAATATAATTGGCAGAAACAAATCTGCAAAACGGGGTGGCCTAACTCAAGTTCAATATGTACTGGAGCAACTAATCAAAAAAGAATACCTACATGATTATTGCACAAATCCAGATACAAATGAAATTACTGACATCCTTTGGGTCCATCCAAAAAGTCTATCCCTTGCTGTCAATTTTTCATCTGTTTTGATTATTGATGCCACATATAAGACTAATGAGTATCGCTCGCCACTACTGGAGGTTGTGGGTATAACGTCCACAATGCGAACTTACTCGCTTATGTTCGCATATCTTAGTCATGAGAGGGTAGAAAATCTGACATGGGCATTAAGCATTTTGAAGAGACTGATGGTTGAAAAAGGGGCGACATTGCCATCTGTATTTGTTTCGGATCGAGATTTGGCGCTTATAAATGCCATTGGAACATGTTTTCCTTTGTCGCATCACATCCTTTGCATTTGGCACATCAACCAATGTGTACTGAAGAAATGTAGACCCATGCTTGGTCTGGAGTGGAACCAATTTTATTCATCATGGCACTCCCTCATAAATTCATCGACGGAGTGGTCTTATAATCAAAAGTGGAAAGTAATGTGCGAGGAGTACCAACGATTTCAGCGTGCCCTAACATACCTATGGGAGACATGGTTGCAGCCTCATCGAGAACAGTTTGTGTCAGCATGGATTGATGCATCTATGCACCTCGGAAGCAATTCAAGCCAAAGGTACAACTAAATTATTATTTTGAATGTTATTTTATTTTAAATATTAAAGTATATTTGATTGATAAATATTAATATATATATGCAGAGCGGAAGGAGCACATGCGAGATTGAAAATGTATTTGGGAGATACTATGTCGTCCCTAGATACATCATTTGATAAAATACACAAGATGTTGACAAATCAATTCGGAGATATTCAAAAATCATTTGAGAGATCTCTCCACATTCCGCGCCATGCACATTTACATGACAATATTTTCAATGAAGTGAGGTGTCAGATTTCGCTAGAGGCAATGGAAATGATTTCTGCCGAGCTGAAATGTGTTGATGATACGTCATACCAATCAGTGGGCAAATGCAGCTGTGCAATTAGAAAAATATATGGACTGCCGTGCAAGCACGATCTTGCACATTATTATCACTTTTCTATTCCAATTCCTATAATAAGTATCCATGCTCATTGGAGGAGGTTATCAATGCACGTATATGAGCAATGTAATGAGGAATCACGGCGAAATAGGACATCTCACGTTGTTGAGATATTAGATAAGATGAATCCAGAAATGCGGGACCATATGATAGATCGGTTTCTTGATATGGCTGATCCATCTCAAAGCACAGTTCGAGTCCCTTCGTACAATATAGAGCGTAAAGGTCGACCTAGTGACAAAGACGAGCGAAACAGACGCCGCATGCCTTCTTTTGTGGATATGTCCACTTCAGGATCGGGGGTCAATCAGAAAAATGTAACATCTCCAAAGAGAGGCCGTCATAAGAGGGGATCTGGGGTTCATAGTACTACATCAACCAATGACCACTCTAGAGTTCCGAGTACATATGATATCTACATTAATCAATTACCTGCGGTTATGCATCACTATATTTCTGCCATTGTTGACGTTGCACCAGATGGTCATTGTGGATTTAGGGCGATAGCTGCACTAATCGGATTCGGTGAAGAGGGTTGGATGCAAGTACGATTGGATCTTATTGATGAGATTCAGCAAAATAAGGCTCAATATGATGTCATTTTTCCAGATAACAGTACAGCAGACAATCTACTACTTTTGCTAGATTATTTTGAGACACCGGCGCCTGAGAGGCATTGGATGGAGTCTATGACTTTGGGAATCGTCATCGCATCAAGGTACAACATTGTACTTCATACATTTGGTCGAACTAATTGGAGTTGTTTTACTCATTTGCCGTTAAGATCCCCTCCGGTTAACTACAACGAGCGCATGGAAATAGCTATCGGACACGTTGGCAATCACTTCGTGCAACTTTTTTTACACCCTTATCATCCGGTGCCACCTGTACCAATGTGGTGGTGGAATCATTCATCGTACGAAGCTAAAGGATGGGCATCTTCATATAAGATACGTGCTGATTTATGGCGCGAAATCACAACCACGGGGCCTCCAGGAGCACAATTTGGAGGAAATATTGATTAGATATGTTTACTTTTTATGTATTTATTTTTAGCTTTGTTGTATGTTTTTTATGAATCCAAATTATGTTTGGCTAACTAATCAAAACATATATAATATAAATTAATAATATATACAATAAACACATAACACAAATTTTCAAATATGAATATATAACATATTATTAATTAAATGAAATAAATTATTATTCGCCCTAAATAAAATTAAACTATTTTCTAAATATAAATCATAAATAAAATTATCTTACTACAATGAAAATTTTATTTAATTAGTTACTCACTCACTCTTAATTAAGTTCTATTAAAAAATTTTTAAAAAATCAAACACAATATAATTTTTTTAAGAATTAACACATGTTGTATTTTTATTTTTATTTTTTACTATTAATTATTATAGAATATTTTCTGATTAATAATAATAAATAACTATGGTAAATTTATTTATAATATTAATTGAATGTAATTGAATTTTAATTATTATTTAATTGAATTTTTAAAAATATATATAATTTTTAATTAAATATATAAAATTAATTAAATGTAATTAAGTAAAAGGAGGAGGGTATATAGGTAATTAGACATTTCAGTTTTTGTCGTGGGGGGGTGCGATGAGCACCTCCCCTTTTAAACTAGAATAATTCAGGAGACACTTATTATGAGTGAAAAAATTGAGCGACTGTTTTCTCAGCAACTAAAGGTAAGAATGCGTGCGTCGCTGAATAAACATAGGAACCTACGGATGTGACAATGACATGGCTTGCTCCTCCTTTAATGTTACTTAGACAGTTATCTGAATTAAGTCCCCCGTCAACTTGGAGCCCTCCTGCACATCACCAGCCATTGCTGTAAGTTCAGCAGGCGATTAAATTTCTGTGAGTGAAAAAAAAACTAATCAACCACTTGGATAAAAATCAACAACTTTTTAATGATAGTCGTTGAACTCCCATTTCAACAAAATGCATATGACAAACCTCGAAAAAGTATTGAAAAAGTACTGAAAGTTAAGTTAAGTACTGAAAAAGCCATCACCACACCACCTCAACCTACCACACCATCACCTCAACCACCACACCACCACCTCAACCCACCACCACCACCATCCTAACCACATCACCACCACCACCTAACCACACCCCCACCACCACCACCACACCACCACCCCAACCCAACACCACAACCACAATCACACCACCACCATATACTTAAAGGTTAAAAATATGTTTGTAAAAGTACTTAAGGTAAGTTAAGTTAAGTTAAATTCAGTTAAATTAAATAAAAGTAAGATAAGTTAAGTATAAATTCAGCTTTATATAACACAACCTAATACTTATTTTATTACCCGTGAACATTAGTGACTCACAAAAGATGAAGACTATTCCATGTGTAATACATATGCAATATTAATGCGTCTTCATAAAAAAAATGGTTGCTCGATGTATCAAATTTATTGATGTTTATGAAAACATTTTCTAAATAAAATTAGCATTTCACAATTATAGGCTAAAATTCATAAAAATAATAATACTATTTGAAAACAAAAATGAACTAATCTTGATGTTGTATACAATGGCAATTAGATCGATACTCATTCTTATTCAATTAACGGTGGATATGAGCGGCCTATCAGAAATGAAGTCGAGAAAATTATAAAACTTGATATTTTCAACTTTGATAATTTGACACTTGAAGAATGGTCCTTTAAGTAGTTTTATCATTTAAATCTAAAATGTTAAAGTAATTGTTTATAATCTTTTTGTGACTGGATTCGCAGTTCTTATCTTATAAAGTTCAGAGTTGGCACTTAGGATTTCACTGTCTTATTGACACAAGCAGTGATGTGTAAAATTTCGGAATTCTTATATTTTCAAAGTATAGGACATGTCTCTTGATTTTTATGCATTATGTGCTCTCTACGCAATTACTAGTACAGTCTTATGTTGTCACGTGTTTATTTATCTCACTTTGTTGTATTATTCTTGTACACATTTTGTGCGAATAGTTAGTTATAAGTATTGTTATTTATTATAAAAAAACATCGTTATTATATTTTTCGTAGATTTTATTTTTCAGATGCGGTGTTCGTTACGTCTCCGCGAGATGGAATGAATCTTGTAAGCTATGAATTTGTAGTCTAGCAAGCTGAAAAGAAAGGAGTGTTCATTCAAAGTGAGGTAAATCGTCTGTATCCTATCAGTATTCCATAGATGCTTTTGAAAATCAATTGAGTTTAGGCTCTTTGATTTTATTTTTGAGACGATAATTGAACATTTGTTTCCACTTCAAAATTATTGTTGCATACAATGTCCATCGAATATATGAGCGGCCTATCAGATATGAAGACGGGAAATTTTTAAAATTTGATATTTTCAACTTTGATACTTAGATGAATGGCCTTTATGTAGTTTTAACATTTAAATCTAAAATGTTATAGTAATTGTTTATTATCTGTTCGTGATTGATTTCAATTTTTTATCTTATAAAGTTGAGAGTTGACACTCCATCCAGGATCTTCAATGTCTTATTGACGCGAGCAGTTATGTAACATGGCTTCACTCCTCAAATGTAAAATTTTAGAACCTTTATGTTTTCAAGGTATAGGACCGGTCTCTTGACTTTTATGCATTATGTGCTCTCTATGCAGTTACTAGTACAATCCTATGTTGTTGCGAATTTATCTATCACACTTTGTTGTATTATTCTTTTACGCATTTTGTGCAAATAGTTATTATAAATAAAGTTCTTCATTACAAAAAAATATCATTATGATATTTTTTGTAGATTTTGTTTTTTAGATGCGGCACTCATTACTTCTCCGCGAGATGGAATGAATCTTGTAAGCTATGAATTTGTAGTCTAGCAAGCTGAAAAGAAAGGAGTGTTCATTCAAAGTGAGGTAAATCGTCTGTATCCTATCAGTATTCCATAGATGCTTTTGAAAATCAATTGAGTTTAGGCTCTTCGATTTTATTTTAAAGACGATAATCGAACATTTGTTTTCCTATTGGTTTGATCTCCCAGATTCTTGCGAATCACGTATTAGCTCTATCTGATCCAAAATAAATGAACCAATTTTGTTGATGTATACGATGGTCATCAGGTTGATACTCATTCTTATTTTATTATCCATGGATATTAGTGACTAATCAAAAATGAAATTTTTATAATGTCAGTTGTATTCCATATGTAATACATATGAAATATCAATGCCCCATGATTAAGAAAAATGTTTGCACAATGTATTTTTTGAAAATAAAATTGACAATTTAAAATGTCTGCACTTGAGTTTGTGTATATCAGAGATGTCATGAAATTATAGAAGCCTTGTTAATTAAATTTTGTTGTTGAGCTTCACATTTTTAAGGACAAGTTCGAAAATATATGAAAGTTGACTACAAAAAAAATATGATTTGATTATCATATTTGTTTCGACTAGACTTGGCGGTGGTAGTTAAAGTTGCGGTCGACCCTCATTTTTAACCTTAACAGATTTATACCTCAAGTCTAATCCGTAAAGTAGCGGCGATTAATTTCTTGCCAATTTTCATGTGACAGACAATGGTCATCAGATCGATAGTCGTTCTTATTATGTCATCCATGGACTTCAGTGACTCTTCAGAAATGGGGATGAGACACGTTATAAAGTTTGATTTTTCACCTTTGATAATTCGACACTCAAGTGAATGAATGGCCTTTATGTAGTTTTATCATTTAAATCTGAAATGCTAAATTAATTATTTTGTATCTGTTTCTAATTTATGTGCAGTTCTTATTTTACAAAGCTCACTGTTGGCACTCTGCCGAGGGTTTTTAATGTTATTATTGACGGCACTGATTTGACATGGATTGACTATTCAAACGTATGTTCATAAATTATATTATGTGTTTTTTGGTTATATTTAATTTCAACCCGATACAAAATTGAAATTTGTGTGATTTAACGTTGTATAAAACTTTGTGAATACTCACCATAACTTCTTTAACGTGTCCAATTAAAGCACGACCACTATTGACTTTTGTTTAAACGGGATGCCTTGCACTTTTAACATTCGTTACAAGGATGGAACTAGTTCAATTGGATATATGGTGTCGGACGTAATCCACTTCAACGAGTCCCTTCCCAATTCTTCAACAATTTAATTCTCGTCACGCATCGTCTTAGAGTATGGTTTAGCTCTAGCTTGGATGGACCAACATTAGTAACTCATCAAAAATAAAGACTAGTCAGTGTTCGGTGTATTCCATTTGTAATACATATGCAATATCAATGCGCCATCATTAAAAAAATGCTTGCTCAATGTATCCAATTCATTTATGTACATGAAAACATTTTCAAAATAAAATAGGCAGTTCAAAATAGAGGTCCATATGCGTAGAAACGATATTATTGTTTGTCAAAATAAATGAACCAAGATTATTGTTGTATACGATGTCCATCGAATTGATATCATTCTTATTTTATTATCCGTGGATATGAGCAGCCTATCAGAAACGAAGATGGCAAAGTTATAAAACTTGACATTTTCAACTTTGATAATTTGACACTTAGGTGAATGGCCTTTATGTAGTTTTAGCATTTAAATATAAAATGTTAAAGTAATTATTTATTATCTGTTTGTGATTGATTTCAACTTTTTATCTTACAAAATTGAAAGTTGGCACTCCATCGAGGATCTTCAATGTCTTATTGACACGAACAGTAATGTAACATGGCTTCTATGCTCAAATGTAAAATTTCAGAACTTTTATGTTTTCAATGTATAAGACCAATCTCTTGACTTTTATGCATTATGTACTCTATACGCAGTTACCGGTACAGTCTTATGTTTCGGCGCATTTATCTATCTCACTTTGTTGTATTATTTTTGTACATATTTTGGCGAATAGTTAGTGATAAATATTGTTCCTCACTACAAAAAACATCATTATGATATTTTTCATAGATTTTGTTTTTTTAGATGCGGTGCTCGTTACGTCTCCGCAAATTAATATTCTATCAATATTCCATAGACGCTTTTGAAAATTAATTGAGTTTAGGCTCTTCGATTTTATTTTTGAGACGATAATCGAACATTTGTTTCCCTATTGGTTTGAGTTTAGGCTTAAGTCACGTAGTTAAGTTAAGTACATCCGACTTCATTCCAAAAAAAAAAACAGACCTTAAAGAGACCGTTACATAAGGCGCAGAGGTTCAAGTTGCGGAAATTTCAACGCATTTTTTTAGCGCGGCGAGCAAGCTTTCCATGATCCGCTGCTCGCCCGGAGCAACCTTGTCTTTGGCCTGTCCGTTTCTAATGGCTCGAAAAATGGGAGCAAAACCATCCACTGCTGGGAACACCAAGCAGTCTATGTACACTCCCACTTTTATCTTTCCTCCATCTTCCATTTCTATAAATCCCAACCTTGCACCACCCGCTACTTTGTCCACCTGTTTTCACCGCCACATTTCAGAAATTAAAGAAATAGAGTTTTTGTAACGAGCCGATCAAAAAGGCCGATCCGAGCCATTATAAGTATAGACTGTTTCAACTGTCTTTTGTCACCATCATCACCTGTGTCACCTCAACATATGATCCATCTCAAAGACTAACGTATGTTAATAACAAGATAGTTGGTAGACTTACTTATTAAGTAATCACAAATTTACCTTCAAAGGCACTGGAAGGGGCAAATTGGCGCCTTGGGAGAGACTATTAGCCCACTGTCATTACCACGCAGACCCAAAAAAAAAGATCAGGCAAAAGTCACAAGCTCATATTTACAGGCTTGATCAAGTACCTGAAACAGCAATGCCTCGAACCTCTGGAGATCGGTCCGATAAGGTAGTTTCATAGTCCCTAGCGAGACTCCATCTTCGCCGGTTACACTACCTCTCAACTGGGATGCCTTGACAACAACTAGACCCCCTCCGCGGTGGCTGATCAGTTTTTTGAAGCTCTTCAGTTTGTCAAACTTCACTCTGTTAAAGTTCTGCAACCGGAGTCCGCCCGGGGAGATAGGTGAGTGGAGAGGCGATGAGACCCAGGAAGGGTTTTTTACCTGGCTGGCTGCAGAAGCCATGGTTAGCAAGATGGCACAAGCTCTAGGAAAAGAGTAATGTGAGTGGAAATTGGAAAAGATAAAGAATGAGTGGATGAGACTGACTTGCCTTGAGTCCTCAGATTATCAGCCTCTTATCCATCTGTGGAGCTCAAAAAACCATCTTAAGAGCCTGTGGCCATTTTCCTGACATGTTCATATCCAAGGAAGATGATTGAATTCCCTCCCCACAACAAAATTCATAAAGCTTGGAGCTTTACCCAACTGAAATAATGTTCTTGTGGCTGCGATTGTGAACAATGCTGAAACACACACACTCTAGCTTTGATATATTGCGTGTAACATTGATCATTTTTCAGTTTTGGTTCTTCTAAACTTGTCTTCGAATTTACAGTGACTGGGGAAAATTAATCTTTAGTACGGAATTTAACGCAGGAAAGAACACACTCTTACTTATGGTTTGGGGTTTTGGACGACCAGTTTTGTGTCACTAGAAATCTGCTACCTGCATACTGTCTCCAGGGTCATGCTTCGATGTTGATATGTGGTTTGCTGGTTGCTGAAAACGAAGATGCATACGTCAACCTTGCCTTGTGATCGGTCGAATTATCGATCATTCACCTAATTTATACTAGAATTTTGTAACACCTACCTCATCGGGAATTTGCCCTCACCATCCGTCAAACAGTCTCCGGCAGACAACTTTTCTCGAACTTTTTATTATCACTATAATTTGTTCGTCGCTAGAAACTAAATGCACGATACGGTCCGTCGCTAAAATGCTGATTATTAGAACGAAGCCTCCCAGCAAAAGGCTAGAAACCAGATGAGAAGCTGCATCGAAATACACATATTTGAACACATACACGACTTATGGTCAACGCACACATGCGGGCTGCTCCTGCATGCACGCCACGCCAGCATCACCTTTGACCTACCCACGTCATCAGTTGTAACATATGTACTCATGACGTCATGATAGAGATTATAGGAAAAGGAGAATGGCACGCACGGTTGTTGGGTTGCCATTTTTGGTCCAACTCTAAACCCTAACAACTCATTCTTCATCTTCCAACTGCTGTTTCAAAATTTACATCGCCACCATCTCCTTCTCACTGTATATATATATCGTTATATACGACGTTTAAACTCAGGACAGGATATCACACATTCATCTTCTTTGTCGACTCACTTGTCACTGCACATACGTCTCTCTCTCTCTAGCTAGCTCCTCTAAACTCTAAACTTTTCTCTCAGTAAGCAGCATGGCAAACATCAAGGAAGGAGGAGGCTTCACCATCCATGAGAGGAGGAAGGAAGTTGTGGCGGCGGCGCTCCCTATGCAGGACCGTTGGCTGCCACAATCTAACCTAGACCTAATTCTACCCCCAATAGACGTTGGAGTTTTCTTCTGCTACAAAAGGCCACAGCAGACCTTTGGCGCCATTGTTGCAACTCTCAAGAGATCACTAGCTCAAGCTCTGGTCACTTACTACCCATTTGCAGGAGAAGTCGTGCACAACTCGTGTGGGGAGCCGGAGGTTCTGTGCAACAACCGCGGCGTGGAGTTTGCGGAAGTGTACGCGGCGGTGGAGCTCTGTGAGCTGGATCTGTACAACCCGGATGAGAGCGTGGAAGGGAAGCTTGTGCCGAGGAAGAACGAAGGAATTCTCTCAGTTCAAGCGACTGAGTTGAGATGTGGAGGTGTGGTGGTTTCATGCACGTTTGATCATAGAGTGGCTGATGCATATTCCACCAACATGTTTCTGGTTTCATGGTCGGAGATTGCTAGGTCTGAGAATCTTTCAGTCCGGCCGTCTTTCAGGCGGTCGATGATAAAGCCTCGGAGGCCTGCACGGTATGATCCACAGATGGATAACTTGTATGTGAAGGTATCTTCTGTTACAGCTCCTGAGGAGGATTCTGATGAGCAGCACCAGCTGATCAGCCGTATGTATTACATCAGCGCTGATCAGCTTGCTGAGCTCCAGGAGGATGCAAGCCTGGGAGGGTCGGCAAGGCGGACCAAGCTCGAGTCGTTCAGTGCATTTCTATGGCAGCAGGTGGCTGAGAGCTCGAGCCAGGACAATGAGGTTCTGACAAAGATGGGGATTGTTGTGGATGGCCGGACAAGAATAGTGAGCGGAGATGGACCTAAGGCGGATGGGATGAGGGCTTACTTTGGGAACGTCCTTTCGATCCCATACCGGGAGGAGAGCGTGGAGGTTGTGAGTCAGAAGCCGCTGAGCTGGGTGGCCGGAAGAGTGCATGAGTGTCTCAAGGCTGGAGCCACACAGGGCCACTTCATGGACTTGATAGACTGGGTAGATACGCAGCGGCCGGAGGCCACCTTGGCCAAGATTTACTGTGCTGGAAGCAGTGATGGACCGGCCATTGTGGTGTCTTCCGGGCAGAGGTTTCCGGTGGGGAAGATGGACTTTGGATGGGGAAGACCTTGGGTTGGATCTTACCATTTTCCATGGGGCGGGGATGCTGGGTATGTGATGCCTATGCCAAATCCGGCCGGGAATGGAGACTGGATTGTTTACATGCATCTGAGGAAGAAGCAGATTGAGTTCATTGAGGCAGAGGCTGCTCATGTGTTCAAACCCTTGACTTGTGAATACCTTGACAGCAACAGCCCCCACAAACCACCAACCAGTGCTTCTAGTAACACTGCTGAGCTTTAATCGACAGGAGTTTTGTCCAAACCTCTTTCTTTCTTTCTTCACAAGATTGCTGATAGCTGTCCCAAAGGAACAATGTACTGTTTGATATAAATACAATGCAAAGATTAAAAATACAGACTTGCCGGAAAAAAGAGTATTCCGTACCTGAAGTCGTGTTTGATGATCAAATCTTACACAACAGCTCAGAACCGATAAGGGTATGCATCATGGTGACTCAGAGTGAAAACTCTGGAGCTTTTAAGTGGGATATGGGAGACTGCTAGCTTGAGTTGGCGATGCCTACCATATTAAGCATATTGCGATCCTCCTTGAACCTCTCTAAGATGGTTCCCTTGAGAGCATCAGGCTTTTCCTGTCCCGGTTCTTTGGGCAGAACTCCCCAGCATTCTATAACATCCGGGATTATGTGACTAGACTTGGAGAGGCAAGGGCTGCCGAATGTTGTGCAGCTGAAGGTGTGTCCCTGATCAAAGCTTGCCGACAAGAACAGGCCAAAATGATGGACTTTCCCTCCAAAACCAACTCCATTGGGAATGCTATCTGAGCTGAAGTTCGCAGCACACTGAAAATTTAATTTCAATGAGTTAGTACATGTCAATCGAGTAATATCTGCCTGACTGACTGCCCAATTGAGCAACGTTCCCTTTAATGAGAATATCTTTTTCTGTGAGCGGATAATTCTCCAAATTCATGTGGTCTATGTGCAAAGAGTGGCTTACCCATTGGACATTATTATTTGCTCCTGTAGGTCGAAATATAGATGCATTGGGGTGTAGCTGAAAAAGAAAGGACTTCATATCTCCATAGAAATCACCATGTCGCTCCCATGGCTGTGATGCGTAACCTCCATTTATGTAGCCTTCTTTATCCTTAATCACCAAAACAGTAGGTCCCATGTAATCTCTGCATTTCAAATTAATTTGTAATTCAATCCACCAATATACTGAGAATTACTGACTCAAAGAAAGGCACGACAATAATTAACAGTTCCCGATACCATTTTCTTTTGTTATTATGGTTTTAATTCATGCTTAATCAGGTTTCATATTATGTATCCTGTTGTTCTTCATTTGTCTAAAACTAGAAGGTTCTCGAACTTTATTTTAAAAATGTCCAAAGAAAAATTACAAACAGTCCTATTGTAAATCAGACATCTTACTGTAAGGTGAATGTGTTGCGAACTGCGTCATAGTCATTACTGTCTCACACAGCTGACTTTTAAATGTAAACAAGCAGATAATAGGGTATTATCTTCTTGTATGACAAAACAGACCGCTTAAGATCAGCGTAAGTTTCCGAAGACAAAAAGCTAAGTTGGATATACACTCACGTTGCATTGCCCAAGAATGTTGTAAAGCTCAGTCCATTGCAGGAACTATGATATAAGAGCGTCCATTCTTCCATCTCATGTTGTGGAAGGCACCCACTAATAATCCAAGCATATTCTTTGTTTAATAATACTGAATTTGAATCAATGTTTTCCATAGTGATTAGATGCGGGACTTTAGAACTTGGTCTACCTGCAATTAATGTTTTTATTCTTTTGTCAGATCAAAGAATGAGAAACAAAAAGCTAAAGCCATGGAGGTATTTTGACGAACTTTGAAGTTTTAAACACAAGTTTTTAAGAGATGAGGCTTGTGTCCGATCCATGTTAGCCTTCAAATAACTAGTCAAGGTGCTTTTATAAACGAATACCGTGCTAAAGTAGAAATTAATACGTTAAAATATACTTGTGAAAACAATCAATACAATTGAAAAAAAATTCTGATGCACGGTATGCACTTACCTGCATCAGATACAGTCAACAGACCCCCAAGGTATTTTCTAACTGATGGGAGAAAATTACACCAACTTCGAAAATCCTCATAAGACATTTGATTTTCCAGACCTCCATCTTCATGTTTAGAAAAAGTTGCAGTATTAAGAAGCATGCCAACATTGTCATGATGTGAAGCTATTGTAGGGGCAGGTGGTTTTGGAGATACTATATCATCAAGCATTGTATTTACAACATCTTCTATATCAGACCTGGCATCAGTGTAAATTCGTTCAGTTGGGCGTTCATAAGCAATGCTTTATGGTATGTAAAGTACATCAACTGAGCTATTGAGGCATGCTTCGAACTAAAAAATCCATCAAAAAGGGACATAAACTAGTGACTTAAATTTTAATTCAATTGTCATCCATCTTCCATCATTTTGATAAACATCACTGTTATTGTTCCACTAAGGTCGAGAATAACGAATTGTCTCATGAAGCTTGACTTCCAGAACGATGCAACAAGAAACAACCTATTCGATAAATGAACAACTAGACACAGGCCTATACTGAAATAACAAAGATTTGCAGCCAGTATCACTATCTGAAAAAAAGATAATATGTCACTTATGTGGACGCAGTTGCTAACATTTTGTATACAGGAATGAAGATGCAAACACGACAGCTACAAACAAATTATTTCTTGGATTTCTGATTCCGAAACTGTAAGCTTTTAACTGGTTGCATCCAAAGCTTCTAGCTTTTCACCATCACTCCCAAAATTTGCTTCAAGCATCAAGGCTCTGAAACTCCTCAAATTAAGAATAGCTAAACCTTTCCTCTCTTTACTTGCTAGAAGGAAGCACATTTACAAAGCTAGGAAACAACCTATTAGAGGCACCTTCCCAGTCAAATTTCAAAAGTCACACTCACATAAGGAAGGAAAAAACCCACAAATCCTGGGAAGCATCAACAAATATCAACTCTAATCCACCCTATCATTCAGACAATAACACTGCTAAAACGAAAAAACTTATGATGGAAACTGCATTATGTAAAAGACTAGAAACCTACCTACCCACCGCACCATCATTGTTCACATCCAATAATTCAAATATGAACTCTTCAATCTCATCTTTAGTTCCTTTCTCGTACGTCCCCTGCCACACAGAAATCAACTCAGACTCCAAGTAGACGACATCAACATATTTAATCAATCCTCACAATAACTCAAACAAAAGAAACACTTCCAACTTAACAGTCAAAAACCAATGCCTCACTTTAGCAATTACAAGATCTTCAAATGTAAGCTTTTCATCTCCGCGTTTCTGTGTCACTAAATGGAATAATCTCCCACCTAGAGGATCCCGAAGCCCGAAATAAGCCTAGGAATGTAAAAAAAAGGTTTCAAATTTCACATTCAAACAAATAACAAATATCTGAAAGAAATAAAAACTCACTCAAAATCTAACCTTGAAAACCGATGGAGTAACAAATTGGCCTTCGCTGCTGGATTGAGAAGCCAGCGACACAAATAGCGCTTTCAAATCTTCCAATTTCTTGCCAGTGAACGCTCTGCGACAAATTAGCACACAAAAGGTGAGGCTAAATTCCGAACTGCAATTATAAATTAGGGTTTCGGATCATGCAGAGGACGACAACCTCTTCGCGGCTGTGAAGCGTGGATCTGCAGCAGGCGACTGAGCGTTACCCATCAACCGATCGGATTGCGCTGATGAAAGACTCTTCTGCAAATCCGTGCAGAGCTCTCCCTGTCCAAATCCACGTTACTGGCAATACCATCTCCAACGGCCTCGTTTCAGTCGACGTAGATGTAGATGGCATAATTGAACCGAGATGTTAACCGGTTCAACGGCTCAATAAATGTCAACCCGGTCGAGTCAACTGCTGTTGGTCAACGGCGCAATCATGTTCCAAATATGAGCATGTGGGGTTGGCATGGGGGCATCCTCATTTAGAAAAACGTTTAGAACACTTTGATGGGATGTTATGAATCAATGTCATTCATAGGTTAAGGAGCAAGGCTCAAAAAGACTGACCTGACCGCTAACCGGCCCCCAGGTAGTCCGGGCAGGACCGGTCCGACCATTACACACCTTGTCTTATCGGACAACATCTCATTTGTTTCCACCATATTGAAATTGACTAAATATCCAGTTTACACCACTATATGAATTATGGTAATGTAACCCAAGATATACTAGCTGATGTCAAATAAATTCACACGTCCGTATACTCAACACAAACATCATATATATCCACTAATCCATGGTGGGATTGCAAATTTAGGGTTTGGTGCACCAAATATATTTAGGGTTTCTAGGGTATACCTTGATTGCAAGGTCAAAGGGTTTCTTGTTATTTGGTGTTACAGAAATGGAGCTCCATGGTCAGCTAGCATGTGTACCATCTTGGTATTGAAAGCTTCCTGTTTCATTGAAATTTGTTACACAGAGGGGACATTGTCTTAATCTCCCATATTCACTGCTGTCATAATTTATAAGTTGTTGTGGCTGCTTTAATTGAACACAGATGGATGGATGGAATGATATTAAGGATGTGAATTTAAAGAGTAGGGTTTAAAGAGGGGGTTTAAAGAGGGGTGGAGAAAAAGAAAAGAAGAAGAAGTTAGCTGTGAATTTATATTCGATGGAATCAAGTCAAATATATCGATATCAAAACAACATTTTATATTATAAATTCAGAATACATAATGACGGCGATAATTGATTGTATTTTGATATGAGTTTACATTCGATGCAGTCAAGTCAAATACATCAATATTAAAACTACAAGTCGTATTATAAACTCAGAATACATAATGACGTCGGTAATCGACTGTATTTTGCTATGAATCGAATCTCATTCCGTAGGATGGATGTGACTATGGGTTGGAGCTTTAAAGGCCGGATTTGAAGGGGAGAGGCTGGCATATTCTATTTTGGTAGATATGTGATTTCTGATTAACTCATTTAAGCTCCAGCACGTCTTTCATTGAAAACTACAGAAAATGAGATTTGGAACTTGGCCCTTTCAAACCCTAGCTAGCAAATAATCTCAGCAAGCAGATAAATCCATTCAAAGCCTCCACCAGTCTTTTCCTAATCACATGGTTTTATTCACACCCATCTCATCAGATCACATTCATTAGGGTGATTGATTGGTCCAACCAGGTTAAATTCGCCATTAGGAGTTAATTAGGGTTAGGGTTTAGGGTGAGAAAACTGATAGCCTTGAATATGACGACATCTACCATAGTACAGGTCGATTACCTGAGATGAATTTTTATGAGAAGGAGATTGGAAAACTTAATGTTATCACGGTTGTGTATGATCGAAGAGATTTGGACGGTGGAGATGTTTCAATCTATATGAATGCAAGGTTTAGCAGCGTCTTTAAAACCTAGTTAGAGCTGCTTCCTGTGAAAATGGCCTTTACTCCCATCAGCATCATCATCACCTGCACCTAGTAATTGCAATAGTGTGTATTTAACTAAACTGCAAATTTCATCAAGTCTCTCTCTCTCTCTCTCTCTCTCTCTCTCTCTCTCTCTCTCTCTCTCTCTCTCTCTCTCTCTCTCTCTCTCTCTCTCAATTTTTTAGTTACTTTTTATGGGATTTTTATTTTCCCAACCCAACAATAAATACACATTTTTCTGGGCTTTCATAAACACTCATCTCTTCTTTCTCTACCATTTCATCAATTCCATTCAATTCATCATTCAATTCTCAGCCTTCTCTCTCTTTCTCACTCTAAAACTCTCTCCCACCCCTCTCTCTATCTTTAATTAAATCAAGCCTTAAAGAAACACTCTCTCTCCACCAGCCTCCTTATACTTATAAATGGCCTCTCTCGCCCATATGAGCCACCACTTAGCAGCTGCTAGCCATGGCGCACTAACCTGCCTACCCAGTAGCCACCCCCGGTTCAGCCGCTGCGCACCTAGTCTTCATCCCCGCGCTGCCTGATCCCCACAGATCAGGGCCCCTGATCAGCTCCAATATCGATCCTCAGACCTCAAGGTGACAGAAATTAGTACACTGATCATACAATTTTGCTTGCTAAACTTGACTAAAACTTATTCTAGTTTTTGTAGCCAAGAGAGAGAGAGACAGGGAAGAAGAGAGAGAGAAGAAGAGAGAGAGAGAGAGAGAGAGAGATGAGCAGGGGAAACGGGAAAGCACCAAAGGTTGATTTGAAGCTGAACCTGACCAGGCCAAGGGCACCTATGACCGAAAACTCCCCAAGGAGATCAGCCACCGTGTCCCCAACCTCACCTCCCAGCTCATGCATCTCCTCCGACATGAGCCAGGATGACCTCACCCAGCTCGGCTACTACTCCAGCAGCCCCGAGGCTCAGTCCATGGTCCTCGCTGGCTGCCAACGCTGTCTCATGTACGTCATGCTGTCCGAGGATGACCCTAAATGTCCCAAGTGCCAAAACACTGTCTTGCTTGAATTCATGCAGCAAGGAAATCACTCCGGCTCCACCTCCACCACCACCAAAAAAACCAGGAAAAACCGCTGAATTTTCCGACACGCCTGTCTCATGATCATCAAATCTATTTGCAGTCAGATATGTAGACATATGTGATTGGTTAGGCGACAAAACAGCAAACCCTAGCTGCTAGCTCCTTGTTCACTGATCAGATATGTCCACATATTTGTTCTTGCTTCCTGTCCTTCAGTATCTCCAGCAATGTCTTTTACTACAGTAATGGTAACATTTTCTTACTTATCTTTGCTCAAAACTTTTTAGGGTTTAAACCCTAACTCAACTTTCTGAAACGGTAAATATATAGAGTTACAGACGCAATCAACAATATACAAAAGATATACATCAAATATACAAACTTTCTAACGGATAATAATGAGATCAGAACAATATATGTGAATATCTCTAACAGATCAGTAGGCGCTTGTAGAAATTTCACCATCAGAAAAAGAAAAGAAAACCTAACTGATTTAATCAATCATATAACTACTTTTGCATAGAATCTGTTGAATGCTGGTCTATAAATACAAGCACAACTAATCGATTGAAATGCCTTCAACTGTACGATACAGCACATCAAAGAGCATTAACTAGATTATTTAACTAGTCTCCAACCAACGTGTGTTTTACGAGATTAGTAGGGTCTGACGGACGGATTTTTATTAAGAAATAATAATATGTAATTTCTCCGGCACAGTAGATATGTACCAGTTTTTTAACTATCTCTTATTTTTAATTGTCTCATATTGAGTTATAAGAAGTAATATTAATCGTAAAAACTTAAATATGAGCACCAATTAGAGTTTAATTACACAAGTCAATGTATTAAGTAAAAAACTTGTTAGACGGTAAAATAAAATCAAACAAAATTCAGGCAGTAAAATTTAAATATTATCTTCACTAAGTTATTTATTTACTAGTCGTTTATTTATGAAAGAACTTTGATGAATACACATAAGGTAGTTTCTTAACTAATCACACTATTTTATAGACAATAAATTTAGTCATGGGGCCGAGGGACCCGCGCTTAATTTCATACGCCCATGATCGATCATATCCTACGTCAGGGCATAGTCGGATGGTAAAAATAACATATAAGAGATCACATAAGGCAAATAAATAAAAATTATTTTCTTTAAACCTGAATTAAGTTTATTTTTTTGTGTCTTTTTAAGTGATAAGTTTTCAAATATTTTTACTTTATGAAATAATTAATAGTACAAAAATTAATCTTTTTATTTATCAAAAATTCAAAAAACCCAAAGAAATTAAATAAGAGTGATTAAAAAGTTGGAAAGAAGGTTGGGGTGGTTCAGAGCATTTAAAAGAAACTTAAAAGGAGGGTCTGCCTAAGATTAAAGATCATTAAAAATAAAAATAAATGCAAATAGTAATTGAAGACAGTTGAAGAATTATTAAAGAAGGGCCAGATGATGAATATAAATTCAGATCTTGAGAGATTATTTATTCCCAACTTGACCACAAAACATTCAATCCAAATTCTGTTTTGAACCCCAAAATATTAATGTGAGTTTATCTCTACTATCCGAAAAATCAGATCTGCAAATAAAAAATTGTATAATTTTAAGATACGATACTTATTAGAATAAGGTCCAACGGATTCAGAATCGTCGACCGAATACATCAATGACAAAATGAAGTTTTAATTGAAGAGAAAATTAAAAACTATGTTGGAGTATGAACTCGTAACACAACACGATACGACATTGTATTTAACTGACTGTATTTTGTCGCGCTAAACTTGATCTCATTCGGAAACTAAATAAAATACTCCCACATTTTCTATATTTTTTCCTCTTACCCTAATTAAATATTATAGTTAAATGTTGGTGGCATGTTGTCATTTCTCAATATGATTTTGGCCAACCTCTTTATCACTGGTCTTGATCATCATCATGATCATGATCATCTATTAGATATCATGCAGCATGTTATCACATTGAATTCTTGCTTTTACTCCTTTTCCAACCTCTTCCTTAACTCTCTACCACACATGGATCTCTTAATTTCTCCTCCCATCATTTATTTTTTGTTATTGATGTTTAACAACATAAATTAACCACACATATATACATAGGTGTCGATAGCTTGAGCCCATCAGAGCGTGGTGTAGTAGCAAAAGGGAATTCAACATCTCAGCGACTAGAGTTTCATTCCTGATGGGGCCGACTAAAAAGTGTCTTTAAATTGTTTTATTAGTTTCTATAGACACTATTGAGTTTACTAATTTGGAGTATCATCCCATTTAGGTCATGCAAATATATTAAATTCAAATCCATGCATAATGTCTCCATCTCCATATAGAATAATACTAGCACATTATAAACTTACACATGTTCTTGATCCTCAAGAAAAAAATTCAGATATTTCATGATTTAAATATTTAAATAATAAAATTAATAATGATAAATGAAGCTAAATGATAGTTTCGGAATTGGAACAACCAAATTAAATTTAACAAAAAATATACGACTTAAAATTGAATTTTATTGAAAACTGCGTCGTTTTTTATTAGCTGTTGATTGTGCATCTGATTTTGATGAAAGTTAACGGTAACGGACGTTAACGTTGACGGTTTGTTGCAAAATTCGAGTCTTGACTGGTCACCGAACGGCAACCACATCTCGCGCTGTAAACCCCAAATTGGGAATCCCAGCAATTCTCCCGGCGATCGGATCATCGGATTCTTCAATCAGAAGCAGTAGCTCTACGTCTCGTCTACAGCATGTGGCGTTCTCTCTGGCGAACGATCGACCGGTTCTCTGTTTCCCACTTCAAGTAAGTGCTGCCTTCACCTCGCCTGACCCTAAATCTCGTCTCCGTTTGCTGAATTTGCTACGATTTGTTTCTTTTTTAGTTACTAAGCTTCGTTCCCTAGCATTTTTGTACTGTGTTTGGTTGAGGTGTTTCAACCTGCGTGTCTGTGTGGACAGGTATGTGATTGAAGAATTGCAGGCAGTTAAAGTCATTAACAAGCTCAATCGAGTATTTTTTTCTCTCCTCTGTTGCTTGATATTTTAATTAGTCTATATATAGCTGATTTTTAAAGTTCTTTTATTTTGATAAAAATGGTGTCTGTAATGTATTATTTTGTGGAATTGGTATTTCAGGAATCAGTCATAGATATGATGCAGTCCATTGTTGAGATAGTTACTTACGGTGATAGACATGATCCAGCAATTTTTGAGTAAGTATTTCACAAAATAATGCGTGTGTAAGCTTTTCTTATTTTAATATACTTGCGCAATAGTTCATTTCACAGGCTAATAGTTTCACCCCTTTGAAAATGCAGGTGCTTTATGGAATATCAAGTTATGTCAGAGTTCGTTCGCCTTTTGAAGGTTAGTAGGACTTCCAGAATTGAGGCACCCCTGCTTCAGTACCTGAGCATAATGATCCAAAATATGCAAAGTGAACATGCAATTTGTAAGATTCTTGATGCTTGTGAAAAAGATTTCCTTGGAAATTATTTTTGTCACTCCTATGTGTTTGCATCTGTTTCTTCTGCTATTGCATTTCAGTGGACATATTTTCATGCACATAAATTTCACTAAATTCCAATTTTATTTGATGCAGATTACTGCTTTAGCAATGATTATATCAACATCATTATAACTCATCAGTATAACTTTGACGGGGGAGATGTATTACAGTACTATATATCCTTTTTGAGGTACTAATCCTTGGTTGCTGTTAGATGGTTTATGTAGTCTTACAGTTTTTCTGACTGCTATTTTTTTCCTGGTTGTAATCAGAGCAGTGAGTTGCAAAATAAATAGAGATACACTTTGTCTCTTGGTGAAGGTGCACGAGGTAATCAAAGTTGTATAAGTTTTACTTGTCATATTCCCTTGAGATATGATGCAGAGGTACATTTTTCTGTGAATGTGGTAGGGTATCGTATCATGGGCTTAACTGGACTATTGTTAAAGTCCTATCCCATCCTTTGAGAAAGAGCTGGATGGTTGTACAATTCATTGATAAATTGACCTATATAAAGTCACCTGGTTGTTGGCAGTGGTAATTTAGGGAGTTCGTAGATTGTTCTGCATTAGCAGGAAACATCAACCAGAGTTCTGCATACAGTTGTGTGATTTGTGCTAATTTGGCTTAGCAACTATGCTTTTTTAGTTACCCTATTTAAGTTTATCTGAGTTACCACGACCAGTCTCACATAGAATATATCAAAATATCAAACCAGGAATTTGGAGATCCATTAGTTCACGAAATCATGTCATAAACTAATCCTTTAGTTATTTACAGGATGCTGTTATCTCATTCCCATTATACACCGAGGCTCTCAATTTTGCGCTTCACAGAGAAAAGATGATTCAAACAGCAGTACGTGCATTGACTCTGAATATATACAGTGGTAATATCTTGTTACATTTGCACTTCCATATTACAAAAACAGAGTATCCATGGTAATTAACCATGTGATTATCTTTAATATTTTGAAACAGTAATTTTTTTGCAGTTAGCGATGATATGGTCTATCAATATGTTACAGCCCCACCAAACTCAGAATATTTCTCAGATTTGGCTAAGAGATTAAGAAATCAATGCTTCCGTTTGGATGCCATAGTTCAGACTAAAGAGTAAGCATTCTACTTGTTATCTTCAAGTTAATGGGTGGTATTGTAATTTACTAATGTTAAATTATATTCAGGGAGAATAGGACTGAAGAAACAAGAAAAGAGCTTTTCTTTGAAGCTGATAAAATTGTGGATGATCTTTATTACCTAAATGACATACTCTCTACTGGCCCATCTCGTTTAAGTTGCATAATAAATGAGTCCCTTCTCCACTTTGTGATATTCCCGATCTTGCTCCCATCGGTGCAATCAAGCTACAATGATGTAAGACATAATCCAAAGAACTTTTCTTCATGATGTAGTGTATGTTACAGCTCTCACTGCATGCAGTCCGTAAAACAACTTAATTTCATGTAGCTACCTGAAAATATACTTTCAGAGTTCCTTGCACTGAGTTGAGGATTTGTCAATATGAAATATTTTCAAGACGTATTGTTGTTTTATTATCAACTCTTGATGGATTTCTTTATTGAGCTACAGTTTTGAAATAAGTAATTCAAATGCGCTACAGTTTTGAAATAAGTAATTCAAATACGCTACAGTCAGCAGCGGATGTTAGTTGTTGTTTTTTTAATCCTAATGTCTTAGCCAAGGAAGTCTGTTTCAAAATTCAGTCCTGCAAGCTATGTATATTATAATGGATTTTTCTCTTCAGCGTAGTTTTTCTCTCTGTCAGTCCTGTTATTGGTTATCATGTCACTCTGGGTTCCTACTTGTTTACTTATCAGATATCATCAGTGATAGTTTTCTTAAACTCTCTAATTTTCTTATCTACATGGCTATTACAGGAAAGAATCATGTCCGATATCACTTCTTTATATGTAATTTCTCGAATCCTACAAGTTCTTGATGTAAAAGACGTGATCAACTCCGTGGCCAGTGTTGTGCTATATCCATATGTGGTCACCAGCAATCAAGGTGATACTGAAGATGGAAAGGATGAAGATTGTGGCATTTTCTTATCCCAGCATTTGAATGGGAAACTACATTTAGTAGAATCAGGCTCTCAAACTAATGGTGTGAATGATGTTTCTGAGAGAGGACTCTTACGTAAATACTTACAGTTGTTTTTACCCGTTGGTCCTGTTGAAAGCTCGCTATTGGACGGTTTACAGAAAGAAAGGTTGGTATTTCATAGTTCCATAATTGGTTTTTTTATGTTTAATTTTGAAGGAAGAGTTTCATCCAACCTTGTGTACTCTATAGACTGTGCCAATAAGAGTTCTATCCCATTTACTGCTAATAATAGTTTCTACTTCAAAAACTGCCGGCCTGGATCCATCTGTTGTTTATGTGTAAAACGTTGTAACATATTGAGATTTATGCTCAGACAAACTTGTGCTTCTGTTCTACACATTATATAGTTATTCAATAATTTATTAACTTTTATATTGTTTTTTACAGGGGTGGAATGCTTTCATATATTTTTTCTGGGAATCATCGTTTGCTGTTAGCGTCTTTGTTTTTGTTGATGGTTTTAGCAGAAAGTAAAGGTAGTACATCTTTAATGGTCATTATCTTTCTTCTTTTTTGATAGAGTAATTTTTATTAATGAAATCTCTAAGATTTCAGAAAGGCAGAATTAAACACCGATTACTTCTAATTGAACACTTGACTGCCCACCTTCCTAATTAATGGTCATTATCTTACACACTGTAGCTTTACTACTCAAATCCTTTAAGTTGTTTGTGTACAGATCTTAATTCTACTCTGGCAGCTATCGTGGGGGCTTCATCTGAGGAAAAGGTGATGTAGATGAAAGTTCATGCCTTGTTAGATTCCATAATTATTTTCTCTCAGTTAATAACTGGTTTCTTATTTGGTTGGATTACTATTCAATAATAATTAAGAGGCAAACAATTACCATCTCTTTAGCATTCTATCTGGTCATGTTACTAAGAGTTTGAGTTCAAAATTTTCAGATATATATCTTAAGCTGGCAATTTTCAGCAATCATTCTTTCTAACTTGCATATACTTCATTCAGTGTGGGTCTCTCTACATAGTTTACATCACCCCTACATTTACATTTGTTTAGTGATTTTATTATTGTATGTTTTATATCTAAAATTAAACAATGTCAACATAATAGTGAATCGTTCACTTAGTTCATACTTTTTGTCTTTATCAAATCAGTTTATGCTGATCCTATATCATTTTATGTGGGCCTGGTTGCTATTAGTTGGTCGCCATTCATTTTTAAAATGATATCATCCTTTAAGCATTTCTTCTGCCTATAAGCATCAACAGAGTAGAGTTTCTTACGTCCTTTTTCATCGGGACAGTTGTAACTTGTATGTTTTATGGTAGTATGTTCGTAGTAGAGTGATGAAGTGTCTTCCAAATCAGTATCTCATTCGGATATTCCTGGATAACCAATCCGTCTTGTCATGCATGGTTTAATATAAATAGTGTTGTTTAAATCAGTGTAAAAAGGATGTCTCTTTTTTATGTATGCAAAATATCGCAGGAGCGTTTCTTTCAGTATATAATATTGTTGAGATCCTTTTGCAGATCAAAGAAGCTTCAACTTCACAATTTGTAGATCAGAGTCTACTTAAGAGTCGCATGGCTCAGGTAATGTACCCTTTATTATCGGATTTTTGTTAATAGTTTGGTACGTAGAATACTTAAGCTGTGTCATTGTATGTATTCCTGAATAGATTAGCCTGAAGCTGCATGATTTAGCTCTTGTAATGCTTATAGTTAGTGGAGTTCAATGTTTTCCCTTGATAGACAGCTGACAGCATTTCTTACTTTTATTACCGACATTAACTGTCTTGTTCTGTGTTACAGATTGTAAATGCCTTATTGAACATTTTGGCAAGTCAACCACCTTTCCCAGTTACAGTATTATGGCATACCGGATGGTTACTGCGAAAGTTATTGAAATTTCAAGAAAACAAACTCAATGATATAAATTTTCACCTTCTAAGTGTAAGTATACAGTTTAGTTGATTGTAATTTCTGGAAGAAGCCTACACACAAATTGTTTAATATATTCAGCATTGGAATTGTTTATCTGTAATGGTGTTCATAACTGGGATTCTGTCAGCCAGGGAAGATTTAATTCTGTGGCAGCTAAAAGTGGTATTTCTGTGGAATATGAAATTTCCCTCTTGGCAATTTTTATGCCTATCATATGACTAGCCCCTTTGTTCATGGATTGATCTTTATTGCATCTTATTTACAGACTTCATATAGGCAGTCATGTGAGCTTTTAAGGAAAGAACTCCAGGGATGCTGGCTTGATTACATACCTGAGGTTTTCGAAAATGAATGGTCCAGGTGTGCATCAGGTATGTTCTGAGTTTAACAGGATAGTGAATTAGAAGTGGTATGAAACTTAAAAGCACTGATTTTTCACTGCAGCCCTTGAGGTATCATCACAAAATAAGGATGCAATCTTCACATTAGAGCTTGATCTTGGCCAAGTACTCCCCGACGGTGATTGGTTTTCTAAAAATTTCATTACCTATTCAGTCATATGTTGTGTCTCCACTGTCCATAATATGTAGTAACTGATACATGTGCACTGCACTTGCAGGTGCCGAAGCTTCATTTCTTGCATGGCGAAGTATGGTCGATGCAGTCAAGAATTTTGTTTTACATGTTCAACTGAAGGAAATCATGTGCACAAGACATCTAGTGGAACATCCATTGGCTAGTTTAAGAAGCCGCATAATGACTATATCTGGAAAATCTCATGCTTCAGATTTTACAACTGCAAGTTTTGGTTCAGAATTGGCTCTAGGTAGGACATTGGTTGAAAGTGCATCTTGGGCCTTATTTGTAATTTTCTTAAAGCATTTTAAAGCATCTTATTCGTAATTCCTCTACCCTAACTCCTGCTAATGTTGCAGGCTCTGCAATGGCTTGCAAAATTGCCTTCTCAAAAGTTGGACTTAAGGATATATATTTGATAGCAGCGGCAAGTGGAATATCTGGGAAGTTATTTCTCTTGGACAGACATCCTGTGCGCAGTCATCGAGGAGTTGCATTTGCTACTGCTCCGTTGGCTGGGTCCAGTGTAAGTGCCAAACTTGAAGAAAATACTTTATTTAGTTCTGACTTTAAGCATATAGCAATTCATATGGTTATCATATGTCAAATTTAACATCACAATGGGATCGAGTACTGTACATTTGAGTAATCATTCTCTGATAATCTGTTTTCATTTTGCTGCAAAACAGCCAAAGGTAGATCCAAGCCATCCTACATGGTTACATATCCGGATAAGGGAGTTTGAACCCAAGTTTGATACCAAACGACATCAAAGGAGTCAGCCAAATAACATATCAGATGGTAGATGGACTCTTGGATTTACTACTGCAGAGGCATGCGAATTTGCACGCCTATACTTACTTGATGAGATCAGAAAACAGAGATCAGCAGTGGAGAACTTACTTGCTCCACTACTACAAGATTATTTTCTTGCAGAAGACATGAGACCAGATAGCAATTAGGGATTAGGGAACTCAGTCAAAGACAGAAGGTATGTATTTAGATTGTACCGACTAATACTGACCTGACTCACATGGCTGATCAGTGATCACATAGGTACTTTACAACATACTGTACCAGTACAAGAGATACGAAGTATTTATAACAAAAGGTTCTCAGAAATTCCCAACTACCTTAAATGTATGCCTCCCATACAGCTGATTCAGCTTCACTGCATCTCGCATGAACCTCGCAACTACCTTAACTCGCAGTCTGTGCCATACAACTAACTGATATCAAAAGTATGTACAGGGGGAGTGTCAGTGACAAAATACACTGTATATGTGCACCTGGGTGAGTAGAGCCGCACAAACCTCCAGACCTATAAACCACGCACCCAAGGACGCATCCTCATTGGCATACTTATGCAGAATATGTCTGTTAAAAGAAACTTCTGAAATCAGTCTTATAAATTAGAAGCTCTGTAGCACTTCTTGAAGGTAACTTTATAATTCTGACATATTCTGAGCAACGTATGTAGCCAGGTTCCTTGAGATGGCATAAATCTGCCCCGTTGCGTGGCAGAAGTATTTATTCCCCAGCTCCACCGAATTTCCAGTACTCATGCTCATAGTACTTTACATTCCTGCTCAAGGTAATAAATCAGAAATTTTCTTTCAGCGTGTTAAAGCAGCTTTACACTGTATGCAAGTTCTTATGTGCTGTAAATGAAAAGTTTGGTGTTTACTTCTGAGACAGAACTGGTCCAGATTTCATACATCCCATGTATACCCTGCGCTTTGAGCGGTGTCGAGCTAGAGCTTCAGCCATTATGGCTGCATTCCCAGGACAAATGTGACATGCAGATGCAAGCAGACAATAACTGGACTATGAGTACTGAGAAGCAGGAAAGGTATCAGACCCAGGTTTACATGGATATCATCGTCCACTTTGATGTAGAACTCAGCATCCCATATGGATACTGCTGTCAAGAAGAAAATCTTCGTCTTTGCTGATAGTTTGTGGTATCCTTCAACATGATCCTGCGACAAAAGTACCCCCTTTTGTTCAGACAGTTGTTCAGACAGAAACTAAGGAGCTAGCAGGAATATCTAGTGCCAGTGCAAAGAATAAGGTGGAGCTCTCACAAGCCTGAGGAAATCTTTATGTTGGGCATCTTCAGAGTCGATGGCTCGGTCTAATATGCTGTTTGGAGTCACTGTTCCATTTATGCAAGGTGAAGTGCATAAACATATATGCAGTATAAGGCTTCATACATGGACAGTCCTTTCAGAAATAATGGTGAATATTTCAGACTGGGGTTTGTTGGAAAACAACAGTATCCGCAGGTAAAATGCATTACCTGCGTCCAATCATAAAGCGTATAACGATGCTTTTCCGTTCCTCCAGTTGAGCCAGTCTTTCCCAGTATTAATGGCATTGATCAATTTGAATCAGGCACATATGCAGATAAAGCAAGAAGTGTAGCTTGCTTCCCCAGATACAGTTGGTAAAAAGGTCATTTGTTAAAGTTTTCAGCTCAGTTGGAAATTCAAGTACCTCGAGGCTTCCAAGTCTGTCTAATGGAATCACGCCTTCTCCTGCTGCTAAATGCTGTGTTATTCCCAATGACCATAAACACCTTCCTCTTCAGCAAACCATTGTCAGTGGAAGTGTCACCTGAGGCTGTCAAACTGTTGACACCCTCAAAGTGGTTATAGGAGTCTCTGGAGATAGCCAACTCTTGCTGAAGAGTATGCATCGACTTGTCCAAGGATCTGTAAGGCCTCCAGGTAACATTAACTGTGGTCTGCAAACAGAAAAAGAAAATATGCAAAAATAATGGAAGAAATATATCGGCACAATTTCAGGAGCTGTTAGGGACTCACCGAATCACCTCATGAGTTCTATGACCTCTCTCATTATGGCAGTATTCTTCCCAAGGTTCTGCAACGTAAAAATGACTTCAGATGATTGGCAAGTAAAATTCAGAAACCCCAGATCAAGGTTTATTTAAATTTACAGCGTTGGTTAAGATCAAAAGAGAAGAGAGACCCTGTTGGTTGTGCTATCATTTAGTGCAGCTTTTCTTCTCGTCTTCCTCGATTATAGAATTTGAAGGACTGGATATTTATCCCCTACAGCATCAAAATCTGAATTAAAATTTCTCCAGGCAGAAATCGAGCAAAAGAGAGGACAAGCAAAGGGGAGGTAGAATGTATACTGGTTAGGGAAGAGGGTGCCAAGAAAGAAACTGGAAATGCAGAGAAGAAAATTCCAGTTGATGGATAAATCCAGCAACCCATCTTTTCTGATCCTCAGCTTCATGCTTCTTCCTCTTGATTAGAACAAGCTGGAATTTTGTTCTTCAAGCTTTCAATATCTCAGAACCTGCTGTTCATCAAAAGCCAACAGGAATGCTATTCTCAGGAAATGTATGCACAGAAAGGCTGTTTATAGTTTCAAGATCCTCAAGTCTTTCCGGTTGATTCTGAGAAATTGAAGTACACATTGGAGCCAAAATGTGTACAGCTTCCTTTATAGCTGAAGTAGTGTGATCTTAGTAGAGCACTGCAGTGCTGGCTACCTGAGTGAGAGTCAAATATGCTCTCCACATAAAAATCAAGATGGCCATCTATGCTGCTGCAAATATGTCTTCACAAAGTCTACCATTTTCCTCATGTCCTGTGTGACTCCAACTCTTGTTTTCACCCTGGAAAGTGAGTGATCATAGAACCATCTGAACTTGGATTCTTGCCTCATTGTGACCTTCCTATCTGGGAATCAATGCCGAAAATAAGCTGTTCTATTTTACAACACCAGGATTCCGAGGCTAACGTCTGTTGTTGCCTAAATTACATCAACACTGTTATAAATGCCATAGATGCAACAGAGTCTGGCTTAATTAAACAAAAGTATTCCATTGAAGAGATGGCAACAAAAGGGCTGCATTGCAAGGGTGAATCATGTTGTCAGGGTAATAACTCAACCATGACTAGAAAGGATGACCAAAATGGTGATATAATTTCTTTTTGTGAACTTCTCAAGAAAACTTATCAAATGGCGGCAAAGTAATCCTTGCTGAGCTTGGGGTCTGGCTTCATGGACTTCTCGCCTGGTTTCCATCCTGCGGGGCAAACCTCGTCTGGGTTCTCTTGGACGTATTGCAGTGCCTGCAAGACCATGAGATCAAGAAAACCAAATGACCATGTACTCTATGTTTTAATCAATACAATCCTCTTTGTCCAGACCATATCATGATACCTGGAGTGTTCTAAGAGTCTCGTCGACACTGCGCCCTATGGCAAGGTTGTTAATAGTAGAGTGCTGGATGACTCCTTCCTTGTCAATTATGAAAAGGCCCCGAAGAGCGATACCCTGCAACAAGACGCTAATAATATTAGGCTTGGTACTGTTCATGGATATCCAGATTTCATGTGCGGATGCAACTGAAGTCCAGAAGTCAGTAATCCGATACATGCCAAATGTAATTCAGCATACCTGATCGGGAATGAGCACATTATATGCTTTTGAAATGGATTTTGTGACATCAGAAACCAGTGGGTAGTTCAAGTCGCCTAGACCTCCAGACTTTCTATCTGTTTGAACCCAAGCCAGATGCGAGAACTGCATATAAAATCTAACAATAAGCTTTCTAAAAACTTAAAAATAATACATTACTATTTAACTGACTACAAACACATAAAGCATAGTCCTAAGAACCACAAAATTGAGCTCTGACGAAACAGATCGTTAAACAAATAGATTGACTTATTTAGTCATTAATAAAGAAACAAACTACATGGCAAAAAACTTAAAGTGAAAGGAAGAAAGTTTTACTAACCACGCTGTCAACAGAGACGCCCAAAATCTCTGTGTTTATTTTCTCAAATTCTGCATGGCGGTCGCTGAATGCAGTGATCTCTGCACACGGTAGCATAATATCAACATCTGAGATTTTAGTTCCATTTCTTTCCGAGTATAAAGTTTCGACATGGCATGGAAAACTAACCTGTGGGGCAGACAAAGGTGAAATCTAACGGGTAGAAGAAAAGTATAACATACTTCTTCCCGATATAATCCGAGAGTTTAACCTACAAGTACAATTAGACGTTAAAGTCCCATTTCACATCATAACAAAGAATACAACCAAAATATACTAAACAAGTTTCAGTTTATGAACTCCGGTACTTCTGAACCATAAGTTCAGTAGTACTCTGCAATGTATGATTGTTTAACTGAAACTTTGGTAAGAGAAATGACACATAAAGGGGCAAGGAAGCACACGTGCATACAAAGTGGCGTGATGTTTAATGCTATATTTTTTAGCATGTAAGAATAGCTGCAACTAGTTAATCACTCGGAGACTCTTCAGGTCAATTTCACACTAATCTTTCCTATATTATAAGGTATATGCTTGGTCATTCCAGTTTAGCAACCATAACTTAGAGAAAAAATTTGCGCTTTTTCTGAGATTTTAAAAACTTCCACACCCCCTGCTCCCTTTGTAGCATACTCAATGCAGCAGTCTTTCTAGTTTAAACTTTTACTATCCTCATCGGGCATTCAAAGTTCAAACATCACATTAGTCTATGTTTACTCGTGCTGACGACAATGGTATCAGATTTTGTTATTCTCCAAGCTAAGTACCTTGATGAACTCCTGATCGAACACAGCCTCTGCCTCAAAGTCCGGAGCCACATTTCCTACCAATGGTAGTTCACTCTGCGCACACAACAAAATACATGATAAGAAAACTAACATCCAATTTTCAGTAAAATATACACCGTTAAACAAGGCCTGGTTTCCGCATATAACAATAAAGCATTGCTCAGATAAACCCCAATTAAGATTCAGAACACAATTACAGAAAACCTTAAATTCAAGTTCAACAATGCAATCTATTAATCGCACAACACACTCATTGTCAAAGAAAGGACACATCTTTCAAACCCTAATAAAGCAATTAAATCAATACACACAAATTCACAAAGCCCAGCGCATTTTCAACCCTAAATCCACACCAAAAACCCTCAACAACATCCAATCCAATCACACACTTACAGCCCTAACGACAAGACTCCGCCTTCTCTGCGACGAAACGCTGCGGGACGCCGAGCGCGCAGCTCTGGAGGCGGGGCAGCTTCGGAGGCCGACAAAGGATTTCGGGAAGGATAGGGTTTGGGACAGGGACAGTGAAACTACTGGCGCTGACTGTTTGTGTGACAGAGGTGTAGGGTTTGAAGACACGAGAGTCGAAGCCCCTACGCACGCCATTGTCGCCGTCGCAATCGTCGGCTGTCGATCCTCCTCCGCGCGTCGCTGATAGAGAGAGAGTGTGTAAGGTGGAGAAAATGTGGCAGGGGAGATAAAGCAGGAGATAGCGTTGTGGTAGGTAGAGATGGCTTCTACCGAACGATGTATGATTTGGTTCGGTTCGGTTCAATTCGGCTCGGTTCAATATTTCTAAGATTCTCACCCGTAGTTTGACTTTTTCTAGAAAGTCAACTGTCAACGGTCAACAACCGCCATGCGCGATCTTCTTCATCTACCCACCAACAGCTCAGCTGCTTCCTTATCGATCTGCTCCACGTCTCCATCGCCACTCTCCTACACGTATCTCTCAGAAAACCCTCTTCTCCGAAATCCGATTCCAGTCGTCGTCATCAAACCTCATAATCGTCGTCGTCGAGCAGAGTTTCACTTCGCAGGATTCTTGAAGACAGCCAGGAGTTCAGAAATCAATGGCGGATTCGTCTGAAAAACGCGAGCCGACAAGAAGCTTGAGCCGATCCTTGACCATGCGAGCCTCAACAAAGCGAGACTCGGTGCAGAAACCCTACCTCTACCAGCCGATCGACCGATCCAATTCGGTCAAGAAATTCTACCATCCGGTCGAGAAATCGACCACGCCGAACCATTCAATCACCTCCAAGGTCAGGGAGATCTGCAGGCTGTTCGAATCGCAGAGAATCTCGTCAAGGTCCAAACTCTCAGATTCCGCTAGGGTTTCGATTTCGGGCGGGGACGGCAAGGTCGTGGTGTACTTCACCAGCTTGAGAGGCGTGAGGCGCACGTACGAGGATTGCTATGCGGTGCGGATGATATTCAGAGGGCTTAGGGTTTATGTGGACGAAAGAGACGTGTCGATGGACTCAGGTTTCAGGAGGGAGTTGCAGAGAGTGATGAAGGAGAAGACTGTCAGCTTGCCGCAGGTTTTTGTGAATGGAAAGTATGTGGGCGGTGCTGAGGTGATCAGGCAGCTTTTCGAGACTGGCGAATTGGCGAAAATGGTTGAAGGAATGCCTGTTAAGGTTGCTGGGTATGTTTGTCAGGGTTGCGGGGATGTGAGGTTTGTGCCGTGTTCCAATTGTGATGGGAGTAAGAAGGTGTTTGATGAGGATGAGGAGCTTGTCAAGAGGTGTCGGATTTGTAATGAGAATGGTTTGATTCGCTGCTCGATTTGCTCTTCTTGACTGTGGATTCGGGCGTAGAAGAGTTCAGCTTCAGCCCCTGGTTTGTGGCGTGGCTTTAGGTATTTGCAGATAGTTTCCATGGTTTGTGGTTTGGGGCGTGGCTTTAGGTATTTGCCAATAGTTTCCATGGTTTGTGGTTTGGGGCGTGGCTCTAGGTACCATGGTTTGCTAGTGATATGCATTGATAAGGGGTTGCTGCGAGCTGGAACTCGGTATAATGTGGTTTTCGTATTGGGATTATGCAATAAGTGGAACACGAGCCTGTTCTTATGATCGAATACAATGTGTTAATCGTGGCGTGGGAGGCATTTTTTCCCATCATTGTGCGGTTCTATCTGTGTTTTCCATGCTTGCATTCACTTGCTGAAAAATTGGCAAAGCTAGGGCCAATTTTTCTTCATCTGAGATTTTTGTAGGTTGCTTTCCGGTTGTGCTTCTTATGAAGATATTTTCATGAAGACAAAAAAAAAAAACTTCATGGGAATAAAAAGGAAGAATTCACAATAGGACAACAAGTGAGTGAATTTGATATTTCAAAGTTTCTAACATGTGGCAGTTTCGATATTGGGTAAGGGGAGGGGAACGCACTCGAGCTCAAGCTCCAACACCCGCCTCTCGACGCTCTGCGCTGCAGAGAGATCTCCTGTTTGACCTTACCCTCATTAAGAGTTATGATGCTGTCCTTGGCCAGTGCATTGTCTTTGCTTGCTTTCCACTTTCCCAACTGCACTGCCTCGTCGTCTACTGTGGGGTTTTTCTCATTTTCTCTCGCAGCCGTCAGCAAAGGCTGGATATTTATTTCGGCCTCCGTCATGAAATCGTTTGTTGTGAATTTATCCTTGTCATACACAAGCTACACAAAAGAAGAAACTTGCCTGTCAGACACGAGCCAAAAAAAGGAATAGAATCGGAAAACGGGAAACTGGAAAAAAACACAGCTCAGGAAGATTCAATCTATTTTATGTACCTGGTCACACTGGATAAGCTCAGCGAGGGCCTCGTTGAAGGATCGGTCCTATCAGGGACCATGGGCGCTATAAAGGAATCATGAATCATTCCTATTTGAGGGTGACGGTGCTGGTTGGCTTGTTACAGAGAACAATTCAGTCCTGTTTGAGGAAGGCGTAGCATAGCATGAGTCTTTCATATATGAGGGAGCGGGAGTAAACGGGCATGCTTGAGAGGATGATAAATGAGGGGGCGACCGATGAGTCTCACCAGATCCTGTCATTTGACAATTATCAGATACTGGGAGGAGTGAATATATGGTACAGTAACAACGCAAATGGGAGTTCACCACAGAAAATCAGACTAATGGCCATGGACACTTTCTTAAGCTACTTTCTGATTGTAACACAACTGTGACTTCCATTCTACTTCAACATAACCGCTGCAGAGAGAATCCGGCTTTTGTTCTGGTAAATGGTTGAACCAACTCCAGATTCCGGAAGTATTCATCGATCCTGACCTCAGGGACAGCTTCCTAATCCTCAGACATTTAATGACCCAACAAAACAGGATTCCAAGATTTGCAAACTTCAATAAAGCTACTGATAAATCCCACCCAGTTACTCGCATTACCAAAATTTTGAGAAACAGAACACCAGAACCAGGATGGATTATTTTTGAAGTCCAAATTGCAAATGGGTGGTATGAAGATATGGACTTTTTACCAGGAGAGACCCAAGGGTCTGAATTATCTTGCAGGGCCGACATCTTGTGCGAATACAAAAAGATTATTCAGCTAACATTTCTTCAAGAACGCAGCTGCCATAGTGTCCTCTAGGGCTCCTCAGCTGCATGAAAATTCAGAAGAAAAAAATTCCCAAAATGATCAGACCCATTGGAGTTAACCCCGGTCAAATTGCGCAACAAAATCAAAAACCCTGAAAGGTAAGCTTACAATGCCAAATGATGAGGCTTGTAGCAGATTGTAACGACGACATGAACAAAATGCTGTTTAAATTCATGGAAATTGAGGGCTTGCAGAAACCAGATATTGCAGGGTATGATTTCAGATAGTGTATGCAACATATGAATGTCAACCCAGGAGATGAGACAGAGACAGGCCATAACTGACGCAGGAAGAGAATGCTTTGGTTTCTGAAAGTTGCAAGTTTATTGTTAGCATGTCCTTTCATGTTTTCTCTCTTTTTCCTAAATAAAAAATAAAAAATCAATTTTAAAAAAGAAAAATACATTGTGACTGATTTAAGATATTTGGGATATTTACCTTTTGTGTTGCACATCTGTGAAAATATACTTCATACAAAGCTAATAACCATTTATTAACTATTTTTTCAGCCATTACAACATTGAATGATAATAATAAATAACTATTTTATTGAACATAAACATTGTGTTGGAAAAACTAGCACATGTGAGCTTATCTCAGATATGAGCCGCGCATTGGACTTGTAGTTTTTCCTTGTAGGTGAAATTTGTTCAGCTCCAGTCATATTCCAGCAAGTTAGGGAATTCTGTCCTGAAAATAAGCTGCTTGGTAATCCATGGCAGCCGGGTTGCCATCTAGAATCCAGAAAACACATTAATAGAAGTTCAGTAACGAAACATGAAGAAACGCGCATGTAAAATGATACTTGAAAATAAAGTGCAAGTTTTGGTGTTGTAGAAAACTCAATGATGTAGGTGCAGTGAAACATACTAGACGAATCAAGCCAGATGCCTAAGAATTTAATTGAAGAGTTAGAACGGCAAAGAAAAATTCACCAATTGATTTCCCCACATATCATTTAACTTCAGAAACCAATAGAGTTAGGGAAAGAAATACCAGTTCGTTAGGATGATGAACGGTATATTGCTTGTGGTTTCATCAGATAGGATGGAGGATTTCAAACTGTCTCATCTTCACTGTACTGGCTGAATACATCCTCAACCGACATCTCTTCAGCTCCGCCTCGTGAAGCGTCATCAAAGCCATCCACAACCAGTTCTTCAAGTTCCATAATGTGTTCATCGCCAGAGTCACTTTGGAACAGATCTCTATCCTCAGGGTCTGATAAATCTTCAAATGTTTCGATTTTCTTCTTCTTTCCTCTATAACCAACGTGACTAAGGACATTTTCCTTCCACAGAACCAGAGGGTGTTTTTCTATCAACTCGCATCCTTCATAAGCTTCGTTAAGGAAAACACAAAATCTCTTCCCCCTTTCAGACACATAAAATATGCCAAAATGTTTTAAGAAAAATCTCATCAGTTTTTGTGGCATTACGAATTCATGTCTGAAGTGCGTCAGGTGGTCAGTGACAATCCTTTTCTCAAGGGTAAAGCTTAGAAGTTCATGCATAATGACAATAGCCCGCTTATCGAACTCCAAAGATCCAGCTTTTAATTCTCGGCCATCTGCATATGGAGACAAACATGACCTATTTTGAAAATGTTCAATTTGTCCACTGTATCGATATACCTTTTTGTATTCAGGAGGGAACTTCAATGGGAATGGAAGTGAAAGCATCCCTGGTATATGCAAACTAGAGTCCACTTCTCCACGCGCTTTCTTTTCTAACTCTGTAATAGCCCAATCAGGATTCCAAGCAACAAGTTCCAAAAACTCGGTACCATTTTCATCTTTTACGACCTTAAAGAGTTCAGGGTATTTATGCACCCAATTAATCCTGAAATCATGAGGTAGACCTAAGTCCCTTCTAAAATGGACAATCTTGTCTAATGCAAGTCGCTTATCAATGGACATCATTAAAAATCTAGAAACATACTCTGCAGCTTTGTCTGCATTCCCTTCAAGTAATTTTTCCTCCTCCTTCACCAAATTTTCGGCTAATTCTGTAAACCCACACCACAAAGCCCCTCTCCGATCCTTGTATAATTCAAACAACTTTGGTGACTTTCTGAGAAAATCCGATATCTTATGAGGTCTTGGAAGACTGATTTGTCGTCTATGATGATCCAACGACCTAACTTGGATTACTTGTTCAGGTTCGTTCTTAATTAATTCCATGAGGAATAAAATTTTGTAGCTTATCTTCCATTTCTCAGTTGCAATTTCAAGTTGGTGGACTCTCTTCAGCCTACTCCTGTCTTGAACCCGCCTGCTAGTTGCCATCGATCTACTCTGCTGGAACCAACTCAACATCATTCCTCTTTCCATCTGTCCCCAAGTTGAAGTATCCTTTTTACACAATTCTCGAACAAGCTTTAACTGATCCTTAAAGAGTGGCATTTTACTGACCTGTTTATCCCTCAACAGAAACTTCTGTCGATCTGCCATAAAAAATAGCTAACAAGTTACACATACAGTAATGGTTGTAAATGATGACAATGCTCAAGGCAGTCTCTAAATCCCACTCGTATTATAACTGAATTCAACATGATGATAGAATGGAATGAAATACCCTAAAATTGCTTGTTCACTAAAATACGCAACTACGAGCTATACAACAAAAACAAGATACTTGAAAAATTAACAATGACGAACTCCACAAACATGATTTTCCTTAACTTGAGAAAACACAACTATTGCTCATGACTTTCTGCTACTAAAACTACCCAACTTTCAAATTTTATACTCCAAAATTTGTATGAAAAAAGAAGTTCATGTGCAGTTTTCAACCCAGGATACGCATTCAAACTAACCCAGCACAACACAAATCCACAAATCAAACTCCATATGTTGATTTTAAGCAAAAAAATAAGTACCTGCATACAGTTCGCTATGACAACTCACTGCCGACCAATCATCGATTGCGTTTCTTCAGCTTAGTACAGTCTCAGATCACCACTTAAAGCATTTCAATAACACAATTTGAGTGATTGTATAATAATTGAAATTTGAAGTTGTAGATTTGCGTCGCAGGTTTCACCCAGTGAAACCGGCACCTGATGAATGTTCAATTAGTTCAGGAAACAATTAGGGTTTGATAAGATGCACATCAACACGGTGACGACTCACGAGTATGATTTTTAGCGACCACATGTTGGTTGCTAAAAGTATAATTTGAAAAATGAATTTTCCCTCATATAATATATAGACGGATTAGCTTGAACAACAGCAAAGGGACAGTCGTGTTAACGTCTTTAGCAACCACAAAGTCGTCGCTAAAAGAGTAATCATTTGGGAGAACTTAACTGGGAAAATCCTTCCTATATAAATTTCATACAATTTCCTTGTGTATGATTACTGCTAGAAAACTTTGCAGGTGACACTTCAAAAAAATAAAAGGATCCGCAAAAATTGGGACCAAAACTGTACAGAGTACAACAATAACACAAGGTTTTTTTACGAAGTTTGGACACCAAAAACTAAATGGCTCAGCACATCCCGTCGTATGTACATTGACCACCGTAATAGAGTCTTGATAACGAAACAATGCGGCAAATCCCATTGCCTTGAGTTGCAATGCTTTGCTAAAGATGCCCCAATCTCTCCTGAAAACAGAAAAACCGGATGAAAATAAGGCAGTTCAGTATAGAGCTGTAATAAACATACACTATTACCCTGACTGCAAAGAGAATTAATTTTATGATGCTTCGCAATCAGCATATACTATTTATTAGCTGTATAACTATGAAGCGTATGACCAATGTTAGTACATTTGATTGCATCTTCTTCTTGGGGCCTCTTTACTTATTTTACAATTACCTGCAGCTGCCCAGCTAAAAACCGTGTAATACAGGATTTTTCTAAAACAGCAAACATACCAAATCCCAAAAATTAGAGTTTTAGAAGTTACGGCATTGACTATAAGCAAACAAATGAACCTTGCATGCTAAATCACACGCATGTGGATGTTCTACACGATTAAATAGCAGTACAAAGATCTCAAAATAGTTATCAACCTGCAGCATCTGCATTAATTTTGGATGTTGTTCCAAAAGCTGACATAACTTGTCCCGGTCACTAAGCAATGACTGCATAACGAAGAGATGAAGAATTAGAAAGATTAAACGGAATGTCAAGGAGTCATAATGGTCAAAAAAGAAGCAAAAATCACTGAAAAAATGATATAACCTGGATAGCTTCAGGGGAACTGAAAAACTGCTGTAGTGAGAGCCCAGGATCTTGCTGTTGGGACGAACTTTCGTCCGGCTGATGATTTGGCAACTGAGCTTGCTCAAGATGCTGTTGAGAATTGTAGTATATGTTGACAGAGGAAGCTTGTGGCTGTTGTAACATTTGCATTGATTGCATATGTAGAGGGCTTTGGTGCAGAGACCCTCCGGCATCAGATTGTTGAATAGAAGGTCTAATGTGCTGTGGTGGATGTGGAGGACGAGTCAGCTGTGGTGGTTGAAGTGGCTGCAACTGAATGAGGGATTGTCCAGAATGAAGGGTAGCTTGAGCAAAGGTTTGATTTGATACATTTGTAGTCTCGCCCAATTTCTGATTAGGTGGACTACCAAACATGGAAATGGGGGCTGACATGGGCCTACTATACACTGAGGGTTGCATTAATTGAGGTGAATAAGATGGCATTCTAGACCCAGGTACCAAAAGGTTGCTTATTCTGGCATCAGTTGGAGCCCCAGTGCTCGGAGAGGGTGATTGTTTTTGCAATGGCATACTGAATGAACTCGTGGATATGTAAGGAGGGGGAGTATGAGGTAGCGGAGGACGAGTAGAGCCACTGGAAGATGGCAGGGGCCTCAGATAACTAGGATCCGACTGTACCTACAGTAAATTGAATAAATGCAGGGAATGCAACTAATAATAGTGATATTAGATTATGAGCCCTGAACTTACATGGAATGCTGATAGCTGTGCCTCTGTGTTGGAGTTAGCAAATGAAGAAGATCGGATAGGGGTGACTGTTGGTGGCGGCGGCATAGGAGGTAACGGTGGTTGGCCAAACATATACCTTTGATCATGAAGTCCTTGTGATCCTGTAAAGAAGTGATACATTAGCACCCACCTTGACTGTGATATTTTCCATAAGAAAAACTAACAGTGATTCTATTCACTAATTTACAACCAACTGCACTCAACTAACAGTAACAAAAAAACAACAAAAACCATATGACTACCTGTTGCAGCTACAGAATCAAATCGGCCAGATGCCTTGACGTTAATGACATTCTTTGAATTGCCGAATTGATCAATATACTTTCTGTCTGAAGTTACACTAGATTGTCGAGTCAAAGATATATCTGGTCTTGATGCTGACATTCTTGTAGAAAACTCACTTTGTGCATTTTCATCCATGTTCGGTGTAGCCAAATGAGATGCCAGGTTATTCTCATTTGCTTCACCCTTGGTCTCTTCAACAACTGAATGTGGAGAATTTTGCTCAACCGCAGCAAGCCCAGTCTGCTGCAAATTATCAACCAGTTGAGGGAAGGGAAGCTTATCATCTGCTTCAGATTCCTCACCATCAAAGACAATATTAATACCCTGGAGGTCATCATCCGGATCTGCTTTTAACAGCTGGGATTTGTTAGACTTCTCTTCTCCTGATTTACTCACAGATGCTACAGCCTTAGATCGCACTATGGACTCCCCAGCAGCACCAACAACTGGATTGTGCCGCTCCCTTTGCCGAGCCATGAACTCGTCTACATGGATTGATGGAGGTCTTCCACTCGAACCTATACGCTGAACAGCAATTGCATTGGAACCAGAGTTGATATCAACATTTCTCTCTCTGGCAACGTAGTCATCTACGTGCATCGATGGAGGCCTGCTAGTATTTGGCTTGCGTTGACGGAAATTATCCCTACGAGAGGGACCAGAAGGAACTGGAAGGGGTCCACCTCGTGAAAATGAATTTGAGGCCAGATTGTCAGATGGTGAGTTGTCCAATCTGGAACGCCTGTTGGGGCCCTCTGGGGATGCCATCTTTCTTTTTAGAGAAAGAGAAGCTTGGGATAATCTGTCAGGTAGAGTTTCAGGACACTCCCACAAAAAATTGTCTGCAAGTTCTCCCACAGATGGCAGACAACCAATCCTCTCAGAGTTAGCATCTGCCATTTGAAGTACTTTTAACGTAGCATGAAGGTCATTCGCAGGTAACAAAACAGGAGAAAGGATTCCGTCCATGTTCACTGAAGCTGCATGGTCTTCCACCAATAAAAGCGAGATCAAACGTTCCACCACCTGGAATAGAAGCTGGTGAAGGAAAAAAAAACTCAAAATTGATTAATGCCAAAAAATGAATTGATATCTTACCATCAAACATGACGTAGTTGATGCACTGGGATTAGTCGTCGAACTCAAGGATACTCCCATCTGCTCAATGTTTTTCGTGTTGTCTTCATTAAAACTGTTCTCACCTCCATCTTTAAACATCCCGAAGAGCCATCTCAATGCCGCAGTTCTATCCACGTTCAGACTGATAAACAAGTAATGAGTGAGTCAGACAATCGCAAGACCCCATGAGGAAGAGTTTTATAACAAAATGTGGAGCAATTGAAGGTGGCTTGCAATAAATCATACGAGCTATTAATAAAAAATATATATATAACAAACCGCATACCTTTTCCCATCAAAGGCGAATTTCAAAGCACCCACACAAAGCAAAAGGACAGCATCAGTAGCACCACTTAGAGTACTATCCTTTGATTCAACTGCTGCTACTAACTTCTTCCAGCAACTAAGCAGTGGAGGATTCCTTGTCCACTGAGCCTTTTCAAAAAGATTCAAACGTCCTTCAAATATGTTCTCGTTTTCATAATCATAATCCTCTTCAGCAGAAAAAATACGTGAACAGAAGATTGCCAAGGCCCTTCCGCCATTACCAGAAGATACAACTTCTTTAAAAGCTGCCACACTGGCAAGTAGTTCGCATCCAGGTGGTAGAATCTGTAAACGACGACATAATGTGAAACAATTTATGGGAGTTCTAGTAAGACAGGGTCAAATGAAAACTCATTACCTGAATTAACTTCAGTAGATATGGGAGTATCAGCATACAATTGTCAGCATCCAAGTCTGTCGAATTCTCCCTACAATTTAGCAATGAAATTCACATACCATCAGCAGGAGACGCTTAAAACATGCAAACATACTAGAAAGAATATTGTGCAACTTACTTATTAAACCCTCTAAGATCTTGCGGGTAAGTATGAGATGCGGAGAGAAGAGCAAGTAATTTAAATATTGGAAGGCACCATTTGTAGTGACAAGATCCGATCTTCATAGAGCCTAAATCGTCTGGTGAATGATCCCCATCCATTATAAAGGCTTGGGTACATCGCTCAAGTGCATTTCCCAGTACCTGGAGTAGTCCCTCCTTCAAAAGCAGGGGCTAGGAGCAAGCATATACACATGTTAACAATTGCAGCTAATGGAATATTTTTCATAAAAAGACAGAAAGGTACAAAAGAAGACGTTAAGTTTAAATGAAAGAAATCAGGAAACCTTGGCACGAGAATGCTCCAATAAACTCGCCAGAAACTCGAACAGTCTTTGAACCTGAAAGTAATTAATACCCATGAATACATAATGGCAAAAACCTGGAGAACTACCAAGAAGAAGAAACGGGATACCGGAGTTCTGCTCTAGAGGGTCATAAAGATGATTTATAATTTAAGAAAAATTAATAAGCAACAACATTGTACAAATATTTCAAATTTAAATCCTGCTACTCTATAAAGATAAGGCAAAAGACAACAGACAATGCTGGAAGTGAAGCCCGCTTGCATGATGAGTTATGGGCAAAGTGTAATGTTAAGTCCAAAATCAGTGGTCTCTTTGGTGAAGCCAGCATGCTAGGAATGACGAAAGATTGAAGAATTAATTTGGTTTGAAGGCCATGCAGACTCCGCTTTATTCCCTGTATCAGATATTCTTTTAAAAGTCCAGCAAAGAACGATACCTTGAAACTATCCACATCTGACAGAGAAGGAAAGTGAGACAGACGATCTTCCAGCCATATAAATAATGGATGCAGCAGCACAGAAGCATAATCTGGTTTTTGGTAGGCAATTCGAACAATCAACACACGGAGCATGTCTTGAATAACCACTAGTGTCTGTGCCGTATAAGATGACGTAGTGAGATGAAATGAGAAAAGTACATAACCACTAGAGTGTAATACACATGGAAGATTCAACAAACATACACTGAATGCATAATGCAAGACAACTTGTGCAATCTTATCGAGTTGTGTCCGCAACTGGCTAAGCAATGTTTCAAGGTGTCTTGGTGCCAGATACCAGTCAACTGCTGTCTCTCCTTGAGGTCCTAGCATAGTTCCAACTGCCAAGGTCCTCATAGCAGTCTGTAGAGGCATTCCATTCTTCCATATCCTGACACCTTCTTGAGGAAACAGATCATTCTGACAGCAAAACTCAAGTTACTTTTGGAATTTTAACAATGCAGACCGAAAGCTAAAACGCTTGGGGCATGATAAGCACAAACCACTATGGGATAGCTCAATTTATCAAGGTTAAATACCAGATAGCTAAAAATACACATACCAGCAGACATAGCAAACTGCAAGTTTCCTTTGGGCCTAATGCCAGTACTGATGTATCCTGCACATTTTCTGTGATTGAATGGAACAAGCCCGGTGTCCAGCCATGTATAGGCCAACACGCAAGTGCAGATACAATAAGATGGGAAACTGATGAGATGTTGAGCGCAGAATCACTGTAAGGGGAAGACGGCTCTGCCGCACACGCTGCAAGTTTCGGGCTGTGGTACGATAAGAGAGATTTGTATCAGTAGGTAATTAGGCAACAACCAAACTACAAGCCAATAAAAACTCGGCGTACCTCACTTCTCTATGCAGCCGGAGTAGTCCATTCACTAGTTTTGTGTTCCTGTACTGCTCCTTACATTCCTTGAACGGCAAACAAGAATCCAGAAGAAACATCGTTAAGAGTCCACGTATAAACTAACACATTAGTCTAACACGATGGCAAAATGAAATGCGATAAGATAGCACAGAATAAATATATGTTGAAAGTTCAATGTTGGTTACTCAGCAAAATTGTGGAATTTCAGGCATATCACAAAGCTGTGCTACTACAATATAGGGAAAATTATTTGGCTCAGGTCATCTACACCGCGCATGTCTAAAGGTTTCACGTGCTTTATAATTGACATTATGACACTTGCTAGATACTTATTCTTGTTCGGAGATCACACCAGAGAAACAGTTATCAGAAGAATTAGAATACACTACCGCTACTTGGTCATTCAAAAAAAAAAAAAAACTTTAACCCATTCCTTATCATTCTTTATTAAATTCCAAAACAAAAAAGACACAAGCTTGCTACTTTGTTTCAAAGTAAAACTGCATATATATGAGAATATTGCTGACACAGCATGACTTTCTGGATTCAGCTTAAGTCAACCCACAACCGCAAATTGTTTTTGTAATAAGACACAATCAGGCCACATCATCCTATTTCAAGACCAACTAAATTTTCCTACATTGAGAAACAGCCATGAAAAGTTTCGAGGTTATTCACCATTCAGTATCCATGGGATAAAACAAAACAAATATATTTAAAACAGATGATTGTTGAATCGAACACGTATTGATAATGGTACGAATTTCGGTAGAAAAATTGGCTGAACCGCTTTTTGCTGACTAAATACAGTGATGAATGTCAACTAACCTGAAGCTTTTGTAATAGCTTTATCAGCAGTACTAATGATGGTATCAGAAGATCAGCTAAGCTCTTTTCACGATTCCTTTCCACTAATAAATCAGACGTTGAATTGCTTTCCATCCCATCATCAACAAGGTAGTCTGATCGTAAATCGTATGTAAGATTTTAGCATGTATGTTGGTCACAAGAATGCAGTATCAGAGAACATTAACAGTTACTGTAAGCCATCAAGATGATATCGTCACACGTGATGCCAGCATATGCGTTGACAGCTTTACATTCAAGTAATCAATTACTCACCATAGTTGTTGGATGACCTCTCAAACATCAACCGACAATTGATAAGAACTGCATTAATAACAGTAACAGCTCCCTCATCATATAAAGCCGCAGCAACAACCTTTGTCCAAAAAAAAATACCGGTTCATTTAATGTAACTCTTACAGTTTAAGCAGAGACTTGAGTAGTTACACTAAAACTAAATGGGAAAAAAAATTGGGTTCAAGGTCATATCAAAAGCAAATGTAGAGGGCCGTCATATTATTTATCTTGTAATAAATTCTCGTTGGAGTCTTAACTGTAGCACTTAGAAGCAAGCTTAAGATTATATGATTTATACAATATGGACGAAAAACTTTGCTTTGACATGCAATAAGGTATTGCTTCAAGGAACACACAAAAAAATAGGAAGCTGCTAAGTTTCATACCGAGTTTTCAGCAAGGGATGTTAATATCCGAAATGCTGTAGTGAGCTGCGCGATTGAAGAGTCGCGAAGGGCAACACCATCAAAAGATTTTTCAGCCACAGTTTTGGAAAGATTCTCCAAGACAAGAACATCTGAACCACTAGCTGTATCCCCGATAGTATTTTCAAGGTCAGCTGAATCTGATTCAAGAAGGCTAGACGAACTCAGGTGAGCGTCACCCCCGGATGCTAAAACCGCTGTATAGCGCAAAAGGCCACTGACGCCATATTTATGATACACGGCACCAGCATCAATCCACTCCAAAAGTCTAGCAGGAGCATCTTTCCTATTGGATCCCGAGGAAGAGGAATTTAAGGCTGTATGAAGCTCCAAGGCGTGCTCAATCCAAGAAGACATAGAATATGCAGCAGAATCACCAACAATGACTTCAAGTATCTCCGCAACAGAATGGAATATTGCAAGATTTATTGGTGAGACACCTGATTGTCCAAAGGGTATGCATATGGAGCTGAGTCGCCAAAATAAGAGGAATAAAGTTCTAACAACATTGATAAGAACTAAACAAACCTGAACTTAATGTGCCAGTATCAACTTCCTTGACAGAATGTAGCGCGTCTATCAAAACTGTAACAGCCTAAATAAACAAAATGCAGATTTATGAGTTGACCTTGAAAACATTAATCTCAGAATAGCATAAGAACTTAAGATTATCCATCCGGACATCAACAAATTATTATTTTTTAAACCCCCTGAACGTAGAGAGAAATACCACTAATAATCATCATTTGGTTAGTTCCCTCTCTAGTAATTCGATAGTCTCTTACCTGAAAGGACCAGCCACAGGCTACCACACCTGGTTTACTATTTTGATTAGTTTAACAACCCATATATTTGAAACTTCATCCTTGATAGCTGATAGGCAATATTTTTTATAAAAAGGAATTCGTGTGAAGAATTTAACTGATATGAAGCGTATGAAAGAGAGAGAAAACATAGCACTCCAAAACAACCAAAAATTTTAATATCCTAAATCATTTTGAAAGCATGATATTGGTTTAACATTAATTAAATGCATCAGCGTTTATATATACTTCATACCTCTGGGAAATGAGCAAGAGCCAGCAACGCTTGGCGTCCACAGTCAGTCCTGCAGTATTATAATAATAATAAACATAAAATAATTAGAATCACAAAAACAAAAATGCTGGTATGATTGGTATTAGTGACCACTGCAACCTTGAAAGACCACACAGCTCCCACAACACCCATAAAAATTCTTCTGTTTGAGCAGTGGTCGAAAGAAGACGATCGACAGCGCGAACCTAAAACGGAGTATTCCAAGTCCAGATATTTTAGCATGCAACATCAATATGAGATGAAAGTAATTTAAGTTCAGGTTAATATAGGAATGGAAATTGGAAAAGATCAACAAGCCAATTCAAAGTAGAAAGTAAAAAAACTGACCGCCCTAAGATGCGCCTCAATGATAATTCCGACTTCTGTTGGCTGACAAATGAAGCCCTTTGATAGTAAAACAGATGCATACCTAAGAGGTATACTTTCTTCTTTGCTTACATTATCAACACCCCTCAAAGAAAATACTAGACTGGCTGTAATTTCAGGATGGTGTACTAAGAAGGTCAGCCCTGAAACAAAAACATAGCCAATACACAGAAAAACAGTATTAGCACTACAGTGGAAATGTTAAATATCAAGAAATGGGTGGAAGAAAAACCTGATCGACAAGAAAGTAACGATAGAACTATAGCTTCAATCAATGAAGCAATATCCATAAAAATATCCATAACACGACCCGATTCTGAGCGCAGTACAGGAGACGACAGGAGAGCTACTGATAAGGGAAGGAACCCCCTCTCCTGATGCAACAGAAGCAATTAAGAAATTCAAGCATCATACATAAGCAAATAATAATAAAGATAAACAAAAATCAATAGTAACACCAACTATTTTTCAAGACAGAGAAACTAGCAAATGTATCTTGCGTGATCCATAGCTTCTTATATTTGTATTACATGTATGTTTGAAATCAAGTACTGGTTAAAGGACCACAGGGTTGCTTTCTTGTGTAGGTTATAACGTGCCAAAGTACATACAACAACAGAGAGGTTGTGTGAGCTACAAAAGGTACTCTCTAAAACAAATAGAAAAAAGCTTTCGAGGTCAAACAAGAAAACCTAAATGCACATTGGTTTTGGAAAAAAAAATAACGATTGTGAGGATGAGATTATAGAAAAATTAGTATCATATTTCCAGAAAGAGGTTATAGCAGTGCAGGACACCAAATATACAACAGAGTAATGATAAAGCGCACTGTGCCAAATAAACAAAATGGATAAAGGCAAAGCTAAGACTGAGTAATAGATCATAGAAGCAAACCAGAAAAGGGGGAATCAAACACCGCAGATCCTATAGTTTCCTTCAAATCATGCGACACGAGAAATATTACTAATTATTACAGCATGGAGATAAATGGCACAAAGTTTCACGAATTTAGTTCACTTTCATCTGTCTTTTGTGATTTCGATTAAAGAAGAAAAGGGGGAAATTACTTTTTAATATCTAAGAGTTTACCAAAAAACAAATTATTCAGAGTGGACAGACTATGAAGTCAAGTCATTAATGCAGAACTTGTTTTTGACTGTTTTACACACTTTTTAGACACATTCGCGCACACTTAATTACATCTAGATAACTTCTTCACAATCGCATATAAAAACACGCATGCATAGTCCATTCCAGATAATAATTATTTTACGCATCTTTTAACTCAAATCTTTTTTCTGTTAGAAAATCTTAACATCATGAATCAAGTAAGACTCCTTGAATGATGATGACATTTTACATGTAATCTTATTCACATAAAACTAGATAGCTGTACAAGGAATCAGTAGATGTGGGTGGATTTGACTACATGAAATATTAAATAGCTTTCACAATTATCATAACTTTCACATTCATTTACCTTGAGAAGTGACAACAAATGTACGTCTACATCTGATGAAGGATACCGATCCTTGGACGCTGTAATCAATCTACATGTTGCAGTGTAAGATAACAATCCTTCAGTTTGGCCAAGGATCAATGATCTGCTAGCACAATCCACAGAAGACGGATCCTCAATCGGACCACGAGTCACAAGCAGTTTCTGCGTATCACAGATTAACAGCACATGGATGACAAAGTCGTGTACCAGCCAACAAGTAAGCATTAAACTGTTCCCATCTACTCACTACACATGTTATCCTAAAAAGCCTGCCCAAGTTAGAAGGATGCACTGAATGCCCTCCCTGGGGAAGATGTGTGTCTAGTTGTCCATCTATAATGAACATTTATACAAAGATACACTACCATGATAAAGGTTTCACTGATTATAAAGGGAACAAATTAGAACATAATGCTATTGTCCACCACATTTATCGCCTTCCATATCCACCCTACTCATTTCTGTAACGACATAGTTTATCATGGAACATATATACTGACCCATTATTTATTTTTATCTTAAATTTCCAGTACCTGCTATCAGCAGTCCTAGAATCAATAACTCTTAGGACTTGGGATTAGATTTCACAAAAGCATTGAAATGGTTGTAACCTAGCTTACCAAGAGAGTTTTAAGTTGTGATTTAGCATTGCTGAGGATGTCCAAAGATTCACTTGAAATTTGACCTGCTGCAGAAAGATTCCCAAGTAGTGAAAGTACTGCACACTGTCAATTAAGCAAATACAGCCATGTTAAACATTTAAAACATTTTTGAAAGACTTACTCTATCAGTGGCTCGCTAATACACTATTTGCAATGTTTTATATGATTGCTCAATCCCAGAATGATATTTATAGTTGCTGGGTTGTAAATACAGAATATTTCACAAGCAGGCATGTGGTATAAATATTTAAGAATAAGGGAGTACCTCAAATCTAGCTGCCACTTCATATAAACGCAGGCGTTGCAGGACATATGTAGTATGGGAAGCAACATCGTGCCGTTGATGTTGTAATATCAACTTCACTAACTGACTATAACCTTCACTTTTCCCAGATGGAATGTTTTCATCGTCACGAGGCCACCAATTTAAGAATCCCTCACACCCAATCGAATAGCAAGTAGCTTGTTCAACAAAACCAAGGGCCAGTAATGCGGTTGCCGTGGATTTGTGCAGATGACTACTAAAAGCACCAATATGTTCCTTCATGCCACCACCATTAACGAAGTGGTAACACCCTTCCTTACTAGAGCACAAAAGTTGAGCCATGCTGAGTAGAAGATTTATTTTTTTGTTCTGATAACAAATAAAGAGAAATAATAAAAAGGTATTCAGATGGTAACCTGATTAAAGCGATCAACACACTGGATATTCATATCAGTGATAACTAGCAAGAATGAAACCAGTGTACCTTTGAGAAATGTGGATGCAGAAAGGTATTAATGTACAGGACAAATTGGTTAAACATATCCATCAACTGCTTCGGTGCAACCAGATTACCATCAGATTCTAGGAAAGTAAACTCGGCTAATAAATCAGCAGATAAGTACCCAGATTCATGAAGTTTTTGTGCAATAGCCAGAAGGTCTTGTTGCGCTTGAATCAATTCGTATGTCTTTGACTTTTCTTTTGTGTTGTCACTCTGATTAGTAGTTCCATGCAGTCGTTCACTGGCCGCAAAAGAAGCTGCTGCTGAAACTACAATATCCACTAAACTATCAACCATGTCACCTAGGTTCGGCAATTCAAAAATCCTGAATGACAACTGCAAAAGCTGCTTTACTTCTAAAGATATATATGTTGAAGGAACCACAATATGCAGTGAATTAACAGAAGAAATAGAATCATCCATCGTCAGGCTCTTCAAATGTAATGCAGGAGGAAGATCATCCAGCTTTGACTCAGAGGAAGAAACAAGATTGTTCAGAGTGCTGTCCAAATCAACTTCAATGTTAAACTGACCCAAATCCTCAGCTGTATTCCCACAAATAACCATGCTAAGACTTCGGTAACAACCCCTCAAAACCAGGTGACTGGTGACCACTGCCTGAAATTTGGCATCAAAAGAAATCAATGAAAATGATACAGCCATTCCAAAAATAAGATAGAAAAATTAGTATTTCTGCGAGGACACCACTCCGACATTGTAGAATCCATCGACAAGGGCCACACTCCAGTAAAGAAAACTAAAAATGCAAATGTGACTCTAGCAATTACATATGTGATAAACCTGTCAATAAGCAAGTCATACCAGCTCCGCTATTTTACCACCACTCAACATAGAAATACACAGGCTACGGCATATCAGTCTTAATAACAATCTAACTGTCTATCAAATAATACAAGTATACCAGTTTGTTGCTAATGTATCTTCAATGTTTTTAGATGACTCAATGGACATGAAGCGATATGTTTATTACAAGTCACGTTCCTGCATATATCATCCGTGAAAGCAAGAACTTAACATGTGTGGTGCTCCATAAAATGGCGTGCCACTCTTCAGCAATCATCACTATCACTACCAGAATAACCACTCCTTCAGAATATAAAACCACGATGGGAAGAGATAATTTCAATACTGTATAGTTCGCTAACAAATAAATAGATTACTGTGTAACATCTAAGGGAACAATCAAAGGCATACTCTGTGATCAATCATTTTACCTCGACTTCCAGAACATTAGATGACGAATGGGAGTACAAAAAAGGCTGACAGAGCCTCCTAAATCTTGTCTCGCCTTCAGACTGCACAAAGACCTCCAAAGCAAATGAAGGAGGTGAAGAAGCCCTGACAGAAGTGCATTGATGAATTAGCATTTGAAGTATGAAGGATAATGAAATTTCAAACATGAACAGAAGTTCATTACTATAAATGAACCATAGTGTCAGATTATTCAAATATAAAGAGCCCTGATATCCCATCATATCCCACTGGAATTACCAAATCAATGACCACAGTGGATTACTCAAATGAACCATGCTCTATGTTTCTGTTCCCTCAAATTCCAGACCTAAAATCATTGTAAGATGCTTCTAGCATGTGCCTTTATGTTTTCTAATTAAGTACAGAGACACATGTAAGAATGTTGCAGCCCACCAGGTCAAGAAACTTAATTTATAATTGAACTGAGCCTCAAAAACTTGACAATTAAAAAGACCACTTATTTAAGCAGCAGCTACTTAGTAGGAAACAATCGATTAATAGGCAGCATTAATAATGAGACGTCAATGTTTAACAATGACATGTAAAATCTAATATGTGATTAATTTCGTTGATGATGATCAATGGCCAGCCACTGAACTTACCCAATAAGTGCCACTGATGAAGACAATGAAGAAGAGTTCTGTTCAAGGAACTCACAAGAGGTTATAACAACAGGTTCTGTAAAAACCACCTGAAGAGAAGATTTTTAAAACCCATGTCAGAAAGAAAGCAGTTCCAGACTTATCTAGGAGAAAAGGTTGGGCAACACTGCCCTTCTTTTTATTCACAGATCAGCTCAGTAAACAACAAAATTACCACAATGTATCAACCAAAATAATGTCTCATGTGAAATAGCAGCAGCAGACGAGAATATAACAGTATTTGTAGCCTCTTTATGGTTCTCACAAGACCTTATTTGTTTGGTTTAACGAGTCAGAGACAAAAGCATTAATATTTGTCAAGAAAACAAACAATGGATATAGATAGGGTTTTAATTTTTTGAAAAATCAATGAACCAATAATCATTCAACTCCAAAATGTACTTGAAAACTGAACTCAAAAAATATACAACAAAAAGGATAAAGTTGAGCGCCACCAAACTTGCAAATTTGGACAAGGTACGGCAGCAGGACTAAAAGAAGGTCAGATGAGTTCTCATTCTTCCTATCTCTTTAACACACTCAACGATAAACAGAAACTGAAAGACTGTATATGCTTCACTTCATCATAATCACCAAAAATTAACCCTAAACTTGTCATCACTTATTTCTAAACTACAAATCAAAATACTGACAATACCCGCCCTTCAGTCAAACTCTAGAATGAAGACTGAAAGAAGATGAAAATTCATAACCACCATTCCTAGCTTAGTATATATGAAAAACTGCTCCATCACTCCCTCACTGTGCTGCAGCTGAGCCTACTTTAAAAATCAATTTATTAACGAGCAATAATCTCATCTATGACATGACTTGACTAAATACACTACTCAGCTACACTGCCATCAATTCAGTCCAGCATCGAGAACAAACTTATTTCCAACAAAAAAGAGTCCAACAATTCCACCAAAACCAATGCGAAACGAAATATTCAAGAATGAAGAAAGGCAAGGCGGTGATTTTCAGTTAACCGACCTCGTCTACATACTCGTCGAGTTGGTTGTGAACGAATGTATGAGCGAACAGCACGCACGGCTCGGGGCGCCCCATTTTTCAGTGCGAGTTCATCCACTGCTGATTTCTCCGGGAAGCGCTTCCGATTCCGGCGGTGAGTTTCAGACTTCTGGTTCGAAACTTCGAATTGAATCGAACTTCCAACTCCCGGAAGAGACTTTGTTCATTCTAGGGTTCCGTTTTTGCAGTAAATGGTTGCTGATCCTCAATTGAACCGACCTCAAGTCGGTTTGTTTCTTGAACCGAACAGATCGAACTGTAATGCAATGGCTCCCACGAACCGATAATACCCGCCAACGTATTAATTTCCCTATGCACGAAATAATTGGTCAAAACGACTCCGTTTACATAAAGCTTTTCATTTAAGTGTATTAAATAAACAAGTAGCTGGTTTAATAATTGTTCAAACTCATTTAAAAATTCATTAGTTATAAATATTTTTCACACCATTTACAAATATATCCACACAAGTTGACCAACAGAAATATTTCCCATTTCGACATCTTTTCCGATTTATCACGATTGAAATTCATTTTAACTGATGTAGAAATCAGCTGTCATCTCGTCAGTATTTAAATCAAATCATCATTCAAGCGACAATTATGAATACGGACTACTGATTTTTGTCGCTGATTTATGTGTTTACATATAGTTTTTTCTTCTCATTATAAATTACTACTTCTCGTAACAGTTTGGAGTACAGTATATTCGAAATGTTTTCAAAAGTATGACAGATAAAGAATATAATTGTAGAAATGAGAAAATTTTCTTTTAAAAAACAAAAACCAAACATAAAAAAGCAAAGAGCCCTGATACCATAGGACACTCACATGCACCTGCTTCCCTTGCTCACATTCTGGTTGACATTTCTCATACCAACAAAACAGCTGTGTTTAGTTGAGTTGACCAAAACCAAACCACAACCTAGCTAGCTCCCTAGCTGCATTGCTGAACCTTCTCCTTCCCCAGCCGGATCATGAACGCCACGACCGATTCCGGCGGATTCTACGGGTCATACACGGTCGGAGGCTTCAGCTACGGCATCGGTATCTCCCTTGGGATACTTTTGCTCATCACCACCATCACAATCACCTCTTATTTCTGTGCCAGGACCGGTAGACACTCGTCTCTACCCGGTCCTCCCCGGGCGTTCCCGGGGGCGGACGAGGTCGTTCTAGACGTGGGGATCGATGAAGAGACGATAAAAACATATCCCAAGCTGATGTTCTCGGAGGCAAAAAGGGAAGGCCGAGGCCTGAAATTAACAACTACTTCAACTTGCTGTTCCATTTGCTTGGCTGATTATAAAGGCTCTGATCTGCTCCGGATGTTACCGGAGTGCAACCACCTTTACCATGTCAAATGTGTCGATCCTTGGCTGAGGTTGCATCCGACATGTCCCGTGTGCCGAACGTCTCCGCTCTCGAGTCCTCTAACGGAACTCGTCCCTTTGGCTAGAACACAGTAAAGTTAATTGATTGTATTTGACTATGCATTATCGAGTTTTGACTGCGTATTACTGAATCTGATCTTATCGAGTTTTGACAATTTATTTCCCACAACCAACTTCCCGACCAGCAAGATAACATATTAATTGGTAGCATTGGTGTCCATGAAATTAATAGTAACCCATGACAGCAGGCTGCCCCCTTGAAGAAAGGATTGTTTTAGATCACATATATCAATAATGAACACAGAGGACTGAATTCGAATAATCAATCACGATATATAAGTATAGTCTGTTCCAATTATTTCTTACGGTCAATTATAAAAAATTGCAGTACTCTTAACAATCTAAATTGTAGATATTAAACTTACAACTAGGCACAAGGATTGTGGTGTTATAGATAATGGTGGTCTTGAATTGGATATGGTCCAGTCAAGTTAAATAGGACGATATTAAAATGTAGTATTTTGATTACTTCAAAAAAAAAAAATGAATAATGCAAAATCAAGTTGTATTATACACCAAAACACAAAACGTGAAAAGGATGTCATCTTTTAATTGACTGTATTTTACTACGCTATACAAACCTCATTCCACCTTAATAACCAACGACGCAACTAATACTGTTTAAGGATCAGTGTAATCGACATCATCTGATACTTGATTCAAGCTGATTAGTAGAGTGTTCAAATTCGACTTCTCAATATTAACTTCGTGTTCGAGCCGAATATTTACGAACTTGAAAAAACACGATTCAGGTCGAGTCGGGCTTCGAGAAGATGTCGGCTTATTGTCCTGACAATTTCATTCTTCGAAGCGAAAGGTAAGCCAAGAGTCGATACCCAAAAACCATGGCTACTAGGGCCACGACCTCTTCCGTGCCATTGTCTATTTGCACCCCGTTCACTACAGGCGTCATATGCTCATATTGCACCTTGAGCAGAAGCTTGTAAGTATGGTAGTTAAATGAGAGGTATCGAATCCATGATATAAATATCGGAACTCTCTGCAAACAAAATTCACCAAAATTGTCACTCAAATTATACCTATGAATTTTCAATTTCAATGATTCAGTCCAGTTCAAATCATTTCAATTCGATTATGATGTATTTTTTTGTAACGTTTCATTTCAGTTAATTTTTTCTTCCGTAACAAATGTATACCTTGACGAAGTAGCCGCCGGCGAGCATGAATGTCATGACGGTAACTGAAGCAAGAGTAGTGGCTCTCTTAAGGTCCATCAGAGTAGCTCCGATCGCCAGTCCAAGTCCCTATCGACATGCCGAAATAAGTTAAGTTCAGTTAAGTAAATATGAGGAGCAGTGGGCGAAAGTGAATAGAATGATGACGTAAGGGCTGAGTTTACCTGAGCAGCGACAATGCAGAGGAAGACGATGAGCAAGGTGAGGAAAAATGGACAAGGGCTGATCCTCAAACCGGCCATGAAGTAAACTACTAAAACAAAGAGAACAGGCAGCATGAGATCAAGCGGAAGGTCGCTGGTTGTTCTGGCAAGGAAATACGCGCTAAGTCTGTACATGTCCGCAGCTCGCTCCTTGGCCAGCATGGCTCGTTCTTGAGGAAATGTGAAGATGGCAGTGAAGACAGGAAAGAAACCCCAGAAGACGGCGATGAAGAAAAGCAGCCCCGCCTGAGAAATCATAAATTCAGGTAAGGTAACGGCTAGTTTTTAAGGTTTGGTCGGAGAGAGATGTTTGGTCGGTCGGTGATAACCTGATCTTGGAGGCCTTTGGGAGTTTTAGAATCTGATTGCCACCAGAGGAGTCCGAGGATTATTGCGGTGGCGAGAACTTGAGTGATTCTTAACCAGCTGAAGTAGTCATGGCGGCGCTCCTTGAGGCCTCTTCTGAACAGGATTCCGTATTGCTCCCACCAGCTCGCTCCCCATTCACGCTTTGGAGAAGCAACTTTGAGCTTTAGCTCTTCATCAATGGCGAGAGGGACTGAGAGCCTCTTCTTCTCCTTGCTCGCCACTCTCGTCTCGTACGCCTCCACCAGGTACTGTGCAAGTGAAAATTTCTATTCTTCAATCAGATGTTTCGCTTAGAAAACAGTTGCTCGATGACTTAAGACGCAACTCTTTTATAATATTTTCAGTCTTAAATCATCCAACACCTGCTCTCATCCGCGAAGATGGTAAACTTTTAAGAAGGGCAGAGAGATTACGTCATGCACAACTGCAGGGGATGGCTTCCCATCCTTCATCTGGCGGTCGGAGCTCCCAATCTGGACCTTGTCCTGCAGCTCAGACGGCACCGACACGTCGTTGATGTTCCCATTGGCGAGGTCGAGGAGGAACTCAGCAGGGTTCATGGCGATCAGAGGCGAGCATCCGATGGATGCAAAGTACACCATTGCCTCTGATGCTCTCCCAAAGTAGAGCAAGCTTCCTTTCCCCAGAAGTATCAGCTTATCGAACTTGTGGAACAGCCTGCTCGCCGGCTGATGAATCGTCGTAACCACCGTCTTCCCCGACTGACAGAAAAGCAAAATCTGCCACTCAGATCATCTCAAATCCTTCAGAATCCGCACCTAAGGGGAAAACAGAACATACCTCAGCAATGTCATGGAGCATTCTGACGATCCTCAGAGCGGTCGTGGAGTCCAAGCCTGAGGTGGGCTCGTCGAGGAAGAGCAGAGAAGGATTGATTATGATCTCATTCCCTATGCAGACCCTCTTCCTCTCCCCACCTGAAACTCCTCGTACAAAAGCTCCACCAATCATCGTATCCTGGCACCTCTCCAGGCCCAGCTCGTGGATCACATCAGAAGCTCGCTTCTCCTTCTCCACCTTGGTCATCGTCCTCGAAAGCCGCAACCGGGCTGAGTAGGTCAGCGTCTCCTTCACCGTCAGGTGCGGAAACAGAACATCATCCTGCGTCACAAACCCAATCCTGCAACATAACACTTCTAACACTTCATCGGCCATGAATGGAGCTTGGAGGACAGAATGCATGGAATGAAGCTCACCGGCTTTTGAGAAACTTGGAATAAGGCTGATCATTGTAAGTGACAGAGCCGCCTTGGCCGGATGAGTCTAACCTCCCGCCGAGCAGGTTTAGAAGACTTGTCTTCCCACTGCCGGAAGGTCCCATTAGAGCTAGAACTTCTCCTGGGGTCACCGAGCCTGATATCCCATTTAAGATATCTTTCGTCATGCCACTGCTCACCACCTTGTAGCTCACTTCCTTAAACTGCACACACGTTTCAGAACCTGGTGAGCCAAATCAATCTCCTGACACTAAATCCAAGAATGGTGTCTGTGTACCTTGAGATAAATGGGTAATGTTGGCTCTGTTTGGAACTTGTTCCTATTCGAGCCGGCTTCAATGTCATCTCCTGCATGCCACCATTCAGATAAACTTGTCTTCTCCATCCAAAAAAACATCATATGAATCCATGATTCAGAAGTAACCCTAAAAGCTTAATTTGTTGGAGTTATGATCATGTGATTTGGGTCCATGAAATGAACATGTCCAAGTATTCTTTCCAGCTACTTTGTACATTTCTGGTGGAGCTGATTAAAACAGTGCTGCATGTGAGAAGAAGTTGAGTACAGTGTGTTTGGTTTCGGCCTGTGACATCATTATGCGAGACGTACACGTGGCACCATCGCCATCAATGAAACACAGAAAACAGTCCAAAACCAGCCATAGAAACATAGTATGGATGCATGAAGCAGCAGTGTTTCTGCTGTGTTGTGTGGATCAGTAGATGATGCGCGTGCCATGAAAGCTGGCCGCTGCTTTAACTCGTGGTGGTGGTGGTGGTAGGAGAGAAGAAGATGAAGGGAGATGAAATGGGTCATGCCAGCAAAGGCTAACTTTTCATGGCTGGCTAGCTAGCTATGTATCTCTGGACAAGTGTCACATTTTCGGAGGTGGCCATGATTGTTGGTGGAGTTTTGTCTATAATATCTCCTTTGTATTCTAATGCCTAAAAAAGCTCACTTATGGCTTGTCTAATCCTCTTAATAGGTTGCAGTCACAGACTTCTAATTGAGTTGGATACATATTTATACTGATAAAAGAATCGTCAAACATCTCAATAATTAAAATTTAATTTTTAATGAATGAGAGGAGAGGCTCTAGTGGAAATTTGAAATAGAATAAAAGAAAAATATACATACTGACAAAAGGACCATGTTTGTATGTATCGTTTTATCTGAGGTTCCCTAACTCTTAGGGTATGTTTCATGGTCCATAATGGGCTCCTAGTTGTGACATAGTTCTGCATTTTATGGCCTTCCTATTTATATAACTTATCCTTCTAGGTCTTGACAAGTATTGGTATGAACTCTGAGGTGGCCAACCCTAAATATGACCCACATTTTGAATTTAACAAACAAAAATATGGATTTTCAAGATCAAACAAGCCACATCTCCATGCCTAGTTTTTTAAACTTTTTTAGGGTTTTGGTTTGATCTAAGAAACTATGAAAACACTACTGTGGTTTTTTAGGGTTTTGTTGCAGTGCATGAAATCAAAGGACTGAATAAAAACAAAGCAAGAGAAGATGGCGACGGAAACTTACCGATTTCCTCGTCGCTAAAGGGTCTTGAATCAGCGATCTCGTCCGGCGGAACGGTGAAGCCGGTGAAGGAGAATGAGAATCCCAAGCTGGCACTCGAAGCCCTACTCAGCGCCGCTCCGCTGCTGACCTCATCCAGGTCGATTTTCATCTGTGCGCTTCTCGACTTCCGTATGTGTGTGTTTTGCTTACTCCCGCCGCCGCCTCTTCCCGGAGAAGCACTGGTGGTGCGCCGGTTAGGTTTCTTCAATGGAGGTGTTCCACCGGCGGCGCTGTTGCTGCCATCCGCTGCGAAGACTGGGAGTGGCTCCTCATTGTTGGAGGCTGATGCGGAGGAGTATCTCATGGCCGCGGAGGCCATTTCCCTGAGCTGATCGGATTTTGTTCTCGCTAGAGACAGCGCTGAGCTCACTTTGTCCATCATAGATCGATTCAGATCTTGTGTTGCCCTAATCTGCTGCAATCGAATTCACAAAAACATCATCAAGTGATCAAATGATTCATGAAAAAGAAGTGAAGAAGAAGAAGAGGAAATCTCCATTTTTTGAGAGAGAGAGAGAGAGAGAGAGAGAGAGAGAGAGAGAGAGAGAGAGAGAGAGAGAGAGAGAGAGAGAGAGAGAGAGAGAGAGAGAGAGAGAGAGAGAGAGAGAGAGAGCTGTTGTAGCTCTCACCTTTGTTTCTCTGATAAAGTGACTCAATGTGTGTCTGCATTAAGGTGTTATATACCCTAGAAGACCTCCGATGCAAAATGTCAAATTACCAAAATACCCTCACACTTTAAGCTTTTTTACTTTATGATAGAGAAAATTTATTGCTATAAATTATGACATCATTCGTTCGTAAAGCTCGACTCCAGGTTGAATTTGTGAAAATTCTAAAAAATCAGAACTGAACAGTCTGATATTCAACTCGATTCAATTCAAGTCTGACCAACTTCTTTCAACATCCACCATACATATACGTCTTCATATATCAGTCATTTGCATAAAGAGAAGCTTATTAGTAATATATATATTCATTTTATAACTTAATATGAGACAATTACAAATAAAGATCTCAAACGAAAAAAAAATGACTAACTAATCCGACCATTTATGGACAAAAAATAGTTTTATTAGTTATTTAAGTTAGACATAAAGGGCAAAATTGTAAATTTAAGGTGAAAATTGAAGTGTATAGTAATATTCTTTTCTTATTTTTTTCTCTAAGCCCCACATATGTGAGAGAGTTTACTTGACAATAATGGAGCGAGCATTATTGCATGGAGGATTTAAGACAATAGTTTGGCACACTATAATGTAACTAACTATCCCATTCGGGAGGGAGCCCTACAAATTGGGGACCATACAGGTGTGCGGAGGACAGTCTACACCAAACCACGTACAAATGGGTTGCAGATTTTCCAGGTGTTAGAGTCGAATTGGCTCATCATGCCAACCCCAAAAATGGAGGGAACACACATTAGTTGAGCAACAATTACCCCACAAAGAAATAACTTATTTTTGTCCATGTTGTATTAAAATGTTTATGTCGTTTTAAAGGTTGGAATCCCCCACAAACCTAGCTAATAGAGTGTTTTATTCTACATGAAATGACTCGAGTTAATGATCCGATCTGAACAGTTATAAATGTATAGCAAAATATAATGATATGTCGATGACTCGAAAGCATATAGCTAGCTCTAGGGGTTACAATTGCAAGGACACGATAAGGAAGATTGTATATATCCATTCTTATAGTTTAATATGAGATAATTACAAATAAATGTGGAAATGACGGATTAGCCGGATCATCTCGATTTGCGATAGGAGCTAACTATAGTCATTTCTTAATAAAAATTCATCTGTTAAAGACTTTTGCGAGATAAAAGACAATTTCTATCTCAAAAAATGTATTTATAGAAAGAGAGAAACCCTTTGAGAATTAATGGTGGCTTAGCCTTATACAGGCGACTTGGATGTGTCTTGCAGTGGCAATGCCGGCCAGTAATGAATATGATGGTGATGAGCTGATAACGGAGAGTCAGATGATTATGACAGACACACTTGCATGACTTCTCATCCCACATTTTTGGAGTGTATCAATGGAATGCGTGTTTGGTCAAGCAAACCAAAGCCTCTTTTCTAGCTTCCATGATCATCATCATCATCTATCCCTTTCTCACTGCCCTCTTCTCCGGGGAAGCCCTAGCTAGCTCCTCTACCATGTCGATATTTGGAACTTTGCTTACGCGTGCATATATATATATATATATATATCCTCTCAGACATTGACAATCGGTTAAACACTGGGTTGCACGTAGTCAGTCAATTCTTCTCTATGGGCATCTGAACAAAACATACATGTAGGACCCTTATAACATAATATCACTATATAAATATAATTTTAATATTTATAAGCTCATGACCAAAACATATATGTAAGAATAAAATATATGATGTGTCTTTAAAAGTGGACCCCTGAAAAAAAAAATGAACCTCCTGAGGCAAGTGAGGCTCGAATCACCGCCCTACTTGCCACCCCTCAGGACTGGACAGTCTGGACTGCACGTAGCTTATGGTTTAGGGTTTAGGGTATTAAGCAAGTGTAAGATGAGATAGAAGTTGAAGCAAATGCTGCACATGATCATCAAGAAAGTAAACCCTAGTTTTCATTTTTGCGTGGAAAACTCGATACAAAATTCCCAACTCGTCAAATTGTCCCGGCTTATAAACCCTAAACCCTAATCGTCAAAATCGATCATGGAAAGAAGAAACCCTAATGAAACGAGAGAGAGAGAGAGAGAGAGCAATTTATGTAGGACGGTGCCGGCTTGTAGAGGGAAAGTCACGTAGCTGACAAAGACCGCAATGTCGATCAGATCAGATCAGATGATCGATGGAAAATCACGCTATGGATTTGGACGTCCAACTGAACCAACCCACCAACCACAACTCGTCTCCTCCATTTCTTTCTCTACATTAATTAATAGGAAAATACGTGTCACCAAATATTTATCACTTTATTTCATTTAAAGGGAATATATTGAATTGAAAAAATATATAATTGCATTTTCTTGGCTATTAATAATTATCACGATTATAAATATTACGTTATACATAATATTATATTTCGGATGTCAATATTATTTATCAAATATCTTAACGATTAGATTCGATTCCTGATGAGGTGAGAACATAAACGGTCTGGATTTTGGATAGAATATGTAACAAAACACTTGCTTCATGCCACGTCAGCACCCCAATTTATCTCTAAGTTTTTGGACCGCCCTCTCCGCCTCCTTCATTCATTATCCTTTGTCCTCTGATCTGCTTCATAATCCAATACAAAACGGCGTCGTGTTGATTTGCAGCATTAGCGCCTGCTTGACTCTGTGGCCCAACTCTTGTATGGGCCTTTGAACACTCGGCCCAATCAGTTAGCCCGTTGCTTGCCTCACCCGCTTGCTCAAAACGGCGCCGTTGATGTACAGAAGGAGAAGAGCAGCATGGATTAAACAGCCCATATGAATACGTGGCCCAAATAATCGGGCCTCGAAGCGTCCAGCCCATAACCTCGGCCCATTACAAGCTCTTACTGTTTAACCAATTCGATTAAAAATAATAACAGAATAAAACACGGGCACGAGATTCGAGGAACTGGTATGTTCTTCGGAAAATCCTAAATTAAATTAAATAAGAAAAAAGATATTGCACTGTCGGATGGGATTCCACTGTCGAATTGGATTCCCGATTCGATCGAGCGATTCATGTTTGCCAGATGGGTTGAACGATTCGCGAACTCATCAGCACTGAAGAAAGAATCAAACTTGAAACTAAAATTCTGTAGCTCAAGAAATGGCGATAGGGAGACTGAGGTTAATCAGCATCATCGGCAAGCCGACAACCTCGATCATCTTCCTCAGCTTCGTAGTCTGCATGTCGGCTCTGTACTATACTGTCTTCATCTACAGCTCCAACACCCACCAACCGATCGATTACTCCCGATTCCACGACCTCTTCCTCGCCACCGGAACCAACTTCACTCTCGCTTCTTACCTCCGCGACCTCACTCTCCAGCCCCACCTCGCCGGGACGGCCCAAGCCGTCCGCGCTGCTGAGTATGTGAAAACCCACTTCTCGAATCTGGGCCTGGACACGGAGGTGTCGGATTACTCGGTTTTGCTTTCGTATCCGAGGCGCGTGTCGTTGGACGCGCGGTTTGGGAACGGGACGGTTAGGGTATTGGGGTTGGTGGAGCCTGGGTTTGGTCGGGAGGATGATGGGGTTGTTGCGCCGTACCACGCTTATTCTCCCTCCGGGTCGGCGGCGGCGGGAGCTGTGTATGTGAATCTAGGGAGGGCGGAGGATTACAGGAAGCTGGAGGCGATGGGGGTGAGTGTTAGGGACTGTGTGGTGGTGGTGAGGAGAGGTGGGTTGTCGCGGGGTGGGGCTGTGGAGATTGCGGCCGGGAGAGGAGCTGCGGCGGTGTTGATGTTCACGGAGGAGGGGAGGGAGGAAGGAGTTGAGAGAGGGACTGTTATGGTTGGAGGGATTGGAGACCCGTTGAGCCCCGGATGGGCTGCGGTTGAGGGTGGGGAGAGGTTGGATGTGGCGGATGATGAGGTCTTGAAGAGATATCCTAAAATACCATCCGTGCCGATTTCCGCTAGAGTTGCTGTGGAGGTTTTGGGGCTGCTTGGAGGACCGAAAGTGCCCGAGGAATGGATGGGGAGGGTTAAATTCAGGAGCTCCGGTGTTGGTCCCGGTCCGGTGATGCTTAACTTGACTTATGTGGTTGGTACTTATGTTTGAGTATGTGCATTTTTGCAGACCTTAGACTTTTTGTTCTTCAGGGATGCGAAACTTAGAGAACGTCTGCAATAGAAAGTTGTAGATGCGAAATATCGTACGAGGAAGTTTAAGTAGACTTTCATGTCTGGCAATATTTTTTTCGCCCTTGCTTTTGGCCATTGAAGATAAATGTCCAGACGCTGGATGCGATTATGAGCCCTGTGTAACGTAGTTTGATCACTCTAGCATGATGAACATTGTGATATTTATTACTGAAATGATCGTGTTCGCATGTTTGGGCAGCCAAGCTATTCGTGGAGTTATTAGAAAGGAAAGCGATACATTCCTTAACAGAATTTGTTATCCTTGTGGTGCAGGGAGAGAAAAAGATTGCTTCTGTCCAGAATATTTTTGCCATAATAAAAGGCTCGGAAGAGCCGGATCGTTACGTTTTGCTCGGCAACCACAGAGATGCTTGGACATATGGGGCTGTTGATCCCAATAGCGGGACATCGGCTCTACTTGACATTGCTCGTCGATATGCAGTCTTGATGCAATCAGGTTGGAGACCTCGGCGAACGATTATTCTCTGCAGTTGGGATGCTGAAGAGTTTGGAATGGTATGTGATATTCCGATTTAACCACTCTATGATTCGATGCGTGACGTGAAAATGAGAAGAGAAAGGAAATTTAATTCAATGGAAACATGTAAGATTATCTTGTGTTTGTGTTTCTTAATTTTTGCACGACAACATTTGTGTGTGACAGGTAGGTTTGTTGCAATATTTTAAGCAAGCATGAAAACTTGTGTTCGGCAGTTTTGAATTTGGGGTGGCAGGAAATGAGCAATCTCTTAGTTGTTTTTGTTATATATAAACATTTTGTACTCATTGGTCATTTATCGTCAGATTGGCTCCACTGAATGGGTAGAACAAAACCTTCTGCTTCTGCGCTCAAATGCAGTAGCATACCTCAACGTCGACTGTGCGGTTCAAGGTTCAGGGTTCTTTGCAGCGGCAACTCCTCAGTTAGATGATGTGTTAATTGAGGTTACAAAGAAGGTAATTGTCGGTTAATAGAAGCTACATTTTTGTTCTTTGCTATATGTGCATAAGATGGTTTATGTGTCGTATACTCAGAGATTCTATCGTTCCATTAAAATAGGTCCGTGCCCCTGACTCTGAGACTTTGACCGTGTTTGAGCAGTGGACCTCTGCTGCGGGGGGTATCAAAGTAAGATTTCTGTCGTCCTGCGCTTGGCCGTGTTGTTATTTCCATGTATGTGTGGTTTTTCTATGCTTGATGCGTTGGATGATCCGAGATCATTCTTCTACTAGCGGTTTTAATTATGGTTGCTCCAGGGCGTACTACATCATACAATCAATTCTCATTTTTTTTTACATCGATGAAAACTTTGGGTCAATTTTGAGGATTAGTTGGGTACAGAAGTGTTTGGTGGTTTTGCGAGGAATAGAACACAATGTACGTAACTATTGACATGTTTTAACCTCTGGGGAACCTGATTACAGGTGCAGAGGTTAGTCGGAGCGGATTCTGATTTTGCTCCATTTTTGCAACATGCTGGGATTCCGTCTGCTGACATTTTCTATGGACAAGGTACATATTTCATATAGCTTTCGTACTACAAGTAAGCAAATTAAATTTGCGGGCTGTTCGTATCATTCATATGTTGTTAAAGCTGATGCTTGGAATTTCAAGAGTAACCTCGTGCTTGTCAATTCAATCTGATGCTCCAGCTCAGTTGTCAAAGCTCTTTTTTGTCTCAGTGGCCCCAGTTTATCATACTGCATACGATGCGTACGAGTGGATGATCCACAACGGAGATCCATTGTTTCAGCGACACCTAGCTGGTAAGTTTTTTATATCACTTTTCCATCCATCTGCAAACTTGCTGACGAGTTTTTTAATCTCCCGTGTCGTTTCAGTAGCTGGAGTCTGGGGCCTTTTAGCCCTCCGACTTGCGGATAATTTAGTCTTACCTTTCAATTACAGTACATATGCGGAGGAATTACAGGTAGTTGTCTACTTGGTCGTATATTTGTGCTTAAATACATATTCATCTACCTGGTAGGACTTGGGAGAAAATTTATAGGACTCGCTTCTCATGGAAGATTAGTAGCGAATATTATCAGATGCCGTGGGTTGAACTTTTAATGTATTCTCGACCTTATTTCTGCCAGGGATATGCTAAATATATAAGCAACCTGGTTGACAAAGATGTGTCATTAGACCCGCTTTACACGTCAATCAAAGAACTTGCATCTGCAGCCGATGACGTCCAGGTCGAGGCGAAGGTGAAGCTTTGTTTTAACTGCTTTCAGACAGAAGAACCACACAATTAGAATCTCAAGTTTCTAACTTCCCAACTTTTTAACTCCGCAGAAAGTTAGCATGCAAGTAGGTACCGGTGATTTCTTGGTCCTGAAAAGAAGAATGCTTAATGATCGTCTCATACTTGCAGAAAGAGGTTTCATGGACTCAGAGGGGCTTCTTGAACGACGCTGGTTCAAGCACTTAGTGAGTACTTCGCTTTTACTTTGAAAAAAACTGAATCTGGTTTGATTGCTTAGATTCTTATGGTTGTAAGCGCTGAAATTTTTTTTGCTGTTCGAGCCATCAGAAGGGCGCATCATTTTTGCTTACGCACCTTGAGAATATTTATACAGTGTTTTTTTTTCCTTCCATTTCTTTGCCTAGATTTACGGCCCTACCAGTGACTACGGAAACAAGCAGGAATACTTTCCCAGAATAGCAGACGCGCTATTTTGGTCTGCAAAAATGAACAAAAAAGAGAGGCAAGCAAGTATCGAGCATGAAGTATGGAGGGTTGCAAGAGCATTGCAGCGCGTTGCTGCTGCTCTAAGAGGAAATCCCTTTTGACGATCTGACCAAGTACATAGAAGGCATTTTATAAGCGGAAAAGTCATATGATGAGCATCTTTCTACCACGTGTACATGTTTATTTAGTCTTGTGATGTTAGATTATCGTGGTTAAAACAGCTTAGTCTTGAATCCAATGCTTAGCTAATGAAATGGCTGACTCTCATATTGATTCAGTCGATACATCATTTGTCAGGTTCCGTTCCGTTCCTTTTAAAAAACTTTCTGACGGTCCATAACTTCTGAATCTCAGCACAGGCTTATCGGACGAGCTTTGCTTTCACAAGGCGAATTTAGCTTTGCCAAGTTTCCGCTGTCAAAGAGATTTTCAAGTGGAGCTGGGCATCTTGTCCGTTGGATTTAGTTGAGTTTCATCACTCATCATCAGGTCTTATTCCAATTGAGTATCAGACAAATATGATTGACCTTTTTAATATTCCATTTCATTGCTGTTGTTTATGCAGAATGCCTCGCCTAGTTGCCACAAAGATAATAGTCTCTTTCATTTCTGTTGTTTATGCAGAATGCGGGAACTAGTCTTTACGTATTTGTCTCCCATGCTAATATATTCTCATAAGTTTCCGTCGTGTTGAACAAGTAAGAATTTATGCATACAATACCTCGTCGATATTCATACTAGGCTGATGCCATAGTATGTTTTATTCATTTCAGAAATTTACATGGAAACTCATCATTCTATTTCATAGTTAGCACCGTCGTATTTGTAGTTACCAGTTTGTTAGAAATTACTTGAGCACCAAGACATCAAATGGCGATGCTGACATTATAAATTTGCATGAGTTATGATGCCTGGTTTTAGAAACATGTTCAGTGACTATGAAATTCTCTTTGTGCCCCTCACGTCTTAAATTTATCCGTGCCTTACTTGCTTTGATCTCTCTATGCAGTTTCTGGTTCACTGATGCAGTGTATTTTCACAAGTCTCGCTTTGTGGCATCTGATGTACTTAATCAAGGTGATGCAGTGCCTTCATTGGAGCGGTGGAACTTACAAAAACTAATTATGTATGCCGAGTTGGTCGGGTGACCTATGCAGAGAAGGTCCCAATATGGGACTCCAGCACCGGAAGAAGATTAAGAAGAGGGAATCTGCGGTGGCTATGAACCTACTTTCAATTGACGCGGATCTTGAGAGAGATGCTGGGCCTAAAAAATTGATCTTGCAGTTGCCATGAGCTGCAGCAACGACGCTGATTTTGGTTTAACCCGCACCCGAAAACTTGCCTCAAGTATATGGTGTTCCTCGGTTGTTTTCCAGCTGATAAATCAGGTCTGTATATATTCATCATTTACCATTTTTTTCATCTTTCTTTTTCGCCAAGTCTGCTTTAATATCGCATTTCCAGGTTTGTAAGGTTATCGCTAAAATTGTTATAGAAATTAGGGGTTGGCTTGCTTGGCCGACCCTCTAAAAAAGTATGATTGGATTTCTTATTTTGCTGACTTCAGTTTGAGATAAACTAATGTTAAATGCTTCTGTTGAAATTTTATGATTATGACAACCTTAAATTCGCATGTCCCGGTTTTAACGTTATATTTTAGAACTGGCATTTCCTTTTCATATCCGGATAAAACAAGTAAATCCTGCAGGCTCGTCGTCGCTATCTGTTATCATGTATATCATAGTGTGTAAGATTTTCGAGGCAGAAATATATGAAGCAACTTTGGCAGACATTGAATAGTTTCGACGAGTTAGTCTTTTGCACTTCATTATCTGGATTCTTTCGTCAAGGACTTCAGAATGATATTTTTGAGCCTGACTATGAATGTTATGTTGCTGCAGGATCTGTCCTTGCAATTCATGCGGCTTCTGTATACAGACCTGAGAGTTTTTATAATCTGTTGTTTCTCCGGCGAGCTACGGACAGCACTGAAGTGAACTGCAAGTTTTATAGAACTCAAAATTCGAAGGGAGGATGTTCTTATTACCCTTGGCACTGTTTACCAACGAAAAGTGATTTTTAGCGACGAGATTGGGGTAAAAACTTACAGTTCAGTCTCTGAAGTTACCCTAAGCAATGTCACCAACGAAACGTAATTACAATATTTTTAGAGACGAGGGTTAGGGTTTAGCGACGAACGTTTCGTTGGTAAAATACTGTAAATGAAAATGACGGATGTACCCTCACTGTCTGTTCAAACTCCGAAACCGCTCTCCACATTTTCAAATCTGAGAGAGCTAAGCAGAAACCCGAGCGACAATGGAAGATTCGATCTCGACCTTCTGCAGCACACTCGCGACCTTCTGCACCCACTTGCAGACCAACTGCGACGCGCTTAGTCAATCCGTCCAGCGCCGGCCGATTCCCCTAGGTAAGAGCTTCCTCTATAATTTTCGATACCTAATTATACGTGTTCGTGAAGCTGGTTGATCTGCAATTGCTTGATTCTGGTCGGATCAGGATCGGCGTCCTCAACCTTCATCCGTGGCCTGGACCGGAGGATGTCGTCCGCCAACGATGACCTTAACTTGCTGGAGTCCATGTCGTTTGCCACCGTCTCGTTCGAGGAGCTCCTTGGGCACTGTTATGAGGTGTTTAAGAGTAATCAGGCTGATATTTCTGAGATTGAGGACCGGCTGATGGATTTTGGTTACCGCCCTGGTAATTTGTTTATAGAATCTAAGCTTTTGAAGGTTCTGTTTGTTTAGGGTTTAGATGGTGTGGTGCTTCTGGATCTTGGATTTTCCCATTTTGCTTGCAATTTGGCCCTCAACTTTTCTTGTTTGTGGAGTTATAGGTATTGATGAGGTGGAAATATTACTATTTTGGTTATTTTTTTCATCTCAGTTTATGGTATTATGATGTTGCGAATTTGTTAACTTGTTGCAAGTTCAGGGAAGGATTGTGTCAAGTGTTAATCGTACTTTGGGTGTTAGTGTGTTAAAGATTCATGATACAATTTCATGGTTCTTTCTTGTGATTGATTACAATTCACGAACTTCTGCTTGCTTTCACAGGATTGTCTGTGTTTTGAAATATTTGAGTATTCAGATCCACTGCTGTAAGACTTTAATGTGCTTCCAAGAATATGAAAATTAAGTTGACACAGGGTTGGGATCCTGCTGTTTACTAGTGTTTGATCTACTATTGTACTTTTGTCTTCAGATTCTGATAACGATAATGCTGAGATGACTTCTTTATCAACACCATTAAGCATGAAACCCAAGGATTTATGGCCAGATGACAGGTTGGACTCATTTTCTAGCATCCATGGATCAACATTTGCTACAGAGTCTACAATGAAGAAGATCAAAGAGGACCCAATGTATCCTTTGATCCATATGTTTATTTCTAGTAAAAGAATATTTTTATGATGGTTTTGTATAAATGGTATGTTTGAAATCTTGATAAGTTTCTTAGGGAATGGAAGTTTACATCAAAATTACAGATTGTGGATTCTTTGGCTCTCTTATAATGTGTTGAGAAATGCAGCATATCTGGTAAATAATCAGTGGTCACAATTTTCAGAAAGGACTCGCAATTTTAGTAGTGTTGGATTCATTGAAGATTGTATAGAATTTTGCTTACAGTCTTGCTTCCTTGATTTGAGATTTAGTGAGTCTTTCAGTTTGAAGAATCTTGGGCTATCAGATATATCTATAGCTAACCTGACGTCAGAAGGTAAATTTTTAGTTGGGTTCTGCTTCCATAAGATGACCTTATTTCTGTTTAATACTTACATACTTGGCTGACGATAAGTTACTATCTTCTTATTGTTGTTGTCTTTTTAATACATGTGAACTTCTATACAAATAGTGGCCGTTTTTCTATCCTGGTCAGTATCCCCAATTTCCCCTCTCTGTGATTGCAGCTAATTTTGGAGTCAGTGATCCAGAAGTTAGGCAATCATCCAGACTAATTTCAACCAATATTGATTCAGAAAATGGTAATACATTTATTGTGTAGACTGTAGATTTAATTATTTAATGGCAAATTTTTGTAATTATCTACCATATAACTGGATATGTAGGCAGTGCAGTTGATCTGAAGTATGACCTGGCCGCAGCCATCATTCCTAAAGCTACGATAAATGTTTCCAAGGATGACTATGAAAATCTTCCTTCTTATATTAGATGTTTGGCATCATGGGAGGTTGGCTATTTTATGTTTTATCCTCCTTACTACCTTATGATACCACATTCAGCAACTCACATTTTGGTTTCTAATATATGTTAAAGGATTTGGTGGTGGCCGTTGAAAAGTTGAACAAGTGCATAAATACCAAAATGAATACAGGAGTAACCAGCTTCTTCCGCCTAGATGAACTCGAGGCTCTGGGACTGGGTATGTTTCTATTCTCTGATTATAGTTGTTGGCTAACTTAACTAACTAGTTGTAACAATTAAGACCACATTAAAGTATGTTTCTTTGCATTATGTTCCTAAAGAACCAGACTTATTTTTAACTAACTTCGGCTATGCTTTGCAGGCCCCAAAGGGAGATCTTACTTGCTGCTGCTCGTCCGCATGAATCGCTTAGTAGTTGAGACATCCGATGGTCTTATTTCCTATAGAGTCGTATGAATCCCACCACTACTAGGCATTTTTAAAATTTCCTACTCCAAGAAATTCAGTGATATATACAGCTTGCTTCACTTTCAACCGTCCAAAGCCTTGTATCTAAGTGGCTCCCTTACATAGCCATGTATCCGGTTAAATTCTAACCTCAGTATTTGTAAAGACAACTGTGAATTAGTGTTGTTTCATATTTCAATAGAATCAGGTTTCGTATTCATTTCCATACGGCACTATTAATTGCAGTTTCTGAAATCATATTAAGTTGTTCAATGTTGAATTCCTCAGAATTCCGTAGCAAGACCTAGGAAAAAATAAATGGAAAACCCTAAACCAAAGCCACACAAGATACTTCAAATTATGTGGGTAAGGGAATTGTGCTGGTATATTTCATCAACTCGAGTTGACATATTCTATCAATTTCGGAAGATTCTCAAGAGCCAGAGTAAATACAGCCCCAAGCAAGAAAAGGAAAATAAATGCTATGAAAATTCTTCCGAAATACTGACCATTCAATGCTTGTCCTGTTGTCGCCTCCGAGAACAAGCCTTTCAAGTTCTGCAAAGTAGGACAACGCGCTAAAAACTCAACTGAAAAACCCTTTTTTTCCTTCATAAAACGATAATCTGCAGTTACCTTGTCAGAGCCAAATTCATAACCCGCTGGCCAAACTCCTCCATCCTTGAACCCTACAACACGAAACCAAACAGCAATTACCTCATCTGAATTTTCATTTTCAACACAAACCATGTCTACAGCCGCATACCTTCTGATTCGCAAACTACATGAAGCTTCCAGCCCTTCCCATAGTCTACCAGAGATGCAGTAGGGCCGAAAGTAACCGGCTCCTCTCCTTCTTTGACCGCTTCAATGAACAATCCAGGCTGACTCCCATACTCGAGCTTCTTGTTAATTACATGCAAAGCGAATCCCGCCTTTGTCCCTGCAGCAAATCGCCTGACCTTACCCGAACTCTTGCAACCTATCTCCAAATACTATAATGCCCGATCAAAATAGAAGCATTTTAGCGCGATCCGTAGATTTATTAACTCCAAAAGTGCATCATATTCGGTTAAAGTTCATCATTTTAAATTCCTTGCTGATATTCAACCAAGCATCAAACACTTGGTGTGCAACAGAGATAATGAAGCACTCTCCGTGAAAACTCAAAACCCTACTCACGTCCAAGTCTTCCAAGAAGTCAACCTTTTCCAGAATCAAAACCAGAGAGATTCCGCAACAGCGAATTCCAGTTCACAAAACGAATCAGAAACATCAAATTATACAACTCGATGCCACTCAGATTGTTGCAATTCGGATCCAATTCGATTGTACAGAGATCAGAGGAGAAGAAGTTACCGGAGGTCGAACGACCAATGTCTCCGATTGAGTATCGGAGGGCTCCGTAGCTGCTTCCTCTTCCGCCATGAATCGAACAGATCAGGTTTGGATCTGGAATCAAGAATCCATGTATGTATGCAAATCCCATGTTTGACTTTTTTGACATTGACTTTTCCAAGAAACTTTAGCGACGACATTATTCGTCGGTATAGGGTAGTAAGTGTGTCGTCGCAAGCGAGGACAGTCTTCATATACTGCATCTGAGGAAGACTTTCACAGAGTGACATTTTCCCAATCCTCGCAGATTTTCCCGCCATTCTCTCTGTCGGCGAAGATGTTGTGGGTCGACAAGCACCGCCCGAAAACCCTAGACAAGATGATCGTGCACGAAGACGTGGCGCAGAATATCAAGAAACTGGTAATTCGTGGCTTTCTTTGGCAATCGTTGTGTGTTGTGTAGATTGTTTTGGATTGCTTAGTGAGACTAGAGACAAAAAGTTAGGGTTTTTTCGACATGGGGGTTTGACGATTTTGTCGTACAGGTGACGGAGCAAGATTGCCCTCATTTGCTGTTTTATGGGCCGTCGGGGTCGGGAAAGAAAACCCTAATTATGGCGCTTCTGCGTCAGATGTTCGGACCTGGCACCGAGAAGGTATGGATTAGTGAGGCTTTTGGTCGCGTGTTGTGTGAAAGGCATTGTTTTTTGGAGATGGAAAGTTTGCATTTTGCAGGTTGTTGTTGAGTGTTTACAAAAATGATGATTAGGAATGTGAATAGGGTTAGCAGTTGAAGTGATGACTTTTTTTCGTGTTATTGTGCTTCAATGTTGTGTGTGGCTGTTTAGGGATAATCCTTCTTATACAGTATACAATTGCAGTAATCATCTAATTTTTGCTCGCATATTGCACGTTGGGTCGATCTTGTGAGTTTGGACGTCTGTTGTTGACAATGTTTTCCTCTCTTGGATTCAGGTCAAGGCAGAAAATAAGACTTGGAAAATTGATGTAAGCTTTCTTTTTCTTCTTCTTGTCTGGAGTACAGGTTTTGCTTCGTGCTTTTGCTATGGCTGCTTAATAGCCTTTTTAGTAATCATGTTTGTATGGAACAATTCAATTGAGCTTTATGGCACATCTCTGCTGGACATGGAAGACCAGAATTCTCCATGAACTTAATCTTTCGTAGAATCATTTTTCTGCCAGATATGCATGACTGTTAAAAGTTGCTTCAATCTTATAATGTATCTTTGATGATTAACTTTCAGGCCGGATCGAGAACTATTGATATCGATCTCACAACCCTGTCAAGTACCCATCACGTCGAACTAAATCCTAGCGACGCTGGCTTTCAGGATAGGTATATTGTACAGGAGATAATTAAGGAAATGGCAAAAAGTAGACCAATTGACACAAAAGGGAAGAAGGGATTTAAAGGTAGCAATCCTCTGCTACTTTTTTGTCAATCCTTTTGTTGATAAAGGGTATCTTTAATGTTTCATCTTATGAGATATGGACGAGGATTAGTGCATGTTTTGAGGTGCGAAGTTTTTTTTATGCTCAACCCTGTGCGTGGTTGAAGATTCTTGTGTACAAATCATCAATTTCTTGTATGGTTCATGTCTAGTTCTTTCTTGTGTAGATTAAAGATTGATTTAGGTCACCTAAATGTTATGACTTCATGTATATTCATCCGGTTAATATGTAGGCAGTAGGCAACCCTTCCGTATTACTTCAAAAGTACATAGGAATAATGTACTGAAATTTGTTGTTTTTGTGTTATCTGGTGGTGAATGGTCTACCAAACCTTAAGCATGATTAATCCAGTGATAGCATAGCTTATTGTAGATCTCTATGATGATGATAATTCCATTTGGCAGGTACATTTGTCTTACTTATAGCGTCTCTTTTCCTTTACTTTTTTGACATTGAATCTTGTCAATATCAGTTCTCGTTCTGAACGAGGTCGACAAACTCTCTAGAGAGGCCCAGCATTCTCTTAGAAGAACGATGGAGAAATATAGTTCATCTTGCCGATTGATTCTATGCTGCAACAGTTCTTCAAAGGTTACAGAGGCAATACGCTCTCGATGCTTAAATGTGCGGTTAAATGCACCCTCTATGGAAGAGGTTGGAAAAACTTTGCTTCTTTTTTACCTGCTTGAATTAATGCACCATAGTTTGATTTTTCGTTTATTTCTTTTCTGTTGTTTACGTCCGTTGGGGGTAATGACTAGGAAATGAGCAACACTATGAATCTTTGTTTCTCTAATAATTATTTGTCTGTTGTTGCTTCCAGATTGTCAAGGTGTTGGAGTTCATTGCCAAAAAAGAAGGGTTACAACTTCCATCAGAACTTGCTTCGCGCATTGCAGTAAAATCAAATCGGAGTTTAAGGAGGGCAATTTTATCGTTGGAGACTTGCCGTGTGCAACAGTTAGTGTCTTGTTACTCATCCCCACTTTGTTACACTAATTTCTTTTCAAGTGGTGTGCCAAGCGGCCCCTCTCTTTCAGTTGATAAGTTCTCGATTTCCTTGTAACTTCTGTCTACATGTTTTTGTAGGTACCCTTTTACACCCAATCAGGCGATACCGCCAATGGACTGGGAAGAATATGTTTTTGAAATTGCATCTGACATAATGAAAGAGCAAAGTCCCAAAAGGTTTGCTTCCATCTGACAAGCGATACCTCGAATTAGAGTAATATGCTGTCATTTATCGATATTCTTTTTCCTGCCAGCTCTGTCCTAGTTTTTCGTTTTATATTTGTCAAAACTTGTAGGCTGTTTCAAGTCAGGGGGAAAATATATGAGCTACTCATCAACTGCATTCCACCTGAAATAATATTGAAGGTGAAATGTCTGAACTTTGTAATATATTTCATGGTTCTACTTTCAGTACTTCATTGTCCTATTTTCCCGTTTCTTGCAGAGGCTGCTCTACGAACTATTGAGGAAATTAGATGCTGAACTGAAGCATGAAGTATGCCACTGGGCGGCATATTATGTATGTCACACTCCTTCTAATATAGCCAATGAGTTTTTCCATGTTTCGGAAACGTACAGGTTGCAAAGTATACTTTAATGGCCATGGCCAACTGAAATTCCTTCGCTACCTTTTAGGTTTACCATTTCTGCATTTCCAAAGAAAAAAAAGAAGAAGAGTGATACTTTCTTTTTTGAAAGAAAACACGCAGCTTTTTATTTGACTTTTATAACCTGTTCTTGCCCCTTGGTACATGCGATACTTTGTGTTATGTGACTAGAAGTAAGATTTTTTGACGATAGATTATTATTGAATTCAGTACTTACTCTAGAAATGTCTCAAATTGCAGGAACATAGGATGCGCCTCGGACAGAAAGCCATATTCCACATCGAAGGTAACAGCCACACTCCTTAAAACTTGCTCCATCCTTACATTTTCACCATCGTCGTCGCAATAGCCAAACTATAATTATATGGCTTTATCCTTATTGCAGCATTCATTGCCAAGTTTATGAGCATTTACAAATCGTTCCTGATCGCAACTTTCGGGTAAATGAAAAAGAACGTCCCGCCAGTGCCCCAAGTGTATCAAACTTTTTTTCTTCAGAAAATCAGCAAATCCACAATGCAGCATCAAACTGCAGTTTTCTCATTCTGAAATTCCATTATTTTTATCAAGCTTGAACCATACTTATAGAACCAGGGGCAATTCGGTCTTTTTTCTAGAGCTTACTGGCCACAGCGAGGTACTTGGTGTGGCGACCCTGCGCGACAATTTTCCCAGTCGCCTTCTTCCGAATCTCAACGCTGACAACACCAACGGCCTTCCCGACTCTCAAAGCCCTAGCCTCGATCTCCACTTCCTCGCCCTCGAACGCCGCGTCCAAATACGACACGTTGATCTCCACCGACACTCCAGTCATCTTGGCCCCCGCAGTGTAAATCGCAGCCGATCCAACCAAATCCACCAGCGTCGCTGTCGCTCCTCCGTGCAGAAACCCTCCCGCGTTCAGCAGCCGCGCCGGCACCTTCATGCTGCAGATCAGCAACCCTGGCTCAACCTTTTCGAGCTTCAAACCTTCCATCATAAACGGCTCGAAGAACCGTAAACGCATCGAGTCGATTGCAGAGTTGCTTTCGTTATCTCCCTTCTCCAGCAACCGCTTCACCGCTTCCAGATCCATCGATCGATAAGCTTCGAGATCGAGTCAAAGGTGCGTTCGATTTCCGGCGTTGACTTTCTGGTAAGCAAACTTGCAATCTTGTGGATGGATGAGGATCCTCACAATTCTCTTAATTGCAGTTCGCCCCTTGTTTACCCTTTAATTACATTCTAGTCCTTATTGTTCGTACCATTTACATGCTTGCTGGCAATACCTCTTGTTTTCCAGCCTTTCTTTCAATTGACTCCATAAATATTTTTCAAATCCTCTAAGTGGTTTTTGAAGCTGAATTTAGTGTAATGACAATGGCAGGTAGCAGAAGAGAGTTAGGCAGCCCGGACCGGATCAGTGGGAACTACCCAACCGAGTAGCGAAACAAGACGCTAAGGTTGTTGACTTTGGGTGTCGTCTGGATACCAAACTGCATTTTTTGTTGTCATGTAACTTGGTCTTATAATTTTCAGCCATGCCCCTCATGTCGTGTTCTGATATTTATTTCATGTTTTCAGCAGCCTGTTGAGATATTTTATATGTGCTGCAAATCTCAACTTAGGAACAAAATACCTCGAGTTGTTCTGGTTTCATAAAAAATGGCTGCCATGGAGAGTGGAAGACTTGTTCATCATAGTTGTCATCATTTCCTGATCTTGTTGGTCCTTTGCTGTCTCTTGTCAGAAGTTCTTGCAGCTCCTGCGACCCGTAAGTGCCCTTCTACTTTGCGATTCATACAGTTTTGATTTAGATTCTGGTAGCTTTTTTACTGACCATGTGTGGAACTTTCTTATGCAGGGAGCCTTAAATCAGTCAAAGCCTACTCCTCAATCCAGGACACTCCTACAGTAACTCAGGTCAGCGTTTTCTGCTATTTTTCTCCGTTTCAATATTTCTCTACTTGATCTGATTAGGGTTTTTCTCACAAGTGAAAGTATGCAAAAGGAGCTATTGCCCGGGTCTAAAACGGGAAACATGAATTTTTTGAAAAATAAGTTCCCAACAGCAAATTTATGCCAGTTTTGCATCTGCTCAGGCTGCATTCTTAGTTGAGATGAAATTGTTGTATGTTTTTGGATACGGGTAAATATACGAGTTGATCCTTTTTTTTGCTCAGGTATTATTACCTTTTTGTTTGTACTGGCCGGATAAATACTTAAGATTCATAAACAGGCTGTTCTGAGGAGGATCACTGCAAAATCAAGCGTCCCGCCGGGAACAATGGACATAGAATTGACAGATTATCCAGACCCAGGAGCCAATAAAGGCCACGAGCCGGTCACTCCTCCCCAAGGTTAAATCACTCCTCTTCATCGATGTCCATTGCACTTCTCATGAAGTTAGTTTTACTGCAGTTTGCTACTAGTGCAGACATGGCCTTGTGTTGTTCTCTTCTGTTTTTTCAACCTCAAAAAGGTGCCTAAAAGCAGGAACATATTCATCTCTGCAAACTATGTTTGTGCCATGAGAATTTGTTTCGTGCAAGTTTCTTAGGAATCCCAAAATGTGTTTCACTGTCTAATTACCAAATTGTCGGATGTGGCCGGTTGTTTAAAGCCAAATTATCTTAGTACCCGTGAAGGATAATGTCACTTTCGTATGTTAAATCATAGCAACATGTTCACTATTGTTGTCCAAAATTTTTGTCCCTTTATACATTTAGGATTATGCTTGGCAAGAATATTATGACATCCGTTTGAAGTCGATCTTTTTCGTTGTCCATCTAATTGATCTCGATCCTTATCGAGCTTATTTTTCATTATCGAACAAAACCAGTCGCATGTGTGACATTTTTAAATAATGAATAAAATCGATAACGTTAATAGCAGTTAGATGATGAATACGAGGAAGGAAGATTTTATTCAAAATTTTCGAACTGTAAGTGTCACCAGCTGGTGCACCAACCCAACTAAAACTCTGCTGCTTAATTATGAGTAATACAAAAATAATCCAAAATTAAGGAAAGTAATTAAATAATTATAATTAAGCATAAATACGTCGGCAGGGGACAAGTCAACACTCGGTCTCAGGGATATTATATATTTATATTTTTAAAAATAATTTAATAAATTTAATTCTCAACAGTGATAAGTATTTTTAAATTTTTCGAAAAATAAAATAAAATGGTAATCGATTTGAAGCCCTAGAAAATCCAAGTAGCGGAAATGGCGTTGCGTCCATCGCGCTCGGAATCCGTGAATCGGAGATCTTGGAGGGATGTAGTGTGATTCAGCTTGGTCAATATCAGCAATGGGGAAGGGGGAGGAGGAGCAGTATCTGCCTTCGACTAGTGTAGCTGCTGCTGATGGTGCTGAGTTGGAGAATGAGGATGCGAATCGGTGTTGTAGGGTTAATCGGTATGTTAGGTTGAAGTGTGTGTTTCTGGTGATTCTCAGTTTTGGGTTGCTGCTTTCTGCTGTGTTTTGGCTGCCTCCGTTTTTCCATTATGGAGATCGGCAGCAGGATCTGGATCTGAAATCGCCGTTTCCAGGTAAATGTGGATTTGGGGTGGATTGGTGGTTGGTTGATTTTGGGGAACGAATTTGCTAAATTGATGTACTGAGAGTTGCGATAGATCTGTGGATGGACGTTGGCTGATTTACTGGTATTTGTGTGTGTGAATTATGTTTTGAAAAGTTGTTTTATGGTGGTTTAGGTTTTGCTTAATTGATGAATTGGACAAGCCTGTGTTTAATTATTTTTCCTGAATCTGCTATAAGGAGGCTGTTATGTTATGCAATAGGACACAGGAGTGATACTTTAGTGTATCAATCTTTCTATTTTTAGTGCATATGTTATTGGGACGAAAGTAGAAAACTTCTTAAGATTCTGATAGTGACACGGTGAATCAAGGATCAATCACCCAATTTTTTTATCTTATAAACATGATGTAGTAGTCAGTTTTTTGGCCAAGTGTATAACACATCGAGAAACCCATTCGATTATTGAAAAACTATATGACATTGCTTGCTTGTGTCACTGAGTCATCCTCCATTCCTGATTCCCCAGGTCATGATATTGTTGCAAGGTTTAAAGTGCAGAAGCCTTTTTCGGTGCTAGTGGGAAACATCTCACAGCTGGAGGAAGATATCCTATCTGAGATGGACTATTCTTCCATCAAGGTACACTGGCACAAGAGTGCGTGTTCTATTTGGTCAATGTTAATCATTTTGATAAGTACATGTAAAGCTTATTTCTTTTTGCTGTCAGGTGGTAGTCCTGGCATTGGAATATTCAGCTGGATCAAATTTCACAGAAGTTGTGTTTGCGGTGGATCCTGTAAGGAAAGATACAAAATTGTCAACAACTACTTTAAGTCTAATACGGGATTCAGTTGTGTATATGGTTTTGGAACCATCATATCTACGGCTGACTGCATCTTTGTTTGGAAATCCATACGCATTTGAGGTGCTTAAGTTCTCAGGAGGGATCACTGTGATTCCTTCCAAAGGAGTATATATGCTACAAAAAGTGCAGATATATTTCAACTTTACTTTGAACTTCTCAATATCTCAGATACAAGGCAATTTTGATGATCTCACAACTCAGTTGAAATCAGGTCTACATCTGAGTGCATACGAGGTGAGTAATTTATATCCTAAGAACGTCCTAACTTTTGTTTCGTCTCCTTAGACCTGCAATTGCTACAGAGATTTCTTCTTTTTACTCCCCCTCTGCTTTAGTGTAGTTTTTATTTTATTTACTTTTTATTTGTGGCCCTGCTGATTAATGACAGGAACTATTGGCAGTCTTACTCGGAAGTGTTATGTCAATGTGGCCCTGTAGTGATTTAGCATCTTTGTTTATGATAGTGATTGACGGTAATTGAGTTCGGTGATGTGATGTGCTTTGAATTGGATGTAGTGTGTTTTTTTATCAGTTATGTTCTATGTGCTAAATTCACAGGGGTAAAGATAAGTTGTCGATGTTAACATGTATTTGAAAGAAAGAAGAAAAAAAGACGCATAAAAAAGTTTCTAATTTGCTCCTGGTGGGCTTGAAAGAGGATGCTGTTGGTAATTCTGTTTTTATTGGAATGCTTAGATGTTAATTGTATATGAATAAATTGATGTCGTGAAATTTAGATGCTAATTGTTTTGCATGGAGTTTCCCTTTATTTGTTCAGGTGGCTTGCATCTGTTAATGGCGGAATATCCTTTTGAGGTCTCTGCAAACTGTGTTTTCCATTTATAGATAATTTGGGAACTATAATTAGGGATGGCATGTAGTAGTATATTCCAGCTTGCCTAGTTTTAAAATAAATGCTTTTTCTCTCTCAATTACAGAATCTGTACATCCGCCTGACAAATTATCAGGGTTCAACAGTATCTCCACCAACTACTGTTCAGACATCTGTTGTTATGGCCGTTGGGTATAATCCCTCAATACCAAGGTTAAAGCAGTTGGCTCAGACTATCACAGGTCCTCATTCAAAAAATCTCGGCTTGAACAATACAGTTTTTGGAAAAGTTAAAGAAGTTCGCCTTTCTTCAATTTCGAATGGTGGAGATAGCAGTCCTTCTCCAGCCCCAGTTCCTCAGCCTCGCCGTCACTCTCCTTACCAAGGTCATCATCAGCATCACTATGATCTTGCTCCAAGTCCTGCAGTATATGGAGGCAAACCACCCAGACAAAGAGGTAAATCTACTCCTAAAATTGGTGGTTCATATGTACCATCACCCGCACCAGCAAGCCATGAAGTGAAATCTCCGAGTTGCCAGAATGGGCACAAACACTTACCACGGAAAGCAAAAGATTCTTATATAACACCTATTGCAGCACCAACTGTTTCTCCCCAAGTATCTCCTGCACCACCTCACCCTCGTAAGGATCCACCACGAGATGTCTCCCAACCTGTTCAAGTATCAAGTCCTCTGCCGTCTGTAGTCTTTTCACATGTACACCCCCCATCAGAGGGAAGGACTAATGAAGTGGTCCCTGATGTGCCTCCTGATATAGCACCTTCCCTGCCTCACTCTGGAACGCGTAAGTAACTAAATCTTTTTCTTTCCTTTTTTCCTCTAGTCACTCTACTCTTTGTTGAAGTTTTCGGGCAGTGATCAAAATAATCAACCTGTACACTCGTTAAATTATCTTTGCAAATACTGATACAGTGAACACTCTTTGTTGCAGCTTCCACGCCCCTCCTCCCTCATCCCATGATGCTGCCAATTTTCACGATCCTTGCTTTTGTACTGAGCGTATGACTTCAGAGAAGGCAGAGCATTACTACACTATTTCACTATACCAACGTAGCCTACAGTAGTATCCTAGTGACTGAGAGTCGGACACAAAAGTACGCGCCTCTCAGCGGATCTTACCGTCTGTTTATCTATCTGTATTTTCCACGGTGTATATACTCAGCAGGTAGAAGCATTTCCAGGTCCAAGTCAGTGGTGACAGGCCCTAGCTCTACCACTGTAACGTCTCCATATAAAAGGAGGGAACGCATAAAATGCAGGCGTAAGCTAAAGTGTGTGTGCTTCTGTGCCTTGTAAGTTTATTCCGCAAGTGTAAAAATATTTCAAGGTTATTATTCCATGTCCCTAAATATCCGACATTTATCCAAATTTCAGTATTTTTTTAGAACGATTTTTTATTTATAATCGTCTCATATTAAGTCATATGAACGAGATATTGTCAGAGTTATTTTAGGTTTAATGTTTGAAGGAACAAGTTGGAATCGTCATAGGATAAATTAAAACACAAAATAACGACGTCGTATTGTTTCATTGTTGGATTGATTATAGGCTTCCTCAAGTAGCGCGACACAGCACGCTGCACGCGTTGATTTTGTTGTAGTGTGCTTCGCCTCGCTTCCTCCCAAAACAGATACGTCCAGATACTCTCTGAACTGCAAATCTCATCTTCAAATCACCCATCGAATCCTTCACCTCCATTCTCCGCAATTTTTTTCTAAGTCGTTCTCTCCGATCATGTCGGCGCCGAAGGACGAGTTTTTCTTGGAGGACGAGGACGACGCGATCAACGAGGCTGAAGATGGCAGAAACAGCAGCGTCAGTGATAGCGAAGATGACAATGCTGGTGGGGGAGGCTATTCGGAAGCTTTTGTTTCTAACCAATGGCCACAGAGTTACAAGTGAGCTCCTTTTTATACAATCGTTGTCTTTTCGGGTTTGTTTTGAATTGGGTATTTGTGCCGCCACCGCCGCCGCCATGTTCGATGAAATGCCTCACTGAGGTTTAAAGGTTGAAGCTTTGTTGTGATGCGGGAATAGAGCGAATAACTCTCTCCTGCAATGTTGATTTTTTAAAAGAGAGAGTAATTAAGTTTGAATTTTGTGGCAGAGACTCTCTGGACTCGTACACGATTACGGCAACACCGAATTTTGGTCTCATCAGGCGCTCAATGAGCTGGAGGCAGTCAAACTTGGACATCAGCGTCTCGAATACTGATCTTGGACAGGGATTGCAGTCACCTTTGTTGCCGGAACATGATGGTCTCGGTAAGAAAGATGGTAGCGACAGGGTTGGTGTATCGCAATCGTCCTGGTTGGAGAAGGGCTCATTCCGTGGTGGTTCTCATGCGGGTGAACTACCCATCAGTCATGGATGTAGTTTGACGCAAACTGTGTTTAATGGTATAATTAGCAAGCTTCTACTTTTCCAGATGTTTTTACATGAGTTCGTCAAATGGAAATTCTGTAATCTTTCGCAGGTTTAAATGTGCTGGCTGGAATTGGGCTTCTTTCTACGCCATACACAGTGAAGGAATCTGGCTGGGCAAGTTTGATAGTGCTGGTTCTCTTTGCCATTATTTGTTGTTACACTGCCTCTCTTATGAGACATTGCTTTGAAAGCAAAGAAGGAATCATAACTTACCCCGACATTGGAGAAGCTGCATTCGGGAAATATGGACGTCTCTTCGTATCTGTAAGTCTTCAAACAATGACAACCATTGTTCTCTATTTTATGTACGCGTCCTAGGTTTTATCAACTTATTTTTTATCGGTGTTTTGTGACTAACATAACATTGAAATGTCTTATACTGAAAATAAAAGAAAAGACATGGAGAAATTAATGACTAGTAATTGAAATTATTTATGTGTTTTTTCTGACTCTTTACCCTTGGTTTTTGCAGATTGTGTTGTATACAGAATTATACGTAAGTGAACAATCATTTTAGTTTTGGCTGCCCCGTGTCGAACCATGATATTGTCATTGTTTACTGACACTCGCTTAATATCTTTTATGGTGTGCAGTCATACTGTGTGGAATTCATAATACTAGAAGGGGACAATCTTACTAAGTTATTTCCGGGTGCATCTTTTGATAACCCGTGGTTTCAGCTAGACTCCCTACACTTCTTTGGAATTTTAACTGCTCTTGTAGTGCTACCAACTGTTTGGCTGAGAGATCTCCGGGTGATCTCTTACCTCTCAGGTTAGGCCTTGATAATGATTGCAATATTATAATTTACTATTTCCAACACGCTGCTGATTTCTTGTGCCGTTGATTTCTCCAAAATCAGCCGGTGGTGTTCTGGCAACATTAACTATATTTATTTGCCTCCCGCTTCTTGGATTAACAAGTGGAATTGGCTTCAATCACACTGGTCAACTTGTGAACTGGGGTGGTATTCCTTTTTCCATCGGTGTTTATGGATTTTGTTATTCGGGTCATTCAGTGTTCCCAAATATATACCAGTCCATGGCCGACAAAACAAAATTTACAAAGGCTCTCACTATAAGGTCCCATTAACACTCTGATGATGCAGTATGCATATATTCCTAGTTTAATTTTCCTTTAACTTAAATCTTCGCTTTGCAGCTTTGCTTTGTGCGTTATACTTTACGGGGGTGTTGCTATAGTAGGATACCTCATATTTGGTGAACAAACCCTGTCTCAGATTACTCTCAACTTGCCGAAACATTCTTTTGTTGCCAAAATTACATTGTGGACGACGGTAAGTAAAACCCGCTCAGTCTTTAAAATCACTAGCTAGATGCACATTGGCTATTTAAAAATCACTGTAACTTCGCTTCTTCGCTCATCTATGCAGGTCATCAACCCATTCACCAAATATCCTTTTTATGTATTTCAGAAGGCTGTAGAACCGAGTAAAAGCAAGTTAGCATACTGTATTACCTTCTCTATGACGATTGAAATTTGAAACGGATAATATGATATACTTGCGTGTCTGTTTATGGTTGATGTGTTTATTTCAATTTTTAAATTTTAATTCGTGATTTGCGTTGATGCTTAACTCTGAACAAATATGCGCTGTTGCTGAACCCTTTGGCTCGAAGTATAGAGGAATTGCTGCCAGCCAGACTTGCAGATAGTTTATCGTGTTTCATCCTTCTGAGGACGATACTTGTAGCTTCAACAGTTTGCTGTGCCTTTCTCATTCCTTTCTTTGGTAAGCTTTCATCTAAAATGTTTCAAATCATAAATCCTCGCCGGGTAATGTCAACCTTTTTTCCCTTTAACATGTTTCAAATATTGGAGGATTTGGATACGCCTTAGTGGGCATTTGACTGAACCGAGCATTGCTTTCTTTTTTCTGCAGGCCTCGTGATGGCTCTCATTGGCTCTCTCCTCAGCATTCTCGTGGTAAGTGTCCGCAACTGGTACTGTCTATATCATTGCTTTATCCGTCTCCTACATGTCAAAAAAAAAACAGTCATTTTCTTCAACTTAAATCGGCATTTTCTTGCTATAATAAACCATGAGCTCCTTATTTGACTCAGGCTGTGATACTACCAGCATTATGCTTCCTGAAAATTGTGAAGAACAAAGCAACTCGTGCGCAGGTACATAATATTTGATCTTCTGATCATTCTTTCTCCGTCCGTCAGTCACTTCACTAACTAACTGATTCCTCATTCAGGTCATTTTAAGCATCACAGTCACTGCTCTGGGCATCATTGCCGCGATCTTTGGAACATACTCATCACTCTCCCAGATCGCTGAGAACTACTAGAGCTTTCAAAAGCCAGCACAAGCGTTCAAATTCAGGTACCCTCATTCCTGGCATATTGCAAAGAACTGCTTGAGGTTCAAATGTCAAAGCTGTCATGTTTTTTAAGGTTCCCTCTGGAACATGTCACCATTTTTTAGCTTAGAATAAATATCCTACCCTCACCAAATTCATCTCCTTCCTCTCCTATCTTGAACTATTTCTCTATTTAAGCACTCTTTTAATTTTGTAGAATACATTCGTTATTCTGATTCATATATCGTGTCGCTCTAATTTTGGATGGACTTTAGGTTGTGGTTTTATTGCAGACGTTAAATATAATTATATCTTAAAAAGAATCTTACATCAAGAGCTTAGATAAATAATAGCTTCTGTCTCAAGATAGAAAGAACTGTCGATGTCTTCATATTTCTGATCTCAGTTCATTTCGATTCTACGATCCTGATCAGTTGATGTGTTCCGTAAGGGAGGAACATAAACTGATTAAGTGAACTTACTCCCATGAAATGAAAAACACAAAACATTTCATGTATTTATATTCCAGTGTCTGTTGGTCAACTCCAGAGTCTACCAACCTCCTTCTCTCTCTCCTCGTCACTCGCTTCCCGCGCTGAATCTCTGTAACCGACAAAGCTCCCTACTTTCCGTCCCGATCCCGCAAATCCAGACACCCCTTTGGCGGACTACACGTCGCCTCTCCTGCAGCTGTGCTCGTTCCGTATTTTGGTGCCACTTTCCAAGACCTTTTCGCGTCTTTGAATGAGCGATGTTGGAGAAGGGGTACGAGGTGAAGCTGTTGGTGAGGAGGCTGGAGGGGTGTAAGGTTGGAATTGGGGATGCGTGTGGGGAGAGTGGCTATGCGGGGGTATTTTTTGTGGAGTTACAGTGGGAAAGTGCGGAGGATTCGGAGTTCGGGAAGATACTGAGACGTGCGAGGATAAAGAGTACGAGGGACGCGACATTGGGCGCGGATGGTGTCGTTCTGTGGGACGGCGAGTTCTGGTATGAGTGTGGCGAGGAGGCGTTGCAGGAATCGAAGATCGATTTTAAAGTACTGAGCTGTGTGAGTGATTGGAATTTTCTACTTACGAAACCCTAGGTTTTCGTGCTTCTTGAGATTTGGCTTTGAGAGGAAGTGTTTTTTCTTGTTGTCGTCAATTGAAGTTGGAATTGGATGACTAGTTGAATTAGGGCTTAGAATTTCGATGCATACGATCCTTTGGTTTGCTTGATCGTGATGCGCTTTTATAGTTGAATTAGGGCTTGGACGAATAATGTGTTGTTTGAATTGTGCATTTCAAGATTTGTTGTTAGTCATTGCTTGGTCGTGCTTCGAGTAGTTGTTGGAGTTTATAAAAGAAGTGCGAGTAGATTGCGGCAGATAATACATTGATGTTCTGCTGTGGTCTATCTGTTGAAGATGGCTTTGGGTGCGGAGCTCTTCAGTTGTCATTAACCGTTAGCCAGTAGCATGAGATTGAGGATTGCCATTTTTTTCGTTATTTGTTAAATGAGATTTTCCTAATTTGCTCTTCTGCTACCGTAAATATTTTGAGCGAGCAGTGAAGTTTTATATAGATCTTCTACTATGTTCATTCGCTATCTGGAAGTGTTACTGCCTGTGTGTTTCCTTATTGCTTATAGCCATAATTTATCGTCAGTTACTCTGATGGTCACTACCTTAATTTCAGTCCCTCTGCTGTTTACAATTGTTTGAATTTCGTTAGCGCGCAAGTTTGGTAACATATACATGACCCAGGTTTTGTAGAGGCCTTTTAGCCCTTACGATGAAGAAGTTGTATAAACTTCTCTTGTTTCTTGTAGTTTTAGTTATGTATTGCTTTTCACGTTCTTAGTTTTTTTATGAATTTTATTTTCTTCATAAAGCCTACACTAACTGACATTTTTGATTGCAGGGAATGATGCCTGGGGCCAAAAGGAGGCTTAAAATTGGAACAACATCGCTCGATCTCTCACAATGGGCCTCTCCGGAAGATGGGAAAGAAATAAATCTAAGCCTGCCTCTTAAACAAACAAGAAACAACTGTGGATCCGGCCTCCTACTTTGTGTATGTTCGTACTAATCTCAATATTACTATTGCCTGTCACTCATTGTGCCTTTGCACGATACAGATGACGCTGACATTTTTGAAGATCAGAAATACTCAACAATCTCCGTACACGGCACATGAGCTCTCAGTCTCAGCTCTATCACCGCCCCAATCAACTGCCTCCTCCGATAATGAACTGCCGAAGATCAAGTCCGGTGAGAAAAAAATAGTGTTGTATACAAGGAGAAGGCGAAAACACATCGTCCATGAGAATGGAGGCAGTGACAGCCGGGGGTCAGCTAGGAGCAAGGGTTCGAGCTTGTTCATTCATCATAATCAGCTCAATTCAAACGATGCTTGCATATCCAACAACAGTGCACCTGAGGTTTCTTTATCTGAAATTGCAAAGGGATTTATCCCTTCTTCGGCAAAGAGGAAGCGCAGCGATAGAGTAGCAAAGAACAGAAGGGAACATCTTATGAAAGTGATTGGCATTGAAGACAGTGTGAATTACGTTGAATCTAGTTGCCAACAACTTATTGATTCTGAACCTCTTCAACTAAGCGTAAGCTTCTCTACCACGTAGTCATTTGCTTGAATTCGTTATGCCATTGTCATCATATCTAGTTTTAGTTTTGTCATAATATCTAACAGAAGAATGTTCGAACAAGTTTCATCTTACAGACAAAAATTTAACGGGCGGCTACTTAACTCAAACTTTAGTAATTTTATGAGGCCAATTCTTTATTACCTGTCTGTAGTCCTTGGAAGGAATACATACCAAACTAGTACTTCGAATACTTGGCTAGTTAAAAAAAGCACAAGACCAAAATTGAGAAATCTGTCAGACTTCGTTGTTCATTTGAGTAATGGAAGATGTGTTCGGTTGTTTAATTTGTATGTAATACGTATAAGATGATATCTTTTCCTGAATATAAGCTATTACGTGTGGCAGGGGAACAGTTTTTCATGTAATTCAGTCTTGGGATCTGCGGAAGATTGTTTTTTCACCCCACGCTGGCAGCAGATAAATGTAGTGAGTCGTGATGCACTCATGGAGCTTCAAACTGAGGCATTGTTTGCTTCAATTGATCAAAGAAGCGAACAAGCAGGAGGGTCGAGTGCCTGTTCAGCCCTTGTGGTTGTTATTGCCGATTGGTTGCATTTTAGTAAGGGGAGCTTACCAGATCAGTGCCAATTTGACACTCTTATTAAAGTAGGTTCGCTGGAATGGAGGGAATTGCAGAAAAATGGAAGACTCATGCAGTTGTACGCGGATGGGCATTTTGATATCAAAACTGTCTTACATCTCCGCCCTATCTGTGTTGATGATGCAAAAACCACTATTGGGTTTTTCCAGCCTGAGGGACTGCCAGAAGAAGTGCTCGGGTTCTTACCTGGTACATCATCTTTTGACGATCAATGGAAAGAGATCAGTGAAGCGCGAGAAAAAGTTTCTGGCAATGATTCACTCATCTACATAGTAAGTTGGAATGATCACTTCTTTCTGCTTAAAGCTGATTCTGAAGCTTACTACATAATTGACACCTTAGGGGAGAGACTCTTCGAGGGCTGCGACCAAGGATATATTCTGAAGTTCGATAAGGGCACCAAAATTTGTAAAACCCATCCTCAAAGAATTAGCGAAAAAGATGAAACTGAAATCTTATACAGTGGGTACGAGTGCTGCAAGCATTACTTTCAGAGCTTCCTGGCTGCCTTGCCATTAAAAGACGCCATTGAGGACAACAAGAAGGGCATGTTAACCCTTGATAGTCTCTATGGTAAGCTTCAAATAGAGTTTAGCTACACCAGATCAGCCCGTTGACTGCTGCAGGAAAGAGTTCTCCCCAGATTGGCCTGTCACATTTTGTGTAAAAATTTCAGGTTCTGATGCCCACAAATCCTGCATGTCTTATGTTGTTCATAGTAGGTTGCATTGTAAAGTATGAGGCTTTGTACTAGGATGGTAATCTTGTTCATTATGAAAGAAATTTAGGGTTCCTGGAAATCTGAGGCTTTCTGCTAGGAAAGATTCACACTTCTGATATTTCAGAGAACAATGGACATGTGCAAGCAAAGAAGTTCAATTTAATAATCAAAGAAAGCATACTTCTATCCAGAAGCTTTCTGTTTCTTGTGTAAATCAAACTATGGCTGATTTGATACAGGAAGACATATACTTCTACACTGGAATCAGGAGTTGAACAGATGATGAAGTTTTTGATTCACTACTGGGTAACTAATATACTGCCAATCATCATCCACCTTTAGGGCTCCAGAAGTTGCTTCAAGGATGAGAATTAATTCTCCACAGGGATAATAATGCCCAGATAATAAAGTTGTGCCCTTTGATTTTCTGATGGATTCCCAACTAACTGAAAGTGTGTAAGAGAATGCTCCTCAAAGAGAACAGCTGGGTCAGTCAGATGTCCAGCTTCTCAAGGTTAATGTTACTTGCAGCATTCTGTATGAGTCTTTTTCGGTCATCCACCTACATTGAAATAGGAAAATGTTGACGTAAACAAGTGGTTTCGTTGGAATGTACTTCATGTTGGTGGATGTCTTACCCGGACGCCCATAAGGGAGGAAAATACAATATTTGCTTCAACTGCATCCTCCACCACCAATTGCTTTAATAACCTTCGCTCTGGGTCCATGGTCGTTTCCCACAATTGTATCGGCATCATCTCTCCCAGACCTTCATACCATACACCAAAGATCAGAATTTTAGATCCCTTACTAAACACCAGTCATCAATTATAGTAGCGCGAGAGAGTAACTTAGTAGACTGAAAAGAGAAATTAAGAAAGCATGTACGCCTAGAAGACAGCTACCAAATTAGTCTTCGAATTCTTTTTCAAACTGCAAAAAAATAGTTGCAAGTCTTATGTGTCTACAATCCTCTTTTTCTATTTCAAATTACCTTTAAATCTTTGAATGTTGTACGACGCATTAGAAGGATAAGACTTCTGAAGTTGCTTGAGTTCGTGTTCATCGTAACAGTAATGTGCTTGCTTTCCCCTCTCAACCTGATTATTCAAGAAAAAAATGAGACTGATTGTTACCTTTCACTATAGTAATGTTATTAGTCTTTTCTGGTTCGAAGTTTCCAAAATAATTACTTTTGGGGTTTGATGCATACCTTGTACAAAGGCGGAACACCCACATATATGCAACCTTCATCAAATAAGGCTCTCTGTGTAAAAAGTTGAGTTACAGCTATAACATGTATAAAAACAAAAGAACAAACGGAAAATGATGAATTGTAAGCCCAACTTAAGAACTGGTCTATAAGCCTACACAATAGATGGTATGCAAGGTCTCTCAATTTACCCATTTTCTATATTTCTCCAGATAGAACATATGGGGCAAGTTGGCATATCTTTACCTGATACCTATAGAAAAATGTCAGAAGGAGAGTTCGGATGTGGGCACCATCTACATCTGCATCTGTTAGGATGATGATCTTGTGGTACCGAAGACCATCTTTTTTGAAATCTTCACCCTGAATAATGTAAAGGTTAGCCCAGCATCAGAGTAGCCTCCCGAGGTTCAGAGAAGAAGACCAAACCTTAACTCCGAGCCCAAGAGCAAGAATGAGGTTTTGTATCTCTTGATTCTTATACATTGCCGCTTCATCCCTCCTCTCGATGTTCAAAATTTTACCCCTTAGGGGAAGAATGGCCTGCATATTGAGAATGGTTTGTAATCAACGAACTTCTCTCATTTCATAAAAGTCTAGAAATTTTGCTTGTCGAAACAAGGTTCCAACAACTTACGCATCCAAAAAACTTCCGAATGAATACTTCCTAACAACTAACTCATGATTATGAGTTATGACAACGGTAAGAGTATTTTGACATGGGTAACAACCACTAATAGAATAGCCAAAAAAAACCTCACAGAGAGAAATCACTGAAATGCTGTGTATTGCATCATTCAGTTGATGCAAGGCAAGCAAACACCGTATAGAATACAGCAAAACTAAATATGAGAATACTAAATTCTTTATAGCTACTCATTTAGGAGGAAAATATGCACCTACCGAAGGTTACCACAGATGGGTCTAGCTTATATTACAACTTCGAGAAGACGAGCTCACCTGAAAGCGCCTATCACGTCCTTGTTTTGCACTTCCTCCAGCAGAATCTCCTTCAACTATGAAAATTTCTGTAGGATATAAAATCCATTAGAAAGCATTCACAAAAAGGAAAAGAATATGGCATGCTGATTAATCAGAAAAGAATTGCATATTTTAACAAACCAGCTTCTTCTGGATTTGTTGCGGTACAGTCAGCAAGCTTTCCAGGAAGAGCCGATGATCTCAGCACGCTCTTCTGTCTTACCAACTCTCTTGCCCTCTTTGCCGCTAGAGCAGCCTAATTGAGGCAGTAAAGTGATTAATGGTTTGATTTAAAAGGTGTAAGATAGAGAATCTGTTTATTAAGTATAAATTGTATTGGTAATATATCATAGAAGGTTACTTAGTTATGGAGGCGATTTTCAATAAATGAGTTACCTTCAATGCATTTAAAGATTTTGAAAGGATAGAGTCCAAGACATCTGGATGCAATTCCAAGTATTCAGTAAGATATTCTTGAACATATTGATCAACCACCTTTCGCACCTCCGGATTTCCTAACCTCGTCTTTTAGCAAAATTGGTAAAGACATTATGAATTTGTAAGAAGAAAGAAAGCATATAATGCAAGAAGATGCAAATGAAAATTCCTGTTGACTCTCTAGATAATTTCACATCAAAAATCAGATGACACAACGCATAACCCAGATCCTGAGAAACAAAGGATTTAGCGACTCAGGTTGCCCTCGTAAAGGACAAAACGAAGAAAAGGAGAAGAGAAGATGGAAATGAGGCCTGCCTCCAAAAATGTCCGCATAAAGGAAAAAATCAGGGAACATGGGCGGGGAAATTATCTCAATGTCTAGACTTACCAGAATCTTGTAATAGGAGTAGAAATCAGAGTTAAAAGTTCTAGTTATGTAAGCTTTATTCTATAAAAAAATACCTTTGTCTGTCCTTCGAACTCTGGATTTGGAACTTTCACAGATATGATACAAGTTAGTCCCTCCCTCACATGTTCACCACTCAAACTGATGTCTTTCTCCTGCAGAAACAAAAAAAGGGAGAAAAGTTCTCAAGCATCGAGAGTAGTCACTAGCATGCATATGAAACAAGTTAGCCACTAGCCAGCATACCTTGATGAGTTTTGACCTCTTCCCAAGGCTATTGAGGGTTCTTGTTATTGAAGCTTTCACACCCTCGATGTGGGTTCCTCCATCGACAGTACGAATGCTATTAGCATACCCCAGCATTGTGTCTGAATATGCATCCGCACACCTGACAAACATAATGGACAAAGAAAAAGCATGATTTTATATTTGTTATAAACAAGCCTACAGCAACTAATGAATAAGTGTCCGCATGTGTTACTTTCTCAAAAAATAAGACCAGTCAATAAACATTCATCAATGACTATAAATTCATGCATGATTTTAATATTGTTTAAATACTAGTCAATGCTCGCTCCTAGCCATGATGTTGCAATAAATATTGAGGCACTTGTATGCCGCATGTAACTAAATGTTTAAGCTAATTCACTCCAGAGCATTATGTAGTCTGGTAGTTGTGATTATAACTCCACGGTTATCACTTCAGAACTACCTTTCACTTGTCAATATAGGCTCAAGTCAGTGACATTTCACCACGCTAAGTTTGAATTACTGAAAAATGAGATTTACCACTGAAGAGCAATATCTATTGTTATTCCATCTGAAACTTTCCGAAATCCCACAACATCGTGCAGCGGTGTCTGGAAGGTAAACATCACGTCCAGTAATAAGTCAAAAGGGAAAAGTACAGAAGACATTATTCTTCACCACCATGAGAATACTAAACATTCGACAGTACTCCAATATGAACACCACAAAGGCCACCAACTTTCATATTTGGTTTAAAGAGTGACGGTTTAGCTATCAGGATAGAGAAATATATGATAAACTTTTCTTACCTTGCCAGAGTTGAGCCATTTAACATACTCGACCAATCCCCCAGCATAGAAATATTCAGTTGATGAGGTGTTTTCTGGGTTGATATCCTCTTTACGAAGAGTGATACGAAGCTGTGAATAAAAGCAATAAATTCATTAGAAGCCTTAGTGGACAAAATATACAACACTATTATAGTGCAGATAGATACGAATCAACCATAAAAAGAAAATACAAGAGGACTGTCTGGTTTTCTAATAGTTGTGCCATCACTATCAATGGATTTAGACTGTAAATTCACTGACTACATTAAATGTTAAATGAATGCCTGGTGTAATGATTAATGTCCGTGGCCATTGGTGAACTTATCCAAAGCATACTAATAAAACTATGCATGTAGTGGCTTGTACCAGCATACTGAGCACTCTATTAGCCAAAAAAACTAATATAAGGGATAAAAATATAAACTTTCATACTTATTTTTAGATATAATTTAAGATCTAGAGGCTCTGAAGTGATAAATAGTTAGAGGGTGTCAAGATGACCATTGAGTAAACCCTCTCACTGTCTTACACTTTTACCTCAGGATTCAGGAAAGCAAGCTCTCTGATGCGTCCAGCTATGGTGTTGTGGTCGAACTCAATTTCCGTAGTGAATACTGTCACAGCATGATACTGAAATATTCAGCTTAGCAAAAAAAATCGTGCAAAGGGTGTCCTGATATGCAGGGTATACATCCATGTCAAGATGGAACCAAAGGCTCACAACATTGAGAGAGAGAAAAAAAAAACTAACTCTCTTTGTCAGGCCAAAATCTGATTCTTGTGCCACGGCTGTCATAATTAGATAGAATATGACATGTTAGAGTTGTAATAGGCTTTCCCCGGGAATACCGCTGCTGATACTCCATCCCATCACGCCATATAGTAACTTCCAATGCCTGTCATGAAATTATATGCAAATTGGGACTTCAGAAATAGTCGAAGCAATAACTGTGGGTGACACTATCTGAATATAATGCGTACCTCAGACAATGCATTAACAACTGACAACCCCACACCATGAAGTCCTCCCGAGACATTATAGCCACTGCTTTCTCCCCCAAACTTTCCTCCTGCATGTAAAACCTGAATGATATATACAAAACATAGCAAGGTTATAATGCTAAACAACCAACGTCGCTTCGTCAACAGGTTTCACATTTACAGTTCAAAATATGTATACCCATTAAAAAACACATCTGACTCAAAAAAAAAAAGATCACTGAAGACAATCATCTTTTTAAGTCTTCATCTTCAATCATTGTCAATTACCCTCATGCTCAATCATTCGCCAAATACATCGTTTGATAACCAGTATCAGTTTAACCATGCAATAACATCTTTAAGATTGGGGTCTAAAGTGTAACTTTTAGTAATCTTACCAAATATTAAGTATTAAACCATTGATATAAATACGAACAGAGTTTAATGCATACATTTGTTTTAGAGATGCTTGCATAAGAAAAAGCAAATGGTGGTGATTTACTGATTTTGTACCTACTAAAGATTTTAAAACTGGAAGTAAGAAACGGTAGTAAGTGAAAGTACCGTCAAGACGGTCTCCAAGGAAGATTTTTTTGTGACAGGATGAAGATCAATAGGAATCTGCATTTCAAAACTAATTGTTGATGACAGGAGACAAACAATAAAAAATGAAAAATATATTAAATTGAATCAAGTGTGACTACCCCTCTGCCATTGTCAGTAACACAGACGGATCCATCAGCAAGTAGAATAACTTCAATGTTATTGGCAAATCCAGCTTGAGCCTCATCAACAGCATTGTCTAAAATCTCATACACCTGGACATTGGCAACAATGACTATCAATACCTGGTCATTGTACATAGTCATAGTTTTCAGCAAGGCAAGGAACAACATACCAAATGATGCAAACCACGAGGTCCGGTACTACCAATATACATTCCTGGTCTCTTCCTGACAGGGTCCAAACCTTGCAATACCTTGATATGAAGTATAACATGTTAGTTTACGATTCACAAGTAGTTAGTTATAGTTTTGAGCAGCGTGATACTTTTTGAGTTCAGCAAACAGCACTTACAACTACAAGAACACTATCTCTTTGTTTTATCTATAAGAACGATTTTTTTTATGGTGAAATACAACTGCACTATAAATAACCGTTTCACCTGTATCTGCTCAGACCCATATGTTTTCGATGCCGAACTTTCCTGAAAAGCTTCTGTAGATATACTTGAGGCAATAAAAGCTCTCCTAGACACGGCATTGTACCAATCCCGACTTGGAATCTTCCTTAGTCGAAAATTCACCCTTACAGAAACAAATAAAACGTCAGCAAGAGTGAGACTACAAACCATCATGCACAAACAGAACCAACCACACATTGAAATCCCATCCTTCAAACCCATAATTTTGCTTTTCTCGCTTCACAAAAAGTTTCCATCTTTTCAACAATGGAGCAACATCCCAAGCACCCAATAACTCCACAAAACCCCACCAAGCACAAAAACTCAAAGCACAAACCTGGGTCTGATAAATAAAGTTGAGGGTCTGAGAGGAGCCGAGTGGCAGTGAAGAGAGTTCGAAATGAAGAAACGAGACGCCATAGCCAGCCGGATAAATTGAATGGATGAACGATTAGGATTCAGCAGCGCCATTCGGGCATCGAGGTCCGTCGTCGTTTTCCGCTATAACAACATCCAAAGATGAAACCTTTGTCCTAGAATTACAAGAACAAGCGATAAACCTAAGGTTTCTTCTTACCGCTAAAACCCTAACCCAAATTTCAATCCCCAAAATACTTCCAAAGAAAAACTTCGATCTTTCCACTCCAGAAAATGTATCTGACAGTTCATAGCGACGAAATAAAATTTACATTTCGTCGCTAAATGGGATAATGAGATCTGGCGCTAACCATTTTTATTTCCAAGGACTTTGGGATCCACAGAGTCTTTTGATCCTCAAATGACCGTTCGTTTGCGCACGCCTCAGTTTGTCGTGGTCGGTGAAGTTTGTGGAAATTGCTTCAGCATCTCGGAAAAGGAGACTTCGCATCTGGGTATGTAAGCTCATGGGTTGAGTAGTATCAGTGTTTTCATCTTCTGTGATTTTCTGGTTGCATTTGTTGGTACATGATTCTGGTAATCTGCAGTATGGAATGCCTGTTAGATGTTTGATGAAATGATGTAAAGATAGGAGCTTGGAGGTGATTCATTTGGTTTATGTAAGGGTGAATATTAGTAATTGCTGAACTGAACTTGTTCAGTTTTGGGTATTTTGTTGTGACATCTGAAGCACTTTGAGCTGGTGATTTGGATCCTCATGCCTGTTTGTTGCTATTATCTTAACAGTGGAAATGTTTGGAATGGGTTTCCACGCTACAGAGGCTTCAAGGTAAGCATTCTAGCCGCCTTCTACATCACTGAAATTTGAGTGCTTCGATTGCTCAGTAATGTTCCATTTTGATAATGCGCTTTTCGTATCTTAAGGTCAATCAGTTTTTAAGAAAAAAATTGTATTTGCTAGCTATTTTTTGGGTCAATGTTTCGCGACAGTTGTTGCTTAATGGCTATAATGTGCAAATACTTAGGTGTTCATGGCGAACAGGGATGATAAATCTAGATTACAACTGGAAGTATCAAGATGACATGTCTTCATGCACTTTTAGCAAAAGATCCTTACCCTTAGCAAGCTCAGATGGAATTCATCAGAGGCACAAGCAAATAAAGGCGAAGTGTTGGAAAAGTTATTGTATTCATCTCGTAAAGGACGGTTTTTCATCTGTTCAACTTGATGATTACTCTAACAATGATGACCAAATTGCCAGTGATTCATCAGATGGTCCTCTTGCGCAATCACTAAGCAGAGATCAGGTAATAGCTATTCTGTGATGCATTTTCCACCAGTTTAGGGAAAGCATATAGCGTTCTGCATTTGTTCTATAAAATGATTGCAGCTGGAACCCAATGGTTGCCACCAAGATAATTTTTTTCGTCACCTTATAGTTTGGTCAAACCATCACAGACGACAACACTCTCATGTCAATACTTATGTTTAGTTCCATTTTTTAGTTATGAAGATTTTTTTAGTTAAAGTGATGATTTAGTGATAAATTTTGGACTGTGTTACTCTGACAACCCTTAATGTTAGTATCCTGGTTAACTTTAACGTATTATGAAGCATCAGCCAGATGTCTCTTTTGGGCAAATCTGTCTGAGAACCGGCAAAATGAATGGGGATCATCCTTTCGCTGTCCGTAGTCAGTAAATTCTAAAAAGTTTGCAATTCAACTGTGTTGGGTGCGGTCTCTATTATATTGTCTATAATGACTCTTACTATGACCATACTGGTTAATAATTGATCCATGGTACTGCTTACCACTACTGAAATACTGATTTTTTACGTAGTTGAAGTCACTCCTAGCTGATTCTGGACGGAAAAAGCTTGCAAAGAAATTGAGTGAAGCCAATCAACAAAACCGGTTCCTCAAGCGACAGGTTAGCGTTTGTGTCCATTTATATTTGCACGTATTCTCATGTCCCTCCTATCATTGTTACACAAAATATCTTTAATCTTATAAAGACGGAATTTAAAGAAACTTAAGCTCTATCATCGCTCTGTCCTCTCATTAGTCCTCTACAAAATATTTTTGTGTATTGCTTGTGATTTTCTGATAAGATTCACTTCATGCAGCTGCAAGAGAAGGAGGACGCATTGTTCAAATTCAAAAATGAACTTGCCATCTTGGAACTTGAAATGCAGGTGCAATAAGAGTACTTCGTCGTCCATGTCACCGAGTCTAACTCTCTTAAATATTTTTCCATCTTATTGGTACTAATTTCTAATATGAAAGTGTTGCGTAATTTTGGCGTAGCTTTTCTCAATGCATAGTTCACGTAATGCCAGACCAAGACTCTCATTAATGAAAGAAAGACGCATGGTGTCAATTAATCGCACAGCCAGTTTCTTGAGTCTCACCTCTCTAGAATTATGTTACCTTGAAGACAGTTTAGACCTTTTTCGTCCACGGATTTTTTGTTTGTCATTTTTTCTTCCCAATGCACAGGCTTTGGTCACTCTGGCTGAGGAGATAGCCAGATCTGGAATCCCAGAGGGCTCAAGGAAGATTAATGGCAAATACATCCAATCCCATCTCCTTTCTCGGCTGGAAGGTATGCCTGCCTTGTCTTTAGTAACGCCATTTCTTATTGTTTAGCTACTTTTGTGTCGCTGACTTGGAGATCATCTATAGTTATATCGGAGAAGTTGAAAGAACAAATTAAGGACGTTGCTGCTGCTCAGTCGAAGGAGGTGACCCTCTTCTGGCGTGGCATGGCTGAGGTGTGCTTTGTGAAACTTTAGGCTATTTCTGGTTTCAATTTTCCGTTGGTTGTAAAAGTAAACGTAGAAATATTCTTATAATGTTATCCGGTTCCATGGCTTGGATGCAGAGTGTTCAAGTCATGGGAACATTTGATGGCTGGAGCCAAGGAGAGCACTTATCTCCAGAATATACCGGATCTTTCACCAAATTCTCAACGACGTTAAATCTCAGGCCAGGAAGGTACTGAAATTTGTTATCAACGTAACTCCTATGCGTTTTCATATGTTTCATCATCTATTTGCAGGTACGAAATCAAGTTCTTAATTGACGGGGAATGGCATTTGTCCCCAGAAATGCCAACAGTAGGCGAGGGAATCATGAAAAACAATTTACTCATCCTTGAGTAGCCCAGCTCTGATAACTCTTTTCAGTCACCTGGCCGCGCACATTGCCAGTTAAAGATGCGGAAAAGTACAGACAGAAGCCTCGGCCGCATTGCAATCAAATGACCTGGTACTCGAACCAGCCTGTAAGGTGAAATAAATTGAATTGAACTCGTTCATAATCAGCTTGCAGAGAGTGTGCATTATGGAACAAGGTTGCCTTTTATTGTGGTTAATAGAAGCTGACGTCAGTCTTCTCTCATTATGACGTGTATATGAGTTAAAGAATGTAAATTACTTATTTTTGAAAGTTAAATTGAATTTTTATCTTGAGGGCATAAAAGTCATTTGGGCCGACGATAAGGCCACGTCATAGTTACATTAATTCTCTATTTTTAATTAATAAATATCAATTATTGAAACTTATTTAACCAATTTAATCTAAAAAGGGTAATGATGACGTCATCATTTTCCCAGAAAGGAAAATAAGAAACACAGAAAGGCACAAAAATATCGGTAGGAGAAGTGGAGCGACAACACGGCAGCAGCGGAGATGAAGAGTTCGTCAGGCGACGATTTCTCGGTGTTGGTACTCGCGTCGGATCTCGGAATCGATCATCGGCCTTTCTTGAGCCAATCGGAGCGCCAAGATGACGAAGGTGATGGAGACGAAGAGTGGCATGACTGTACTTACCAGCCTTCGGATCAAGATTTCTCCGATCTCGATTTGCTGCAGTTTTTCCGAGTGGAGCGTGGATTGGATAAGCTCGGTAACCGGATTGTTCGAATCGTGGGGAAGTATTTCCCAGGTAATCTGATTCTTCTCTCTTTAGTGTTGAAATTTTAGGGCTTGGGGTTTCGGTTTTTTCGACCTATCTGGACATTTTGGTTTGGCATGATTAGGGTTAATATTGGCATAGAAAATGTGTCCTTTCCATGTATTTGAGTTGGTTTGGTGTTGGATTGGGCAAGAAAATGAATCACTGGAAGTGAAAATACTTGTTCCACTTGGCTCCATGTAGAGTTGTATGGACGGTTTTTTTTTCTTGGGACAAGCTTGATTTTGTAATGGACTTGGAAGCTTGACGCTAATGACGTTGATGAAAGAAATGAACAGATATGGTGATACATGAAGTGTAAAATTCACTCAGACACGCTCGACTATTTATATGATTAGAGGGCTTGGTCTTATCACTGATAATGTTGGTGTTTCTGATGTTTTTGTTGTTATTGAAACAAATGCATTCAGAAAACTTGAGTTTCAGGTCATATCTGGATAGATTCTAGTTGCACAAAGCGCTGTTTTTTCAAGAGTGGCTGAGTTTGTTGGTACTTGCTTGATCATACTTGCGCATTGTGCTACTAATTGTCTTGTACAGTTGTACTACCAGTTTAAACTGTGTTGATTCCCACTGACTATTCTCGTGTAGCTCCTGTTGTAAGTGCGGACCGGTTGAAGAGTTACATTTTTCAAAAGATTACCAGTGAGTTGCAAGAAGGGTCATTCTGCATTGCATACTTCCACAGTACTGTGCAAAAGGATGACAACTGCCCTGGCATAGCTATCCTGAGGTGGCTTTATGAAGAGCTTCCGTCTGATTTCAAAGACAGGCTACAGATTATGTACTTCATACATCCTGGTCTTCGATCAAGGCTTTTGTTAGCTACTCTTGGTCGATTCTTCCTGAGCGGAGGGTATGTCGCCATATGTGCTGCATCTTTTATCCATTTTGTAGGTGCAAAAAAAAAAAAACCTTTTATGATCATATTTAAGTGGATTGCAGATAAATATTTGAATATAGGAAAATAATTAGAAACACTTGGGAAACATAACTTTTTATGCCAAGTGTATGCTGAGAGGTTTTGTTGTATCTTGGTCTATATTATATACGCCAAAGTAATTATTGTAGTGGAACTTAAAGCTAGACAATCATTCAGTCCTGATAATGATTTTGTTTCCTCAGGCTGTATTGGAAAGTCAAGTATGTAAGCCGTCTACAATACCTCTGGGAAGATATAAAGAAAGGAGACATTGATATTCCAGAGTTTGTCGAAAAGCACGATGATGTTCTTGAACAAAGACCACTTACTGATTATGGGATCGAACCAGACCCACACCGGCTGGTCGAGCTGAGCTCCCCATCAATCTCTTTAGGAAGGGTCGACGATCGATGGTCTACCCGGGAATTCCTGTCTTAGAGAAACCAACTGCCCATCTTCCCGGACTTTGTCCAGTGTATCTAAATCCTAAGTTATTGGATGCTCCAATAAACCAGTCATATCTATGTACATCACAAACTCAGCAACAGTTGTTTGTTTCTGCAACTTGTTAATCAATCAGCATCCATGAAGATGCAATATAAATTTTTGTAAAGAAACCAACGCTCATCAGTCATGGATCTTCTCATCCATGTCTTATATATATACATGTGTAAAAGATGGGAGCCCCATTAAAGGACAATAAATCAAAATCAGGATCTTCTCATCCATGTCTTATATATATACATGTGTAAAAGATGGGAGCCCCATTAAAGGACAATAAATCAAAATCAGGATGACCAGTAGTTGAGACTTGGATACGTCCATACCAAACTATTCTAGTGCAATCATCTGATCCAAGTCGTTATAAGTGTAGACCTGTAGCTGAATTTCGCAGGATCGAGTCGGATGTATAGATTTTCATCGAGCAAAAAATATTTGCAATGAACGAGTTAGAGGTTAAGAACATTGCCAATTGTGGCCAGTGAAATCTTAAATCTCTTATCATCTAAACTTATAAAACAATTTCAAAAAGTTTTACGGTCAATTGACAGTGCAATAAATTTTTAGCGACGAGAAAGTTCGTCGCTAAAAATTTCAACCGCTCATTTCGAATTAATTGTTGACACTAGGGTTTTGAAATTCAGCTCATCTTTGGATAAGATCGGTGTGGATGATATTACAGATTGAAATCTTAACTGATGTTGCCTGAAGTTATTGTTGTGAGAGATCCACAGTTGTTCAATCGTCCTCGGCTGTATGAACTTCGGCTAGCGGCTCTTGCTGTTTTGTAATCCATAGCTGTAGCCGTAGCTATGTCGGCACTTAAAAATCGTGGTTAACAAAATCGATCTCTTACAAAAATTCGATTGAGGCTCCAGTACCCGGTTCTTTTCAGCGGGCCTACGCTTATCAGATCAGTCCATATCAACCATACTCAATAACTTTCATATTTTTTGGAGACCACATTTTCTTCGCCATTGTAGGGTATCAGTTACTCTGGATAGGCACCAAACAATCTTATGCAAATACTTTTCCATTCTTTATCTTCTTTACCGCTTCTCCTTCTATCCGTAATCCCGTCATCAGCCTCACATTCTTGTAAGAAAAGTATGAGATTTGTGTCTCCATCACTCAACCACTGAAGTGAGTAAAGCCCACCAAATTTCACCATCATCATCATTATGATCAATTAATCATCGATTTTCATATGTAGATCAAATATTTGACCTATTTTTAATTCAATCACATCAAATTTGAGTTTTATATCTCTAAAACCCAAAACAATCAAAATCATCATTTTCCTACTTACAAATAATCCAACTGAAATCAACATAACATAATAATACCATGAATCCAAAGACGTAGAACTCCTCGTTTACCATGGACGCCTGTCGCGGGAATGGTGTTCGCGCGAAGGGAAAGAGAAATATACCTAATTTGTTTTCTACACGATACTTGTTTTGATCGGTTTTTCATAAGAGACCCATCATAGTACAACCAGTCCACTATGTGACAGTCAACTCAACAACTTTTTATGAGACCGGTCTCAATGAAAATCGTAAGAGACCTTTCAATTTTTGAAGACTAATCTCGTTAAAAACGATCTTTTATAAAAGATGGTATTTGAGAAATGATTTCCAGATGGAGCAATCCCTAATGTTTTTTTTTGGGGTGAAATGACCTAACTCTTGTCTTGTATATGCTTCCTGTTTGGTTTACATTGTTCTTCTTTGTGTTTTTTCATGGTGAAGCTGAACTCATCTCTCTCCTTTGAATGTTGGTTTAATCATCCCTCCTTCTGCCAAATGGAAATCCCATTTTATCAATTTGTCTGACAGCTGACTTCTCCATTTATGGCATCCTGAACTCATCAGTACTTACCTTCCCCTGTATAAATATAGTAAGAATTATTCACGGATTTGCTAAAAATGTCTTTGACCAGCCGTTGACCCCAAGACCAGTAGCTGTGTTGCTGATGAGCTCATAAGATATCCATTCTCTCTCTCTCTCTCTCTCTGTGTTTACTTAATAAAACAGTTGCTGTGATCTGACAAGATGAGTTGATACTGTAAATGTTCATTTCATGCAGATTGCATTTGCATTCCAGCAAGATTGAAACAGAGTTTCTACAATGGAAAATGGAGAAGGAATGGGAGCAGAAGCAAGGCCGCTTATCAGTCGTATGAATGATAACAATGGCGGGTCCTCCTCAGTAATGACATTTGCTCTTGCTCTATGCACCATTGTTACCCAATGCAGTGCTTTAGCCAATGGCTGTGCTGTGGCCTACACATCTCCAGCAGAATCCGGCATCATACAGGATCTTGGTCTCTCTTCTTCCCAAGTAAGCACAAATTCCTAAAAATGTAGCAACAACAAGAAAGTTGCCAGATGAGTATTTGATCCCATTCACTTTTCTTGCAGTATGCGATATTTGGCTCCATTTTTACTGGAGGGGGTTTGGCAAGCTGCTTGATCAGCGGGAAAACTGCAGATCTTATCGGCCGGAAAAAGGTCAGCTCAGCTGCCATCTGTTCACAAATTCTTATGTTACTGTTAATTATATGCACTTGATAATTTATTCCACATCCGCTGATTAATGAAAGAAATGTTAGTATATATTGAATTACACAAACATGACTCACGAATCAAGACTTTTGAGTCATATAAGAGTATAAACCGGAATATCGAGTAGTTACCATGATCTGAAACTGCTGATATTTGCAGACACTTTGGCTGTCACAAATTTTCTTTACTCTTGGCTGGCTTGGGATTATTCTTGCCAAGGTTGACATCATCTTCTTCTCCTTTCCTCAACATCTTGGATCTTGTGCAGTCTGCTAATCATTTTTTTGTTGGGAAAAAGAATGCATGGTGCCTGTACATAGGAAGATTGTCAATGGGAGTTGGATCTGGATTCACATTTTACGCGGTAATTAACTGTTACATAGATTTGCTTAAACAGGCAGGATTGCTTGATCCACATTTTGGAACAGGTCCCAGTTTACATGGCTGAAATAGCACCAAAAAATGTAAGAGGAGCTCTGACAGCAGCTTCCCAGCTGACGGCATATCTGGGCTTTGCACTGATCTATATCACTGGAAATTTCCTCAGCTGGCGCATCTTGGCCATCATTGGTGACTATATCCTGCCTCTGCATCACTCCTTTGAAATGTTTGAAAATGGTGTTACAGGTCTTGAAAAATGGATTCTTTGATCATCAAATTCAGGAAGTGTGCCAGGGATTTTACAAGTGATAGGGCTGTTCTGCATCCCAGAATCCCCCAGATGGCTGGTGAGAACCTTGTAATGAATTTCAACTGGGAGATGGTGAACTGAGGTTCAATCTTTTTGTGGGTTTTGACTGTGCAGGCTAAGATTGGTAGATACAGAGAAGTAGAAGTTGCTTTGCAGCAATTGAGAGGAAAACATGTTGATATATTTGAGGAAGCAGAAGCTATCAAAGTAAGGCAGTTTTGGACATTATGGTTTTGTATACATTTAGTGTTGTTGCTGGATTGCTCAGATGAGGTATGTTGGCAGGAGTATACAAGGACATGTGAGACCTTGGAACAAGTCTCCAAAACCAAACTTGCCGATTTGTTTCAGAAAAAATATGCTCCAGCACTGCTGGTAAGTTTTCTCAGGTGTAGAAAAAGATAAGCAAGAACATAGCCATTTTGTGCAAGAACCATCCACTGCTTCCTGTACTGCTGACCCAGCCTCCTGTTTCTAACATTTCTGCCGATTTAGGTCGGTATAGGCCTCATGGTAGTGCAGCAATTTGGAGGAGCAAGTGCAATTGCAGCATATGTTAGTGATGTTTTTGAAGTTGCAGGTGAAGCTTGCAACCTTAAAATGTCGACAACTATGAGACAGAATTTCCTTTTTACAGAAGTTAATCAGAGACTCATGTGGTTGATTTTACAGGCTTCTCTACCAGCATTGGTGGTACTGGATTGGCCTTAATCCAGGTTCTCTACTTTTTTCTGCACTTTCAAACTAGTGCTTGGATTTTTCTTTCTGATACTTTTGCTTGGAAAATTGTTTCAGATTCCTGTGACCATTTTGGGTGTCTCTCTGATGGATGTGTGGGGAAGAAGGCCACTTCTAATGGTCTGTGATGCTAAAAGAAACCATTTTGTTGCTCTAAGTTTTGTTTCCATTGCTTAGAAATGTTGTGCAGGTCTCGCTATCCGGAATGTGTCTAGGTTGCTTCCTGGTTGGATCATCATTCCTTCTGCAGGTAAAACTCATCTTAGGAATCATGTTTTGCTGGTCACCAATTCACACATTTTCTTGGGCAGGATTTCAACTTGGGCACTGAGATTACGCCAGTTTTAGTGTTCATCGGCTTAATGGTAAGATCTTTGCGACTGAATTGGTTTCATGGAAACGTTCACTCTAACCAAGAAGACTTGTTTTTTTGGAGTTTCAGATATACATTGCTTGTCTGGCTTTTGGAGCTGGGTTTATCCCACTGGTGATAATGTCAGAGGTATGACATTTTACAGAGGTTGTTTTTTTTACTTGTGTGGTTGTTGATGGAAAAATGGTGGTAGTGAGTGTGACAAGTACCTTGTTTGACTGAGCAGATATTTCCGGTGAACATGAAGGGTTTGGCCGGAAGTTTGGTGTTAGTTATTAGTTCAGTTTGTTCGTTAATAACTACCTACAGTTTCCTTTTTGCACTGGAATGGAGCTCTGCAGGTAATGCCTTTTCACCAACTCTTCTGATTGTTCCAGAAAGATTTATCATTTCTGCAACTATTCAGGTGTGTTTTTTATCTTCTTCGCCGTCTGTGGAGGTGGCTTGTTGCTTGCGGTGAAATTTGTGCCGGAGACAAAATGCAGGACACTGGAGGACGTACAAAAGTGTATGGTCAATTTTCAGTAACGATGCCGGAAGGATGTTCCAGTTACTTTTTCTTTTTATTCATACTTTCTGTATTGTATCAGACATACTCTTTATACGTCTATAAAATTTTTTTTTTTCAACTTTATAACATGGTACAAAAGATGTAAAATTAGATTGCAGCTTGTTGTCAGCCAAGCGAGGTTGATCTGGAACCCATTTCAAAATTGATTTAAGAGGCTTTTGGCCATTGAAGTGGTCAAAATCCATGGACAGTGACCTTCTCCAAGTGCTAGGTAAAATCTTCAGGCTCACTTTCTTCTTATATTTGATGATCTCCTCCGCCTTTCTTTGGAGCTTTTATCATTTCAGCATCCATGGCAGGAGAAGACGATAGGGTCTTCTGGTTTGTGTCAATCTCCGCTGGTGGCCGAATGTGGCTCGTGACTTGGTTCCTTGACGGGTTCACCCAAGGTCACAGTTTTGAGAGTCTGAGCAGCTAATGTTTTCATAATGAGACTGGACAGCCAGCTGCAGATGCCTAAGCACCTCACCTGATCATCCACGCGATCCATCTCTCCAATCCGTTACTCGTTAAACTCTCCAAATGCGAAGATGACCTTGGCAGGGACAGTAAGGTAAGGTTGCTTTGCAGGAGTTGATGATATCTTAGCTTTAAATTTCTCTGGCAAGAATTTAAACTCCTTGCGAAAATTCTTTGCCCAAAAGTTGGCTGAATCTTGAGCTGCAAGCAAAGCAAGGAACCAAAAGGAGCGACCATTATTTTGGGTGCACATAATAATTATGCAATGTAGCGTGCGGAAAAAAAGGTGGGATACCTGCGATGGGTAATGATGCTCTCTAGTAAGTCGAGCCTATCAGCTTCAACGAGCGTGTTTTTTTCTGAGTCACGGAAAAGCCTGTTCTTAGTTCCTGCAAAAGAAGGTCCATGATCAGAACTGATACTTCAACTCCATTCAATCATATCAAAAAATGGTTTGACAGCAATCCAGTTGGAGGATAAGCAAGCCATGAAAATGAGAGATTTTCATTTTCACCTGAACCCCAACTCGCAGACACAATTTTGAGACCTGTTTATTGCTTTTCTCCTCATTAATCCAGAGCTCAGAAACAAGCAGGTGCAGTTTTGAGATAAGGGCCAGAGACTGGACCCTTGCATGGTCAACAAAATGCAGCAAGCTAGGGTGTGCTAGAAGACAAGCTTTTGGGTTCCCTCCATGTGCCGCATTTAAACTGAGATAAAAGCACACGTACGCAAGGATCAGGTGCGTTTGGATGATGATATACAGAAGGACATCAGATAAGGATTAGATGCTGCTGGGTTTGGGTTGGACATGATGGGAGAAGAAGAGGAGACTGAATTTGAGGTGATCAATTCTTGGTCAGCTCCCAGGTCTCTCAGCACCTGCCTCATGTACTCCTTTGCTCAGGTTAGCATAAATATATGTGGAAACATAGTTTTATGTAATTGATTTGTTGCCGTACCTGAAGCACCATTTTTGAACTTGCTGGATGAATGATTTAGAGGGATGACACTGAAGTGGTGGATGAGCCGTTCTACGCTCATATGCTTCAAGGATCCGGTGCAGGATTTCTGAGGCCATACCGTGAGGAACTTGTATCAAAAATGGTACACAAAAAACAAACTGTCAACTGTTTCTCCATTTACCTTAATATGTTGTTTGACACGGTTTCAAGGATTTATGCGCCATTCTTGCTGCACAGGATATTGTTGACGGTAGGAAGGTTGTAGAGAATATCATTTTCAGTCCAGGGAAGAAGAAGTACCGCTACTGCAAGGTACAATTTTTCTTTAACCATTTGCCGGGACTTTTGTAAGCTGTAGTTTCGGATGAAATGTACCTTCAAAATCTTTAACTGCAGCATATAGCGAATCAGCGAGTGCCTGGTACAGCTGACTTGATGAAGAATGGGAAGCATTTCATTTTGCTTCGCAACCCTCTTTATGTTCTGGTAAGTTATCCCGGATAGTTCCGTAAATTTATGGAGAAAGAACCCGACGTAACCATCCAGTATAACTGCCTGAAATGTAAATGTAGCAATCATATGACAAGGTGGCGCCTCCGAGTTTTCTGGAGCTGGGATATTCTGACCTGGTCAGTATATACAGTGAGCTTTGTGATTTGGGGAGACCTCCACCAATAGTTGAATCTACTGAACTTCAGCGTGACCCTGAGGTACCTGACCCAGATAATTTTAAGTTACTATAAGCTTACATCACATACTGACACCTGAGTTATGCGCAGGGCGTTCTGCGTCATCTCTGTGAAGATCTTGGTATTTCTTTCCAAAGTACTATGCTCAAGTATGCGAAAAATTTATTCAGCTTCCCACTTGATCTTTCTTTGTAATTGGATTATCCAAATATATTTTGCTGAATCACCTTGCAGCGTCGCAATGCAGTATGCAGATTATGATGATGAATTTGACGAGCTTTTTTTGCATAAAACTGTTGTAGGTGGGAGGCTGGCCCCAATCCGGTTGATGGTATCTGGGGTCCAATGTGGTATAAGAGCTTGCATAAAACTACAGGCTTCACTCCACCAAGAAAGTATAATAAGGTAGGAACTAAGGCATCAGACAAAACCAAAATGCCGTAGTTTGGGATCTTCTGCAAATGTATAAATTCTTCAACTGATGGGTTGCAGATATTTCCCGTGGAATTATATGATGTGCTGGAGCAATGTCTGCCGTTCTACGACTTCCTTATGCGCCAAAAATCCAGGCAGACATCGTTGTTAGTAAGGGCTCCCTTGTCTGAGCCACCAGTGCCTGAAAAAAATAAGCTTTTTGTGTGGGTTGGCAATGAAATTCTACCACTTGATTTTGCCAAGGTAATGACTTCAAGAAGCAGGACTAAATTTTCCCAGATCCCTTTGCATAAAGGCTTACATGTCTTTACATTTGGCTGAAGGTTTCAGTCCACGAAACGATTTTTCAAGGAACTGGCTTGGTCTGGGAGAAGCTTCAGATTCATAATAAAAAGATACTGAAGCTTGATGCGCATTTAGACAGGTCAGTGTTAAAAATAATGAGGGAGGGCTTTGCAGAACCTGCGAACCCCGCCTGCTGTGGAAATTGATATGTGTATATTTTTCCTATAAGGCTGCTCCAGTCAGCTGAAGGTCTGGCTACTGAACGAGTTCCTGCTCGTCAAGATCTCCAGATATGTTCATTTTCCGATACTATTCTCTTGGCATTCTTAAAGTTCCGCCACAGTTTCCATGGTACTGAAATTTCCATCTTGCAGATCAAAGAAGCTATATTTGCAGTCCTGATTACCAATGGAATGTATCACAATGCACAAGTCCAGGTAGCCTTGAGGCCCGGGAAGAATATGCCAACTGGGGTAAGCCCGGGATGTGATCAGGATGGGTGTCCGAGTACCTTGATTGGTAAATTTAACTTCTCCAGCTTCACTTATCTGTAGAGACTTTTGCAAGCTGACTTATCTTGTTTCTTTAAAAACTCATAGTGATACCTGAATGGAAACCGGAGGTCAATGAAAGCGCAAAGGGGGTAGCTTTGGTAACAGGTCACATATCCAGGACTACACGTGCTGCTGCAGTTGATGTCATTATCCTCGACCAAGATGGTTTGGTGTCTGAAACAACTGAGTTCAACCTGGTGAGTTTTTCCTTTTAGTGTCAACTTATGAGCATTGATTTTCAGTGCTGGTGGTGCCTGAAAATTTCTGATTGTGCATTCTAGTTCCTAGTAAAGAAGGGTCGTGTACTGACGCCTCATGCCGATCAGCACGTCCCTGGCATTGCTAGAGCCATGGTAAAGATTTACAGAGTTAGAGTTCCTTTATGGCTTTTCTGGACAAAAGAAATAAATACCAATTACCTTTGAATACTCAGGTAATGACCCTTGTGGAGGCAGAGGGGCTGCCAGTGGAAGAAAGTCGAATCAACCTGTCAGAACTTCACAATGCAGATGAGGTGTGTCTCTTCTTGTAATCTTGTCATGACTACTTAACCACAGACTGAATCCCATGGCCATGGAAATTAACCTGCAGGCGTGGATAACAGGATCAATGGATGAATTGAAGCCGGTAAGTTCATATTGTGCTTGAAACAGTTATCAGCTAATAGAGTTACCCACTTTCTTACCTGTCCGCATATCTACGACTAAACTACCAGGTTTTACCAACAGGTTATCAAGATTGATGAACACTTAGTTGGACATGGAAGAGTGGGACTCATAACTCATAAAATACAAACAGGGTTCAACAATCTGATGGAACAATCAGGAGTATCCATACCCACTGATTAAGAAACTCCACTGCTGTTCACTGGGAATGCCCAGTGTATATTATTATATAGTAGCACAATAAACGTGGCACTTGATGCTTGCTTCCAGGTGAATAAAGCTTTGGAGTAGTGCTAGTCTATCCTCATAGACTACACTGTCAGCTACTACCAAAGACGTCCTGATTGTATATGCAATGATATTGAGTTATATTCAAAACGTTATAACTCTAGTGAGTTCCAATAGAAGCAGCCGCAAGTAAAAGCAGAATGATGAAGATGAGCAATCACCTTTTTAAAATCAAGGAAGGGTCTAAGAGCTGATATATAGAAGATAGTGTGTTGGGAATGTCAACAAAGTTGGGATGGAGGTAAGATTGATGTATCAGAAGCTGTAAAGCAGCTGAAGAGGTTCTCAATAACAAAAACTCATTTCATACTGGAGGATTCAAAGTTACAGGAAGTAGTAGTTGTCTTTGTTTGAATTCCTTATAGAATGTGGTTGCAACAGGTGGGTCTACTCTGGCCTTCTTATCCTTCCACCCTACTTAACAATATGGGGTAATGTGGCACCTCACAATAGTTATGAATTCCTCTCCAGTCTCTACCTTCCTAAATCCTTAATTTTGAATCACATTTTGTTTTGAACCTAATATCGATTAAGATGAATCAACCCCTCTCCTAAGTGACGCCTACAGGTCTAAAATAAGTTCATACTCTAATACATCAGGATTTGTGTCAAATATGATATACCTAAGATACCTTTTTATTTTTTTAGTAAATATGACACAAAAAGAATGTAACGTACAAAACTATAATTTATAATTTCTGTACTGTTCAGTCTTAAGAGGCAAGCTGATGTCAGTCACTCTATCACCCCTGCGTCATATGAGCTTCATTATTACTGTTCTTTCCTTCTATGTTTCCAGGTAAAACCACCTAAACATGACAAAGCTGAAAGGCTCTAAGAACCAGGGGAGCACAAATGTACCAAAACGAAACCCAGTTTTGCTGAGACTAGAGATACTTCTCTTTAGGGTTTATCTAAAAACCACTCATCACATCCTTTAAGCCTTAATTTTGGCAGCAAATCAATCACACATGTAACAAAATCTGTGGCCACAGCCCGCTTCAATTTTCCTACACCAACCTCACCTAGCAGACCAAACAAATTGAGGGTTGGGACCCCTAAAAGTCCAACATTACACACAATCCATAACTCCATTTCATTATTGATTGAGGCCAATACTAATTAGAAAAAATTAAACATCAAATATACGAAAAAACTATAAAATTATGAATGGCCTAATATATTAACACATTTCACGGCATCCCCAACTTCAAAATCTTGCACCCCATTGTTCAAATTACTTCCTACACTTTTAACTTTTATCTTAGTAAGAATGTGACTCTTTTATGAATTTAGGACAGGATGAAATTGAAAGTTACCAGAAAAAACAGACCTGATAGGCATATACCATCATTTCTCCTTCGTCCAATTTGGCTAGTATTGTATTGGAAGATTGTAACGAGACGATCTGAAAATAAAATTCAAGATATAAGAAATTAGATGTTGTAAACTATGACATATCAGGAAATCTCGTCTTCTAGAACACCCAGACTTTCCACCAACACCGTACTAAAAAGAAAAAAACCACCGCCGTTGGATTTACTCATATTACGATCCACCAACAAATCTCAACTGTTCATTTTCCAACGTGTCACTTCCTCCGGCACCCTAAAAAATATGTATTAAAATCGTGATATAAATGGGAAAAATAAAGATCCAATTTTCTTACGCTTTCACTTATCTATTCTCGCCGGCGAGCTTTACCGGAGACGCGTCGGGAAATTGCAACGTAAACGTCAAAGAGAGAGTACCTTTCTGTAGTTGCTGCTTTTTTTGCTGTTGTTATTGTTGAGGAGTGAGATTGAGAGAAAAATCGTGATGACCATCAGAAGATTTGATGGAGGAACCATCGCAGTTGCTGGCGTCATCATCTTTCTTCTTTCACAGAGCGGCGGAGCTCAGACCACAACAACAACTGACGGCTCCTCTTCAAACCCTGATGCGTACAAGTACGGACGCTTCAATTCCTCCATGGCGATACTCCTCGCCATCTTCGTCGTCGTAGTCTTCTTAATGGGCATCTTCGCTGTCTACATCCGCACCTGCTCCGCAGCCGCCCGCGGCACGGTCAGTCCCGCAGGCATCGGTAGAGCATCCGGCCGCGGCCAGCGCGGACTCCTTCCAGCCATCCTCAGCGCGTTCCCGATCTTCTCCTACTCCGAAGTTAAATCGCACAAAATCGGCAAAGGCGCGCTCGAATGCGCTGTTTGCTTGAATGAGTTTGCCGACGAGGAGACGCTGAGGTTATTAACGAAGTGCGATCATGTGTTTCATCTGGACTGCATCGACGCCTGGCTCGCTTCGCACTCCACCTGCCCCGTCTGCCGCGCGAATCTCGACCAACCTCCAGAAGCCGCTGTAAACGCCGAAACTGCTCCTCAACTTTCCGCAGTCGAATCGAGCAGCGATGAACGGATCAGCGATATAACTGAGCTGCCTCGATCGGTCTCTGTGACGATCGCTCAGCCGGAGTCGATCGACCGTGGCAAATCCTCTACCCGTCCGCGGCCGCGGCCGACTCGATCGACTTCGATGAAGACGTTCCTCTCCTTCCCCATGTTTCCAAGATCGCATTCGACCGGCCATTGCGTGGTCCAACCGGGCGAAAACATAGACCGGTTCACTCTCAAACTACCAATCGAGATCAGGAACCAGATCATGAACCGGTCGCTGAACCGGTCAACCAGCGTTGTAGTCCTGCCTACAGAGAACAGTTTGAGGAAGGGCTATCGAACCGATGGAAGGGAAGGTACCGGTCTAGGGACTCGAGTCGGCTCGACGGACCGAATCGACGAGAACCGGTGGTGGTCCGGAATGGTCTCCGGATTATTTAGTAGGAATGGTTCGATTACTAAACCGAGATTAAACAATAATGCGGGCGAAGGGACGAGTCGGGTTTTGGATTTTGTTCGGCAGATGTCGGTCAAGGGGTTCGGGTCGAGTCAGGATCGGTCCGGTTCGGTGAGAGATAAATCAACTCGACCTGCGGTTTAACTTTGGTTTAGTATTTGTTCATGTTGCAAATAAGTAATACTTTTCATCATCATCAACTGTCCTTATCATAATTATTAAATAAGTAAAATTCATTTAATTAAACAAATCAAATTCAAATATATATTTTTAGAGCTCGATATTTCCCAAGTTCGAACTTCAGATAAAAGAGACATTAAACATATCATCGTTATAGAATTCGATTCTTGACCAGACATTATCTAGAATTGGGTCCCCACAAAATCAAGTGCATGGCCCTCTCAATCTTCTCTTCTCTTCTCCTTCTTCTCAGCACATCATCAACCTTTCCACCCTTACCACCCCCAGAATCTCCATGGCCAGCACCGCCGCCACTCCGACCACCGCAGGACGACGGCGCATCAGATGCTGGAAACTGTGGCATCGTGTTGAACAGTTCATCACCATCTCCAAGCATCATCATCATCGGGACAATATGAAGTTAAAAAAGATCAGATGCAAGATAAGAACTAAGAACACTCAGATGAACATATCTGCAGGATTTTTATACATGTTTTCAGAGTGAGATATCTCTCAGTGACTTTACCAAAAAATGCCTAACTTAGATTCTTGATAGGATCAGAATACGATAGATCACAGTTACCTGTATGGGCTGCCATCTTCTGATATTTTTATCAGTTAGATGGTTGCCCATTTCGACTCACTGCAAGATAAAAAAACATGATACGAAATTAAGCGTCAAAAATGTCTACAAGGATGCAACTAGCCAGAAATATTAGAAAGAAATAACGACGAAATGACATTGCAAAAGAAGTAAAACTTCATTGAAGGTCTAAATTGCCGTGGTATATCCATACAATAAAAATACAGCAACGTGAAAAAAGAGACGTAGAAAAGAGTCACTTATTCAGAATGGCAAGGCAAGACGAGTAGCGGGCTAATAAAATTAGTGCCACGGATTTGCCGAGACTATACAGTAAAAAAAGATTTGGTAAAAATAACCGGCAAATGACATGAATAGTAATCTGTCTCAAACAAGGTAATTTTATGGACTTACTGTTTATCTTTCTTAATTATCCCCTCGAAAATCCCATCAATGCTGAACTTACCTGAGAAATGTTCAGGATCGACCGGGCCAGGAAGCTGGAATAAGATAGAGAAGTGGCCGGGAGGGCATAGGTTTTGTGTTTTCATTTGGAAGAGTTGAGAATGCCTGCACACTGTTTTCTCGCCTGTTGTTGTCACTCCTCTGATCAATACTTTTCCGTCACTCTCAACTTCGCAACTGAACTCTCCTGCAGTTTAATCATAGAGAAAAAATTTAACGATCGCAGAAAAAAAGAAGAAGTAAATTTAGTACACAAATTGGAATGTAGAATTTACTTGCATCTCTTTTGACCCCAGGAAGGGATGCGCGGAAAAGGTAAGAGTCACTGCACTCGCCAATATTCATACGGCCAACAGTTGCTCCAACTTGAACATTAGCTGCGCTTCCAGTAAGGGCAAAACCAGTTCTCGTAGCAGCCACGATATTCTCTAACTCCTCTATAGTTGGCGGAGAAGGAAGATAAATCATCGCAGGGATCAACTCCTTGTCATCCCTGGTTTCAGTATCTGTAACTGAAGGCGCCACGGACGCAAATGTCATACCAGCACACGGCGTCTTACCGTTAGGACTTAAATGATCCAAATGCTCAGAGTCTGTTCGATCATTTACACGGCGAGTTTTCTTAGGTCTATGTAGTAAGACTGAAGGAGGGTCCTTCTTGGCATTACTCTCCTGCACGGAACCACCGCACAAGCCTGTCCCGGATGCACATGTATAATGCTTCGCTTCTTCTCTGCTTAAAGTAAGACTTCCCATCCCAGTCAGCTTCTTAAACCTCTTGATATCCTCCGGCTCGATATAATCTATATCTGGATTGTTAATGAATACAACATTCTCAATGACTTTCTGCTGACTCTCCGACAGCGCATGAGGATGTAACCGTGGAGGAAAGAGATCAGGAAATTGAGGATACGCTGATTTTTTCGAAAGTTGTTTTGATGTCTGAAAATGGCCTTGTAGGAATTGGCGTAACGAATGTAGACTCACCACGACGGAAGGATCTGCTTTCCGTACTATATAATAGTATAGCCCTTCCAGTTCAATAGTTTTCATTTGCGACCCAGCTAGCTGTTTGCACGTGTAAGGCGGCAGACCTTCATGAACCCTTTGCAAAGCAGATTTTTTGGGTCTCCGGAGATTTATATCAGGTCCAAAGTAATGCCCCATGATAAAACTTAAGAGGAAACATTGATCATCAACCGGTGACGTTTCACAAATCACTTTTTCGGACACCATTACTGCAGTTGCAATAGACCTGCATACGACCACACGCCAATTAGAACCTTTTAACTGCACATTTCTGCGACAAACAAAACTCGAACAATACTAGCCGACACACATTTCGGAAATTCGGAAATCCTGACCGAATCAAACATGATATGACCAATCCACAGTTACTCGATTCCAAACAGATTGTTCTTTATCGGATTTTCGGCTACTATTAAAGACCTAATTTCAGGTCTTACGAACATCATGATCTTTCCAAATTTCAGTAACAATCTCCAAAAACTACAACCACCCAGGTAATGCACCACCAACAACACATCCAACAAAATCACCAAAATACAAAACAAGTGATAACAATGCACATTTCAAAACCCTAATATGGCTACTGGAGAGAAACCTCAAAAGCCCTAAAATTCAGAAGAACCCTAAAGGCTGGAATTCGCACAGCGAAACCCCAGTTCAACAAAATTGAATTAAAAGCTGCAAGTACCAAGTTGCCTGTCGGGAAAGATCACTGCTTCAACCCACCGGAATACTCTAAAAAGGCTCCAGCTTTGTCAAGCAGTGATCTTGGAGCGGTGGAACGAAGCTGTTGGCTGTCGGTATTCAGTGAATCGGGTAAGAGGAGAGAGAAAGGAGTGGTGGTCAGAATTAGGATTTTGACTATTTAGTGTTTTTTAGATAACAAACAAAGAGAGAGAGAGAGAGACAGAGAGAGAGAGGAACTGTGAGGACTTGTTCTTGATCAGCTCCAAAAAGAACAAAACTTTAGCCTCTGGTCGGCCGAAATATCTTGTTTTTGCAACAACCCAGGTCTTAAATCAGAGAAGGGTGTGGAAAATTATCCTTAATTTGAACCCTAATCGATCCAATTGGGGATCAGAAGCCGCTCAAAATCCATACAAAATCCTGGCCCTCCATCGCTTGCCATACCCTAAACCACCAATCTCTTCTAAACCCCCAATCCCCATTTTCCAGTCTCTGGGTTTGGTCAGTCATGGCGCTATGCGCTTCTTCTTCTGCGCTCACGAGCATATCTGCAGGTCGATTTTCCTGTCGATTTAGGACGAGGTTGTCTAATCGGACAGTTGCTGTGTTATCTGATCAGAGACAGTTTCCTAAAATCGGTGCCACTGAGACTGGGAAAGTTCCTCCTCAGCAGCTCATCCAGGTTGTGGAGGCTGCGGCCAAAACTGGTGCCAAGGTTTCGAGCTTTTCATGTCAAAGTTAGTCACTTGTTTTGTGCTTGGATTTATAGAGCTTAGGGTTTGATGTGTAATGTTGTCATTGTAGGTTGTGATGGAGGCTGTTAACAAGCCGAGGAATGTGGCTTATAAAGGCGCCACAGATTTGGTGACCGAGTAAGAACATTCATCTCGCCGTTGTCATCTTTGAATTGGCTTGCCGATCTTTTATGCTTTAACTACTTTGAAGTACTTGTTTCGTCGTTAGTTGGCTGAACGGCGTGCGTGCTTGAACGTGATGTTCAGTACAGATAAAATGAGCGAGGAGGCTATTCTCGAAGTGGTGAGGAAGAATTTCGGCGATCATCTAATCCTCGGGGAGGAAGGAGGATTGATAGGGGATACGTCTTCTGATTACCTTTGGTGCATTGATCCATTGGGTATGTTTTTTAGCTCTCCAATAACGTTAATTTTTACCGCTTTGAGTAACTGCAACGCTACAATCCTGATAATATATGCATCTGGATGAGTTCTTGTGAATTTAGGAACCTCCTTGTTGCAATTCATGGCAGTCGAGATTTCAAGTAAAAGTGACTTGTTTTTTGTTTATGAGCAATTTTTTGACCGTCTTAATGTTCCAATCTTTTTATAGATGGAACTACAAATTTTGCACATTGCTATCCAAGCTTTGCAGTTTCAGTGGCTGTTTTGTATAGAGGAAAGCCGGCAGCTGCGTCAGTGGTAATTCTTAACATACTTCAAAATTCACCTCGTAAACAAGAAACAACACATGTAGCTGTATTTGGGCCAAGTTGACGTCTAGAGTTGAACTTGGGTGCGGTAACTGTCTGCAGGTGGAGTTCGTCGGAGGACCCATGTGTTGGAACACCCGCATGTTTTCTGCAACTTCTGGTAAATGTTTCTTCCGTGACATCTGTTAGCTCACTTTACCGATTGAAAACCTGTTGATTTAAGTGAAGGGCTCTCTCAGGTGGGGGAGCATTTTGTAACGGACAAAAGATTCATGTCAGTCAGACTGATCAGGTAAACCGGTACATCTGTACATAAGTATGTTTCAGTTGCAGAACCAGAATTTATGTTTCTACTGTCCTACACTTATTGACTGAGGCTTCGATCGCGGTGATATATGATTAGGTGGAGCGGTCTCTTCTGGTGACTGGATTTGGGTATGAGCATGACGAAGCATGGGCTACCAACATTGAATTGTTCAAACACTTCACCGATGTCAGCAGAGTATGATCTTTTTTCCCATTTTTTATCGACACATTTTTTTCTGTACACCCCTTAAATTCTATCCATATTCCTTTTATACATGTCTCCACATTTTAGGGGGTAAGAAGGCTTGGCGCTGCCGCGGTGGACATGTGCCATGTAGCTCTCGGGATTGTGGAAGCCTATTGGGAATATCGTCTTAAACCATGGGACATGGCCGCTGGAGTTCTGGTACTTCACTCTCATTTCATCCCGTTTTCACAAATTAATAAAACTAGTTACCTCTATCGCAAGCTTTCTAAAAAAAAAAAAATCTCGTTCACAGATAGTTGAAGAGGCCGGTGGAGCTGTTAGCCGTATGGATGGCCAAGGCTTCTGCGTATTTGACAGATCCGTCTTGGTCTCCAATGGCTCGATCCATAACAAGGCTAGTACTGTACTCCTTCTCTTGCATTCCATCTTTTCTTACAAAAAGCCTCGTTATCGTTACAGTAAATAAATAACCAAGCGACGCAAAAGATTTACTGATGAAATTATTTGGTGCAGCTCTTGGAGAGGATTGCTCCGGCAACAGAGAATCTGAAGAGCAATGGAACCGATTTCTCACTATGGTTCAAGCCCGAGAAGTATAGGACAGACCTCTGAGATTCGCCGACGGAGCTGGCTTCATTGCTGACATCTTGGCGTCATTTTCGAGGTCTGCATCTTCTGATTCCGACGCGCCGGAAGGGTGTTGCAGGTCCACGACAGTGAAACCATTTTCTTCATTCAATCTTGATGTACTTGAAAACTTGAAAGCAATTTGATCATGTTGTAAAAACTTTGATGATTGCCAGACCAGAATTTACTTCCGCCAGAGCATAATGTACTTCCGCCACGCGGAATACTTTTTTAAGCCTAGTGTCAGTTATTCTGGAAGATCCAATTTTCTTCCTGGAAGTTCGATGAAATTTGAAAAAAATATTTTCAATAAATTAAGAAAAAACGAACATACCGGACGATGTGTTAAACGGCGTCGTTGTGATCTGTTTGGCTGTAGAAGAAGCTAAGCTGTGCAAAAGCTGAGCCAGTAAAGAAGAAGATCAGGAGACGACGATGGCCGCAGTTTCGGATTACGGCGCGTTCGTGGAGAAATTCATCCTCCATCCGATCGGTTCCTCGACCGCTCCGCCTCCCTTGGACTCACTCACCTTCGCTGTCAAAGACATGTAACTTACGTCTCAATTTTCGCGGAATTTCGATCAGTCATTACTTGGAGGTTTTTCCGCGCTTTGTTTAGGGTTGATGATTGGTGTTTGATATTTGGTTGTGGTTGAGTTTTTTCAGTTAATAGGTTTTATCGTATGCGTTGATTGTGATGGTGAGTTGATTTTTTGATTTGGGAATTAGATTTGATGTTCAAGGGCTGGTCACTGGATTTGGGAACCCTGACTGGGCTAGGACTCATCAACCTGCCGCGTGTACGGCTTCTTCTGTTACAGCTATGTTGGGAGCTGGTGCAACCTGTATTGGTAAAACTGTCATGGATGAAATGGCTTATAGGTAAAGTTAGTTTTTTCCGGGACAATTGAGTTTCATGTGAAAATTGTGCCGCATTAGAGAAATTCTGTGCACTTATACTTGAACATATTGATCTCATTTGAATTTTTTTTTGAAGTTCTTGTATATCAATTATATGAAACTTGACGTAGTTGGGTGAGTGAGAATTTGGAAAACTTCGGATTATTCTATTTTTTCACAAGTCATCTTCCTTTCTTGCAGTATAAATGGGGAAAATAAACATTATGGCACACCTGTTAACCCATGTGCCCAAGATAGGGTACCTGGAGGGTCTTCCAGTGGATCAGCTGTTGCCGTAGCTGCAAAGCTTGCGGATTTCTCATTAGGTAGTAGAATTTCTTCCCAACTCTTAGTTACAATCTCAAGTGACTGGATAATATCAACCTGCCACCATTGTCTAGGAACTGATACTGGAGGAAGTGTGAGAGTCCCTGCATCATATTGTGGAATATTTGGGTTTCGGCCCTCTCATGGCATTATCTCTACAGATGGAGTTGTCCCAATGGCACAAAGTTTTGATACCGTGGGTATGTATATTGGCATTGGAGCTTGATTTTGTTATGAGGTTTGTAATGGATTTGTATATTTAGTAAAACATTGCAAGAAAAACAGAAGCACGCTGTGCGAAGCTAATGTCTTTGATTTAAAATTTTCCTTAGATTATATTTTCTTCTGTATTCCCATACTCAGTTTGTCATACAAGGAATTCATTTGTAAATATCGTCATTTTGATACATGCAGGATGGTTTGCTAGGGATCCTGAGACGCTGAGTCAAGTGGGCCTTGTGCTACTGCAAGAGCCTGACCAGAAAATTTCCATTCCTAGCCAGGTCATCATTGCTGATGATTGCTTTCACCTTCTAAGTGTTCCAAGTGACAGAATTACCCAAGCTCTCAATGAGTCAGTGGAGAAATTGTTTGGCGGTGAACTCCATCTTTCAATTTCCCAAAGTTGTTGATGCAAATCCAAGTTTGAATCTCCTATATTCCAGACCTGTACTTGTCAATCCCCTATTAAATGTCTAGGAATGGTTTATTTATCCTTTCGATATTTTAGGTTATATTTGCTCGCCATGAATAATTTGTAAACTCTTCATGTTGCAGGTCATATCATCAAAAACTTGGATCTTGGGGACTATGTCAAAGAAAATGTTCCTAGCCTGAAGCATTTCATAACTGATCAACAACATAATATACCATCCTTAGCTGCTCTTTCCAGTGCAATGCGCCTACTTCAAAGGTGGAACTTGATAATATGTCCATTGATCTCAGAATCAATTGCTGCAGCTTTTGGTGTTAAGATAATTGAACTTGTTCCAACTGACTCAAGCACAGGTCTGAGTTCAAGAGCAATCACAGTGAATGGGTGACCTCTATCAAACCTGATTTGGGGTCTGGAATATCAGAACGGGTTTGGGAAGCTGTCAACTCTTCAGATAAAAACTTAGATGCATGCCATGCCGTTAAAACAGAACTACGAGCTGCTTTAACTGCTCTGCTTGGGGTATTTCTTCTTTTTGCCCACTTATTTTTCATTTGGTCCATATTTTCCTTACATGGTGGGATTGGTGTATAATTCCCTTTGTATCTTCATATACTACATAACCTTATGCATGCCTCTGTCCAACTGTCCATGTGTGATTGAATTGTGATGAACTGTGGGTTCCAGGATTCCGGCATCCTTGCCCTTCCTACTGTTCCTGGTCCTCCACCAAAACTACAAACAGATCCCAGCACGCTTGAAATATTTCGAGCTCAGGCATTCAGCCTGCTATCTATTGCCGGAGTTTCTGGGTTTTGTCAGGTTCCTTATCCATATATCTTCCAGTTATTTGCCAGTCTTAAATATCATGCCTGTGTTCATGAGAAGCTACACACTGAAGCTGAAATGTTCATTGGAATATAACTATTCAAACTCTGCAGGTGAGCGTTCCATTAGGGATGCATGACAACTTTCCAGTGTCAGTTTCCCTGTTGGCCAAGCATGGTTCTGATGCATTCCTACTCAATGTAGTCCAGACTCTTTATCACACTCTGAAGGAACTCGCAGATAATACTCCTCACTGATTTCGCTTTCGGCCTGGTAATTGTATTGAACTGCACTCAGCGCTGTCAATATATGATGAAGTCCCATGAACACATTTCATTGATGAATATGACTATGACTATGACACATTTCAGCTCTCATGGATTCATTACCAGAACTCGTCTTGAAATTGCCCCCTTTTTTGTATTAGGGGTTTAGCTGAACCAAGAAGAACTGGTCTTACCAGGCTCTGTAGATCCCAGATTTATCTTTTGTTGTGTAAATTTGGAAATGACTATATTTGATGTCAAGGACACTAACCAGAATAACCCAGAAATAGATTCTGATCCAGCACCACAGGCTGCGGACCTCCATCAAAACCAGTCTTTCACTTTTCCCCAAATCCAACAATTCCACAATCATGTCAATCTCCAGTCTGGTATGAGATCATCTCCCCCCATTCCACATTGCTGAAAATTTGTCTTTCCCTTGACTGTGGCCATATCATCCTGTGCTGGTTGTGGCAACCGGCTGAGCTGCGGAGGCTGTTTATCCAAAAGGAGTGGTTGCTCCGGTGTGTCTGAAGATCGATTGATAGGTCACTGGGGGTCATTTAGTGGCCAGAGATAGATGGCAGGAGTCATGGATAGATCGGCACCGACGGTCGCCATTGTGTGTTATGCCCCAACTATGATCACCACAAATGGGATATGGCAGGGCGACAACCCTTTAGACTACTCCCTTCCTCTCTTCATCCTGCAGCTGATGATGGTGGTTGTTCTGACCCGCCTCCTCGTCTTTCTCCTGAAGCCATTGAAGCAGCCTAGAGTCATTTCGGAGATTGTGGTAAGCGCACCATTTCCAGCTTTGGTATTTTTCTGGTTTTCCATGATGCTGAAGATGTTCCATTTCTGCAGGCGGGTGTGATCTTAGGCCCATCTGTGCTGGGGCGCAGTGAGAGCTTTGCTACAACAATCTTCCCTTTAAGGAGCGTGATGGTGCTGGAGACAATGGCCAATATTGGCCTTCTCTACTTCCTCTTTCTGGTCGGCGTAGAGATGGACATCGGAGTGATCCGCCGCTCAGGCCGCAAGGCATTGGCCATTGCGGTTGGAGGTATGATCTTCCCGTTCATGATAGGCATTGCTTTCTCATTCATAATGAACAGGCCAGACGAGGTCAGGAGCCGTGGGACTTACATCCTCTTCCTCAGCGTCGCCCTGTCCGTCACCGCCTTCCCTGTCCTGGCTCGCATACTGGCTGAGCTGAAGCTGCTGAACACTGAGCTTGGTAGGATCGCCATGTCCTCAGCACTGGTCAATGATATCTGTGCTTGGGTGCTCTTAGCCATAGCCATTGCCTTGTCTGAGGATTCCGCATCAATGGCATCCTTGTGGGTTATACTCTCCAGTACAGTTTTCGTACTTTTCTGCATCTTTGCTGTCAGGCCAGGGATCAAATGGCTGATCAGACGCACCCCGGAAGGCGAATCCATGAGTGAATTCTACATCTGCATGATTCTCACCGGTGTCATGATCTCCGGTTTCATCACTGATGCCATTGGGACTCATGCAGTTTTCGGAGCTTTCGTTTTCGGCTTAATTATACCCAATGGTCCTCTAGGAGCTACCCTGATGGAGAAGCTTGAGGACTTTGTTTCAGGGCTTCTGCTGCCCCTCTTCTTCGCCATCAGCGGCCTCAGAACCAACATTGCCGCAATAAAGGGTGGCAAGACATGGGGCGTGCTGTTCCTCATCATCATCCTTTCCTGCCTCGGCAAAGTTGCTGGCACAGTCCTTGTTGCCCTCTTCCACCGGATACCTTACCGTGAAGGTATCACTCTGGGCTTGCTGATGAACACCAAAGGCCTCGTCGAGATGATCATCCTCAACGTCGGAAGGGATCAGAAGGTGATAAATAATCTTTGATCCACTTTTTCTGATGATGACTGTAACATACAATCTGGTCTTCTTCTTCTTCTTCCAGGTTTTGGATGATCAGACCTTTGCAATGATGGTGATCACAGCAGTGGTCATGACAGGGATAATCGGCCCGGTTATAACAGCGATCTACAGGCCTGCAAGGAGGTTTGTGCCGTACAAGCGGAGGACTATAATGGAGTCCAAGACAGACGCTGAGCTGAGACTGCTTGTATGTGTCCATACTCCTAGAAATGTCCCAACCATCATCAACCTTCTAGAAGCCCTGAACGCCACAAAGAGATCCCCAATTTGCGTATATGTGCTGCACTTGGTGGAGCTGACAGGAAGAGCCTCAGCCATGCTCATAGTTCATAACACCAGAAAATCAGGCAGGCCGGCGGCGAATCGGACTCAAGCTCAGTCAGATCACATCATCAATGCGTTTGAGAACTACGAGCAACATGCTGGAAATGTATCAGTCCAGCCCTTGACAGCCATCTCGCCCTACCCAACAATGCATGTGGACATATGCAACCTGGCTGAGGACAAGCGTGCGGCTTTCATTATAATCCCTTTTCACAAGCAGCAGACTGTGGATGGAGCTATGGAGGCCACCAACCCAGCTTTCAGAACGGTTAACCAGAATGTTCTAGCAAATGCGCCTTGCTCAGTTGGGATCTTGGTGGACAGAGGCCTTGCCAGGTCCGCCAGACTTGCTACTAATCAGATTGCTCATCAGGTAGCCGTGCTGTTTTTTGGTGGCCCGGATGACAGAGAGGCATTGTCCTATGCATGGAGGATGGCCGGACATCCTGGGACAACTCTCACAGTTGTGAGATTCTTGCCAGGAGAGGAAGCCTTGGAGGAAGCAGACACGCCTGAATCCAGTGACCCAAGAATGCTGACAGTGGAAACAGATAGCAACCATGAGAAGCTCATCGACGACAACATCTTGAAAGACTTGAGAACAAAGACAAGAGGCAATGGTTCCATCATGTACTCTGAAAGAATAGTGAACAACGGAGAGGAGACGGTTTCAGCAATAAGGGCCATGGAGAACGCCCATGACTTGTTTATAGTAGGTAGAGGTCAAGGCATGGTTTCCCCACTCACTGCTGGCCTAACTGACTGGAGTGAGTGTCCTGAGCTTGGCGCGATCGGGGACTTACTGGCCTCATCGGACTCTGCAGCCACTGTTTCAGTCCTGGTAGTGCAGCAATATGTAGGATATGGACCGCAGAGTGAGGCAGGTGGAATCTTGGACAGCCCTGCAAGTCAAGAAGATCAACACAACAATGTTCAAACCTTGGGTAGAAGATTGCAGTCTTCTCCTACCACTGGTCCAATCTATTCACCTTAAGTTTAACCCAGTTCTCCTCACTACACTAGTTGACTCAGATTCTTGTACATATTTTTTCCAAGTATTATACAAACTGACAGATTCCTAATGCTATCTTTTTCACAAGATTCATAAGCTTATCTGAGCAAGCATAGGAAACTTTACCTAAAATTTTCCCAACTGTAAACTTCCTGAAAATCATGTATGAAGTGCAGGATCAACAATTTACCATATAAAAGATTCTCACTGTATATTCAAGTACAAAATCTGTCAATAGAGATTCCTATGTTTCTAATTTCGATGACAGTTTGGTTATTTCAACTGTTCTTGACAGTTGTAATTAACAGTTACATAGATATAGATGATTAAGTGCTGCAAAATGATTCAACAAAAGACCACAGAAGAACATTTATTAAATACCAAATTTTGCAAAAATCAGATACTCAAAAGTGTTTGCAAGTCGATGGTACAACAAAGCTAAAACTAGAATTGTGTATAGCATATTATTATCGGTACTGAATCACATACTAGTTATCTTACGCTCATTCCATTGTATGTATCTAGTGCCTGGCTTGCAGAATTCCATGCAAATACCCAACAGCCATCCCTAGCGAGACAAGAGACACAGCGCCTGCAGGGAACATTTTACCCGTATTCTTGAACCTAGCACCCATCACTCCCATGAGAGCACCCGAAACACCTTCAGAAACAACATCGAGTCGTAAATCCATCAATTGCAACTCAGACACCAACATCAAAGAATTATCATTCCCTCAAAATTGGCACTATTCAATGAAATTTTCACAGCAGTATAAACAAAATTAGAACAGGGAGTTTTCAGATGCACATTTACCAAACAAACAAACAAACAAAAAATCTAATCCTTACCAAGTCCAATACTTGACGCAAAAGTCGGATTCACTGAGAGCTCCGTGTAGACATAATACAAAGCCGCCGCTGATAATCCACCGGCAACAAGAGACTTCCCGCTACCACTCTTCACGTAACCCATTACACCGCCCACTGTCGTTCCACACATAATTTGATCAGCATTGAGACTCACTAAGCATCAAGCAGCCACAAACTCCACTACACATCCCATATACTCGCTAATCTATCGAATTCTCATAAGTCAAAACTACAACATTTCAAATCCTCAAAATTGTTATCTTCAACCTCATATGCCCTAATTCAAACAATGAACCCCATTTTTAGCTTGATTTTTTTTAAAAAAAAAATTCAGCAAATACTCTGCCATCCAACTCGGCGCCGCATAAAAATGTGAAGTGAATGCTTTAACTACTAAAAAGATCATACTAGCAGATTCCAAGATCAAAACATATCAATTTCTGCAACAACAAAAAACATCATGAATCAAGCAAGAAGGAAATGGAAGCATACATCCGACAAGAGCAGCATATCCCAGCGTCAAGTTCTGCGTCACCGACATGCTCCGATTCAGCAAAGTCGCAAAATTCGATTAGGTTAATCTCGACAGAAATTTGATGAAGGAGATTTGACCTCAACCGCCGGCAAACTGGAAATGCCAGTCCTCGTTTCCAGATTATTCTACAGATTTCGGCGGTAGACGAGCGATGAATTGGGCCGAAGAACCTCGCACGGCCCAATTCCCGGCTCATTAACACAAACGACGACGCTTGGTATGAAGAGGTGTGTCTGTTGGGCCTGCTTGAACGGCCCAGTAAGATAATATGAGGAGCAGAGTTGTGTCTCGTCGGTAAAAGGAAATCGTTCAGTTCATCAATGGCGAAACCCTGAAGCAAAAATCTTGAGCTCTTCGCTTGTTGGGATTTGAGACGGAGTTTTCATGGCTGATTTTCGCACGTCGACACACCGAGCTCGATGGATCTTCACTCCGCATGAACTTGTGATTATTTTTTTATTTATTAAATTTTCTTGCAGGTTTAACGAATTGATTGCGAGGTTGAAAGGATTGTTACTGATGCGTGAAGCTTAATTAATCTGAAAATGGATTATATCTTCTTTTTTCCATGTTAGATTTGGCAGTTTTCTCAGCAGAGTTTGTTATTATCATTTGCATTGCAGTTTTCACAAGCTTAAGTATGGTGTTGCTTCTTGTTGTGTTGATTAAGGTTCTCATGAATGATTTTAATTCCTGCGTAGGTTGAGAAATACAAAGCTGCTAATCAGAGGGCTATTGAAGCACTGGATAAGGTACGCACGAAGTTTTTGCAAGTATATTGAAATGGGTATTACATGTTGTTTTTGGGTTAAGGAATGGCATGAGTAGTGTTTTCTGGACATTGAACCGTGTAATAAATAAAGAGAAGACATATATTAGGTCCATGTTGTTGCAGTAGCGGTTTATGTACGGTGCCTGAATTAGGGACATGCATCAACTTTATGATGAGGAAATATCGGTTTTTTTTTTTGGTACCATCTTTTTTTGGAGTGTTGTGGAAATGGTGGCTAGAAATTATTTTGTATCTTGATATATCGATGGGGTTATGTTTTCCTGTAGTATGGCGCAACAAGAGTGGAAGTTGATATAGATGGAACCCTGACATATCCTGAACCTCTAAGTGGTGTGAAAGATAAGGGTAATATATTGCTTCTTTTTGAGTCTTCAGTTATTCCTTAATTGTTCCTTTGGTTACTTATATGAGACCAAAGGTTACTTGCTAAAAGATGACATTCTTGTGAGAACAGGCGATAAACATTCTCGTGCAAAGCCACTTAACGTAGACGAAGAGAAACTGCTGAGGGTATTTTATGAGTATAAAATTCAGGATGCATGTCAAGCATTTAATTTTCCTCACAAGATTCAGGTGGACTTCCTTTATTTTCTGAAATGGAAATACCTATTTATTGGAAATGTAGTTACTGTTTCTGAGATGTAGATGTTGTCATATATTGACGTCTCTATTGCAGGCAACAGCACTACTGTACTTTAAAAGGTTTTATTTGCAATGGTCAGTCATGCAACACTACCCAAAAAACATAATGTAAGATTTCTTCAGTGAAAATTAGCTTGAGATCTGTTTTTCCGTTTTATTTAAATGACATTTTGGCTGATTAGTAGTTTCATGTAACACTTGTGACATAAGTGCCATAGGTTCGTCTTTTGATGGCTTCTCCCTTCTTCAACTTACTTTACCCAGGTTAACTTGTATATATGCCGCTTGTAAAATAGAAGAAAATCATGTATCAGCAGAGGAGCTTGGTAAAGGAATTTCACAGGATCACCAGATGATTCTCAATAACGAGATGATTGTTTATCAGGCATGATGGGTGTCTCATTAGCTTTTTTCCTTAAATTCTGTATCTTGTCTGTTGATATTGCTTAGCCTAGCTGTGTTTTGCAGAGTATAGATTTTGATCTTATCGTGTATGCACCATATCGTTCGATCGAAGGCTTTGCTAATGACATGGAGGTTATGCTGAGCTTTTCTCCCGTTTAACTGTCAAAGATGCATTCAAGGATCAAAATTCTGATCTGCATTTTACTATATCAGGATTTCTGTCAAGCAGATGATGGACAGCTTCAATTGTTCCAGGTATTACTATGCTGGTAATTATGACTCATGTGTGCTTATCCTGAAGGACTGGGTTGAAGGGTCAAGTTATGAAACAAGATTTATTATTCAGCCTTCTCAATCTACATAGGCCTCAAAAGCGATGAATACGGATAAATCCGAATTAGCCCAGTTATTTCCGTTGCTGTCTATGTATGCAAGGATATGATTTGACTGGACCCATTATCAGTATTATTTTTAATGCTAACATTGTAGGACCTGAAAGATGCGGCAAAGGCTGAAGTGGACAAATCAATGCTTACAGATGCACCTCTTCTCTTCCCACCTGGACAGGTACTGGTGAGAGTGTGAAAATGTTCCTCTAAAGCTTGTTTTAGATTTTCAGAAAAGTATGTCATACTGAAGCTGTAATGACTTTCATCAAGAGGATATTGACTCCGATACGTAACTGGCTGCTTCTTAGCTGATCCTGGCAGACCCTAGAAAATTAAAAGAAATTAATATTTTGGTACACACAGGGATGAGTTGTATGCATATCCATTTCATTCATAGCCGGATTACTTATGATATGTTTGAGAACATGAACTATATTTTGAACTGTTTTTATTGCAAATAATGCTCCTGATTTTTTCATCATGTTATGTGCTCTTTATGCAGTTAGCATTTGCTGCTTTACGCAGATCAAATACTCTGCACAGAGTTATTGATTTTGAGAGGTTTGTAACTGATTTCTGATTTTGTATTGGTCACCGAAACTTTGCGTTAGGGGTCTCAAATAAAGATGTGATTTGTGTTTGGGTTTCGGTAAATCCAAGCTTATCAGTTTTTTTGTGTGCATATAGTTACCTGAGCAGTGTTCTTGCCCGTCAGAATTCCGCACATACCCTTCCAGAGCTCATTGAGGCCCTTGATGCTATCGATATTTGGGTACATATTATTTTTTTGTGAATCTTTTTTGGCCTTTTGTACTTGAAGGTGTCTTTCGTCATGACCCCTCCACAGCTCATGGATTAAATTAGGGATGATTGTTTTGCAGATGAAGCTTTCTTGTCTAGTCAATTATTAGAGGCTCGCATATGCCAGTACTAATGTATTTTTATTACACAGACAGCGAAACATTACATCCCTACAGGAGATGAGTTAAAGCGCATAGATCGTAAAGTGAAATCTTGTTTGGATCCAAGTTCAAATGACAAGTAATCTCATCCCAACAATATATCACATTGCTGTTTACCTGTACACATGTAGAATTGTTTTTGAAGGAACAATTTTGAACACATTGCAGGAGTAAAAAGAGAGAGAAGAAATCAAAACACAAATCTAAAAAGGGTTCAGAAGAGGCCCCATCTGGTGGTGGATAGTATGCAGTCATCTGTCGCATTGTGAGTCATGCTTCTTCTATGATGCATCAAAATGCTAATTTTCTAGATTGAAACTGATCTATGTACACCTCACCTGATATAACATCTGGTAGAACGCTATCATTCTGAATTTAACGCCCTACTTAAAGTTTACTTATTTGTGGAGCCAAAGATAAACCTGCCCATATCGTCAACCTAAATAATTACATGTCTCATTCTCTCAGTCATTGATCTGATGCTGGTATCACTCTCCCTCAGGTCTGTTTGATGAAGCATTTGCTATTTGGGCATTGTCGCGCAGTAAGTAACCTGTTTGAGCACATTAAGATTCAGCACACGCTGTTAAAAATCTGCATCTGTCCAACATGGATTAAAAGTAGGCTCTTGATGAAGACATAACAGCTTGTATGTGTTTCTTGTATTTTCGTAGTAAATCAATGTACACCGGCAATCATGTCTGGTTATTGGTCAAGACCAGATGCCGAAGATGGTTGGATTTTTGTCGAAGCCTATTTTGAACAAACTATTTAACTGGCTTCGCCATCTTTTGGATTGATATATTTTTATGGAAAATCCTCCTATTTCTTAGTCAGGGATCTTGTAGGTTTTCCCAATAATTTCAGGCGTTCTTTTGAACTTCAATTTTGAGGAGGTAGATTTTAATGTCACTTTAGATATCAGTTGGTTGAAAAGGACGCACGCTTTGTTCAAATTAGTGTTGCCACTCTAAAGAACTCTTTCTCCACATACATCCTTTTCTTTTTAACAAGTCTAATTGTTGCTAAAGGTGTAAAGTTACGTCGCTAAATATCAAATGATCTGGCGCAAGCAGGAATGGCGTGGCGAATAGCAACTAGTGGGGCCGAAAGAATGAAATAACAAATAAATAAATTCGATTTGGATTGAAACTCGTCATCCTCAACGGCGAGATCTGAATCGGAGATCGAAACCGAATGGTGATGCATCGAGCGAGCTCGTCTCTCTCGTATCCGGACAGGTTCTACGCGGCGGCTGCTTATGCCGGATTTGATGGATCAGCCTCACCGACCCTAGGCTTCAGCTCCAAGTGTTCGAACGACGTTGCTTTGATTCTCTACGCTTTGTATCAGCACGTATTTCGCATTCCGATCTCGTTTTCGAATCGTCGGTTTTATGTGATTACAATCTGTTTGGGGAATTACGTTACTTGTTTTTCTTTTGATCATTTTAAATAAAAATATATTTTTCATTTTTGATCTATCAATTAGTGCATATGTTTGAAAATGTGTGTTGAGGATGAATATGGTAATTTTGAATTGGTTTCTGTTGTGACTGAAATGTGGCCTGAGTGGGGTGATAGTTGTTGTTGAAAAGGTTTAATATTTGGTGCTGGATGACTGGAGTTGGTAGGGTTTTAATGATGCATGTGCTTTTTTGAAATTGGGATATGCTGCTATTATTTGGGAAGCATCTGGTTCGAAGTCGTTGAGGACTAATACTTCTATTCATGGTCACCTGTTACTGAAGAAATGTGCTGTATGGGAAATTCGAAAGCTATAAATGTAACTGCTAGGTGCATTTTGCTGCTCGTCATTTGGAATATGCTTTTTTTTCTTTTCAGAAGTTAACTAATTTAGCTTAGCTACTGCTTCAGATTGTTATACATGTTGTTAAGTGAGTTTGCTATAGGTTCTCATTACAGCAATCGATAATATTAGCAATGATGCTTTTCTTTCCAATATTAAACCTTCTATGTGTTCCTCCAGTTTGGTCATATATTTTCTGTTGTGATTTCAGGCCACAATTGGGCCATGCAATACCCTGAAACCTCGAGCATGGAGTCCAGTAGAACTAAGTAAATGGACAAGGTGCATTTATTTCTGCAAACCCGTGTATACAAATTATTGACATACGGATTACCAGTTTCAAGTCTGTATAAGCATTTGACTAGACCCTTTGAAATTTCCTTAACAAAACTTCATCACTTTGCATTGTTGCTTGGCTCGATATTTTGATGAAGATGTTTAATTTATCGACAGTTGGAATGAACTTGGAAAAATGGCCTCAACAGAAGCAATGCGCCTCTTTGTGAAAATATTAGAGGTGAAGAAAAAGGATTTTGCTATTATTCTTTAGTATGTTCTTGATAATCCGGTCGTTTGAAGACTACTTACCGATTTTTGCAGGAGGAAGTTCCAGGATGGTACTCGAGAGTAACTGATAATGATGCACACCCTGATGTCAATGTTGATGTGCAGTTAAATGTGAGTTCGTTAAACTATTATGCTTTTAGTGTATCAGTACTTAACATTTTAAACTGAGCCTCCCACTGATAAGCCAATTTGTTCTGTTGCTTTAATTATCCTCTTCTGAGTTTATGTGCGCTCGATAAGCGTTTAAAATCTTCAGAAATCGGAGATATTTTTAAATTCGCAATGCACTCCTAACAGAAAGAAAAAGCTTGACTGATAATTATTATCATACTCTAGTAGTACCTGAGTACTAGAATAGTGGGAAAACATGATGGGTGACCTGGGCCATCAATGAAATGAGTTTGCTGCAATATATGATATTAGTTATGAGTTTGAGTATTGAAGCTACTCATACAAGTTTCTTGAGGCATAACATTCTGCATATTACATTTACGAGCAACTGTGATTTGATACGTCTTGCCAGCATACAGTCACGCATCACTTTAGAAAAATTAACAAATTAGCTGCTACAGATTAATTTTATAACCACTGTTTCTAATTCATTTCTATTTGCATCTTTTATCCGATGTTCTTTGGCATCAGCAGAAACGGTGAATCTTGTTAGTTGCTTCCTTTAAATGCTTATTTCATTTGAAAAGTTGACAAATCTAACAGCAGAGTAACATTATTCAGAGGCATAGTTTGTGTATTCCTCAGATTCTTCGATATTGCTATAATATTGATTTGTCTAAAATGTGAAGTCTTCTTGCTTTCATCATAGCATAATTCAGTAACTCAACCCGTTGCTGAAAATGGGAATGGTATTCCTGAGACAAAGGCTATTTCCAGTGAATATGGGAATCATCCGGAAACACAAGATAAAGATGTGGTGTCAGAGGGTCTTGGTTCAGTGGGTGCCTATGATCAATGGATTACACCTCCGATATCTGGACCACGCCCCAGAAGTCGGTATGAGGTATAACAACTCCCTCCCCCTTTCTCAATACATACATTAGTACATAGTCATTTTTCTTTTTTCTCATCTCAGTCTCCCTTTCTACCATCTGCTTTTAGCATGGAGCTGCAGTTGTTCAAGACAAAATGTATATATTTGGTGGGAATCATAATGGTCGCTACTTAAGTGATATTCAGGTTTGCATTCTTATAAATTGAACTTCGTATTTTTTACCTTCTTGTGAAAATAAAGTAGATTGATAATGTTTTAATTTGATTTGGGTTCTGTGGGATTATTTGCTTCTTTTGCAAGTTTGTGTACAACCCTTAAAAAAAAATTTTGTCGATTGATATAAGAAATGTCATGAATGGGCATATTCGCTGCTCTCTAGATAATGGATACATGGCCACGTAACTGGAACTACTATAAAGATAAGAAAGCTGATGATTGTTCAACCAAACAGCTTCTAATGAATATTATGACACCTTTCTAACGTTTACATCAAAGCATATTTGAATCCTCACATTAAATATTCAGGTTCTTGATTTGAGAAGTTGGGCATGGTCTAAGTTAGAGGCTAAGAGTGCAGTTGACTTATGGGATTCATCATCATCCCCAGCACCATTACCTCCGTGTGCTGGTCACTCCTTGGTCAGGTTCTTTTTCAAAAGCTTGCATATACTTTGTGCTACAGCTGTCTAATATTTATCATTTGTTCCAACATTGAATATTTTATTTTCCATATAGATTTATTGGGAAAACAAGCTACTTGCAGTTGCTGGACACACTAAAGATCCCTCTGAATCTGTTCATGGTGTGTTTCCATATCTTTGATGTTCATATCCAAAGCTAAGAAAACTTCTGCCAGTTTAGGCTGAACAGATTCAAGAAAGTAAAGCAATGCTACACTAGTAGATATGTCAATAGGATAGGCCCCGTTTGGTTCTTGAAAAATTTGAGGGATGGAAAGAAAATTTGAAGGAAAAGGTTTTTTGTGTTTGGTTTGTCATGGAAAATAAAATTAAAATAAATGAACACATTACAAACTTTTCCATATAACTTTCCATGGGTAAATCATTTTCCAGTTTGTTTTGCATTTCATTTTCTTTCCACTAAATTTTCCAAGATCCAAACGGAGCCTTTAGAGTATGTGTTATCACAGATGCTCTTTTTAACAGTTATGGCACCTGGAGATGAAACTTAATTAGTGCTATATGTCAAATGTTACTATGACTTATCGTTTGTGCTGCCTCTTACCTTTGCAGTGAGGGTTTTTGATTTTCAAACTTTGACATGGTCGACCCTAAAGACATATGGGCAGGCGCCGGTATTTTTTCGTTATCTTTATTTGTAATCACAGTTTACTTCAACTTCTTGTTGGAAAGAAAATGTATCCTGCCCTTCTATTATGTGCACCTTTAATATATATATACCGATTCTCTAGCTTGTACTCATTCTTTGTGTTGTACCATTATTTAAAACTCCAGTTTTTTGGGAGTTCTATGGTCAATGCATAACGGGACGTCATTTGTGTTTTGGACATCTTTTTTCCCATAGAAGAGACCTGTTTTTTTCTTGTAAATACTAGTGATGATATATGCACTGCCCATGTTGGATTACAAGCATGCCATATAAGTTAGTGTGCTTGGAGATTAATTGTGGGTTTGTATGCTTGTATTATGCTGGTTTGTATGATGCATGGGTAATTGCTTTAGCAATGATATATGTTTCTTAATTGTGGTAGGTTTCTCGTGGCGGTCAGTCTGTGACACTGGTTGGTACAACCTTGGTAATTTTTGGTGGGGAACATGCAAAGAGAACTTTATTGAATGATCTCCACATTCTTGATTTAGAAACAATGACTTGGGACGATATGGTAGCGATGTATGATGATTTTTAATTTTGACGCTCCTACTTTTTTATCATTGTGGATACTGTATAGTTGATCACACAGCTAGTATTGCATCCCCCATCTCCTACATTTACTAAATGTAAACTCATTTTTAAAGAAATATTTAACTTGCATATGGGGTATATTAATCTGGTTTGTATTATGTGGATACTATCTCAGCTAATTATTCATAATGTGATTAGAAAGAATTTTGGAGCCATTCCAAGTTTATTATGTGACCTTACAAATTGTTTTTTGTTGTTGTATAGTGGTGTCCCTCCTTCCCCGAGATCTGGCCATGCTGCTGCCGTGCATGCTGAGCGTTTCCTTCTCATCTTTGGGGGAGGCTCACATGCTACTTGTTTTAACGATCTCCATGTGCTCGACTTACAAAGTGTATGATAGTTTTTATTAAAAATATATATACAGAAAAAATATTTTCTTATCATTCAGTAGTAGAACGTGCTTATTGAGATCACATTTATCTATTTCCTAGATGGAGTGGTCAAGACCCAAACAACAAGGAGAAATACCTACTCCCAGGGCTGGGCATGCAGGAGTCACAGTAGGAGAAAACTGGTTTATTTCTGGCGGTGGTAACAACACAAGTGGTGAGCCTTTCTATGCCGTACTGGCCTTTCTTTTAAGAATGTCCTTGTCAGTTGTGCTGCCAGTTCTTTTTCCCTTTTCTGATACCTATAAAATAAGTCATATCATGGCTCCAAGGCCTGAGGCCCAAACACTCCAGGAAACTACTTACCGTTACACTAAAATAGGAAACTTGCATTTTGCCCTAATGGAACTCTTTTTTTCTTTCGTTAGACACCTCGTACCGCACTTCGCCACTAAATTTCTTCTCTTATCTTTGCCAGATAGATACTCGCACTCTGCTGCCAGTTCTGGTTTATACTGATTTTAAGTAATTCATACATACACAGGAATTTCCGAAACAATTGTCTTGAATATGTCAAAACTGGTTTGGTCTGTTGTGACCAGTGTCCAAGGACGTGTTCCAGTTGCAAGTGAGGTATACTTTCGACTAATGAGAAGAATGCAATACAGTGTTTGCTTCATGGTATCCTTTATTTTAATAATGATTTGTGGCTCTGGGTTAAACCTTTCTAATGTCATCAAATGAGCTTAACATGCTCTTGTTTGGTTGCTCCGTGGCTCACCTGCCAAAAGTGGTCTTTAAAATTTTCAGGAAACTGCTGAAAAGAAATGTCCAAAAGCCACTATTCAAGAATTTTGCCTGAAAAATCAGACTGCTCTTAAATATCTCTATTCTGATTTCATCCCGGTAGATGCATGTACACTACATAAATTAATGACAGCATCTTGTAGTCCCCTGAAAGTATTAATGTCGTTGTGAGTCAGACAATGGGAACATTGTCCTCAAGTAAAACAGAAAATGGATTTTTTAAGGTTTAACACAAACCAGAAAACTAACTGACTTAAAAACAGAAAAATTGTTTTTGGTGATGGTTGCAGATTGTACCTTTTGTAACTGATGGAATTTGGTGCTAACAGACAGCAATGATATGTTATTACACTCCTTGCATTGTCTTGATTCAATGGGCTTTCCTGTCCTAATTTATTGACTGCCTGGTGCAGGGCTTGAGCCTGGTAGTGAGCTCTTACAATGGTGAGGAGATACTGGTAGCTTTTGGTGGATATAATGGATGATACAGCAATGAGGTTCGGTGTAGTTATAAGTGATTTTTTTGTGTGGCTTCATTACACCTTTTCCTGAATTAAAACTGTCTTCTGCGGATAAGGTCCTTCTCTTAAAGCCAAGCCTGAAGTATACAATGCAATTAAAAGTGGTAGAAGGTTCTGTGCCAGATAAGATTTCTGGAGTTCATTATGCTTCTAATGGTCTGAAAGATGTCGTTTCTGAACTGGGAGCAGACAGAGAAGAAAAAATTCGAGAGATTTCTGTTGGCAATGATAAATCAACCATGGCCACGGTAATTTGATGCTAACACAGAGGATTGACTTTCTCCAAATAATTGAATAATGACAAATATCTTTGGGTCAATTGTTTAGGCAATTTGAACATATATTACTCTGCGAGTCTCGTGGTTTGATTCATCACATGCCTGCCTACTACTCTTGAAGTATTGAGTTGTTATTTTACTTCATTTAAGAGAGTTACTCAGCATAAAGCTAGCAGTAGCAGACTTCTTTTAGTCTTTGAATTCAATGTTACAAATTTACACATTATACCGCATTTCGTGTCTATAAAGGCAAGATGTGCGAAGTAAAGTCTGCTTGTTTGGGAAACTTATGTCTTGTCCATTTCCGAATGTTTTGTAAGGGGTTCATATCAAGGTTGATGCCCTTTTCTTCCATTGAAGTGAGCTCGTCCATTTCATTTTGTGTTTCTAATGACATATTACATGGGTTACGCTTCTCATCAACTAATGTGGTCCAAATAATATGGTCAGTACTTTTGAACCTCATTGCACAAATTTATGAGCTACTTAACTGGCTGTGCAGAAATCTGAAGTTGCAGAATCTGGGGAGAGCCTTCTGCTTACTCACAAGAAAGAGAAAGAGGAATTAAAAACCTTGCTCAGCGCTGAAAAGGCACAGGCTACACAACTGAAGCAAGACGTAGTTGATGCTGAGGCACGGAATACAGATCTTTACAAGGTAATCGATGCATAATTGACATGTAGGTAGGGTCATAGACAGGTAAGTAGTGTAAATAGCTAGTGTTTGCTGTATTTTACATCCTCGTTTCATTAGCACATAGTGGTAATAATATAAAAGGGAAAGAGCATCAAAATTCTTTGAAAGGAATGTGAAGTTGAGGTTGGCGTTCATTCATAGTCGATAAAGAAGTCAAATGTAAATAATATTAATTCTGAAACATTATCCATTTATTGTTAGTGATCTTAGTTTTTGGCAGAGGCATACTATGTGGATGACAAGAATATGTCCCCATTAGCTGTTTTTTCTCTTGTACAATCAATTATATTTTGAAACAATTTTCAGTAAAAGAAAATTTATTTCTCTTCTTCCCAATCATATACTTTGCGCTACAGGAGCTCCAATCCTTGCGTGGCCAGCTTGCTTCTGAACAATCAAGATGTTTTAAGCTTGAGGTATATCATGGTCTTCTGGATTGAACTCTTTTTATCAAACAAGGCATGTCTGAGGATGACTTAAATTCACAGGTGGAAGTTGCTGAGCTAGGATCAAAACTACAAACAATGGACTCATTGCAGAAGGAGCTGGAGCTTCTTCAAAAACAAAAGGCCGCCTCTGAGCAGGCTGCCATGAATGTAAAACAAAGGCAGAGTTCAGGAGTATGGGGCTGGATTGCCGGCACACCCCCAAACCAGATAACAACGATTACTGAGCATTCTACCAGTTTCAACAAGCATCGCCTTACAGCTTAACTCATTCAACATTCTTCTACAATACATGCCAAGAAGTTACGACCAGACCATAAGGGTATGCGCTTTTTGTTACATGATAGCGCAATGTTCATGATGAAGATGTTCTTGACAGGTTCTAGATGACAAATAGTGGCTTGGACAAGCCCTGTACGGCTAGGCCTTGTGTAAGGTTATCTTTATGCAGCTAGTTTGGTCTTTGTTATACATTTTAGTGAGCTAATGGTTAGATGAGTCAAGTTGAGGGACCTTATTGAAATTATTTTAAAATATGGGGGTGTATTTGTAAGGCTACAGACATTGAGGGGGAATTTCGAATTTCGAATAGTTATCGGGACCCACCCAAAGCAATGCTGGGCTTTCATTGGGCCGGGTTTGACCATTTAGATCTGGAGAAGATCCGTTTTTGGTTATCCGTGGGTTTATCTTACCCGGAACGACAACCCGGACCCGATAATGACAGACCTAGAACGACAGAGAGACGCGACTGGGAAACACTCGATACGCCAATCGAGAGAAAATTGAGATGAAGGCTTCTGAATCTGCAGCGAGTAGCGAAGCCAGGCCTTCGAAAATGGAAGGACCTCGTCCGTCTGAAGATCGGAAAGATGATGAAGGAGCAGCTGGCGGTGGCGGCGAGGCTGTCCGCGACGTGCTCAATTCCGCCAGCCGCGGTGAGCATGCGATGACGGACGTCGATTCCAGGGTTTTTGATACTGGAGCTGAAGGTGCTATGGATGTTGATTTGGTGGGCGATGGGAAAGAGTTCAGAGAGGTGAGGGACGGAGGTGAGGTAGGTGATTTGCAATCTAGGGTTTCTGAAGAGGAAAATGACGGTATGGGTTTGAGAAGAGATTTTGAGCAGTTGAGTGGTCAGGATAGTGGGATTAATGGTGAAGATGAAACTGTAGAGCTGTCGTTGTCGGTTTCTGGAAGTGATGTGCGGGAGGAGGATAGTGATGGAGAGGGTGAAGATCGATCAGTGAGTCGATATGATTCGTTACTCACCAAATTTGATAATTATGCTTCTGGAGGTGTAAGCGATTCAAGCATTTTGAGGGTTTCCACGTTTGGGTTCGGAGTAGGTGATTTGGTGTGGGGTAAAGTGAAGTCCCATCCCTGGTGGCCAGGCCACATTTTGAATGAAGCTTTTGCTTCCTCCTCTGTCAATAGGACGCGGAGGGAAGGGCATATATTAGTTGCTTTTTTTGGTGATAACAGCTACGGTTGGTTTGACCCTGCAGAACTTGTTCCATTCGAAGAGCACTTTGCAGAGAAGTCTAGGCAGACTAGTGCAAAGGCTTTTGTAAAGGGGGTGGAGGAGGCTGTCGATGAGGTTTGTAGAAGATGTTATGTAGGTCTTTTGTGTAGATGTGAGAACCAGCAGAACTTCCGGCCAGCAAATGAAGAGGGCTATTTTGCTGTTGATCTTGGGGATAATGATTATGTGGCTGTATATCCGCAAAAACTGATTGATCAATCTAGGGATAAATTTCAGCCACTGGAAACTGTCAAATTTATTTCTCAGCTGGCAAGGAGTTCTTTCAATAGTGATCAGAAGAGCCTTCATCTATCCAAAAACAAGGCTGTAGTTATGACTTTACGGAAATCTATGTTCGAGGAGTTTGATGACACATATTCCGAGGCATTTGGTTCCCCGGCTGAACGGCCCATTCGTGCACCGAAGACCTTAGCTGATGATTCGCTGAGGGTGCAGGCACAAGGTACTAAATTTGTATCAAATACAATCCCCCGTCCTATATATAACCCTATCAAGTTTGCTGAACATGAGTTTATGAGCTAATTATGTATAATATTAATTGAGTTTGATTGAACATGTTTCTTCTCGACAGACTGTTGCACATTCTGCACTGTAGCCTAAAACAGTGTTGTCATATCAATTTGGAATATCCATGTATTTAAAGGCTATTTAGATTTGTCATTGATGATTTATAATGGAAGAGTCATTAGCTGTTACAAAAATTCACTTAAAACGGGAAGATGTTCTTCATCTTCCAAATTAGGTCGATGATCATTTCTGAGAACTGCCAGTGTGTTCTGTTCCATGCTACCAAAAACAGCCTTGTAGCATCTCAAGCAGTTAGCGCTGTTCTGTGTAAGGGTAAGGATGGAGCGTGTAAATGTGATCCGATAATAAGCATCTAATAAAGTCCTAAATTATCATAACGACAACAGTAGATTTCTGTGTTGCTATGGATACAATAAAGAGTTCGGCTGGTTAACTTATCATTGTAATAGTACAGTGCTTTGTCATATAAATAAGGGAATTGGAGAGGATAGAAATGACTTGGAGGTGGACAGTTCAGCAGAGGTCGTGATTAATCTTAATTTGCATCTCATTATATTGGTACTTCTCACAAATTTAACTGCATTGTTGAAGCAATTTTTTTTCGTATCACATATTTGGACTAGTATGAAAATCATATTGTTATTTGATGGTGTCAGATTCTGTTTAAATGATTTGTTTGAGATATCTGACATGAATATGTGTTTATCACCTTCAGCACATTTTTATGTTTGTTGATTTTATCATAACTCAACTTGGCTAGATATATGTGTGGAAGCTAAATGTTTTGCGTTCTATTATTGTTTTCAGCTCAGTTGAGTGGCCCCTTGGTAATTGCGGAAGCGTTGAGCGGTAAGAAGAGATCAACCAAATCTGTCAAAGTGAAGGAGAAGTTAAAAAAGAACAGATACCTCTTGAAGCGTAGAGATGAGAATGATGAGTCAATAACTTCTCAGCTTCACATTAGGCAGGTAGATTCATCTGCCTCTTTATCATATGTGGATGGAGAATCAGAATTAGGTTCTGGAGAATATGTGTTGCAGAGAAGATCTCCTACCACCTTAACGAAGAGTCATCTTCTGTCGATCGAAAACATGGAGTCCTTGGATCAAACTAATTCGAAGGCATCTTTTAAGAATGAAAATGATATCCTAAGTGAAATAAAGGCCTCCAGTCCATCTCTTGAAGCAATTAAGAGTGAAAGCAGTTTCCAGCTTGAGGATGAGGAGACGACTGACTTGAAAAAGGATGGGAGTGCTCAAGTTCTTCAGTATGTGGAAGATATGCATAAAATACAGGACATTCCAAGGATTATGGAAGCATCTCAGAGCATGCGACCAGATGCTAGTGCTTCTCACCGAGATGCGAAAGATTGGGGATCAAGCAAAAAAGTGGTGATTAAGAAACCTAAAGCACCTAAACGTTCTATAGGTGAAGTGGGGCTCGACAATGCTATCCAAGAAGAAAAGAAGAAGAAGAAAATAAAAAAGAAAGAGAAGATGGAGGGTAGCACAGAGAAGAGAATGGCTACTGGAAAGACAGACCCTTTAATTTCTCTTGTAGGTGGGAAGGACAAAGTGGGTGCTTCCATGTTTTTGCCCAATTCTGTTGTGAATGTACCGCAAGATGCATCAGCAAATCTTGATCTTAAATTTCAGAATGTGCTTTCTGATTTAAAGATCCTTGCACTGGATCCTTTTCATGGTGCTGAAAGAAATAGTCCAGTGGTGGCAAAGCAGGTCTTTATGAAATTCAGGTCCTTGGTCTACCAGAAAAGCTTACTGATGGCTCCTATGGGAGAGTCTGATTCTATGAATGCAGAAAGTAGTAATTCTGCCATAATTAGGACTCTTCCTGACATTCTTCACAGCGCAAATGCTAAAGATAAGCCAATCAAGAAACCTGCCAGGCCGCTTGGTAGGCCAGATGACCCCACAAAAGGTGGACGGAAGCGCCCCGTATCAGATCGCCAAGAAGAGATTGCTACAAAGAAATCAAAGAAATTCAGTGATATCAGGTCCTTGGCTAATGAGAAAAAAGCTGTTAATAGAATTGTAGAACCCGAGCAAAAGGAAAAGGAAGCATCCGTCTTAGGGCAACCAAGGATGAGCAAGGCTGCCCCTCCTATCAGGAGAGTTAAGTCTTCCCCTAGAGTACAGGAGCCAACCATGTTGGTTCTGAAGTTTCCTCAAGGAACAGCTATGCCTACTGTTGCAGCACTTAAAGCACGGTTTGCTAGGTTTGGACCCTTAGATTTGGACAGTATGAGAGTTTTCTGGCAGTCATCAACATGCCGTGTCGTGTTCCGCTACAAATCCGATGCGCAGAAAGCTTATGAATTTGCAGTTTCTAACACATCTTTGTTTGGGAATGGGAACATAAGATGTCATATTAAGGAGGTTGGAGTCCCTGAGCCAGAAACCAAAGAAGAAACAAAGGAGGAAATTTATCCTGACCTTCCACGGTATGATCCACCACTGCCCCCCTCTTCTCAGCTGAAATCTATATTGAAAAAACCATCGGGTGACGAGGCAGGACAGGCACCACAGTCTAGCAGAGCAACAAGTGCACGCGCACGTGTAAAGTTTGTCTTGGATGGGGAAGAAAGTAGCAAAGGAGAACAACAACAAGCGTCAATGATGGGTAGCAGAAATCATCTCATCAACGGTAACACCAACTACAAGGTTGCTAATTTTGGTGATTTTCCTGCGCCTTCTACTGTTGCTACAGATTATAATAGTAGAAATATGCAAAAGGTCATTCCATCATCTATGCCTCCTACTAATATGCATCAGCTAGCTGCTCAAAATGTGGATTACAGTGAAGTACCCACAATCATCTACCACCGCAATAATTATGGTGCAAAGAGTACAGACCCAGTTGACATATCTCAACAAATGATAAGCCTACTTACCAGATGCAATGAAGTTGTTGCCAACTTCAAGACGTGCCTGGGCTATGTGCCTTACCATTCTCTCTGAATCAAGAATAAGCTTATCAAATCATCAATGGATTTCTCAGCAGAGAATGCAGCTGGCCGCGGCTGCTTCTGTTCCTTGTGCATTGAAAATGCAGTTGCTTATGCCGGTTTCTGAAATCTGGATTCTGGTTTATGCAACCCATTATTTATATGTGCTGTTATTTGTCAACTGTATGGATGTTATTTGCAAAGCCGCCTTTTCCCGGGTCTGGGGTACCCTGGAGCACGGCCACAAGGGTTCGGAGTTTAGAGGGTTCTCACTAACATTCTGAATTCGTGCGTATTTTATCTCGCCTTGGTTTGGTCAGGAATTATGACTTGCACTAGCTTACTAGCCCTATTGTCATCAACATTCTAGATTGTGATGATGGTGGCTATACTCAGTTGATGCTTATAACGTTTTGGATCGAATCTTTCTGATCGGACCGGACGGGTTAAGGGTCCCGTGAAAGATTACAAATGGGTGGGGGATTGCTTTATTTTGTGTCACACTGCTGGAACAGATCCATACAACCAAACAATGGGTGGAGGAGGAGAGATGCAAGCCACAAAAATATATATTGATGGAGACTAACTCGACCTAAATGGGGCCAGAGGGTTTGGAGCATTTGAGTTCTTCAAGCTTTTGAGCTCCTTGCAAACCACATCCAACATGCCCAAGAAGTCCCTCACAGTCACAAATATCTTAACATGATTAGCCTCCTCTTTATTACTCAAAGCACCATGAAAGTACTCGGTGATCTCCTCAACATGTTTCAGCACCCTCTTCTCTTCATCCTGCAGCTCCTTCAAAGTCCTCTCCCCATGCTCTAAAAATGATCTCAAGCTCTCAACAAACCCGCCCTGGTCAGCAGCCAAGTCATGGTTCACTAGCTTCTGCAGCTGAGCCATTCCCTGAGTGAGATTCAACACTGAGCTGGCCAGGACTTGGAGGTCTATGGATGCTGTTTTCTTGACATTGCTCAGCTCATTGCTGAGGCTTGAGATGAGTTCTAGCCCCATGGTTTTGTAATGCTCTTCTCGCTCTTCCATGCTGCGGTTTCTCTGGTTCATTCTGCCTACTATTGTCTTGGCTTCCTTCAAGCCTTGTGATCTCACCATCTCCTGGACTACAAAATGCAGCAATGTTGTCTTGCCGTCGGTGCCTTTGATATCAGACAGTTTGAGCAGTGCGTCTAGCTTGAATGCTTCTGCACCGCCACGGATCGTCCCAACGTTCATTCTGTTTCCTGTCTTCAGCACCGCCTCCAGCAGCTTCAGGAACAAGTTACTTGATCTCAGCTCTGTGCACGCATCCTGGAAACCACTTTACAGCATTCAGTAATTATTTGAGAATACGAGGTTAAACCAGACACACAGGTTTTTTAAGGCTGTCTCACCTCAAGAACAGAGAATGACTTGTTCAGGTGAAGAATCTCATCTTCAAATGTCTCCATGTAAAGCATAGCTTCGATTCTACAGAAGGCCAATGGGACGCTTATGATCATCTTCACAAACTGCTCAGCAGACCCCAGTTGGGTAATGTTTCCGTTATACGTCGAAAGCTTATGAGCTTCGTCAATGGTTGGGACCATCTTCACCAGAGCCTCCAGCTGCTGTAAACTCAAACCAGTCCCTGCAAATGGCATCTGAAACTCAGAACTCAGTGAAAAAAACCATGGCAGCATGTTTGGTTTCAGGGAGGTGACAACCTAGGAGAAGGGCGTGGCAGACTTGCTCAGGTGAGATATTTAAGGCTTTTGAGAGTATAGTTATGTTCTGCAGTCTCTTAGGCTCTAGCACATGCTTGCTTGGTGATGGAGTTTTGCTCTTTGTTTTATCGTCTGTGCAGGTGGAGTTCTTCACATTGTACCCGAAAAGCGACTCGATCATCTCCTCATCTAATCTGCGGATCAACTTTGATTTACAATGCAGATGGAATGAGTGCTAAATGCTGGGTAAAAATGGCGTATGGCACTGACCTGAATGAGCTAGATTTCAGCTTGTCCCATACCATTGACTTATCAGCCTCAGCTCTGACCTTGTCCCAGTGCAGTGGCTTCAGTTTCGGCAATGGGGATCCACTTTCTCCCAATGGAATGAAGCTGGACAGCGGCCGTTGGGGCGGCGGAGGCGGTGGTGGTAAATTGGTTCTGCTTGGAGTAGGCTCTGAAGGGTCATTGCATATGTTAACTTTCACTACTTTGTTAGACCTGAACTTAGTAGCTGGAGGTGCATAGCTCTTGGGATACGGAAAAGGCGCAAATGGCGGTGGTGGAGGAGGCGGTGGCGGAAGTGGAGGTGGAGGGATTAGTCCATCTCTGGGTGGGGAAGAAGTGGGCACTGGGTCACTCAAAGTACCAACTGAAGCATTGGAGAGCCTAATTGAGGATGACTGAGAGCCACAAAGTGAATGGAATGATTCATCATCAGATGAATTCTGATGATCATTAGAAATGTGTTTCCTGGAAGACAAAGATGCTCCAGACTCGGATTCATATCCAGCAATTGAATCTGCACTTCCATGAACAGACAGAATCTCTCTAGTTGAAGCAACTGAGCAGCTCAAATCCTCATCTTCCCTCAGCTGATGATGCCCAGTTTCAGATTTTGATGGGGTTTCTTTCTGGTTTGAAATTTTACTTGCGGACACAGAGTCAGCAAATGGGTCTTGCTCTAAATCATCATTGAGGGCCTCAAAGTGAAAAAGATCCATTTTTGGATTCAACCCAACATTGCTGCCTGCTGAAGTCTGAGGACTTGCATGCATTGACATGTTCTTGTGTCGTCTACCTTTGACTGTCACTGGCCAGCTCTTTCCATGTCTCCTGAGCTTCCTCAGATAACAAACAACCCCAAGTCCTGCAAGGATCAGTAGTGTCACACTACCAACCGACACAAACACAGCCACCAGAATTCTCCTCCTCCTTCTCCTCCCACCTCCTCCTCCATTCTGGGTGCTCCTGCCACGTGGCACAAAGGGTATAGTCCTCAGAGGCGGTGGAGCTGGAGGATGAGAGTTTGGTGAGAGGGACTGGACAGGAGCAGGAGATGGAGATGGGGAGGGTGAAGGAGCTGACAACAATGGCTTGTGAATCTTCTCTTTGTGCAGGCTCAATTGGAGCCTCTTCAAGGCTAGCAAACATCTGAACTTGTCAAGCACCAAACCCTCAACATGTCTCAAGTCCTTTTGAACTGGGATTTCCAATTCATGGTGAGTTGCATTGAAAATGTGAGCAGTTTGTAGTGAAATGAACAGCATGAAGACTGTGAAGATGGAGAAGAAGAAGACCATGTAAAAAGCATGATTCCTTTCCATGTTCAGCTCTCTCAATGCAGACCTGCAACTGAGTTAAGACATACCAGGCAAGCCAATGTAGAGAAGCAGGAGAGGACTGAAGAGAAAGGAGGACAGAAGCTAGAAAGAGAGAGACTTCAATGCGACTCCAAGGAAACCCTGAAGATGGCAGGTAAGGTTGTACTGGAAACCCTTTACTTCATCTTCTAACCTTGAATCACTCACTCCCTAAACACATTGATCAACCTCATAAATGTGCTCTGCAACTGCAAATCCACTTCACTGCAGTTAGTGTGAATTTTCTTGCTAGTTGTCTCCACCAGCAAGTTGTTGTTTTGCTGATGGAGATTTGTTACTTGGGGTCTGTGCCTTCCCATAGGGCAGTGGGTAAGGTAGACAACAGCTTCTTTTTATTCTTTTTGAGTAACTTTTTCACCTTCCAAATAAGTCAAAATGTGCAAGCTACTCATCTCATTTTTTGGCCATTCTTTAGAAGAGATGGAAAATGGGTATATTTTGCTAGGATTTGGTCCGACTGAATTCTAAACACAGTTCTGTTATAAAATTCGGATTTGTAAATCCTGATACTATAACTCGGTACGAACTTATGATAGACCATATAGCAAAAGGACATTCATCACAATAAATGAAAATAGATCCATCCATTCCATATCCCATGCCATGATTACTCAATTATGTGAAATGGTTAGTTGTACACTTGACTAAAAACGCATGAACAATCATATAATCCACTTTTCTACCCATTTCAAGGACCTTTAACGATCCATTTGCTTGTGCTTAGTGTCCCACCCTACATGATTTGGCCATGCTAATTTTGGGGTAGTTCTTAACTTTATAAGCCTTTTTAGCTACTCAATTTTTAAACAAACTCATCGATATATATTAACTTTTATAATTCATTATGAGGCAGTGGTGAAGCCAGGATTTTTTTTTTTATCGGGACCAAAAGAAATCCTGACTTTGTACCGGGGGCATAGATTTAAAATTATCGGGGGCAATTTGTTATAAATCTAAAAAAATTTAAGTTAATCATACGTAATATATAGTAAAATTTAAAAATGATTGGAGGCGGTCGCCACTGGTATGAGACGATTATAAATAGGATATCTCGAACAAAAAAACTGATAAACTAGTCGAAATATTTCGACTCTACCGCACACATGATTACCTGATTTGAAAGTGAAATGGCAACCATCCACCAAATCTTCTCTCACTCGGTAGCTTTGCTTCCTTTGGAAGACCACTTTACCAACATGCCCTAACCACACTAAAGCTGATTAGTTCTGTTGGGCTTTGTAAAAATTGGTCCATGGCTTATGTGGGCTTCAGCCCAATAAGAATATATACAAGCCCTTGATATTATGGGCTCTTTGGGCTTTGAAATTACACTTTAATTTGTTAAAAGATGAAACAAAATTTAAGGTTGATATTATCTTATAATTCAATATGAGACAATTACAAACGTGAGATTTTAAAAAATAGATATATATCTATTTTGTCGCAAAAATTAAATATAATAATCCCTTATTACGAATCTGTCCGTCAGAGTCTATACTCCTGGTTTCAGCTCATCTTGTTGTCACGGTCCTGATCAGTAGATCTTCTCGCGCTCCAAAACCTTCTAATGATTCCGTAATAAAAGATACGAACATAAGCCCATTGACTGAGGCAAGAGGTCGTGTGAACCAAAAACCTAGTAATAGATAAGAGCACATTCTAACTAATTCCCAAAAAAGATAAATTTATATCGAATTATAACTAGTAGGGCCTGTTCTTTAGACCTTAACATATGTTTAACTTAACTTAACTTAATTTAACTTAACTTACCTTAACTTAACTTAACTTAACTTAACTTACCTTAACTTAACTTAACTTAACTTACATTAACTTAACTTAACTTAACTTACCTTAACTTAACTGAATTTAACTTAACTTAACTTAACTGAACTTAACTTAACTTAACTTAAGTACTTTTACAAACATATTTTTATGGTGGTGGTGGTATAGTTGGGGTGGTGGGTTGGGGTTGTGGTGGTGGGGGTTGTGGTGGTGGGGGTGTTGGTGGTGTTGGGTTGGGGTTGTGGTGGTGGGTTGGTGGTGGTGGTAATGGGGGTGGTGGTGGTGGGTTGGGGTGGTGGTAGTGTGGTGGTGTTGTTGGGGTGGTGGTGGTGGTGTGGTTGGAGTGGTGGTGTGGTTGGGGTGGTAGTGTGGGGGTGGGGTGGTTGGGGTGATGGTGGTGATGGTGTGGTGTTGTGGTTGGGGTGGTGGGTTGGGGTGTTGTTGGTGGGGGTGGGGGATGGTGTGGTTGTGATGGTGGTGGTGTGGTTGGGGTGGTGGGTTGGTAGTGGTGGGTTGGGGTGGTGGTAGTGTGGTGGTGTTGTTGGGGTGGTGGTGGTGGTGTTGTTGGGGTGGTGGTGGTGGTGTGGTTGGAGTGGTGGTGTGGTTGGGGTGGTAGTGTGGGGGTGGGGTGGTTGGGGTGGTGGTGGTGATGGTGTGGTGTTGTGGTTGGGGTGGTGGGTTGGGGTGTTGTTGGTGGGGGTGGGGGATGGTGTGGTTGTGATGGTGGTGGTGTGGTTGGGGTGGTGGGTTGGTGGTGGTGGGTTGGGGTGTTGGTGGTGGGGGTGGGGGTGGTGGTGGTGTGGTTGGGGTGGTGGGTTTGGGTGGTGGTGGTGGTGGTAGGTTGGAGTGGTGGTGGTGGGGTGTGATGGTGGATTGCGGTGATGGGTAGTACTTAACTTAATTTAACTTAATTTAACTTACCTTAATTTAACTGAATTTAACTGAACTTAACTTAACTTACCTTAACTTAACTTAAGTGCTGAAAATTTAATGGCTAAAGAACAGACCCTAACTAATCCGAACATGCGAACATGGATGCATTAAAAAAACTCTTCTACACAAAAGATGAAATAATTGATACATCCATACAAAAATCTCTACCTCCGTCCCACCACAACACCAAATTTAAGGATGAAAACAACAACATTTATGAATTGTTATACATTTTTATCTAAGCTGGCTACCTCTGCTACTGCACTATACCTCAATTTAATGCTCTTTGCTTTAAGTGGATGTGCATTCTACATTTTGAGCATCAGAGATTGACAGAAACCTGCCACCTTATCTCATCCTACACCCACATGTTTATCATCAATACAATGCCCTTGCACCAATCAAAAAGTGAAATTTCAATTATTGAAATAAAGATAAGATATGTTTATTTCATTTTCATATCTGAATTTCTGTTTTTTTTCTAGATTCTATTTCGGATTCATCATACGTGTTGTTTTAGTCCACATCTAAAGCTAAAATTAACGTTAAATTTCTGAGCGGTTATGTTTAAATTAGGATTAAAAAAATGTTTAAAAAGAAATGTCGTCACAATCCTGATCTTCTGCAACAAGCGGACTCTCACTTCAATCTCTCTCTAGAAAACCTCGCTCTGCAATTTTAATGGCGGAATCAGCAAAAGGGAAGGACCCAAACGAACCTCAACCTCTGAATCTCAAGGTATTCACCTTCTTCATGTTAATGTCTACGTCACCGCTTACTCCGCCGTACCCACAGTTTCCTTCTCTTCCGCTGAGCTCTGGTTTTCTGTGTTGTGCAGACCTGGGTTCTCAAGGCGTCCGTTCACTGCGAAGGGTGCAAGAAAAAGGTCAAGAAAATCCTCCGCGAAACCCCAGGTAGCTTAACACTTGATCTGACGTCACACAATGCCGACGGCTCCGATTCTGGTTTTTGTTTCTGGGTCAAAGGTTACTCTTTTGAAAACCCAGTAATGAAATCTTGACTTCTGATTTGCGAGATTTTGGGTTTGTGCAGGTGTGTGCAGCTCTGACGTGGACTTGAAGCTGCAGAAGGTCACTGTGACAGGGAACATAGACGTGAACGCTTTGATCGGTAAATTGATTAAGAAGACCGGAAAGCACGCCGAGATTTGGCCGGAGTTGCAGAAGGAGCGGCTTGAGGTGAAACTCAGCAAGCCGAAACCGAAGCGGAAACCGCGACTTGATGAGAAAGTTAATGTGGAGGAAGCGAAGAGAAATGAGGAGGGAGTGGCCGAGGTAAAACCCAAATCTGAAACCACTGAAAGAAAGCCGACGGAGCAGAGGGCGAGTGGAGACGAAGCTAAGAAAATCCCCACCGGAAAATCCATCGACGCCGATCCTGGCGGAGCTGCGACGGAAAGGGAGGATGAGCAAGCGAAGCCGCCGTCGGAGGAAAAATCGGAGGAATGCGAAGCTCGTAAAACGCAGAAAGAGACGGCGGTGGTCAAACCGGAGAAGAAAGAAGAGAAAAGAAACGCCGCCGTAGACGGCAGCTCCGCCAGCGTCACGGTCAGTGGCACTGTCGGTAAAAAGAGTAAAAAGAAAGCCCAGAACGGGAAACCAAAGTTCGAAGAACCAAACCCTCAACATCACCCAACCAATCACAGCCCGCCACGTCATTTTCACTCCCACATACCCGAGTCTCCAACATCTTACCATGCGCTGCCGCAGTACACAGTCAGCTACAACACGACGCCGTATCATTCCTCAACCTACGGCGCATCGTACTACGCAACGCCCCCTCCGCACACCGAGGAGTACGCATATTCAGCTTCCAGCGCGGAATATCAACCGTCCGATCTCTCATCCAATCAATCACAGCCGTTGGACACTTTCCAGATCTTCAGCGACGAAAATCCCAACGCATGCTCCCTCATGTGACGTACGACCTTGAAAAGACCAAACTACCCTCCTCATTTTATCCTATTAGCATAGCCTAGCTGTCCTTACCAGGGGTAAAATCGTCATTGCAAAAAAGTGTAGATTGAAATATCTGGGGATGGGGTAAAGTCGAGTTTGTAGGTTTTGAGAACTGTGTTAATTTAATCAGATATTTGTAGTGCTTTATTCTTAAAGTTTGTACCTTTGATTAAAGTAAATAAGTCTAGTCAGCTTTCGTAACACTTGTCGGCCAACAATGCCTATTTTTAAATGAAAGCTGTTTAACGTTGTGACTCAATTTATATAGATGGAAATTTGTACCAAGATAACAAGGTTCGATTTTTGGTGCGTGTTAGGATTGGGGTCGGGTGGATAAAAAAATTAAAAAAAATTGTGACACGTGTCAGTAGGTAGTGGTTATGTGTAGCATCAAATAATTGAAGATAAACGTGACTTAAATGATAAGTGTGCAGGAGGGTCCTGTGTGACTAAAATAAAGATTTAAGAGTTTTTTTCTTAACAGTGGGCATGCCACGTGGCTGGTTGATTTTATTTTCAGTTCGAACAGTTGTTAATATTGAAACGAGCATTTATGGTTTGATGCTGACGTGTCAAACTTGCGTGTTTGGTTGGTTTTATCACAAAGGATGTAAATTGACATGGGCCAAACGAGGCTTCATTCCAACAAGCCAGCCCAAGAAAATTGGGCTTTGTAAAATCCATCTGTGTTCAGTCTATGGGCCGTAGGAAATGGGCTATTTTAAAGCCCCAGAACGACGTCGTTCGGTTATCTTTCCTCGCAAGAAAACTCATCAACGAACGACACTTGTCCAAACCGTGTCGGTTATCCACCGTCCATTTCCTCGTGATCTGTGCCATATATTCGCTATAATATCTCCAACCTCACAATTCGAACCGATCCACCTTCCTCCGCATTTCAGATCATCTCCGGATTTGCAGTTTCGTCGCCGTTCTCTCACCGGTTTCGCCGTCGCCAGCGTCTATGGCTCTACAAGACACGTCCGATTCGCCTCCCGAAATCGTAAGCTCTGCTAATTTCTTCGTCGATGATGATTTTCCGCGCCGGGTTGTAATCGGTGATGCAATACGCTAGCAGATTGTAGCGTTCTTTGGCTTCAATTTGATGTAGCTGGATTTGTTTTCAATCAATTTGATCGTGCCGTGTTGATTTCTAGGGTTTCTCTGTGTTGATTTTGTACGGTTTTCTGTGTATATTTTTTTTAGGGTTTTCTGTGTTTTTTTAGGTTGGGGATGGAGAGCAGGGATTGAAATATCTGGAGGGTGTACAGGCTGCCAGTTTACATGCAATCTCTTGTGTCTCAAACCTTTACGAATATGTCAAGGAGAAATCCGGACCACTGAAGCCTGGTGTGCAATCTGTTGAAGGAACTGTAAAGAGCGTGGTTGGACCTGCATACGACAAGTTCCATGATGTTCCTAGCGAGGTTCTTAAGCTTGTAGACCGCAAGGTATGCCATCTTGCTGATCCTAAATCAAACCATGTACATGCCTGGTCTTGAAAATCCCAATTTGTATGCAGATGGATGAGTCTGTGACTGGCCTGAAGCAGCGCGTGCCCGCATCCGTGAAGGAAGCCGCCACTGCTGCGCAAAATGCTCCAGCCGCCGTCCGCTCCGCGGCATCAGAAGTGAGGAAAATCAATGTCACTGAAACAGCATCAGGTTATGCAAAAGAGCTTTACACCAAGTACGAGCCAGCTGCTGAACAATACGCTGCCTCAGCGTGGCGCAAGGTTAATCAGCTCCCGGGCTTTCCCAAGGTGGCGGAAGCCGTGATTCCAACAGCTGCAAGTTGTGCAGAGATATATAATCAGACAGTTGAATCCACGGCTGAAAAGGGTTACAAAATATCATCTTACCTTCCCTTGGTTCCCACTGAGAAGATCGCCAAGGTTTTCAGCAGCCCTGATGTTGCTTCTGTCGAGCCTCCCACCGCTGCCACTTCCCTGGTTGAATCTTCTTCTTCGACATGAAAATGGAGATCGACTTCCATGACGTTTATGCTGTTTTTTTTTTTAACTTTTTCTAAACAGCTTAAAGATAAAAGTATGGCTGCATAATCATATCATTCAAATAATACCTGTAGAAACCTTATCGTTGTGAAGACCTTGTCGTTATCAGAGACGGCGCATTAGGGTTTCGGATCGCTCCTATTCTATCCAAAAGTCCTTATCAGATATCTTGTTCTGCAACCATCAGGAATCAAACCTTAGTCAACGAAATGATTGCCCTGTATTTTTCGTGACGATTCGATTAATAACACCGACAACAGTATTTGGTAGGTTTTGAGCGATTTGATGATTGAAACGAGGCCGTATCAAAATAGTTAAGAAGAGACTTGCTTAGGCAAGGTTTTTATGATGAAGGTGAAAATTGAATTTAATCCTAACTACCCTTTTGAGATGCTTTTCGAGGAGAGTACTTATTTAACGTCGTTGTCCCGATAATACCTTTTGTCGTCCATCGCTCGATCAGCTCGAACTCCTTTAATATTTTTTTGAATAAATAAGCTAAAAATTGTAACTACGGTTTGGATCATCGGGCTATTTCGATAACATTTTATTTATGTGCTTTATATGAAAGCCCAAATGCATTCATTTATTACGAAATTACCCTCTCCATCATCTATAAATTGGATTTAAAACCCTAACTGCGAATTCAGATTCAGGGAGCCGCTCGGAACCGTGAAGGTGAGAATTGCTATGATTTATCGCATTGTTAGGATTCGCCGGTCGATCTAATGTGCTTGGATGTTTTTGGATTGCTGAGAATTTTTCTTTTTGTCCAGCAATGGCCGCAGTGGAAAGCAAGGCAGCTTTCGTACCGGAGTCGGTATTGAAGAAGCAGAAGAGGAATGAGGAGTGGGCTTTGGCCAAAAAAGAGATGCTAGTGAAAGCTAAGACGCACAATTCTGAGAACCGAAAACTCATATTCAAGCGGGCTGAGAAATATGCACAGGAATACTCTGAGCAGGTAAAGCCATCAATTAATTGTTTATTTTACCCAAGTAAACCTAATTATGTCGATCGAGCATGCTATTTTTGTTTTCTCTGCATAGCTCTAAATCACAGCACTGCTATAGATGCTAATTTGTAATATTTTTTATTCATGCTTCAGGAGAAGGAGCTGATACGGTTGAAAAGAGAAGCCAAGTTGAAAGGGGGCTTTTACGTGAACCCTGAAGCCAAGCTAATCTTCATCGTCCGTATCCGTGGGTAAGATTGATTTTATCATCTCAATTATAGATTAGGGTGTCAGATAGTTTATATAGTAGCAAAATATTTACGCCTAAATAGTTAGTGATAAATAACATTGCTTGTAACAGTGTTACTGATTATTCGTTCACTTAATTGCCGGTTAAAAAATGATTTTGTCAAACAAAATATTGTATATGTTAGTTAATGATAAATCACACTGAGTGCAGTGTTATACTGAACATCTGTGTATGGGTTTTAAATGATGAAGTGCTACAGCTGATGTTAATTATTTTTTAGAAATATGCTGTTATTATGAGAAATGCGTTGGTCATGAAACTAGTAATTTCTGACAGAGCAAATTGGGTGGTAAAGTATTACTGTGAACCCTTCTTTGTTTTGTGATCGAACCAGTTGAATTGTTCAAGACAAATTTTACCTAAATGGATGCAATGTTGCCTGCTCCTTTGTTGCAGCTTGGTGAACTCTTCATTGTTCAATACCTCACTCTTTTAATTTTTTATGTAGTATTAATGCGATGCACCCCAAGACAAAGAAGATTTTGCAGCTTCTTCGTTTAAGACAGGTTTGCTTTGAACATAAATTATTTTGTAGGTGCATATTTATGATATGGCCCCACATTCTTATGGAACTGGTGTCTAATCCTTTTAAGACCAACTGTAGATCTTTAACGGCGTCTTCCTTAAAGTGAACAAAGCTACCATGAACATGCTGCAGAGGGTGGAGCCATATGTGACCTACGGGTAAGTGCCGATACGTTAAGTTCAGGGTGTTAGACAATTTGTCATGTCAATTATATTGCCCTCTCCAGACTAATATAAAAAAACCATAATTTGTTTCTCCCCTATAGTGCTTACAAGTAATTTGGATTCTCTGTTCTCTGTCCTACACATCTAGGTATCCCAACTTAAAAAGCGTCAGAGAACTTATTTACAAGAGGGGTCATGGAAAATTGAACAAGCAGCGCATTGCTTTGACTGATAACTCAATTGTCGAACAGGTATGCAATTTTTTTTTTGGTCAGCCCCTGACAAAATTTGCACATCGTCTTATGTAAAAACGGCCTCACTGAGCTCATTTTATCATTTTTTTCGTAGGCTCTTGGAAAGCATGGGATAATTTGCACGGAGGACCTCATCCATGAAATCATGACTGTTGGACCACATTTCAAGGAAGCCAACAACTTCTTATGGCCATTCAAGCTCAGTGCCCCATCTGGCGGTCTGAAGAAGAAGAGGAACCACTATGTTGAGGGTGGCGATGCTGGAAACCGTGAGGATAAAATCAATGAGCTCATCAGGAGAATGAACTAAATATCTTTACTTATTTGCTTGTTTCTTGAATTTTGTCGTTTGCAGGACATGATAAACTCAAGCTAGTTTGTAGCTCTCAATTATTTTGGTACACAGGCTATATCCTGTTATAATCAAATGTATCTACTTCTGTGTACATTTACATGTCTAAAATGAAGATGAGACGCTTCAAGCTAGAGCTTCCAGTAAATCCCAAGTCTGTGGAAGATTCCAGAAACAATTCCCCAGAAAAGGATTTCCCCAAAGATGACATACAGCAGAATTCCCACTCTCCTAGAATGCCAAACCTGGACAAATACCTGCTTCTGGATCCAGTACGTCTACAAAAAATCAAAGGTCATGATAAACAACACTAATCAGATGAATTCATTTTGCAGAGAGTCCCAGGAAACAAAGTTACCAATGTGTTCTGAGGATCTTTATAATACCACCCGTTGATGAATCCTGCAAAGATGCCCTCTGCAGCCATCACATACACCAGCATCGCGTTCTTCCCGATCCATTCCAGCGGGAGAAATATGTATCGAACATGCAGCATATCCACCTGTAAGTTAAAGAGCAGTTTGCAGGAAAAAATTTATTTGCTAAAGAACTTGCAAAATGGAGCTTTACAGGCAGCTAAAATTGTTTGCAGGAATTCTGTTATAAGAACCCTGTTTACTAACCTGGATGTACAATGCAGAGAAAACCAATGCAGCTGCTCCAGAAGTGACGCAAACATAGCTAAAAGTGTACAACTGCTTATTCAAAGGAATGGCTGAAACAAACGCCATCGGATCAATACTCATCCATTTATGCGCATAAGAATCTCAACAGTTCTACCTTTGGTAAAGTGGAGAGTCAATCCCAGTACAAGCAGCGCGAATCCCATCACAACCCAGTGCTTCAGTCTATCGAAATCAGCCTGAATTTTATGGAAAGAAGAATCGAGTAAAAAAGAGTTCTTCTGAGGTAAATGGCTGATTTACATTACAGTTTACAGAGAATGAAAGTGGAAATACCTTTATGTGAATTAGCACATGTCCCAGATGTAATCCAATAAGGGCGGAAAGTATGGATGATATCGAGCTGCAGCAGAAGAGTATGGTGTATAAGTTTATTTTCCAGATTCAGTAAGTTCATGAAGTATATATGGCACCTCAGGATTCCTTCTGGTTCGAAAGGTGCCCTGCACCATGGCGGAGCATCAACTCGAAGAGGCCCCCGGTATGGAGAATCCGCTGTACAGTCCTGCATTCGCAGAAAGATATGAAAATAACTTGGGAGGATATTAATGAAGCTCAGTGCAGCATATGACTGACCTTGGATCTCTTCCATGCTGGATGCGGATACATGTGATTGATTCCTAGCAATTTTCTATCGACATACCCGACTGCGTTACAGGGAGGATCCAGTTTGCCTCGTACGCCGCAAGTTATCTGACAGTGGTGGCAGATCATGGTTTATGAGAATCAGAATCTGAAAGAGGAAGATGTAACAGACTTACTGTGAATACATTCCCATCATCACTGCTGCCCGTGTTATTAACAGAAAATTGCCAATCCGGCACATAAGTTCCATACAGTGCAGCCAAGTAGATGGCCAGAACACCAGCTCCGGCCAACCTGCAGATGCACGTGGCCATATTACTCAGATAAAAAAAGGTCACCTTAAAATACCTGATGCTTACCAGTGCCAGAAATATAGTCTGAATATGGATAAATGGCCGAGAGACATTTCATCAGGCCGCACAGTTTTGGTTGAGATCTCCAACAAAGCAACCGCCAAATAAGCCAGCGCGATTCTCTGGGAAACTCCCAAGAACACGACAATAATAAGACAAGGGATCAACAAAGTATATGTTCCTTAATTACAGTCTACCTGGAGAATTCCACACCATCGTATTTTCTCCATGTCAACGCCGTATGTTAGCTTATCAGGAGCATGAGAAAATCCACCTGCAAGCAGATAAAACATGTCACAACTTGGATAAAGCCCTCACAGTAACCATGCCCCAAATTCCAGACCTTGCAAGAGGATGCCCCAGAAAAGAAGCTTGAGAGTCCTCACAACCACCTTCTTGACGGCCGTGGAGCGATTAGGGATTCGCTTCATTCAATTCAGTGACACAGTTCAGCATCCAGGATCCTGATTTAAGAAGGATTTGTTGATGAATGTAAAGTCAACCAAACCTTGAGAGAAAGGGCCACAGCCACGCCCACGATGAACAAGAAAAAGGGCATGACAAAATCAGCAAGGTTGCAGCCATTCCATGGCGCATGTCCGATCACAGGCCACTCCCCTCCAGCATCATCCACCAGAATCATCAACTGTACACACCAATATGAAACTACCCAGATGAATTATACAGCATGCGATGATGATGATGATGTGGAACTGGAATTGAGAAATGGGAATTTGGTGTTGGCAAAACTGAGAAGACCCAGTTGGGTTTTGAGCTAGGTTTTACTTACAGCAACAGTGAGGCCTCTGAAGACATCAAGAGAAGCAAGACGCTGTTTTTTCTGGGAGTTTTCAGCAGGAGTTGGCTGGGAATTTTCTGCAATCAGATGGTGGAGATGGGTGTTGTCTTCTTTGATTTCTGCCATTTTTCAGTCACTGAAGAAGATAGAATCTATCTATCATATCTTCCATGGATATCCAATATATGCTGCCTCATAAATTAACTGATCAATATTTTACTTTTATTCAGTGATAATTTAGTATGCAGGAAGCTAAGCTTGAGATTAGTCATTGCCATTTTCATAAGCTCAAGTCATCAAAGAGCCTTCTTTATCAAGTCCTGGCCACCATGGCTGCGGTTCAGTCCTCAAAAATACTCCAGAATCAAAGATTCTGGTTTTGAACTTTTGAATGACTGAAAGCTGAGCTAGAATTTGAAACTAAGCCAAACCACTTCAAATTTGACAAAGTTAACAGAGGAGGGAACTAAAGAGTTAATTGAAACAAAGCCTGGTCAGCCAAGACCAATCCCTTTAACATCATCAGAAATGCGCTACAACAGAAGGCAGTTTGGAACCTCAAAGCTTGACAGTCACATTGATCCAGGATCCAACCAAGTTGATGGTTTTCACATACACACATCTCAAGCTTCAAGCAAACTGCCTTGTGGAGCACAATTAACATATGATTTGGCTAAACCTCATCATTCCAGACTTATACAAAACCACACTAAAAATCCAGAAAATCAAAATCAAACACAACCCACGTAGCAAATCCATATGTGAGAATCAAAGAAACATACTACAGAAAAAATGGTCATTTTCTACCACAGATTCCGGACAAGCTACTGGTAACCGTTTTCTTCAGAGCTTTGATTCGCAGCTTCTTCATAAACCCTAGAAGGTGCGAAAAGTATTGGGCCTTTAAGCCCAAGGGCCCAATAAGATTACAGGGTAGTAAAGTGAGGCCCAAAAGCCTGATTGGCTTCATCTTCTCTTTGATGCTCCATACGAAACCCTAGTTTAGATTCTCTGTGCGTTGACCGGTCTCAGCCTCCAGCTTGAGTGTCTGTCGATCGTCGAGTTTTGTAGCTTTGTTCAGCAATGGCGGCGGCGGAGAGCAAAGTGGTGGAGCCGGAATCGGTTCTGAAGAAGCAGAAGAGGAATGAGGAGTGGGCGTTGGCAAAACAGGAGACGCTGGAGAAAGCTAAGAAGCACAATTCGGAGAACCGGAAACTCATCTTCAAGCGGGCTGAGAAATATGCAACGGAATACGCTGAGCAGGTGATGCCTTCGATCTATTGCTGCTGTTTATTTATGATTTACTGAAGCTGAATTAGCTCTGAATCATTCATCACTCACGTGTTTGTATTTTGTTGCAGGAGAAGGAGCTGATCAGGCTGAAAAGAGAAGCTAAGTTGAAAGGAGGATTCTATGTCAACCCTGAGGCCAAGCTCATATTCATCGTCCGAATTCGTGGGTCAGTTTACTTCTCTGATGAAAGTGTCTTGAGAATATTGATTTGGAGGGGTCTCAGTAGTGTAGGTATTTTTTGAAGTGAATGACTAAATATGTGGTGAGGAATGACCTATATGGAAATCGTCATATGGGCGCGATATGCTAGTCACTACATTACTGCATATGATTCATTGATGAGCATATGTAATTGCGCGAGAAATTGTTAGTGAAGCAATCCGTTGTTTGTCCGATACAGTGAAATAGGATGCATTGAATACATTTCTTTCGAGAGAGGTGGCCATTTTTGTATGCGCCATAGCCCTAATGTTCTTTTTACTGTTCTTATGTAGTATCAATGCAATGCACCCAAAGACGAAGAAGATCTTGCAGCTTCTTCGTTTAAGACAGGTTTCCCTTGGAATCATTTGTTTTTTTTTTTTTTAATGAAATTTATGTATGCATTTATAGTCTAATATTTTACTTTCCTGAATGTAGATATTCAATGGTGTATTCCTCAAAGTTAACAAGGCTACGATGAACATGCTTCAAAGGGTGGAGCCATACGTGACTTACGGGTATGTTCATTCATGAGTTACTGGCAGGACTAGGAACTTTCCCGACCATATTCAACACAGAATTCTAGTTTTAAACATTACATCATCTATTTTCATATGTACTTGAAGAATTGTGGTTGTAATTTAAAGTATGTATCAGCGGATTTTTTCTCTGCGGAGCTTCTCTATCTATATGGTATCAACACAGGCTTGTTTTCATCTGTGTGCTCCAATCTGACAACAATTGTCTTGATTTCTTTTTAGGTACCCCAACCTGAAAAGTGTCAAGGAACTTATTTACAAAAGGGGTCATGGAAAGCTGAACAAGCAGCGCATTGCATTGACGGATAACTCAATCGTCGAGCAGGTATTGTATATCCCTGCTCATCAGATTCTCCTTTGTCCAATTTGTTGAATACCCCCTTCAAAATTTCCACACCACATGCACTAAAGATTAGTTTCGCTGAGTTATGATTTCCATGCAGGCTCTTGGAAAGCATGGGATAATTTGCACGGAGGACCTCATCCATGAGATCATGACTGTTGGACCACATTTCAAGGAAGCCAACAACTTCTTATGGCCATTCAAGCTCAGTGCCCCGTCTGGCGGTCTTAAGAAGAAGAGGAACCACTATGTTGAGGGTGGCGATGCCGGAAACCGCGAGGACAAAATCAATGAGCTCATCAGGAGAATGAACTAAAAGATTGTTGCTAATCTTTCATTTGGTGGTCACTCTAAACTATCATTTTTCTAATCGAATTGTTTATTAACCGAGTATCTTTTATTAGTATGACAACGTATCACTATTATTGTCCATCACGGCATTACAGTATTAAAAGAGATATCAAACATTTTGAATTCTGATGAACATTTCGGATAGAATAGGAAAAAAAATATATCACTGTTACTGAAACACAAACCATAAATTTAAGGTAATATTGTCTAACATATTTGTCTTGACAGCACAATGTCACTCCATCAGAGCATAGTTAGGTGTTCTAAAACAACCTTGAATTCTACACTAGCAGCCTCTTTCCTGCCTGATATTTTCCTGTCACAAACCAAAATGACTATTGAGTGCCTAATAATCCAAAAAGTTACATAACCCAATAAAATTTGACAGACAGACTTACTCGATCATTTCCATGGAGAGGGCGACTTAGACAAGCTCTTGCTTTTACTGCCACCTCGTTTTGCTGGACTCCTTATCACCTCCCTGTTGCGGCATGCCTACACGGTACATATTTTACATATTCTTTATCTACATTCACTAATATCAAAAACAGCAGAATCGTCACATTATACTTACACGGGAGACCGGGGATCTGGATCTTGAAACTGACCTGGAAAAAAACAAGATACTGTCCGAGTTAAGAAACAAATGGATTCAAAATGTTTCATATTTTTAAAGCTTAGATTGAGTTAACTCCGACTAGAATAGGTTATAAAAGTCTCAAAGCAGCAAACATCATACAGCCCACAGGTATCCATAAGCACTAATCTCATTTATTGACATGGCGGTGGGAAGAAAACAACTTCATATACATCACATGTTGTTGCAAATGAATGCATCATCTGACTTCATGATCCAGATTCTCTTACGCATCAAAGGTGCAAGAAAGTTTACAAGATATTATCAATCGCTAAAGCCACCAAGGTGCCAAAGTCGGCCTATAAGAAAACCTCGAAAGTCGTACCTCCACAGCAAATACAATCTATCATCTGAGGACCAAATCCCATCAAGTTTCTTAACTTGAAGTCCCCAAATCATCGTGGTAAATAATATCTAGAAAAACAAACAATGAGCCATTGTAAACAATGTATAATAACAGCCTTGACGGGGTTAGGGAGAACAGGTGGGACATCCATCATCACTAGCAGCTAACAACTATATCCGCTCGGGTTTCAGTTTTCTACCCCTAGTCACACAAAGTAGCAAAAGTGGGAAACAAGGAGCTCTTGACATATCCGAATAGGTACACGGTCCAAAAGACCAACAGTATAGTCAAACAAAACCTAGGGCATCCAAGCATGGTTGAAGAGAATGGACAAGATTGCCAAGTTGTAATGAGTTTATATTTTGTCATCTGTAACATAGTCTAAACTTGGAAATTGAGGACATGATGATCATATACTCAGCACTGAGATTATCTGGATAAAATTAGTTTATCTTCAAGGATTGGCATGAATGATATTTATAACTTACATTATACGAGGGAATAACCTAAACAAAAGGAATAGAGGACATATAGAAAAAGCGGGAGGCGGAAAATTACGGGCAAATATTATCGTGAACATACCTAGACCGGGATGAAGTAGACCTTAAAGGAGACTTAGAATATCTCAAGGGAGACTTGCTGCAAAACACAAATTGCCAGGTCCTTATTAAGCAAAAGAATTTATCCATATGCACCACAAAATGGATAGGGATGAAACTGTAAAGCAACTATTGCCTGACACTTCTGGCATAACTGCGACTACGACTGCGACTGCTTCTATATGTTGAGATGTTACGGCTCCTTGATCTATATGGGCTGGCACTGCGACTAGATTCATACTCCCTCACCTAGAATAAAGAAGATTTGTTTATAAAGTTAATTTCAATGTCAGGAGTAACACTGAGACTGGAAAAACTTTTGCAATCCTATCATCTTCACCCTGATATAAGATCTGGAAAATGCATTCCGGAACAATGAGTCATCCAGCTCCTTGATCTGCAGTATAAATGATTAATATCTGGATTAGGAGAATCAATAATTAAGAAAACGCACTGAAGGTATGAACTACTCAAAGATCTGATCCTTACAGCGTATCGCATGTCTTCATAATTAGTGTAATCCACAATACCAGTGACACCTAAAAAATCATATATAACCCGTGTCACATATTTGCACACATGTATTAATGAATGAAAGGTTAACATCAGTGTTCTATTGAAAAAACGGTGGCTAGAATGCAAGGTATAACAAAAAATGACAAGAGTATATTTTAGCAGAATACAATCAAGTTAGAACTGATGAAAACAAAACAAACTACTTTGAAAGGCGACAAAGGAATTAAAATCGAGGAAAATCACCATCACCGAGGAGTTTCAGTGGCAGTCACAACTGCCTCAACCGTCTACTCAATCAAAAAATTCCCAAAATTATTTTTCTACATAAATTCAGCTGAAAAGTTATAGGTCCCGAAGTTAAAAGTATTAAAATGTCAATGAGTTCTATGGGACTCACCCCCTCGATCACGAAAGACTTCAGAGAAACAGACATCTCCAGCTCGCCTCATATGATCCTATAAGCAAAAATTTTGTTACAATTAACATGTTGAGAATTTATATAACGACATTTAGAAGACGCATAGTTTCTTTTTATATCAATATTCAACTATAAAATGCATTAATATCCACCAGATAAAGTTAAAACCGAAAAATTAAAAATTACTCTACCAGATCATACTCATCAGGAAATGTTATCTAAACTCTCCATTTGCATATTTTAAATCAGTGCACAGAAAGTGCTTCTAAGGTCATGAATAAATAGCACGTCTCAATTGAATAAATAGGCAATCATATTGTACCTTCAAATCTTGCCATGAAGCAGAAGAAGGCAACCCAGTGACCAATGCTGAATAAATAAGCAATGCGGTCAGTCGGCAGCATCCAAAAAACATAGGTATCTAAATTATTGACCACCAACAGTAACACACCTCTATGTTTCGAGTGCCTCGAAATACCACGTTTGCTACCATAATCTCTGTAGCGATCAATCGATGAGGATCTCCGGCCACCATGAGCAAATTCGACCTGAAAAAAAAAACATTAAAGGACAACATATATTTTGTAATCAGAATAACATTGCGGTGAACAGGTAATGTTTGGCCAAAGTCTCATACCCGCAACTTGAAACCATCAAAATCATATCCATCCCGGCCATAAACAGCATCTTCAGCATCTCGATAGTCTTCAAACTGAAAAAAGGGATACATAAAAAACATGATAGAATTGCAATGTTCACGAGAAACAAGAATCAACCTACTTCGACAAAGGCATAACCAGAAGCTCTTGGAGGGACCTTCAAATCAATATCAACAATAGGTCCATACTGAAATAAGAAGATGGCCTGAATTAGTTAAAATTATTCAGGTAGAAGACATATAAAACAAAAAGGCATTTTTTAATACAAAAAGTATCATCCATCTAACCTAAATCCTGAAAGGTGAGAAAACCACTATTAATGCTAAAATCTAATCAATCCTATTGGGCCAAGCTTACTGTTCACTCCCAAAAACAAATCTGTGCTTCAGACCAGGTGAAGCACAAGCTTACAGCTGACTAAGCCAATAAAGTTTTTAAATCAGGGTGGATAACGAACCAGACAAATAAGTGAAACCAATCAACCATGCACCAATTACCTAACGTAGATTGCCTGCCTCAGTCTGCTTTTTCAAACATCCTAATAGTAAAAATTACATAATCAGAATTTCCAGACATTTCAGCAGTTTCCCTTTGAGGTATATAGTTTGTTAATGTCACAAAGTACAATTTGAAGCACTTAAGCATACAGAATCCAACCCAAATACATACTTATAGAAAAATATACAGATATGCTCCACAAATATACAACACAAATGAACCTTGTAGAATAGATCTTCCACTTCCCTCTCCCGGATATCCGCAGGCAAGTTACCAACATAGATAGTACTGGAAGATCGTCCACGCCCCATCATTCCTGCATCATTCAGTTTACTCATATAGACAAATAAGGAAACTTCTACACTGGAGACAGCCAACAAATATCTTATTTTTAACCCTAATATAGTACGAAAAACAAGAAAATGACCTAACAAACGTAACATAACCTTCCGCTTTCCACAACTATTGATTCTTCACGCGTAAAACATCACTAGAACATATAAAAAACATCCTAAAACAAATTTGACAGAAAGTGCAAGTCTTTTTCCATCAAATTGCAAGGACAGAAAGCCGATTACACGAGTTCACCTTGACTGGATATTCTCGACGCAGCTCCGGTTCCAGAGAGATGAAGATCCAAACGAAAGCGAATCCGAAGGTGACACAATCGCCTTTTATTTGCTTTAATATTAAATAAATAAATAAATATTTCCAACGCTTGTTCTACGAGGTTCTAGAAGCGTGATCAATCAAACGACACCGTTCTGTAAGCATCCGGATTAAAATGCCCAAATTGTTTACTGAATTAGAGATTTGGGCCTTGATGGACTTCTTCGGCCCACATACGAAGCCCATTTAAAGACTCCCTAACCCTAATAATCATCGTCGTCGTGGTCTTCCTCTTCGACGCTAGCTTGAATTCTCTGCTTCAACTTCTTCGCCGTCGGAAAGTCTCCGGTACGAATCCGATCTGGGTTAATTCAATTTCTCGGCGTTGGATTGTTTATGAGTTTAGGTTTTTTTTGTTAGGGGAAAAATGAGTAAGGGAGCAGCAGCAACGAAGGGTGGGAAGAAGAAGGCAGCGACCTTCATCATCGACTGTGCAAAGCCGGTGGAGGACAAGATCATGGACATTGCGTCGCTGGAGAAGTTTCTGCAGGAGAGGATCAAGGTTGGTGGAAAGCCTGGAGCTTTGGGCGATGCCATCACTGTTACGCGTGAGAAGAACAAGATCACTGTGACTGCTGACAGCACTTTTTCCAAGAGGTGAGATTTCTGTTGATGGAAATTAGGGTTAAGTGTTGTGGTATTAGCATTGCTTAGTGTTTGGAATGTGGTGAAAATTAGGGTAGATTATGTGGTTGAATGAATTGTGCTGAATGCATATTAGCCGAGGTGATTGATCATCTGCGTGTTGGTTACCTCTTTTCCTTATTGTCCAGATTTTACTTAGCCATGCTGAGAATGTGAAGGTCTCGAACTCTTTACGCAATGTAGTGACTAATCTGTTTCGCGACACTGAAGAAGTTGGTTGTTTAGGTTCTGGCCAATTCGTTAATCTTGGAAAGTGAATATAGAGTATTTGAATAGTTTGAAGTAATTGCGTAGACATTTGCTGATCGGTAGGCAGCTGAAACGTACGTGATATCCTAGTGTGCAGTTATAGTTTGTTGCCTTACTGCTGCGCTTCTGATTTTGGAACTTGGACTTTTTTCTTAAATACCTTGTTGCGCGTCTGTACTATAATGCTTATAGACTGCTTGGGATTCTTTCGCTTAAAATTTCAGTGACCCTAGAAAACAGAAGATTGTACTTGACAATGTTGAGGCAAAATGAATACTTATAAGGGCTTTTTTTTTTAGTTTCCATGAAATACTTTTGTGTATGTCCATTAGCTGAATGTGTGCATGTTTGATCATTATGATACGAGAGATCGTTTGGTAATTTACAATGCGCATAGGGTTATTGCATTTGCTCGGAAGATATTCAACTGATGTTATGTTGCTTCTTCTTTGGTTTCAGGTATCTCAAGTACCTAACTAAGAAGTACCTCAAGAAGCACAATGTGCGCGACTGGCTCAGGGTAATTGCTTCCAACAAGGACCGCAATGTGTATGAACTGAGATACTTCAACATTGCTGAGAATGAGGGGGAGGATGATGAGTAAACTTGAATCCACTCTTTCAGAATTTAGACGCCCAACCTGCCTGCCGCCTGTTTCCAGTTTGATTTGTTCAGTGCCACATTCAGTTTGATAGCTAAACTCAAGTTTGAGTACTCAAATTTAAGTCTGAATTCAGTTTTGAAGGTATGATTTTGGTATCTTAAATACCATTAGCATTCAAATGGCCATGCATCATACATCTTAGGTATACTTTTTGCTTGGCAGGCTTGAGATAATGTTTGCTGATTCTGTAATGCAAGTACCTTCTTTGGTTACAAACTCCAGGAAAGCTTGTTGTGAATATGTTTTTACTTTAAACAGTGATGCTGGCCATCCATTACTACCCTTTTTCACTGTTTTTAATTCTGGGTTTGTCCATTTTCTCAGTGAAATCTACAAACAAAAAACCCCTAGATTAGAAGTTAGAACATCAATGTAGACATGAAGTTCAGTAAGGCCAAATCCAAGAATTCACACAACAATGATAACCCATTTGAAGTAAGGTGGTGTGCAATTAGTGCATTGCGTGTGACGCAACCAACCCACAAGCTCATTCCCTTCTTCTTCTTCTTCTTCTCTCTAACCTCCATTAAAACCTCTGCATGCTTTAACACCATTGCTTGCAATCTAAGCTTTACCTTTACAACATTGTCTGCCTCTTTCTGCCGGTCCTTTGTCCCTTCCCACTTCAATTTCCAACACCCATTTGCCCAATTGAATCCCAAAGAAGAGCACCCCCACTTTCTTAGGCACCCCTCCCTCCCTACAATTACTGTCTTCACAACAATGACTTGTTTGACTGCAAAAACTACCTCATCCTGACGTCACCAGCTACTATTTTCACAATGCTAAATCTTCTGCAACAGTGCTGACAAGGTTCTCGCGTACAGTGACGCAATGCACGTTGGGGTATTTGTGTCTTGATGCAGAGTGAGTTTGGGGACAAGTTCTGCTTTAAATTTTTTCAACGTGAAGATTTTGAATCTCATTGGGGCACCTCAAAAGCCAATGATCTCTTTTACATGCTTCATATTTACAGTTGCACCATTTTAGCCTTGAAGAGTTTCATAGGTCAAATTTAGTAAGCTTTTTATCATTCCATGAAAGCTCAAGCTGAAGCTCATCTACACCCTGCAAAACAGAGCACATCATGAGACCATAAAACTGTTAAAGAAAGGAACATGTTTTTATAGGAACACCGAGCGCCAAGCAAGACATTGCAGGTGGGAAGTTGGGGGTGGGGAGCTCTAGTTGGAGGAGGGGAGCACGTGCAGACCTGCGCATCAAAGCGCCACATTTGCACGTGCCCTGCTTCTCCAGCAAGAGCCACACGCCCAGAATGGAGTAAGCAAGGAAGCTCTCTGCCTCATCCAAACATGTTGGTCTTCTCAGATGATTCATGTGGAGAGGGATGAGGAAGGTGGATAAGGGCATGAGGGGTTTATATACAGCAGCTCCACAAGTGTAGAACCAGAGAGAGAGAGGGTTTTGGAGATGAGGAGAGATTTAATTAGAGAGGGAGAGATTGAGTCTTGAAGTGGGCATTCATTAAAGACAAAACCCAGATAGAAATTCACCTTCCTAGCTATGAATGATGACTGTTTCTTTTCTGTAGATAAAATCTTGACATGAAACTAAGCTGTGAAATCTACTAAAACTCCTCAGTTCTCACTCTCACTCTCATCAGACTCTCTATCTCTGTATATCTATCTATCTCACCACCCCCATGCAGCAAGCTGCATGCTGCATCAGCATGACATAAGCTCACACTGCACTCTTGAAGCTGCAAGCAACTGAGATTGATATAGCAAGTGTACATGGCTAATGATGGATTAGACCTTAACTTGACACTCTTTTCTCAGCAGATCTTATACCCAAATCTCCTCCAAACCAACCTCTAACAAAAACATCTAAACCAAACCTACAAGTTCATGAAACCATAAGGCAGTCTTGAGCATTCATACAACCTTAAAACCAGGGCAAGTTCTAATGAGGACAACTAATCATGAGGTTTAGCTAACTTCAGAATGGTGCTAAATGGAGTAAGTAGAGCATTCATGTTGTTCTAGGTTGTGCTTTAACCCATCCATTATACCTACTCCATTGTTCCCCTGCTCCCTAAACCTACTCATTCCAATACTAGCAAGTAAAAGTTGACTCTTTTAGTCTTTTACACTTAGAAAAATTAACTGGGTATGTCTTATTTAACTGGAATGAACTAAAGATTAATACTTTAGACAAGATTGATGATTAAAGTTTGAGTACATTTCTCCAATGAAATGAGCAAAATCAAATGCTAAAAAGTTTGACCAAGAAACAGGGTGTGCACCATCAGAGCACACAGAGAGTGACTCACCCCACTGTCAAAAAAATGTCAATGATCGTAATTTGACACAGGAGGAGATGGTAACAGAGAAAGAGAGAATCAATAAAGAGGGCAGAAGAGGAGAGAATGGACGTTTGGAGGTTGCGTGTTGTGCGCAAGTTATTTGTCTAAGAAAAGCAATGAGGAAAACTGGAAACATGAATGATGACTGTGTGTTGATGATGAGATCATGGATTGTTGTTTTCTTGTTGATGTTGGGCGTTTTGAGAACAGGATGAGTTCCAAGACAAGGAAGGCTGAGAGATTCTCTCATTTCATGCTACAGAATTCTAATCAACACTTTGGTGATGTTTTTCACCCTTTTCACTTGCTGAAAAGATGAAGTCATCAAGTGGGTTTGCTGCCTTTTTTAGCCCATCTTTAACTCTCCCCCGCCATTTAAGGTGGTGGGATTTATGGTGTCATGTCATCTTGGTAAATGAGTGAGTACTTACTGGGTTCATTTTGGGTTCAGATTTTACTTAAGATTCTTGACTTGTTGGGTTGGTGTTTCTGTCACACCACCATAAAAATGCCACTAGTCCACTTCATGGGTCTGTCTCTCCTCATTTGATTTTCTTCACTTGTTGTATGAGTTGACTTATATTTAATTAATTTATTTTATTTTATTTTAATTTAACTGAATTTAATTTAAATTAAGTATTTTTATAAACATATTTTTAATTTAATTTAAGTTTAAGTATCTGAGAATTAAACAAGTATATGATGGTTGGGGGTGGTGGTGGTATAGTTCTGGGTTGGGATGGTGATAGTGTGGTTGGAATTGTGATGGTGGATTAGGATGGTGGTGGTGTGGGGTGGTGGTGGTGGTGGTGTGGTTGGGGTGGCGGGTTAGGGTGGTGGTTGTGTGGTGGTGTTGTTGAGATGGTGGTGATGGTGTGGGGGTGGTAGGTTGGGGTGATGGTGGTTAGTTAGGGTTGTGGTGGTGGGTTAGGGTTGTGGTGGTGAGGGTGTTGGTGGTGATGGGGGTTGGGATGATGGTGGTGGTAGGTTTAGGTGGTGGTGGGCGGCTAGGGTTAGGATGATGGTGAATTTATTTTTTCAGTATTTAATTTAACTGAATTTAATTTAGCTTAACTTAAATGCATAAAATTTAAAATCTAAAAACAGAGCATTGATCTGTGAAATGAGTCACTGAGGTTTCACAATTACCTGAGGTTGTGTTCGATGCTGGAAAAAATATGTAGGGGAGCAACAGAACTCATAAATCTGGACCTGGTCACTGGTGAGTCTGTATACATAAAAATCTGCAAGGGCTGCCTGACCATAACTCTACCATATTGCAGTCTTGTTAGTGGCAAAAATCCAGCAGAATGGAAATTTACATTATGCTTGAATACTTATCCAGTTATGGAGAATCCATAACTGACATGAGAAAATTGGTAGCATTTCTCTGCATAAGATATGATTTTTTCCACTAGTTTCCTACCCCGGCTAGTTGGGAACTTTTGATTCATGTTGGCTTCTTCAAATCTCCTTGAAGCCGGTTGAATAGCAGCCAACTTCTGGCAATGGGTACTCTCCTTTTGCTGCACAAGAACAGAGATAAGTTTAGAGGTCTTGCGAAAATGAAGTGTACGATGGAAAACAGTCATAAACTATGTCGAGAAGATTTGCATATTTTAACATAAAGATGCAACAAATGTTGAATGGTTGTGCAGACACATCAGAGAAGACAAGTTTTGATTCAAAGCCATTTTTTGTGCACATATGAGTACCCTTTTTGTCGCACAAGATTGCGTACGTGGATATAATGGTATAGGAGAAATAGCGCACAATAATGGCTGAGTGAGTACTTAACAACCTATAAACCACGAAAAAGATTTAAGAGAACAGTGAAATGAAAACTAGAATTCATAGATTTCGAAGGTCCCATGCCCGACTAAAACAAAAGGATAAATACTGACTTATGGTAATCATGCGTATTTCGTTTCATCAGAAGAACATGCAACTGATAAAAAGGAGAGTAGAAGAACCGATCAAGTGGATCAACAATTTTGTTTCTAACATTCCCTAGTCTGTCCATAATCACCAGACCCGACAATGAGAAGAGTTTAAGGTCCAAAAGCTCAGGGAAAGGCTTCAGAAACCCAAGTTAAAAATAGGGCTCCCAACTTGTGTCCTGAATATGAAGAAAACCATTTTTTTATGAAAGAGGTAAAGATGTGTTCGCAATTTTGTGTGACATAGCTCACATGCGCCATTACACAGAGCTTCCGACTTTGCTAGCGCTGTAAAAAGATTTTTCAGTTTTTATTTAAGTTTCCATTTCTTGAGAACAGGTTGACTGTGTCAAAAGCTTTACAGTGCTCAAAAACAGCATCGAGAAAATGAATTGACCGGAAGACACACATTCAATTTTTGAATCTATCACTCATTCAACCCTAATATATATCCCGATCAATCTAGCTATTTCATTCAGTTCTAGTAAGTCAATGTTATCAGGATGGAGTACGTAAATTATCTACATAGATGACATGTAATAGGTCCACGTAAAAAAATTTCATGATTTTCAAACTAACCTCATAAAAATAAGCCCAGCAGTAAGAATCATTCCTCCAACTGCGCATGAAACTAGTTCAAGAAATGCCATTTCCGTCGCCGCTTGTAGGAAATCTTCTAAGAGACACCAATGTTCTCCGCACTTTTTGTCACCTTCGGCTGAGAGCCCTTCCATGAATCTGTAACAGAATCTATGCTCGTTTTTCCACCATAGCAAGTTAGATCTTTAATGCTAGAAGTATCATCAGACTGTTCAACATAAAAACCTGCAGCATGGCAGAGCTTCATGCCATTAGATACCCATTCAGAAGCTTTACCACATACAAAGTCGCCTACTCCACACGGTGCTAGGGTCTGAAAAAACATAAAATTGAGACAAGGATAAGACATACACCCTAATGAAAAGTCATAATTCGATGCCAACATGAAAAGCATAAGAGAAGGTTCTTCGACAAGTTTCGAAGCGTGCCATTAAATATTAGATATCCTTTAAGTGCAAGCATTCTTGGCTTGCTTCCCCCGTTGAAGCCAATTGCCTTATCGACAGCAAAGCAGGGTGTGAATGAGCAACACCGCAACACGTCTTCTTGCGGAATACCCTGCAGCGGGTCATATCTTTAGGACCCTTGCTCACTCTACCAGGAGGTTTCCCATCAGATGAGAATGCGGGAAAGAGGCCAACCTGGGAGGTGCATACTCCACTTGGTTTACCTGCAACCGCTGCAAGTAAAAACCAACAAATTCAACCTAAAAGAAGTCCTATTATACAACTCAGAATCTGAAACCCTAATCCCCTATTTCAACTTTCAATCAAATGTAGTACAATCCCCGCACAATTGACAAGGTTTTGTAATACAATCCTCGCACAATCAAGGTTTTGGCAACCACAGCCCACAGCACGATAAACCCTCTCATTAGGAAACAAAGCATAAATTTCAGAATGTTATAACGCATCCACATCAAACATTTACAGCAAGACAGTCATATTGAATCACAAGCTCCTAAGAAATCATCAATTACATGAATCAATCAAATCACACTCATCTCGTTTCCACAATCCCCTTCTTCTCAGATTCTATACAAATCTCAACCTAAAGGTAAACCGACTCTCTAACGCCTGGCAAGCTTAAAGTAACGGAAACTTTTTATCAAACATCTTCTAGGCATAAATCAAGCCAAACCCAAAAACGTATTAAACCCCCTTAAAGCGCGACAGAGCGTAGGGAGAGGGCTGGTCGTACCTGTGATGTAGCCGCCATTCTTCCAAATGCCCTATATTCCAAAATCCTTTCTCAAATGTGATTTCGGCTAAAACCGAACACTGGCAAAATATACTCATCCAAATTCAAATGAATTCGATCAGGGTAACACTGAAGTCATTAAAATTGTCTGAGCTCTGTTTATCAAGATTGAATTCATCCGAATTCGATCTTAATAACAGACCTTGCTAAAATCGAACTCATTTGAATACGGACAGTTCGTCTTGCTAAGATCGAATTCTACTATTTTTTAAGAATTTAGTCTTAGTATGATCGAAATTAAAATGAAATGGGACATTTCAAAAAGGATTTTCAAAATATATGACATTTGGGAAAATGAATTTGTAAAAGGAGGCAATTCTAAAAAAAATTATTGGAAAGATATTTTTGGAACTTGTAGTTCGGTATAGTATTGTTGCATTGATTAAACAATTTCATCGTCATCTTCTTCTTCCACCTCTTCTACGTCATTATTGACGTCATATTCATAACCACCACAGTTCCCATAATCGTTAGTAGAATATGAATAATGTCGCGATGAATCTTTAAAGAATTGAGAAACTAATTATTGCTGCGAATTTTGAACTTCAACTTCAAAAAAAAAACTTTGTTTTCTAAATCTTTTTTGCTTTGATTTTTTTTTTCATAATTAGGATGATCAGAATTCATAATTATTATTGTACTTTATAATAAAAAAGAAAAATTAGATAGAAGAGATATTATTTTGTGCGTTCAAAATATAGCAATATGAATCTCTTTTTATAGTCGACATATAAAATTTGGTTTATTATATTTTTAATTTTTTAAAAATTTTAATTTCTTAAATTATAAATAATCGATCACAAACTGACACGTGACACCCTTATTTACCGCTAATGACACGTGTCATCATTTTGCTCAGGTCGTCGGATGTAACAAAATGATGGGACAACCTTTGTTAAAAAAATTAAATGATCGGTAAGATGACTAATGCCCTAACTTTGGTGATGGCGTGGCAGAAACAATTCTGACCTGGCAATGTTAAGTCAGATATTTAAATTGGAGATTTTATTTAACGGTGAAGAATTACAATTCTCAGAACTAAGCAAAAGCTTCATCAACGTCATCATACAGGTACAACAAAGTCAACGGTCAGCGTCTGGTCAAACTCCAGAGTGAACTACGCGCGCTGATTCTCTTTCGTGTTCATCTTCGTCTTCCTCTTTCAAGCCTTGTTAACGAAACCAGGCGTGTACTTCACACCTCTCTCCGGCAACCACCTTGAGGCGCCGAGGAAGTTATTGGCGGTGTACTTGACGGCGTGCTCCTTGGTGACAGTCTTGATGCCCTTCCACTTCACCCGGTCCTTCAACGACGATCCCGGTCCAGTGTTCCGGTACTCGCCGTACAAGCAGTGATCGATGTTGATGTCGCCGGCCCAGGGAGTCCATCCTTCGGGCGCGATGAAGTCGTCGATGAAGGTTTCCATGATGATGGTGCGGGAGAAGGCTTTCCATGGACGGCCGAGGTAGGATTTGAAGTCGGATTTGACCGGTTCGAGTTCAGGATCGGCTATGATTCTCGAGCCCTGGATGACGATTCCGGATGGCTGCCGACGCTCCTTCCGGCCTTGTGCCGTCACGGCGTTGAATTGGTTGTCGTTGGGCTTGCGGACCATGAAGGTGCAGTTCTGGAAGACGACCGGGGAGTCGCCGAAGACGAAGTCGATTGTGCCGGTGACGACGCAGTCGCGGTAGTATTGACGCTTCGTGTGGGCGTACAGCGTGTCTTGGTAGCCGTCCATTCGGCAGTTCTGGAAGATGGAGAAGTCCGATTGGACTCGGAGCGCCACCGCTTGGTGCTTCTCTGGTCCTGCGCTGTTCTCAAACCCTAAATCTCTCGCCATGAAGAAATCTCCCAGGACAACTGCATCCCAGGTTCGATTCAGTCAGTAATTCTCAATCCAACATAGCCCTAGGTTGTCCCTGTATTGTATGATCAAGAATCAAGAATACTTACTGACTGTAGCTGTCTTGCTAGTTGGGACGCCATCAGCGTAATTCAAGCTCCCTGTGATCTTGGTTTTTGTAGGTCCATCTCCATACAAGAAAACATTGGTGTGGCTGCTGTTGAACACAACTTGCTCGCTGTACACGCCTTCCTTAACATACATTACAAATGTCTTGTTGCTTTTCTTGGGGATGTGGTGAACTGCTTCGCTGAGAGTTTTATAATCTCCGGAGCCATCCTTGGCGATAACCACATTGGGCTTCAACTCACTTGGATCGGCTGACAAAAGCTTTCTCCGGCCCTGATCAATCCAGCCAGGGCTCACTACATTCAAGTCATCTTCAGCTCCCATCAAGCGGCGGGTGGTGAGTCCAGGAATGTGCAGGCTTGAGAAAACATCCGAAAGCTGCGTGACCATGGCAAGAGCATTGCTGGTCAATTGCGACGAGGCATTCAATGCATCCCTCATTTTTCCCTCGGCGGTGCCCGTCGTGTTTGCAAACCCATCCAGGCATGTTTCTTGGTATGTGATGGCAGCGCTCAGCCAGACTTCCAAGTCGGCCAATATCTCATCCATTTTTGATACCTCAAAGGCACCGATTTTCTTGAAGGAGGCTTTGATATCATTGATGGAGTATTCCATCATCTCGTGGCAATTTTCCAAGGCAGCACTTGTTCTCGGGTCCTTCTCGAGTTCACGCAAGGTGTCAGATTTCCTCGCAGCCTCCTTGATATGTTGAATGGTGACATTGAAAGCGATCTTGATGAGCTCTTTCGGGTCAGTTGTATTCCCTGCATATGGCTTTAAGCTCTCTTCACAGATTTGCTTATGGTCCGTTGCTTGACACAATGCAGTGACAGATTTTGACGAGGTTGCAGCCTTTGTGTTCTCAGCTTTGTCCGTGGCACCATGGTAGCTCTGACTGACCCCAACAGTTACGGCCACCACCATGGCTATCAAAATGATAGAGGAGATGCTAATGATAGCAATCTTCCTCTTCTTCTTCTCACTATCGAAGGTCGACATTGTTGTAATCCCCGACCAGAAAACTCCGGCAGAAGCTTTACAAGAAGAAGAAGAGGCGATGCAGGTATTTTTCCTCCCCCTTCTTGGGGCTTCCTCCTGCAATTATATTGTTGCCGTGATTGAACTAAGCAAGTATGAATATGCGGTTTATAAATTAGATTGTCAGTTACGAAACTAGAGGCGTTGAGGACACCAAAGCTTTATTGTCACACTCTAAAATACAAGAGATCCTTAGCAATTGTCGGAGCCTCATATTCCTCAAGCTTGGAATGCTTCAATTAGGAATACACCGTTATAGGCTATTAGTCCACGGCATGCGCGTGTTACATGTATGGTAATGCAATATGCACGAATATGTCGTTATGTTCTGTACAGGAATCCCTCTTAAAGTCTATTATTGATCCATAAAGTAAAGAAGCCAACATTTTGATCTTATTTTTAACCGGACATTTTTTTAAGGTAGATTGTCGAGATTTGGCTAAAAATTTATTTGCTGTTTGCTTAACATTTTCTGTTGGTGTCAGGTTGGATGATTCTATTGAGCCCATCATCTAGCCCTGCTGCAATCTTAATACAGGCTCTCCTCCACGTTGCTCTTCTGCCAAAATATTCGCCTATGTATCGAAAACGACGCCGTTCTGGACCATCGTACAGAAAAGGATGTGCACAAGAACTTGTCCATCAAATCCTAATATATGTTGGATATTTTTGCACCGGAAGTTATGTCTTTGTTGTTCCTTAATCGTGCACGACAAATATGTCCTCGTATATGTGTCCATTACTTAGTTTAATTTTGTAATAAAATTAAACTAAGACGTACAATTTGACATGTTAATACTTAAAAACTTTTTATTCCCATGAATTTCGATTATTTGTTGGCCAACTTTGATCCGACACATTCGGAATATTCCCCTCCAGCACAATTTATTTGGGATATTCTTAAAACCGATCCGAAAGTAGTAAACATGTTCTACTCAAATGACACGTGTCGCGCGATGAACCCAGTGCACCAAAATTCAATACACCCACCGTCACTTTAGTTGCGCCGTCTTCTACCTTCTTCCTCAAGACCACTGAAATATATTTCTCTCTCCTACTCATCAGGTGGGACTCCAGTCCAACGTCCTCCCTCGTCGAATATTCGGCGCCCATATACGAATTTCCCAACACCCATTTATAACTCTTCTTCTTCTTCTTCCAGTAATCTTCTCGTGTTACGAGGTTGTTGTTGGGCTGCAGCGATGGCGCTGTCGGAGAGGCTGTTGGGCGCCGGCGAGTGCGACGAAATCGGGGCACGGGGGTCCTGGTCATGGCGGTGCAGTACATCGGGGCAGTGCGAGGATGGAGCGACGTGGATGTTTGAGGAGCTACCGTTGGCGACGATTGTGTCGGTGTCGAAACCCGACACGGGGGATATAAGCCCTATTCTGTTGTCGTACACGATTGAGTTTCAGTACAAGCAGGTAGATTTGATTTTGCTATGTCGCTGCTTGGATTGTTCGATTGTGACTTGTGATTGCTGATTGGTTGGGCTTGTGCCACTCTGCAATTTTGGTTAGGGCTTTTTGACAAAGATGGATCTGGTTGATTAGAGTTTGATTTGGTTGAATATGATAACTTTTTATGCTGTCTGATGTCGTTGTTTTCCTGATCAATGGGATTTTTGTAGAGCCCATTTTGTCAAATATTGCTAAAGGTTGCGGCAAAGATGATGCATATGTGACATATGAAATCGAAGATGGCTCGCAAACTGAAAATCTTATGCCGTGTGAAATTTGTTGAGTCGTGAGTATGGTTATTAGTTATCCGAATATCAGCAGAAAGTTGTAATCTTAACGGGATATCTTTTTGTTGTTCGAGGAAAAGGAATGATATGTTAGACAATCAAACTTGCTGTTTATGTCAATAATGGAAAGTCGGATTGGATATGGTTGAGGTTGCGTCTGTCTTTCAAGGTTTGGATCTTGGCGCGACAGTTGGTTTCTTGATCAGTAATGTGGTAGCCGTAGGAGTAATACATGAGGCCATATATGCTGCTAGTTAGTCGCTGCTGCATTCTGCAAATATGTGCTCATTGCTTCTTATATGTAAAATGTGGCCCGAATGGGAATTAATTACCTTTGTTTTGTTGTATGGCAGTTCAAGTGGCGGATAATGAAGAAAGCCTCACAAGTTCTCTACCTGCATTTTGCATTGAAGAAACGAGCATTTATTGAAGAAATTCATGAGAAACAGGAGCAGGTTTGTCCGTTTGTCTGACTGCATATGCTGGACTTCCTGGTCTTGAATTGTAGCCTTTACATACTCGTTGAAGTTAGTAATATCAGTTCTATGCGTGAAGGTGAAAGAATGGCTTCAGAGCTTAGGAATAGGCGATAGAACTTCAGTGGTGCACGACGAGCCCCTTGAAGAAGCCGTCCCTTCATGTCAAATAGAAAGTCATAAGAACAGGTACTTCATCTTGTTATAGTAGCTTCTTGTTTCCCAGCTTTAGATTTTTTTTTTCTTGAATTGTACAGCTCAACAAGACTGTACGCGATTTTTTTAGGTATGTTCCAACCCGGGCTGCCATGCCACTTCTTCGTCCAGCTCTGGGAAGCCAGCATACCGTTACAGATACAGCAAAGGCAGCAATGCAAGGGTATTTGAATCACTTTCTTGGTAATATGGACATTGCCAACTCTAGGCAGGTTAGCTCAAAGTTATTACATCTTGCCTATGGATGACAATTTCGCTTCGTCAGCTTCTTTTATTTTCCCAAGCTTCGCTCGCTCCCTTGTATGAACTTCTTTGATTAATAGGTTTGCAAGTTCATGGAAGTTTCAAAGCTGTCATTTTTAAAAGAATACGGTCCCAAACTTAAGGAAGGTTATTTGATGGTGAAACATCTGCCAAGAAGTGCCGACGCAAGTAGAGCTTGTGTACCGCTAAACTGGTTACAGTTTTGCACCGGTAAATGGCAGAAGGTACGGTCTCTACAAATTTTTTTTTTTTTCTGAGATTGGTTACATTAGGGAGTTTTTTGGCTATATTTTCTCAGTCTGAGTTACCCATCTGTAGGTTTGGGTTGTATTGAAACCTGGGTTCTTGGCGTTCCTGGAAGATCCATTTGACGCCGAACTTTTAGATATTATTAGCTTTGATGTATTGCCATCGGACAAAAGTGGCAAGTGCAAAGTTGCGTTAGCTGACGAGACTCAGGAACATAAAAGTATGTATTCATTCAAGGTAAGTTCTTTGAGTTTAACTCATTTTCAGACTCGATATTTCCTTGCAGTAACTGATTAAAAAGACCAAGAAGATTTCATTGTGGTAAATATACATGAGAACTTGTTCAGGTCATTTGTGGTAATCGCACCGTCGAGCTGCGGACTACCAGCAGTGCAAAAGTTAGAGAGTGGACTGCGGCTATAAATGATGTCAGCCAAAAGCCGCCTGATGGCTGGTGCATACCTCACCGGTTTGGCTCTTATGCTCCTTCCAGAGGTCTAACTGATGATGGAAGTCAAGCCCAATGGTTTGTTGATGGAAAGGTAGTTTTTGACGCAATTGCCTCATCAATAGAGGCTGCAAAATCAAAGGTAAAAACTATCGTTGGTTCGTTCATTTTAACTGATTTGTTGCGTAACTTTGTGGTCATTTACATGTTCCATTTAAAACCCAATGCAGATATTCATCACTGGCTGGTGGCTTTGCCCTGAACTGTATCTCCGACGCCCTTTCCAAAACCATGCTTCTTTCCGGCTTGATTCCTTATTAGAATCCAAAGCCAAACAAGGAGTTCAGGTGTGTTAACATGACACTTTCTTCTCATCCCTTAATTTTCTAAGCTTCATAATTTTGAAGAACTGAGATCTCATGTCAGCGTTACTTCTCAGATTTACATTCTTCTGTACAAGGAGGTTGCTCTAGCTCTAAAAATTAACAGCTTATACAGTAAAAGAAAGTTGCTCCAGATACATAAGAATGTCAAAGTTGTGCGCTACCCGGATCATCTGTCTTCTGGTGTTTACTTATGGTATGAAATTCCTACATTTGAGGCAATGCTGCTTTCCATTCCACCGCTTTCTTATCGTGTCACATATGCAGGTCTCACCATGAAAAGCTAGTCATAGTTGATTACCATGTATGCTACATTGGAGGATTAGATCTGTGCTTTGGCCGATATGATACAATGGAGCACAAAGTGGAGGATTGCCCGCCTGCTATTTGGCCTGGGAAGGACTACTACAATCCGCGGTTACATTCTTTTGACGCATTCTATCAGCTTTGATCTCTGACGGGTTATTTTTACTCGAGCTTCATAGTTCTAGGAAAGTACTCGTCTAACATTGATTCCATTGTAGAGAATCTGAACCAAACTCCTGGGAGGACACGATGGATGATGAGCTGAACCGCAGAGATTTTCCTCGCATGCCATGGCATGATGTTCATTGTGCTCTCTGGGGGCCTCCTTGCCTCGACGTGGCCAGACATTTTGTGCAGCGTTGGAACTTTGCCAAGGTTCTGCGCCATTTTTTTTCCTAAAAATTTTCCATTTTTATCTCGACATGTTCAGTGTTCTTTATCCAATACAGCTGCATTTTTTCTGCAGAGAAGCAAAGCTCCGAATGAACAAGCCATTCCATTACTCATGCCCCATCATCACATGGTTCTTCCTCATTACATGGAGCGGAGCAAGGAAATGGACATCGAAAATAATAACACCGAACCAGCCAGTAGAGATGATTATCCACCGAGCTCTTTCGAGTCTCATACTACATCAGAAGACATCCCTCTACTTTTGCCGCAAGAAATTGGAGAAACATATCCTAGGCCAGAAGAAAAGACCATAGGATTTCAAGACCAGTCTGAAACACCGGATGATTCTTGGGAAACTGACGAGCAGGTTAATCATGTTTCTCTCGAGCACGAGCATGACCAAGTTGGTGCACGTTTATCATGCCGCTGTCAGGTAGCTTCGCTAAGCCTTCGAGCAACTGTCTTCGTTACTGGTTTGAAGCGCTGATCATATTTCTTTTCTGCAGATTATACGAAGTGTGAGTCAGTGGTCAGCCGGAACAAGCCAAACTGAAGACAGTATCCACAGTGCCTACTGCTCGTTCATCGAAAATGCTGAGCACTTCATCTACATCGAGGTGAGAATTTTTTTTATCGATACAGCGAAAGATGCAAAAGTATCTAAAAATCCCATCAGACAAAAAATCAAAATGTGTTCATAGATCAGCATAGAGTATTTATATACATACAAGAAAGAGTTCTTACTTGGGATTTTTTGCTTGCAGAATCAGTTCTTTGTATCCGGGCTGGCGGGAGATCAGGTTATACAGAACCGGGTGCTGGATTCTATATACAAGCGTATATTGAGAGCCCGTCGAGAAAAAAAATGTTTCAGGGTGATCGTTGTCATCCCTCTGTTGCCAGGTTTTCAGGTACTGATTCAGCTATTTAGAACAGCAAATAGTTGATGTTTCTATCTGATCCGAGGTTTACAGGGTGGCCTAGAGGATGGCGGTGCAGCAACCGTCAGGGCGTTAACGCATTGGCAGTATCGCACCATTTCAAGAGGAAAGCCATCGATACTTCATAGCCTCAACAAGTTACTTGGTCCGGCGACACAAGACTACATTTCATTTTATGGCTTGAGGAACTATGGCAGACTTTATGAAGACGGGCCTGTTGTGACAAGTCAGGTAAGGTCACTTCGCTTTCAGATTCTTCAGAGCTGATCTTCTCAGATTTTAACCGGGTTTTGTGATCTGGGACAGGTATATGTTCATAGCAAAGTGATGATTATTGATGACCGGACGACGTTGATCAGTTCATCCAACATAAATGACCGTAGCCTCCTCGGATCAAGGGACTCCGAGGTTTCACTTCTATCTCTTGCTCTGATAACTTTTCGCAGATTTGTGGCCAATCCGTTGCTTGACTGAGTGTGAATGCCGCAGATTGGTGTGATTATTGAAGATAGGGAATTTATCGAGTCATCCATGAATGGCAAGCCGTGGACAGCGGGGAAGTTCGCTCATAGTCTGCGTGTTTCTCTTTGGTCCGAACACCTGGGACTAAACGCAGGAGAGGTCAGTAACTCAGTTGCTCAGTATGATCAATGATTTTGTATGAAACCGTTTTCGGCAATGCTGACTGTTTCCTCTCCAGACCTGTCAGATATTTGATCCCGTTGCTGAGGAAACTTACAGAGATCTGTGGCTTGCAACGGCAAAGGTAACGAATAACTGAAAAAACCGTCTTCATCGAGCTGTTTTTATTGAATCTCTTTCAGCATTGACGTGATGAGCAAGTAAAAACCATTGCAGGCTAATGCAGCAATCTACCATGAAGTCTTTGCTTGCATCCCCAACGATGAAATCCACTCCAGGTTAAAATCAAATTTCTTGATTTCTTTGCTGTGTGTCTCAACTTGTGAAAATGTCAGAAACTTTTTTGTTTATGGGACGTTTTTATGGAACACAGGGCAGCACTGAGGCAAGTGAGATCCCAGTGGAAGGAGAAACACGGACACAATACCATTGATTTGGGAATTGCTGGGACAAAATTTCCCAAACTGTCGGACGAGGAAGAGGTAACAACAGTGTCTGATCCGATGGAGAGACTGAAAGCTGTGAGAGGGTTTCTGGTATCGTTTCCATTGGAATTTATGCGAGATGAAGATCTAAGACCAATGTTCAACGAAGGGGAGTTCTATGCGTCTCCTCAAGTCTTCCTCTGATCCTCCATGGCCGATGATCTGGTTGGAACCCGGATGATGAGATGTCTGTTTCATCTTCAGTCAACGGTAAGTCAATGCCACTAAGCTCATCCAGTTATCCAAACATGACAGACGACAGTCAAATGTTGCAAATGTCAGTCGGCCAATGCCGTGGTGATGATGCAAGAGAAGCAGACATAGCGGACACTGGACCAGTGAACCAATCTCAAACCGTGGCGGACTGGAGTTGGATGCTTGCCCAGTTGACTCAGTCAAAGATGTGAAAAATCGGCACTTTTTTCAACCTTCATGATTGTGGCTGGCAAGTGTGTCCATGCGACATGGGACACGTTGCACCAAGACCCATGTGATGTGAGAATCTTGGACCTCAGTTTCAGACCTGTTCAACCGGACACAAATATCTACCTGTTGTGGTTCTTGAGCTGTTCTTAGATTTAAGATTGTCATCCAGATTGATTGTTTCCAAAATTCAATCTAATCATCAGCTTTGCAGTTATAGAAACTTCCTTACTATATAAAGAAACAACACATTCTATTTTCACACTATTCTCCTTCTCCCTCTCCCTCTCCCTTCAGCAACATTGAAATCCCCAGAAGCAATGGAAACCATTAAACCTCTGCAATCATCTCCACCTCCCTAGCTCTGTCCTACCCTCCTCAAGCTCCAGCCTTTTCTCATCACCAAGGTATTTCAATCATAAAACCAGAATCTATATCATGACATTTTATGAATCTGGGTATATCAATGGCTGTTGTTAGCTTGTAGGGTTCTGATCTGGATTCATCTGCCTGCTTAAAAAAGAAAAACCTGCTACTTGCATTCTGAGGAGGATTGGAATGAATCCCTGCAAGATTGAATATCATATCTGGTTTGTTGTTTGTCTTGTTTTCCATCACCTAATCCAACAAGGACAGGAAACTAGCGACAAGTTGCTAGAATTTCTTACCAGTGCATTTGGTATTTTTTTGTGTGGTAGAATTTTTGAAGCTTCATTTAGATCTTCTGTTGTCTTTGTGGATGTTGGATTTCAGAAGTATCATGGGTCATCTGACATCGATGTTTCATGGGCTGTCAAAGTCATTTCCTCCGAGGAAAGGGAAGACCAAGAAATCGAGGAATTCTGGTAATAATGGTGGAAGAGAAGCTGCAGATGCTATGGCAAAAGATGCTAGAAGGAATGACAGGCTGCTGTGCTCTTCTGGAGTAGTTCAGCACGATGGCTCGAGTAATCTTGCCTCAGTTTGCTCCAAGCGGGGCAGGAAGGGCGTCAATCAGGACTGCTGCGCTGTTTGGGAGGTATTTAGTGTTGAGTATATGCAATTGGAAATTTGCCACGTCGGTTGATGAATGGAAGAAATACTAATATATATCATATTGGTGTAAATCGGAATATCTGGTCAATTTCTACATTCAGTATTTACTCGATTCTTATAACTTTATAACTTTTTTGCTCGATGGCAGGGATTCGGGTGCCAGGAGGACATGATGTTTTGTGGGGTTTTCGACGGCCATGGACCTTGGGGCCATTTTGTGGCGAAAAGGATTAGAGAGTCACTGCCGTCAACTTTGCTATGTAACTGGCAAGAATTCCTTACCCAATCCTGTCCTGAACCAGACCCAGACATGGAACAGTACCAGTTCAATCTATGGAAATTCTCCTACATAAAAACCTGTGCCGCCATTGACAGGGAGCTCCAGCAGCAGCGAAAATTTGACTCCTACACCAGTGGAACCACTGCTCTCTCCATAGTCACACAGGTAAGCTAATTCGCCAAATTTGATAATTCTAGAAAATTCTTCTCTTGGACTTAGGCTAGGCATTAATCTTAATATCTGTTTTGCATGCACCAATGTCCGAAAGCTTGATCTTTTTGCAGGGTGAAATGATGGTGATCGCCAATGTTGGGGACTCTCGAGCGGTTCTAGCCAGCACTGGTGACGATGGCAGCTTGGTTGCAGCTCAGCTCACAGTCGATTTCAAGCCAGACTTACCTCGTATGCTCTCTCATCCTTAAATTTCAGACACGCATAAACCAAATGCATGACGTAATTTTGGGTTGCAGAGGAATGCAAGAGGATCACCGAGTCCAACGGCAGAGTTTTTTGCCTGGACGACGAACCAGGCGTCCATAGAGTGTGGCTCCCTTTCGACGAGTCACCGGGGCTAGCCATGTCCAGAGCCTTCGGTGACCATTGCGTCAAGGGCTTCGGCCTGATCTCAGTTCCTGACGTCACCCAACGCCGCGTCACCGTTAAAGACCAGTTCGTGGTCCTGGCCACGGATGGGGTGTGTTTTTTTACTTGGCTAAAAAACCCAAACTCGATGCCAACTGCATTGTCTTTTTTTTCAGGTTTGGGATGTCATGTCGAACCAGGAAGCGGTGCAGATCGTCTCCTCCGCCCCGAACCGGGCTGACTCCGCTAAGTGTCTGGTCAAGTGGGCTGCTCGAGGATGGAAGCACAAGAGGCCAGGAATCGCCATGGATGATATCTCAGTTATATGCCTCTTCTTCCACCCATCTCCGACCACTAAAATTCCACTATAAAATTAGGCTTGTTTTAAAATTTTTTTTTTTTTTTTGTTAGGGACGTGATCGAATGAGTGATAGTGTATAATATTTAATAATATTTTGACGTGGCGAGAGCGGTAGGGTTGAAATTAGTGGAGTGCAATAACATATGATTTCAATTATGTGCTGAATTATCATTCAACTAGGTAGAATAGAAAAATATTTTTAATTACGACGGTGGTTGTTTAGTTGATGAGCTTATAGTTATATCTTTATCATAGAATTATTATGAGGTTTTAGAGTATGAGCAGATCGACTGATTTAGATCGTAGCAAGGAGATGGGCTGGGTATGAAACAATTAACAGTACTCTTCATTTTGAGATATAAATTGTCATTTATCTCGCAGAAGGCTCTGACGGACGAATTCATATTAACATGTTCTTTTGACCTTAAATCAGTTACTTAAATACTTAATTTAACTTAAGTACTTAAATTACTATTCATCTCCACAACCTACACTACCACAACAACCCACCGCCACAATAACCCATCACCACCACCTACACCACATTCACCGCCACCACCACTACCATCACAACAATCCATCACCACCACCATAACAACCCACCACGACCACCACAACAACCCATCATCATCACCACCACGACAACCATCATAACAACTCACCACCATTATCACAATATTTCTAAAATCACAACAATCCATCACCAATAAAAATAATAATTAATGTACTTAATTTAAAATTTAAGTGTAAAAGAACAGGATCTAAGGAATGATTATATTTAATTTATGCAATATAGTATATATGTATTAATTTTTTAACGAACTCTTATTTATAATTCTTTCATAATGAATTATAAGAAGTAATATATATATTTTTTTATGTGGCGAATGATATTTCTTTATTTGGTACGTTGAGTAAGAAAAAATAAATATCGATTCAATAATTAATAATATGGGACACCCCGACCCGTAATATCCAAAGTCCGATGGATAGGACCCGACAGGTCGGGTTTTTACTTATTTGGATATCATCTTTTTCTACATCGAAGATTCGAGTTTCAGAAAAATTAGGGTTTTGTTGAGTGGAGCGTTTCCGCGATTGAATGGCGAATCGCACAGATCCGGCAGCGAAGAGCATCAGAGGGACGAATCCGCAGAACCTGGTTGAGAAGATTCTGAGGTCGAAGATCTATCAGAACACTTACTGGAAGGAGCAATGCTTCGGGTTGACAGCCGAGACGCTCGTCGACAAGGCTATGGAGCTTGACCACGTCGGAGGTACGTTTGGAGGAAACAGAAAGCCGACACCTTTCATGTGTCTGGTTACGAAGATGCTTCAGATTCAACCTGAGAAGGATATCGTCGTCGAGTTTATTAAGAATGAGGATTACAAGTAAGGTTCCAGTTTCATTTTTGCTGAGTTTGAGTTGCTGAATTTTGTGGTCCTGTTTTGTTTTCTTTGTCTTGATTTGTGAATTAAATGTGTGCAGGTATGTGAGGGTGCTGGGTGCATTTTACTTGCGGCTAACTGGGACAGATGTAGATATCTATAGGTATTTGGAGCCTCTATACAATGACTATCGTAAAGTGAGGAAGCGAGTGAATGATGGACGTAAGACGTTTCTAATCTGTTGAAGCTGTAATGATTTTGTGGTGTTATGGTGAGATGAATAATGCTGTGTATTGTTTTAAACAGGTTTTGTTTTGGAGCATGTGGATGAATTAGTTGATGAGCTACTAACTAGTGATTACTCATGTGACATTGCGCTGCCACGGATTAAGAAGAGGTGAGGGTGGAAGTTTTTGTTACGGAAATTCGTTTGTTCAGTAATGTTTATCTGAATGATTGTCTTCTTATTAGTAGCATGTTGAACAAATTTCATTTGTTCGAAGGAAGGCTAAAACTCAATGGTTCAGTTTGTGAAATTGTCATGTTGTTTGCTTCATCCTTAAGTGATGCTTTTTTCCGTTTCATTCAAGTGGCATCATCCGCTAGTTCAGCGGACATCCTGGTTGTATTTGATGATATGGTAATATTATTATTAGTGATGTATTGTTTAGCATAAGCAGATGGGATACGAAGTCAGCTATCCATGTAAACATCACTGCCATTAACGTAGTCATTGCATCAAAGTTTTTTGTTTTGTTTCAGTGATTGTATTTTGTAATGTGCATGGTTAGGAGCCGCCCTTGTTGAATTCGAGCTATTTTCTGACCTGTTGCATGTTTCATTTCTATCATTTGTAGGTGGGTTCTTGAAACAACCGGCACACTGGAACCTAGAAAGAGCGCTTTGGAAGATGATTTTGAAGAGGAAGACAAAGAGGATGAAGATCAACCTATGCCTGATCAAGAGGACATGCATGAGAAGGTTCTTTGTTCTGTGATGCTTTTTTAGCATTTATAATTTTTCCCTTCTCAAGTATTTTTATTCATTCATTTGTATGATAATCATATGCCGTTGCAGGATCATTATCGTGAGCGGAGTCCTGTAAGGGAAAGAGATCGGGATAGGAAGCGTGATAGCCACAGACACAGGTAAGGAACTACCTTTGCTATCTTGGTGCATAGTCCTTATTTTTGTTAGTGCCAAACTTGAAATGATTATCTTTATTAATGACTTAAGTAGTCTTTAGTTTGTAAGGTTTGAAAAACCAAAGAGCTTTTATTCCTTGTTTTTTTTTCCTGACCAAAAGTATTTTGATCATCCGATTCCACAAAGTAAGTTTTTAGTTTAGTATCACATTCTTTATAATTTTCAACATGCATTTTTTATGAGCAATTGTTTTCAAGTTTATCTAACACAATCAGACACCTATCACACTATTTCATTGCATTTTGTTTTTATGGTTTTCAGTATACTTCTTATTGAACACGAATCCAAAAGTATATTTCACATCTGTCTTCTTTAGGATGAATGTTGGGTTTTTTAGGTGTCTATATATATATATTTACCCGTTTTCTCAATCCAGCTAAATAACACTGGAAGCTGTATGCGCAATTAGGTCTCGCCTTATATTTTTGCAATCTCAGTTGCTCAAGTATGGACCTTTGCAAGCTAATTTAATGTGTTGGCATTTGAAGCCATCAATAAAGACAAAACAGCTTCCTATAGAAATGTACAATGATCCTGCCAGGTTTCTCAGTACTGACAGTGTACTGAGAGAAGTATGATGGATCACACATTATTAATATTGACTATTTATATTGGAACCATCATGGTGAACAACCTTCAGATTTCCTGACCTGTATTTATAATTTTATCTGTAGCAGTAGCAATCATCCCCTGTGGGGCCAGCCTTGCTAATTTGCTACCATATAATGTTTTAACACACATTTCAGGGATCGTGATTATGACAGAGACTACGATAGAGAGCGGGGAAGAGGACGAGATAGAGACGGGGAGAGAGATAGGGACAGGGACAGAGATAGAGAAAGACTGAGAGATAGGGACAGAGATCGCTACCGTTTGAGAGATGAGAAGGATTATGGACGGGAAAGAGATCGAGAGAGGGACAGAGAACGCGATAGAAGAGACAGGGATCGTGGTGGAAGACAGAGGAGTCGCTCCAGGAGCCGGAGCGTGAGCCCTGGTCGGGAGCGTAAGAGAGCTCATGGCAGCGTAAGCCCCAGAAGGACAGAGAAAGATGACAAACAATCTAAGAAGAAGAAGAAGGAGAAACCAAAGGATGATGGCACTGATCATCCAGATCCAGAGATTGCTGAAGCAAATAGAATTCGAGCTTCCCTTGGTTTGAAACCATTGAGGCCATAGAAACTCAGAAAAGCAAAAGGAGGATCCATCCATGTTGGTAGGAAAGCGGCATTGAGCTTGCCTAGAGAAGTACTTTCAATATGGTTCTATCTATCAAGGCTTGCAAGCTAAATCTTGTAGAAATGTTCTGATTAAACTGTTTTCAACCGAAAGCATGGAAATCTGTGCCAGAACCAGCAATTGATCTCAAGAGTTGAGTGGTATAATATCCTGTTGAAGCCTTCACTTTATTTATTGCTGGGGTACAAAAGAAGAAGAAGAAATCCTATACATACAAACTCCTGGGACTGCACTCAACTCTCCTCCTATCTACAAATCATTCACCTGTAAACCAAACCAAACCAAAGAATGAACGAACGCATGTGCCACACCTAATCGATCACTTGGCCAATCCAGTTTTTCGCTTCCCGTCCCCTGCTCTTCCTGTTCGCTGCTGAACTTGAGGAGAACTCATTACCCCATTACCTACTTTCCTTGCTGGTGAAGGGATGAGTGATGGAATCATACTCCTGATTACATCAACCAGGACATGAAATAAACTTTTAAGGACATTGAAAAGCAAGAGTGGTTTTTTCAGCTGCAAAAGTAATATGGTACCTGATTTCTCCACTCCTTGTTGGCTTCAAGAGACTGCTTTTCTTTAGGGTTTTAGACCCCAGCCCATTGGAAATGCTGCTATACATTTTAGGAGTGATTAACTGGGATAGCAAGTCAGGCTCCGAAGAATCACTAGTTGCCGTCTCAAGATCATCAGAGTCTGCAACGCTGGCTGTTTCAGACCTGCTTCTTGGGATGCTGTAATCTTGGTGACCCTTTTTATTACCTGAAAACCTACCCAGCCTCTGCTCTGGATAAATCTTCGAAGGATCCAGAGTGTATCTTCGGTAAAACATCTGAGGCAATTGCCGATTGTCTTCCTCCCAAAATCCCAAAATATTCTCATCTTTACTCCCATTCTCAAGCTTGTTCACCATCACCTTGTCCTCCCAATCTGCAGAAATCAAATCCTTCTCATCATCCTTCAAAGAAATCAACCCTGAAGTCGCTTCGCCTTGCCATGGAGGTGAATTCGTCAGCAAATCTTGTAGATCCAATCCTTGCTTTTTTGTACCAATCGAAAGAGAGTGGTCAGGAGCCTGTGTTCAAAATAAAATGTATGTTATAATCCACCAAAAACTTGGTATAGGAAATTCTTTTTTCCCACCACCACCATTGACATGCATGATTTTTATCCACCAAGCTACAATTTCAAGCTTTCAGTTGTACTTTCGTATTCTACAAATAATCTGAATATCTGTACAAAACAATGTTATCCCATCATCCAAATAAGATACAATGTTTGCCTTGTGTTTTCAGTGACATGATAAATCAATCCTACGATCGAGATGAGATAGATCAGATAAAGATCAAATACCTCAATGTTACCAACATCCTCCATTGGCTGTCTGATACCGTTAGATATATCTCCTGAACTTTGCCTACTAAGATTTGATGAACTTCCCAGCCCCCTATCATATGAGTCGGGACTGTTAGACAAGGAATGTATGTTTTCAGGTTCTCCCTCCTTCCGGGCTAAAGCTGCCTTCAGGTTTGCAATCTGACAGTGAAAGTTTTGTAGATATGGCAGGAGTACGACACATTAATCAGCTGCTATTATGACCTTCTATATATATTTGAAGTTATGCAGCATCCAGACAAGGTACACTGAAATACCTGTTCTTTCAGCTCTTTTACTTCAGAACCATCTTTATTAACCTTAGCAGCCCCTAGCTCAATTGTTGAAACACGTTCTGCGAATTTGAGCGTGCTGAGAGTTTCTCCTATTGCCTCTGGTTCGGGACTGATGTGAACAAACATTAAAGTCTTGGCTTGCCCTCCTGATATTAATTAAAGCAGTTAGAAACTAGAAGAGGTTTCAGTGATTTTTTTGTCATAATCGAGGAAAGTAGACTTACCGAGAGAGTCTTGTAGCAATTGTGTAAGCTTGCTATTCCTATATGGGACATGGGCATTTTTCTGAGCAAGAGAAGAAATGACATCCCCCAATGCAGAAAGAGATTTGTTGATGTGTTGTGCTTCTTTTAGTCTATCTCCAACGACCTCCGATTTGTCAACTCGTTCACTTCCAGCCAGATCAACAAGATGCATGCATCCACGGAGAGTATTTCCAGACGTCAGATTTTTCCCCTGAACATGAACTGTGACACAGCTGCATGTGGAAGTCAGAATCTCGCATCACTGCAGGAAGTGGTAGAATTTCAAGTGCACTAAGTACACGCCATATCTTAAAAAAGCTAGTCTTACCTGTGAGAGCGACTACTTCGTTCATTGAGTGAAGTAGCGCTAACTGCACGATTCTTCTGCCCAAGATTCATCAAACTGACCACATCCTGTGTCGACGAAACAGGTACCACGTTGGCGTCTGGTACATTTAATCCCTTCTGAGAACTGTTACGGATTTCTAATGTGATCAATAGTTAAGGCCACAATCTGTTATCAACTAATTGCATAAAAAAGCAAAGGCAAAAAGAAAGAGCATTCATGTAAATATTTGAACAAAGGATATCTTTTGTTACCACCATCTGTAACAAGAAGGTCCCTAACTTGCTCATTGTATATTTCAATCATTTGAACAGAAACTTCATAACTAAAGATTTCTTTGCGCTCCTTGGATAGAACAAAGAGGTCACCCAATGCCCTATAGTTCACCCCAAGTGTTTCCTCTGTAAGCTCGCGGGGTCCAGTCTGATGAATCCAAGAAACATTAAGCTCTCGGTATGAGAACAGGGTTTACAACATGTTAGATTCTTATTAACTTCTTACCATTGTATATGTCTTCCCAGATCCAGTCTGCCCATATGCAAATATGCATACATTGTAGCCATCGAGGACCGATCTGACTAAAGGCCGCATGTCCGAAAAAACCTCCTCTGCAATAAAAAGAAGAAGAAAAATGATGAGTTCTGGATTCAATGTATTGAACTAGAAAAATGTGTACCCATGTATTAACAACCTTGTGTTGCCGATGATCCAAAAACTTTATTAAATCTGAAAGCCTTTTTCCCCTCTTTGCTATATTTCAAAGGGGTAATAACTGACATATTTCCTTCCTCTATGTGACCTACCACGCTCTGAGAGTTCGACTGGCCACCCGTGAAGGGCCTCACTCGACAATATACTCTTATGTTTCCTGTTTAAAGATGTATATAACTATGAACATCAACAAGTGTTTGAACAAACAGTACAAATTACAAGTTTTAGTATTAAATACCTTTTAGATCCTGCACCTGATTGTACAGTTTGCGGTTTTCTTCAAGAACTCTTTGGTACCCCGAAGCTGCATGCGCTAAACTGTGCACATGCTTACCTAATAACATAGAGTGTTGGTGACCATGGAAACAGATAACAATTATTAATGACAAAAACTGTAACACTTATACAATTGAACCTAGAATATCGAACTCCTCTTGATACTTGTTTTGGAGGAACTGCAACCCAGCTTTTGTCACCAGATGAGTTCTTCTAAGCTCCTAAAAAGGTTAGAACAAATGAACGTGACATCCAAAAATGAACTCAGGATACACATCAATTTACCGAAATCTACTGCCAAGTACCTGAACATGCCTTAGCTGTTGTTCGACAAGAACTCTGTGCTGTTTGAAAATTTGATCATTTGATTTTCCAGATAAGTAAGCACTCAGTTCATTGTTGGATTTGGATTCTGACACTTCAATTTGCAGTTGATCTTCATCTTCCGTCTGGAGAAGTGATCGAAAACAGGGAGGGAAAAAACTTAAGACTTGAATTTTTTTACACCTTAAGTTGTTTATGTCCAAATCAGACAGCTAAACAAACAAGTTAAACAAATCTGTGAACTACAACCTGCAGTGCTACGTTTTGTCGATCTGCAGATTCACTTATTGAAGAGTTATTTTCATCAGATGCATCAATCTCCTTCGGGGTAACAGTCTTTATCTAACAATTCAAGATAAAAATTTAAGTGAGCGTATATAAAAAGTATCGGAAAAAAAAGTAATGTTGTGCATGCATGAGCATGACCCTCACCATTTCATTTTGGCTCAGTAAGCGACGCTCAAACTCCTCCATGACTTTACAAAGCATAGACTCCACAACCTGCAGGAAAACAATAGATATGCAATTCCATTACATACTACCTAAATAACAACCTGAACGAGGAATACTTACCTATATGTTCTGTAATTCCTAAAGGTAACTACTGAAATAGTATTAGATTATTAGAATAGCCACCACATCTCTAGTAAACTCAAAGAATGATCTATAATGATATAAATGGGTCAAAAAACACCTAACAAACCATGTGCATATATTCACTTACCATTGGAATTTCATCTTTCCTTTTATCTAACAAGTTAGCACGAATGAGGCTACTCAAAGAGGTTGTGTTACTCTGTATACAAAAGAAGAAAAATCGATGAAAACAGTTATTCATCCAAAAATTAATGAAAGGGTTTCTTAAGTAAAATTTGGCTAACCATTTCACCATTTTCACGTCCAGGTAATGTCAATGAACCATCTACGAATTTTTCACTTGAAGGGGCATTTCGGGACATGTTCATAAAAGCTTCACAATTTTTTCGTACAAATTGTTTGACACTACAGGTGGGTTTTAAGTTTGGACTATATTTCCAAGAACCATGACCTCCGCTTAGCTTCCAGTCACTGTAGGATTTAAGTGCTAGGACACAATTGACAAGTCTAGATGATTTTCCACCCTGAGATTTACCGAATATAGTTATATCTCATGAAGATTATAAAATTGAAATGTAGATCAAATCAATTGTTACAAAAATTAAACTGAAACTAACCTGCTCCAAATCAGATGCTTCAAAAGTTGGAAGCCCAATTTCCTCAATTGCTAAAAGAAAGTTCCTCACATTTTCAAAGTACTGATATGCACATAAAGCAGCCCCATCAGATCCAGCATCAGAGTCATATGGCCCTTCAACTACCTATTAGCAAAATAATAAAAATACCATTAGGTTACATCTAAAGGTACTTCAACCATATCTCATTCAGAATCCCAGCAAGTGATACCTTTGATACTGCTCCAGGCTGAACCCTGTTAAGAGCATTACAAAGGACAATTCCGCTTCGTAATCCAACCCGGAATTCCTCTTCAGAAGGCTCATCTGGTATATCCTTACCACCAACAGCTCCAACAATCCTTCTTAACCATTCAGCTGCTTCATACCTCCTTAAAGCTGCAACAATTAAGAACATCCAGACACTTAACTATCTACCTTTCATCAAATCACATTCCATTCCATATACTTGTAAACTTAAACTGCTGACAAACAAGAAAAAACCCTCCAACATGAAAAACAGTCAGGAGACTATATCACAAACATCTGATGTGCAATTCTAATGAGATGATCCACCACACATTCACTTTTTATAAAATATCCACAAAATCACTACAATGCAGGAAAACCAGCATCCGATTGCTCAGATTCAAATATTCCAAGAAAGTTCCAAAAGGACAGCCCATAGCTTACAAGGTTCCTCGGCCTTCCGGGACACCAAATCTTTCTCGGCCGATCTAATGGTCGCCTGCTTCAACACGTCCTCCACTATCGACGACAATGAGAACGGCAATATCCCCTCCGTCTCCATTCCGATCAATCAATAAATTTTCAAAATGAAACAATACAAAGAATGTCAAATTGCGGAGAATCTGGAATCTGTTCAACAAGAACGTTGAAGAAGAGATGAAGGTTGATGAAATGAAAGGTAGAGGAAGACGGAGGTAGGTATATAGGATCCAGGAGAGGAGGAAGAGAGAGAAGATTAGCGAGTTGCTTTTCTTTTCTCTGTGGGATTTTTTGGAGGGTATTTGCTCTCTGGATTTGAAAAAAGGAGGAGGACGAGGAAAGATATCCGAGCCTGATTCCGAGGCTGTTGCTTCGGAGCACTTCCACGGTTTATATTGTTTGATCCATTGATTTAATTTGCTAAATATTCTCCCTTATTAATTGTGTGTTTATAATTAACTTTCCTTTTTGATTTTTTTCATTCAAAATTTTCATTTATTTTATTTTATTCAACAATATTATATAATTGAAAAACACAAAGAATTATGGTTCGGTCTCCAAGATTTTTCTAACTTATTGTTGATAATATCATTTTCTCAAAAGTTCAGTTTTAAATATGTTATTTCTCAAATTTTATTTCTTATTATCACTTTTAATATAAATTGCATTGGTCATTCAATTATATGTGGCGATTGTGTTAGGCAAAAGCCATTTGTACAACATGTTGCTAACTGCATTCTTTACGATAGAGGTGTAAATTGACTTATATGCGTCCAAATGGATGACCAGACGTTGATAGACAGAAATTTAAAACAAACGTCTTTGATAAAAACCGTTTATTTGTGTATCAAAAAAAGAAGACAAATCAAAAATAAATTTTGACAGAATTGCATTTTTGAAACTCAATTTTCTCAAGAAAGTGTAATTTTCAAAAACTAATTCCGACTTTCAACAAATCTATGGTTAGGAGTGCCGAGCCTGAAAGGTAATAAATATAAATTAATTAATTAAAAGATAAATTATATTTGAATAAAGAGGCCAGAGTTGTGTAAAGGGAGCGTCACAAGTGAGGGCCCATCAAAACTGCCGACTTGTTGCCGGCCCAACGGGCCCACGTTACGGCGCTTCTTAGGCCTGGCTTTATACATTATCTATAACTTTTGTCTAAAACTCATTTAAATAATTAAGCTTCATAACAAATGTTCTCTAGAAGCACATTGAGTGGGCTACTCAACCATGCTTGAAACTAAAGACACTTATCCCAAGCAAGGGCTAAAACCCTATAAAGTTTGAACACTCAAAAACCTTGCACCACTTTTTCTAGACACATCACATTTACACGTTTATTTATATTTGAAGTGAGCTTAACCAAGTCCCAACCTTTTCTTTTTGTTTATATTAAAAATGGAAAAAGGCAAATTAAAGCTAGTGATTGACCATTTGATTAATGGGTTTCTCGATCCAGCATGTTAGAAAGAAACCGAGGATTAAAGTGCTTATAATTGTGTGTAGTGGAGTTGCCAATTGGATAAAGTGGGGCTTATTCAATATAGATGTTACGTATCGAGTCTATTTGTTAGACAATAAAAATAAAAATTATATAAAATGGTCCGATTATGTCTTTGTGTTAATGATGTCGGTTAGCACATGTTTGTCATAATACTAAGCGGCCATCTAAACACTAAACAAGTCGATCTTAAAATTTCAATAGTTCATAGTTTCGATTACTTGAAATTAATCTTTAGGTTCAACTTCGATCAGATCGGTTCAATTTCAAGTTCAATTATCACGTTTCAATAAATAAGTACCAAGTTCATTTAAAAGAAACAAACAGGATCATCATCATCATCAGGAGCATTCAACAAATAACTACTCATCCAAGACCCAACCATACCTGTTTTTTATTCCGCTTAACCAAATAACCTAAACTGCCCTTGAACTCGACCAACCAGAGACATCACTTTACCAAATTAGGGCAAATGGAAGGATTAAACGCGAGAGTTGCTGCGTTTCACACCTGACCTCGTATTAGGAGGGGCATTGCCACATGTTCTCTTGCTTGCCGCAGGATCGCCCGCGCCCATCTCGAATCCTCCACCACTGACACCACCAATGTTGAAGTTGCTTGTCGAATCAACTCCAGAAAATATGTCCTTGAACATCTTCTGCAGATCCTCGAAGCTCTCCCCCTGAACCATTTTGAAAATCATATAAATTACGCAATTCTGTGATTTCTTAAGAAAATCTTATTCTTCATACCGAGTGTTTTGATTAGGGTTTAAGGTTTTGTACCTCGTTTTTAACCTTTCCCATCATGTCGATCATTTCATCCATAAACTCGCTGAATCCCTATCGAGTGCAAAAATGAAATTCAGTTTCGCAACGACAACAGCCAAACATGTAACGACACCGTTTCTTGTGCAGAGACGCAGAACTGCATACCTCATCGTCTTCGAGTGGATCGTAGAGTCCTGTATCGTACAGCGACTTCTTCCCTCGATCCGATAAAACTACCATCAGAAACCACAACACAGCAATTGATCAAGTTCACATCTTTTTTTCTAACAATTCATGTAAATTAATTATCAAAAAATGAAGAAAAATGCAGCAATTTGAGGGAGCGAGATTTGAACTGACCTGAGTAGGCTTCCTGGATCTCCTGAAACCGGCGATTTGCCTCCTCGGCGCGCGCCAGGTTTCTCGTCCACTTATCCGGATGCCACTTCTTCAGGAGTTAAAAAATCCAATAAAACTCGGACTCAAAAATCGACACAGACCAGAATCAAAGAAGATGATGAAATTTGGGGAACGTGTACCATCGCTTGCTTCCGATAAGCAGCGCGGATATCAGCGAGAGAGGCGTCCTTGCAGATACCTAAAACGGAGTAGTAGCACACCCTGCCTCCTCGGTCCATCGCCGCCGCTGGATGGTTTTTCAACAACAACGAAGGTGTAACCGGTACAATTGAAGCAGTGGCGACGGCGGGAGAAAGAGATCAAGCCTGCAATTCGAATCGGAGTAGCGAGAACAGCATCGGAGAGATCGGAGAAGGATGACGGTAAAGATCGGGATTGGGAGTTTTGATTGGAGGTTAAATTAGGAAGGAGGAAGTGGTGAAAAATATCTCCTTCATCAGAAATATCTGAATTTTGGAAGCTTCGAGAAGTTAATCGAAGCTTGCTTTGATTACTGGGAAATTGGCTGCCTAGATATTTGTTGGGTTGCTCTGCACATCTGCCTCTGAAGTTCAATTAAATTACGAAACTGCCATCGCGGTCAAATTAGGAGGGGCATTGCCACATGTTCTCTTGCTTGCCGCAGGATCGCCCGCGCCCATCTCGAATCCTCCACCACTGACACCACCAATGTTGAAGTTGCTTGTCGAATCAACTCCAGAAAATATGTCCTTGAACATCTTCTGCAGATCCTCGAAGCTCTCCCCCTGAACCATTTTGAAAATCATTAAATTACCCAATTCTGTGATTTCTTAAGAAAATCTCATTCTTCATACCGAGTGTTTTGATTAGGGTTTAAGGTTTTGTACCTCGTTTTTAACCTTTCCCATCATGTCGATCATTTCATCCATAAACTCGCTGAATCCCTATCGAGTGCAAAAATGAAATTCAGTTTCGCAAAGACAACAGCCAAACATGTAACGACACCGTTTCTTGTGCAGAGACGCAGAACTGCATACCTCATCGTCTTCGAGTGGATCGTAGAGTCCTGTATCGTACAGCGACTTCTGTTGCTGCCCTTTCTTTACTGCGTTCTCTCTGCACAGATCAAGTTAGCTAGATAATGAACTATAAAACAAGAGTTGGAAATGAACCGTAGTGAGTTTCCGGTTGAGTCACGTTCGACGCTTTCCTTGAAGCGAAATTGCCGTCCAATTCGTCGGACTTCACTGGCAGCTTCGATTTCCAGGATAAAACAACCATTTTCAGCTCTCTCTGGTTGCACAGGACCTAGCTGAAGCGAGCTTTGTTGATCTCAGCAATCACCACGACTCACACGCACTGAACTCAGAAAGCAGGGACTTGGTTTTTGGTGTTTTCGATGGTTTTTCCTCTCTGTGTATTTCGTCTTCTTTTATAAGATGAAATACAGAGAGGATGGAGGAGTCTGTTTCCTCTATTCCCGCAGCCACCTTACGCGATATCAGGTAACCGCATGGTACATGGGCTGACTTCGTTTTGAGGTTCCGTCTTTTTCGGTTGACCCATCATTGATCCGTTCACTTCAAAAATGCACTTCATAAGTGATTCGCCCGAATCACTTTATGGCTGACCGAATCACTCAGATTGATTCGGTCAATCTCTGGTCAATAGTTTTGCAGATTTATACTCATAACTTTGAGCACTCGTATCTCATTCAAAACATATCCGAATTTGACATTTCTTTGATCAATTTTGTACTACATTCAACAAGGAGTATTTTCCTAGTTTACATCAAATTGATCCGAGGTGTTCTCCACCCTCAAAACTTAGTCACAAATGAGGCGCACCCCATTTTCTTCACACCTTACTTCCAACAATCCCCCACATGAAGAAAATCAAGTAATAAAGAAAAATCAAAACAACTTGACTCTTTGTGGTGATAGCTTCTACGGTCAATATCTGCATAAGATAGGTGGGCAAAGCCTTTGAACCTTCTCTTGAGAAAACTTGATTCTTTTACTGACTGTTCAGTAGACATAATGTCTTTGAACTGTTCGTCTTCTAATGTAAACAAAACCAAGTTCTCACAGATATCTTCCTGATCAACATCAGCTCTTACTGGTGGGTCCATTTCGGCCATGGTTCCCCTTCCTGGTTCTGTAAGAGTTTCTAAATGATTAAGTCCTTTAATCATCTTTTGAAGCGGCCAAACTTCTCTCTCACATAGGTGATTATTTTAAGATAATCCCGCATTATCCGTTTGAAACTTCATCGTTCAAACTTTCATAATCATTAAAAGCTTCGAGCTTAACCTCGTACGGGAGTCACTGTCAAGTCAAGGAATGGAACCGAGATGTTACCCCCACAGTGACTTCACACAGTCTTAGCAAGTAGGTTGTCCCTTTGAACCAAGTTCTTGAGATCTCCAGTCATCATGGTAGGGTTTTCCCTTGCTTCGACTTTATTTCTCCAAGGACTTTAGTCCCATTCCCTTAGTCATCTTCTCTATATGGTCTCTGTTTAACCCTTTGGTTAATGGATCCGCGATATTATCTTTGGATCTCACGTAGTCAATACTTATGACTCCAGACGAAAGAAGTTGTCTACTGGTATTATGTCTTCGACGTAGATGTCTCGACTTACCATTATACATGACATTCTGTGCTCTCCCAATCGTTGATTGGTTATCACAATATACACATATTGCCGGCACAGGCGTTGTCCATTGAGGAATATCCTCTACAAAATTTCTTAACCACTCTGCTTCTTCGCCACATTTATCTAGTGCAACGAACTCAGCTTCCATCGTGGAACGAGTAATTATTGTTTGTTTAGAGGATTTCCAGGACACTGCTCCACCACCTAAAGTGAATACATATCCACTAGTGGCTTTAGAGTCTTGTATATCAGATATCCAGCTAGCGTCAGTGTATCCTTCAATGACTTCAGGATATCTGGTATAATGTAGACTGTAGTCACGAGTAAATCGTAGATACTTCAGTATCCTCACGATTGCTTTCCAATGTTCAGCTCCAGGATTACTCGTGTATCTAGCAAGTCTACTAACTGTATATGCAATATCAGGTCTAGTGCAGTTCATCAAATACATGAGACTGCCTATTACTCTTGCATATTCAATCTGGGAAATTCCTTCCCCTTTATTCTTAGACAAGTGTTGATTCATTTCTATAGGAGTTCTGCATACTCCTAAACTGTCCTTTCCGTACTTGTCTAGAATTTTATCAACGTAGTGTGACTGATCCAGGATATATCCATCGGCCGTTCTTGTAATTTTAATCCCTAAAATTACATCAGCTCGTCCCAAATCTTTCATATCAAATTTCGAATTCAATATGGTTTTCGTGGACTTAATCATCTGTTCATTGCTTCCCACAATGAACATATCATCAACATATAAGCACAAAATCACATACCCATGATTAGTGTTCTTAATGTATACACATCTGTCACACTCGTTGATTTTGAAACCATTTGACAGTATAACACGGTCAAATTTTTCATGCCACTGTTTTGGCGCTTGTTTCAGGCCATAGAGAGACTTCACAAGTTTACACACTTTCGTCTCCTGTCCTGGCACTGAGTAACCCTCAGGTTGTTCCATGTATATCTCTTCATCAAGATCTCCATTAAGGAAAGCAGTTTTCACATCCATTTGATGAATCTCTAAATTGCGCAATGTTGCGATGTCAATTATCATTCTAATGGAAGTGATTCTTGTCATGGGTGAGTATGTGTCAAAGTAGTCCAGACCCTCCTTCTGTCTGTATCCTTTGACCACAAGTCTCGCCTTGTACTTATCAATAGTACCATCTACTTTCATTTTCCTGGAAAAGACCCACCTGGAACTGAGTGGTTTGTTTCCACCTGGAAGATCGACTAACTCCCAAGTATGATTTTGCATAATGGAGTCTAGTTCACTCTTTATGGCTTCTCTCCATAAAGGTCCTTCCACGGAGCTTATGGCTTCCCTATACGTGTGGGGTTCAGCCTCAAGCATAAATGTTAGGAAATCAGGACCAAAAGATTTTTCAATCCTGGCTCTTTTACTTCGTCTGAATTCCTCTTGGCTTGTATCCTCCTCGGATACTTCCTCTTGCGGCAGAGGCATTTCATCCTCGTCTCCGCCTCGTTCACCCGGTGAACTCAGTATTATTTCATTGGACTTCTTAGGGAATATCTGTTCAAAGAATGACGCATTCTTCGATTCCATAATAGTATTTTTGTGTATGTCAGGATTCTTTGACTCATACACAATAAACCTATATGCACTACTATTTTGTGCATAGCCAATGAAAATACAGTCAACCGTCTTCGATCCTATCCTCATTCTTTTAGGACCAGGAGCTAGTACTTTCGCTAAGCATCCCCACACCCGCAGGTGCTTATAACTAGGTTTTCTCCCCTTAAATAACTCATAAGGAGATTTGTCCTTTCTTTTCCGGAGTATCCTATTCAAAAGATAATTGGCTGATAAAACAGCCTCCCCCACATTCCTTGAGGTAGTCCTGAACTAAGCAACATTGCATTAATCATTTCTTTGATGGTGCGGTTCTTGCGTTCAGCTATACCATTTGATTGAGGCGAGTAAGGTGGAGTGACTTCATGTACGATCCCATTTTGTGCATAGAATGTTCCAAAAGGTTCTACATATTCACCTCCACGATCACTGCGAAGCCTTTTAATCTTTGTATTTAGTTGGTTTTCAACTTCCGACTTATACAAGATAAACTTCTCTATAGCCTCATCTTTGCTTCTTAGCAAATAGATTGAACAATATCTTGTACTATCATCAATGAAAGTCACAAAGTATTTGTTCCCACCTCTTGATGACATGAATTTTAAATCACATAGATCACTATGTATTAAGTCAAGGGGTTCAGTATCTCTTTCAATATTATGAAAAGATGTTCTTGTCAATTTTGCTTCAACACAAGATTCACACTTGTATCTGGAATCAATTTGAGACTTGGGTATACAGTCCAATTTCATTAGATTCCTTATTGACTCATAATTCACATGGCCTAATCTACCATGCCATAAAGAAGAAGACTCAAGCAAGTAAGCAGAAGAATTCCCTTTATTGATAAGTTTAGGTTTGATGGCATTTACATTTAATTTCCACATGCCATCTTTCACATACCCACGTCCCACATACATACCATTCTTAGTAAGTACAACTTTTTGGGACTCAAAAACCATCATAAACCCATGATTATCAAGTAAAGTACCAGAAACCAAATTCTTCCAGATGTCAGGCACATAAGCGACATTTGTCAGCTTCAGCTCTTTTCCTGATGTCATCTTCAGGATCACAGTGCCCTTCCCCTTGACTTGAGATGTGGCGGAGTTGCCCATGTAGACTTTCTCTCCAGCTTCACTCAGCTGCAGCTCTGAAAAAGCACTCTTCTCCGCACATATGTGGCGAGTTGCTCCAGTATCCAGCCACCATGCATGAGGATTCTGGTCCACAAGATTGAGCTCAGTGACCACAGCCACCAACTCCTCTACCTCAGCGAGGTTCACATTCTTCTTCTTTTTAGGCTTCTTGCACTCAGCTGACTTGTGACCCTCTTTGTCACAATTGAAGCACCTCCCAGTAAATTTGGTCTGCACTTGCTTCTTGAAGGATTTACCCTTCGGGGCCAGCTTCTTACTGTGCTTGTTGGGGCTACCACCATGCTCCACAACATTAGCCTTCTCACCCTGGATTCTGAAACTCTTATCAAATCCCTTGTTGTCCTCCTCAATTTTCAGGCGAACCACCAAGTCTTCAAAGGACATCTCCTTTCGCTTGTGCTTCAAGTAACTCTTGAAGGTTTTCCAGCCCGGGGGAAGCTTCTCAATCACCGCTGCAACCTGGAATGACTCGCTTATCTGCATTCCCTCAGCATGAATCTCATGTATAATGAGCTGCAGCTCTTGCACTTGAGAAGCTACCGTCTTTGAATCCACCATCTGGAATTTGAGGAAGCGGCCCACAATATGCTTCTTGGACCCAGCATCCTCAGTCCGGTACTTCCGGTCCAAAGACTCCCAAACCTCCTTGGCTGTGTTCTTTGTATAGTACACATTATACAAAGAATCAGTCAAGCCATTCAGGACATAGTTGCGGCACAAATAGTCTGAATCTCTCCAGGCACTATATGCATACCGCACCCGTGTATCTGCATCCTCAGATACAATAGGTGCATCATCAGTGATGAACCGGGCCAGACCCAAGGTGGTCAAGTAAAACCTCATCTTTTGCTGCCACAATTTGAAGTTTGATCCAGCAAACTTCTCTGGCCTCTCACCAGGAACCAAAGCAGCTGGCACTCGTGCCACTGGAGGGTTTGAAATCAGACCCGCAGGCCCATTCCCGGCCTGAGCCATAGATGGTGATCGCATCCAAGTGCTGGATGTCGCACCCCGAGGAGGAACTGAGGTAGAACTGCCCACAGTAACGGACTGCTCGACTTCCACCTCCATATTCACAGCTTCGTTGTTTGCAGGATTCATTATCTACACATACGAGGCAGATGTATCAGTAATCGAATCAACAAATTCAGATTACAACGCAGTAAACAACTGCTCGAATCAAATCTGATTCGGGCGAATCAATTCTGTACACAAATTGATTCGGGCGAATTAAGCAGCAATCTGCACGAGTCAATTCTCCAATTCGGACGAATCACCCAATCTGCTCGAGCTGATTCTGATTCGGGCGAATCAAATCTGTACTAGCCGAATCAACCCTGATTCGGACGAATCAATAATCTGGCTCCCCGAGTCGATTTTGATTCGGGCAAATCACCAAGGTCTGATCGAGTCAGATATCGATTCGGACGTATCAGAATCCGTCCGTATTTGACTCGGGCGAATCAAACCCAGTCTCTGCTCGAGACTTTGATTCGAACGAATCACTCTACTCTGCTCGAGTCAGCTCTTGATTCGAGCGAATCAAACTCAGTCTCTGTTCGAGACTATGATTCGGTTGAATCAACCTCAGATTCTGCTTCGAGTCAGGATTTGATTCGGACGAATCAAACACTGTCTACTAGAGACAGGATTGATTCGGGCGAATCAGTACTCCTTCTTCCCGAATCAATCTGCAGGTTCTGCAGAACCCAGAATTTCGCTTCAAGACTGTTGCTGCCCTTTCTTTACTGCGTTCTGTCACGGACTTAGATTTTGCCCACTAAGTCGTGCGGCGCTTAGCTAGGACTTTCACCCAAACTAGCTAAGAAAGCCTTTCCCGAAAGTCGTTAAGTGCGCAAAGGCAACTTAGGACTTAGAACACTAGAGCGCAAGAGAACTTTGTGAGAGAAATGATTTGTATTGCAAAGGATGGTTTGGAGCAAATGACTCCTCCCCTATTTATACACTTAGGCCTCCTCGATGGACGGCCAAGATTAATTCTATCCTACGGTCATAAATACAAGTCTAGAATATTCCTACACTATCTACAATGTAAGAGATAGTTCCACAAGCTTCCGTGATCTTCCATAAGCTTCCACACTCTTCCGGAGCTTGGGTGAGGCTTCCTCTTTTTTGGGCTAATAATCGGGCTAAGTGGTGGACTAGGTCACTTAATCCAAATGCTTGTCATGGCCCGGTCTTAACCTCCCTTTGTGCAGTCCAAAATAAAAGGGCCGTGACATCCTCCCCCACCTATTCCATCGACGTCCTCGTCGAGGCTTCCTCGAACTCTCGGATCTTGTCTTTGAATTGCCAAAAGGACTCGACGGGTTCCCAACTCGCCTCACTCGCTGGTAGTCCTTTCCAAAAGACCAAGTATTGTGTGCTTGGAGGGTGACTTGGACGCCTTTGAACTCTCTTTGACTCAATGTAGTCTACCTCCTTGTCATATGAAGTGAGGATGGATGGGGGTGCTCTCAATGATTCTCCTCTAGAGGGATCCTCCTCGTCTCTATTATACGGCTTCAAGCAACTCACGTGGAAGACGGGGTGAATCTTCTTCAATGTGGGTGGTAAGTCGACCCGATAAGAAGCTTTTCCGACCTTTTGTGTGATGTTGTAAGGTCCTTCGTATCTCCTCATGAGACCTTTGTGGAGCATTCCTCTCCTCCTTCGTTGATCGAGGTTGAGTTTGATGAATACTTTGTCACCCACGCGAAACTCCACATGTCTTCGCTTCTTATCCGCCCACTTCTTCATCTTCTTTGACGCCTTGTCCAAGTAAGATCGGGCTATGTCAGCTTGTTCATGCCACGCTTTTGCCTCTTTAAACGCTGTTGGACTTCGCCCTGTGTACTTCGAAACAAGACTCTGAGGCGTCAAAGGTTGTTGTCCCGTGGCGAATGGACTCCGGTTTGTCGATTCACTCTTCTGCAAGTTGTATGAAAACTGTGACACGTCCAAGAGCTTCGCCCAATCCTTCTGGTTGGCACCCACAGAGTGCCGTAAATATAACTCTAATAGTGCGTTGACCCTCTCGGTTTGACCATCTGTTTGCGGATGGAAACTTGTCGAGAAATGTAGCTCTGACCCCATGAGTTTGAAGAGCTCCGTCCAAAACTTTCCCGTGAAGCGAGGGTCACGATCACTTACTATGTTCCGAGGCAACCCCCACAATTTCACCACGTTCCTGAAGAACAAGTGGGCCGCCTCATCCGCCGTGCAATCCCGAGGAGCCGGTATGAAAGTCCCATACTTCGAGAATCTGTACACCACGACCATGATGCTCCCGAATCCTTCCGACTTCGGTAATGCGCTGATGAAATCCATACTTACACTTTCCCACGGTCGGTTGGGTATGGGCAGCGGCTCCAAAAGTCCCCCGGGTGCTTGGTTCTCCAACTTGTCTTGCTGGCACACAAGGCAAGTCTTCACATATAGCTCGATCTCGTCTCGCATGTTTGGCCAATAGTACTGCGCTTCGATCAGAGCTCTCGTCCTTCTTTGACCTGGATGGCCTGCCCACTTTGTGTCGTGGCACTCCCGAATGATGTTTCGCCTAAGTCCTTCATACTTCGGCACATATATCCTCCGACCCTTTGTATAAAGTAGGCCATCCTCTACCCAGAAGCGTTTCGTCTTCCCTTCATTGGCCATCTCCCTCAACATCTTTGTGACGGGATCGCGCTCAAGTCCATTTCTGATGGTGTCCAACATTCCCCCCTGGACTTGTGAAATTACCGCAAGCTCTGCCTTGCGACTCAGTGCATCCGCGACGACATTCACTTTGCCCGGCTTGTACTCGAACCCCATGTCGAACTCCGCTAAGAAATCTTGCCACCTTGCTTGCTTTGGACTTAGCTTCTTCTGGGTGTTGAAGTAACTCGTTGCCACATTGTCCGTCTTTACCACGAACCTTGACCCCAGCAAGTAGTGTCTCCAAACCCGCAAGCAATGGATTACGGCTGTCATTTCTTTCTCTTGGACTGTATAGCGGCGCTCTGTCTCATTGAGTTTTCGACTCTCGAAGGCAATCGGATGTCCTTCTTGTACAAGCACTCCCCCGATGGCAAAGTCGGATGCGTCTGTGTGGACCTCGTAAGGCTTAGTGCAATCCGGTAAGGCCAACACTGGTTCCCTCGTGATGGCATCCTTTAATCCTTGGAATGCCTCCTCGCACTTCGCCGTCCACTCCCAAGCCTTGCCCTTCTTCAACAAATCCGTCAAGGGCGTGGCAATAGCTGAGTATCCTTGGATGAATCTTCGATAGTAGTTCACCAATCCAAGGAATGACCGCAACTCGGTAACCTTCTTTGGTGGTTCCCAATCCTCGATGGACTTCACCTTGGACTTGTCCATCATAAGCTTTCCTCCCTTGATGACGTGCCCCAAGAATTGTACGTCTTGTCTCGCGAATGAACACTTCTCCCTTTTGACGTACAACTCGTTCTCTCGAAGTATGTGGAAGACGGTCCTTAAGTGTTCGACGTGCTCCTCTAGCGTGTTACTATAGATGACTATGTCATCTAAGTACACCACCACGAACCGGTCCAAGTACGGATGGAAAATCTTGTTCATCAAGGTGCAAAATGTTGCCGGGGCGTTAGTCAATCCAAAGGGCATGACTAGGAACTCGTAGGCTCCATAGCGGGTCACACAAGCAGTCTTCGGCTCATCCCCATCAGCGATCCTTACTTGATAATATCCCGACCGAAGATCTAGCTTGGAGAAGTAACTTGCGTGCCCTAGCTGATCAAACAAGTCAGCAATAAGAGGAATGAGATACTTGTTCTTGATGGTTACCTTGTTTAGCACCCGGTAGTCGATGCAAAGTCGTAGGGACCCATCGTGCTTCTTCTGGAACAGTACCGGTGCGCCATATGGGGCTTTTGAGGGTTGGATGTACCCCGCATCCAACAACTCTTTAAGTTGTCTCCGCAACTCTTCCAACTCTGGCGGAGACATTCGGTAGGGCGCCTTCGCTGGTGGTTGAGCCCCTGGCTCCAACTCGATGCGATGGTCCACTTCCCTCCTTGGTGGCAGCCTTTTTGGTAACTCGGATGGCATGACATCCTTGAACTCCTCCAACACTTTCTCGATCCCTAATGGTATCGCCTCTACCTCTTGGTGGGGTTCTTCGTCAACCTTGATGGATGCTAGCCACGTTTCTTGCCCTTCCTTAAGGCCATGCTCGACTTGCATCGCCGAGAGACACATGGAGTCTAAGTTTGCCTTAGTTGTCGTAGACACCATGTGCAGACCTCCCTCCATGATTAGCATGGTGTTCTTCTTTGGCCAAGCTAGCACATCGAATTGGCGCAAGAACTCTATCCCCAAGACACACTTAAAGTCATCCATAGGAGCAATCGAGAAGTTTACGTTACCTCGCCATTCTCCGAGTTGGCCATCCACGCCTCTTGCCACCTCTACTAAGGGTTTCGCCTCGCTGTTAACTGTCTTCAACCAACCCTTACTTTTCTCCGTCTTTAGCCCCAATCGTTTTGCCTCGTTGGGTTGGATGAAGTTATGTGTCGCCCCCGTATCCACCATGATGGGTATAGTCTTCCCGCTGACTTTCCCATCGACATACATCAATGTCCGATCCCCAACCTTATGGGTGGTTGGTTTGGCTTTCAACGCTCCAAGAAGCTTGATGCACTCCATCGTCGCTTCTTCCTCCTTTTCCTCGAGTAGAGCGTTGAGCGCATTCCGCTTCGGGCACTCCTTTGCCCAATGTGGTCCTCCACATAAGAAGCAGTTGTTCCGTGGCTTTCTTTCAGATGTCTTGCCTTGGAACGTTCCCTTTTGGTTCGGTTTCCCTCCCCCGAACTTAGGTTTGTCCCCCTTTGGCTCCTGCGCTCCCCCACCTTTGACGGTATTATCCTTCTTAGCTTTTGGCTTTGAAGATGAGTCTCCCCTTGAGTATTCCGTCAAAGTGTCCGCGATTGTCATGGCTGTCGCGGTGTCCCTTACATCCCTCCTCTCCAACTCCATCCTCGCCCATGGTTTAAGCCCGTCCATGAAGTTGAAAAACATCTCCGCCTCACTTACATCGGGAAGTTGGAGCATGAGGGCCGAGAACTCCCTTACGTAGTCTTGAAGCGACGACCCATGCTTCAACTCCTTCAGTTTCTTGCGAGCTTCATGGTTAGCATTCGCGGGATAAAATTGTTTCTTGAGTTCCGCGACGAATGCTCCCCAAGTGTTGATCGTGCAAAGCTCCTTTTGCATCTCATGATACTTTCTACGCCACCAGGTAGCCGCAAGATCAACAAGATAGAGGGACGCGGTACTTACCTTAGAAGCGTCATCCAGTTGGATGGCTTCGAAGTAGCGCTCCATATGCCAAAGGAAGTTGTCGATTTCCTCCGCATTTCGTGACCCCTTGAACTCCTTGGGTTTCGGCACGTCCTGCACCCTTGGAATATCCCGTGTAAAAGGGACCACTTCCCCAGTTCTCCCAGCTCTGCGCAGCCTTACTACCTCTAAGTTGGTCTTCTCTAAGGAAGATTGCAACTCCTGGACGTGAGTAACCAAGGCGTCCACCCTTGCCTGGTACTCCTCCTTCTCACCCCGCCATGCTTCGAGGACGGTGTTGATGTGTTGGAATAACTTGGCTTGTAGGTCCTCCCCCAAGGACACTACTTGACTTTGGAGAGCTCCCACCTTGTCTTCCAAAGTCTCGACGTGGTCGTCGCATATCCCAATGCGATCCGACACTTCCCCAATGCCAAGCTCCAATTTAGCAAACCGCTTCTCGTTCACAGAGACGGAATGATCCCTTGGTGCTTTCGTCTTCTTGGAATCCTTCTCGGTAGCCCTTCCTCGAGTTTCCGTGTCGGAAGCCATGAAGATGTCGAACCTTGCTCTAGATACCACTTGTCACGGACTTAGATTTTGCCCACTAAGTCGTGCGGCGCTTAGCTAGGACTTTCACCCAAACTAGCTAAGAAAGCCTTTCCCGAAAGTCGTTAAGTGCGCAAAGGCAACTTAGGACTTAGAACACTAAAGCGCAAGAGAACTTTGTGAGAGAAATGATTTGTATTGCAAAGGATGGTTTGGAGCAAATGACTCCTCCCCTATTTATACACTTAGGCCTCCTCGATGGACGGCCAAAATTAATTCTATCCTACGGTCATAAATACAAGTCTAGAATATTCCTACACTATCTACAATGTAATAGATAGTTCCACAAGCTTCCGTGATCTTCCATAAGCTTCCACACTCTTCCGGAGCTTGGGTTGAGGCTTCCTCCTTTTTGGGCTAATAATCGGGCTAAGTGGTGGACTAGGTCACTTAGTCCAAATGCTTGTCATGGCCCGGTTTTAACCTCCCTTTGTGCAGTCCAAAATAAAAAGGCCGTGACAGTTCTCTCTGCACAGATCAAGTTAGCTAGATAATGAACTATAAAACAAGAGTTGGAAATGAACCGTAGTGAGTTTCCGGTTGAGTCACGTTCGACGCTTTCCTTGAAGCGAAATTGCCGTCCAATTCGTCGGACTTCACTGGCAGCTTCGATTCCCAGGATAAAACAACCCTTTTCAGCTCTCTCTGGTTGCACAGGACCTAGCTGAAGCGAGCTTTGTTGATCTCAGCAATCACCACGACTCACACACACTGAACTCAGAAAGCAGGGACTTGGTTTTTGGTGTTTTCGATGGTTTTTCCTCTCTGTGTATTTCGTCTTCTTTTATAAGATGAAATACAGAGAGGATGGAGGAGTCTGTTTCCTCTATTCCCGCAGCCACCTTACGCGATATCAGGTAAAAACATGGTACATGGGCTGACTTCGTTTTGAGGTTCCGTCTTTTTCGGTTGACCCAGCATTGATCCGTTCACTTCAGAAATGCACTTCATAAGTGATTCGCCCGAATCACTTTATGGCTGACCGAATCACTCAGATTGATTCGGTCAATCTCTGGTCAATGGTTTTGCAGATTTATACTCATAACTTTGAACACTCGTATCTCATTCAAAACATATCCGAATTTGACATTTCTTTGATCAATTTTGTATTACATTCAACAAGAAGTATTTTCCTAGTTTACATCAAATTGATCCGAGGTGTTCTCCACCCTCAAAACTTAGTCACAAATGATGCGCACCCCATTTTCTTCACACCTTACTTCCAACAACTTCTTCCCCCGATCCAATAAAACTACCATCAGAAACCACAACACAGCAATTAATCAAGTTCACATCTTCTTTTCTAACAATTCATGTAAATTAAATATCAAAAAATGAAGAAAAATGCAGAGCGAGATTTGAACTGACCTGAGTAGGCTTCCTGGATCTCCTGAAACCGGCGATTTGCCTCCTCGGCGCGGGATAGGTTTCTCGTCCACTTATCCGGATGCCACTTCTTCAGGAGTTAAAAATCCAATAAAACTCGGACTCAAAAATCGACACATACCAGAATCAAAGAAGATGATGAAATTTGGGGAACGTGTACCATCGCTTGCTTCCGATAAGCAGCGCGGATATCAGCGAGAGAGGCTTCCTTGCAGATACCTAAAACGGAGTAGTAGCACACCCTGCCTCCTCGGTCCATCGCCGCCGCTGGATGGTTTTTCAACAACAGCGAAGGTGTAACCGGTACAATTGAAGCAGTGGCGACGGCGGGAGAAAGAAATCAAGCCTGCAATTCGAATCGGAGTAGCGAGAACAGCAACGGAGAGATCGGAGAAGGATGACGGTAAAGATCGGGATTGGGAATTTTGATTGGAGGTTAAATTAGGAAGGAGGAAATGGTGAAAAATATCTCCTTCATCAGAAATATCTGAATTTTGGAAGCTTCGAGAAGTTAATCGAAGCTTGCTTGGATTACTGGGAAATTGGCTGCCTAGATATTAGTTGGGTTACTCTACACATCTGCCTCTGAAGTTCGATTAAATTACGAAACTGCCATCGCGGTCAAATTTTGCGGGCTTGTATTCGGCCCAGTAGACGATGTACGTCTTAGAATGATGGATTTTACTTTGGACGACATAATAATAATAATTATTTAGTATTAAGAACTTATTTTCTGTTTGCATATAAAGATTAATAAATTAAGGAAATATTAAATATTTTAGAAAAATAAAATATAATGTTCAAATCAGCCATACAATATTAAATTTATTTTTGAAAAAAAAAAAGAAGACTCAACAACACAATAACTTGCTACTAGGCTTCTGGCAATTATTGATGAAAAAAAGAATAAATGAAATAAAGACTGGAATGTATGAAGCAGAACGTAAATGCCAGAGTAGAGCCGAGCTGATAATTATCTGTTAATAAGAATCCTTCCCCCAGAATCTTCTGCAAGACAAAATGTGAAGGATGGTGGTGATGATGCTGTGTTGCAGTCTCGTAGAATACATGATTATACAGTTTTCTTGGCCCTCATGGCTCGCCTTTGCCTGATGAGAATGCAGCACAAGACAGCAGCCCTGAGTTTGCACCAATCAGTTCTGGGACTTCCATTGTTTGGGACAAGAGATGAGAATAGCCCCATATCTGATTCACTGACAGAGGGGTTGAAACTTGCACTGAGTTGGGGCCACAAGAGAGGATTAGGGGGCCAATTGGGGGTTTCAGTATGAAAAATGGGATCAACAGGTGTGTGATGATCAGTTGGCTGTTTTAGAATTTCCAGTGGCTCATCCATTAGCCAGCGCCTAAATTCTTCATCACACGCCCCGGTGGAAAAATCATTTACTCGATATGGATCATATAGTGAGAGGTTCAGCAAAGGATCTTCTTCCATTGGAATGTCCACTCCATGAAAATTTGACGATGAAGGCACAAATGGAGCAAACACTAGGCCTTGTTGATCTGTGGATCAAAGTGCGATTAGCACACCTGGATGTATACAGTTGCGGGCAAATTTTAAGTGTTTAAATTCAAGGAGATATATATTTTATGCATACCTGGATGTATGTCTGGGATGTCAAGACAATGCACTGGAATGCTCGGATGGATCAATGGTTCAGACTGCAGATTTGCAGAAGTATAAAATAGTGCACCATCAGCTGGGACTTGGTTGATGCCATTGACAGTAGTGTGTTCCTCCAGATCATCAGCTACTTTCTGAAAACGGTACTTGAGATGAGATTTTCTCGACACATCAACTGCAGTATTATGATTAAAGGCACAGACTGCCTTTGAAGCGATTTTGTGGTCCTCGTATTGCCCTTTATCATGAGATGAACAAGTGGTAGCATGTTTGATGATTTTGTCCCAAGTCCTATTTGAGTTTCCACACCTAAGAGTCTACAAATAATTATGAGTCAATGCCAAGTATGAACATAGCTCAAGTCAAAATGTAAATGCCTGAAAAATAACAAGTATAATTTCATCACTTATCATCACTTATCATCACTCTACCTCTTTTAGACGCAATGGGTTCGCCTCAAACATCTGAAGAAAATCCTTGACAGTTTTAATACCAATTGATTCCAATCGTTTATGAAATTTTCCATTTCTTCCGATCATCCTCAGACGCCACACTTCGTCAAATAAGGATGGACATGGGTGCTTCATATAGGCTGCAATAAAATATTACAGTGAGTTAGTCTATTCAGATTATACGCACAATGCCAGAGTCGAAATCGGGAGCAGCAGTCCACTTTCAAATGACACCAAGAGCAATGGTCATATGTAAAAAGGTAAGTGCAGTGTAAGATGGGAAAAAAAAAAAAAAAACTCTACTAACAAAACTAGAGTTGAGAATTCCAGCAGTGAAAATCAAAATCTGAAAGTTATATGTATGCTAAAATACAATTTTTCGAAGTCAGAAGCATAATCTCACTTTAACCAGAAAGCAAATTTGAAACCAATGCACGAGAACCAACTAAAGCAGCTAAGTTATCAGCAGTAAATAAGAAACTTAGATTTACATACTCTCCCCACGGCGATCCTTGACCTTGAAAGCATCACTCACCGCTTCCCTAACACCAAACCCTTTAGAACTGCTTTGCAGCACTCTAACCCCCAATCTAAATTTTGCACTTTTAGTCCATCTCGAGTTGTCCGTAAAGCAGACATTCTTAACGAAGCCAACACCATTTTTTAAGTAAGTGTGTTTATCCCCGGTAAGCAATGGCCTTTTGCCTTCTCTTGCAGGAACAACATGGGAATTGAAATAATTTTCTCCCGAGTCCTCTTGTTGGCCAGCATCAAAATCACCATGAAGAACAACAATCTCAAGTTTTAAAGAAGATAGGGGAGCAGCTAAAACTACAGTTTTGCTATCAACATCAACAAGTTCAACTTGGAGTGGAGCACCATCCTCGTCTTCTACCTTGTTGTTTGTAAAAAGTTCTCGTGGTGGTTGGTTGACAAATCGCAACACCCAGCTTCTTCTTCCCGCATCATGACTGATAGAAGAAATACCCCTGTCAAAGAAAAACAGTAAGATACATATTGAAACAAGGTACATGTGTAGTTTGTATCAAATCCAAAGAAGCACGAGCCTAGTTTTGTAGTCAGGGTCAAATAGTATTAACAGAAGAAAAAAAAGCTATCAAGCAGGCATATCGTGCAAAGAATTCTCTTCTTTAAATAAAGAGAAAAAGCAAAATACAGTGAAAAGTGCTCATTTTAGATACTCAGGAAACTTAAACCAACAAATAAAGCCAAGAAGATAACACTATTATCTTCAAAACCAACTAATCACAACTCTTTTAAGAGATGAAATACAGCCCTGAATAAATGTTGAACAAATTCCATAAGTGTACCACACAAATTGGCAAAATATACTAACCTTTCTAATGGGGACAAGACAAGTAAGGATTTATCCAATACCTCCCGCACCTGGTGAATAAAAATATGGGGAATATGAATTTACAGATTTAACTAGTAGATCACCATTCAGGTACTTCGTCCCATATCTTTTATTATTCTTTCTAAACAATTCCTATATGCTTTTTTGAGATACGATATCATCCTGTGCTAAGCGCTAACACCCAAAGGCCTTGAGCTATAGCAACATCCCCAACATCTTATATGAACTGATGTTGTGCTTGTTTGTTTTACTTGACATCAAATTTTGCAAAAACAGGTTGTCTACCTATAGTTCCAAATAACATCATTTCAGAAAAAAATAGTATGCCTAATGCCATGAATGACTTATGAAACAGATCTTACACGAGTATAATTTTACATAGCAGCAATTAAAGAAATCTCACAGTCGACAAGTCTTGGTCTGAAACACTTTCTTAATCAGAGGATGAGTGTATCAATGGACTATGTTCTGGGACCCATAAAGTGAGATATCGCTATGAGTACTTGTGAATGCATTTTCAAAAAAAACAAAAAAGAATCTTACAAGAGCCAGTCCAGTGCACTGGAAACAGGTATACAGCTGACAATTGGTTAAAATTATAATGAATGAGCAAATGACAAACAAAGATATGAAACTGTACAACTCAAAAAACCTATCATGCTAAATGTAATGCCATCATATGTGCCCCACTACAGTTAAAGGCATGTTAATTAAAGTATTAAGGTCAACCCAGTAAACACCAAAAATACTTGCTCTCCCATCAAAATTGACAGTTATAATCACATTAAAATGAAAATGGTAAATAAGACCGAAGTAGTTGCTAAACTAACCGTTTTCCGAAAGAATGGTTCAAAGACTGACTGAATCTTTTCAGGTGTGATATCTCTAAAGAATTTCAAATCACTGCAGGTCAAGTTAAAAAACAATAAAAAGATGGAAATGCACATCTAATCCCTAGTCTCCTATAAAGTAAATAACAGCACAGTGTTCACAAACCTTGAGCGCCGTCTTGACGATTCGGGCTCATCATTAACCAGCTCATTCGAATTTCGCTTCAGCACCATCAATATATCAAAATGATTAAGTAGATGAGCTGGGGCAGTTATGAGACCTCAACAGTCACTATATACACACAAGATAACAAAATCTACCATAAATCGATAAAAAGGTCACTCAGGAACACACGTAGAAGCTTCATCTACACAACTCTCCTCTGGTACATAGTTCGCTGGATGAGACTCATGAGAGAGCAGGAGAGAAGAGAGAAAGCTGAGGTGAGAGGAGTTTAGTAAATTTTTGGCTATCTGCCCTCTTCTTTCCCTTTGTTATTTATAGCTCCAGATTACATCATTTCCTAGGCATATTCTAACTATCGTTTCAGTACAAAATCTGTTAGATACTTGGGAATCTGGGACGGTCTGGCGTTGCTAATGGGGCCCAGATCCTTACCGCCTCGAAAGTCAAAACATGCTCCTCAAAGACTATTGACAACTCCAGGCATAGGGGGCAACAGTGACAGGAATCCACCAACTGAAGCATATTTAAACACTTCCATGTCCCCCACCTAAACATGTTTTAACCCTGAAGAATCTAGACTTCATTATTCCAATCAGACTCAACTGAGTAGAACGCGTAAAGAGTAAAGACTGAAAATGACTACTTACAAAAACATTCAAGAGCTAAAGCAGATGACACTAACGCGTGCCTTCAGTACCTTTCAGACAACCATCAAACATGGATAGCTTCAATGATAAAAATTGCATCGTCATTCCGTTCCTAAAAACGCGTAATGGAGTAACAAATATCAGATAAATTATCGAGATGAAAGCGACAGGGATCTGTACGAGATAAGAGATTTGTTTGCGTCGATCTGAATCGAATTCACAGGGACACATATCCGTCCTTTGACTTCTTCATCGCCGTAGTCGTACATTGATACGTGCATAAATCCCTCTTCTTCTCCCGCTTCATGTCCCCCTGGCGCTACTTGAATCGAATTGAACTTTTGACTTGTGGATGTTGGAGGCTGTGAATATGGTCGCTCTGGAGGATCGGAAGCAGCGAGGAAACTTGCGAGAAAGTTCGGCTGAGCTTAGTGTGTCGCCGTCGTCGTCGCCTGACATCGGAGCGAGGAAATTAGGGCTTGATGTTAATGTTAAAATCACCTGATTATATTTAAATAAATAATAAATAATCCACCAAAAGAAAACAAAATTAATTTTATTGTAAGAAAAAACGACGTCGTCTAGTAGAGTGAAGACGACGCGAGCCGAGCAAGCTCAGACGGGTCGGTCGGATTTTCTAGGGTTTTTACAGTCCAGCGAATCCGCGTCGAAGCTCGAAACGGCTAGCGAGTGCCATATGGTGATGCTGGAGGGCTGCGATCGAGTCGAGGAGAAAGTGTACAGCAGGATCGAGAGAGTAAGCTTTTTATGTTGTTGATTTGGTCCTTTAAGCTGTGTTAGCGAGGAATGAGCGAGGCTGTGGTTCTGATAAGTTATACATGTGATTTGAGCAGTTGATTGCTGGAAATGTGTTGAATTTTATCAGATTTTTTTGGAAGGAAAATCCACAGATAAGATTTAAAAGTAGCAAGTGTTCGAGTTGATATGGTTGGATGAAGAAGCTACTGCTTCCATGAGATGAAAAGTTCATGCTTTTGGTATCAAAGATAGGTTGCCACGTAAGTTGAGTTCTTGAGAAAGTTAGTGCCATTTGACATCTAATGTTAGTGATTGTTCATAGTGGTTTTCGTTCTGCAATTCGGTTTTTCTTTTCACTTTACATAAAGATACATGTTTGCACCATTCAGGTTTCATCGTGGACAGGATACAACTGTACAGTGGCGATGTGCCTGATACTCTCTAGACAGTTGCCGGGTTTGCATTTTACAGTCTCCGAGAATTCTTAAGCTTGGTACATTTTCCATTATTGTGAATAATTTTTTTTTCCACCCAAAATATGCAAGGGCAGGCATTACAGGCAGCAGAAAAGCATGAAATAATCTCAAACTGTAAAGCGGATCCCAGCATTTCTTTTGCATTATTAGAAAGAGGCAAATTGTGAATAACTTACATCACAATTCTAGAGTTTAAGTAGCCGTGCCTCATCTCTATTTGCTTAGATTAGTTTTTCTATGGCATGTCAGTGCCAGCTGCCAACTCAACTCTTGGTATGTTAATATCGACGTTTTACCTTGTTTGCTTTATAGCTTTGCATCAAAATATAATATGCCCCTTTGACTCGTCCGTTTGGTTGGATATGGTTGTTTCAAGTTTTTTTACGCATGACGAGTTGCCGGGAACGCCTGTTGGGGTGTCAGTATTTCTTATTTAGTGATTGCCGGGAAATAAGAGTTGATCATTTTGTTACCCTGTATACTCAATGCATCATTGATCGCTGCAGGGTATGATAATCAATGCGATATAAAGCAGTTGGCTTCTTCATATAGAGTGGTTTCAGCTGGAGTTATGTGTAAGGCATGGCTTTGTGAAGAAAGCCTTAACTATCCAGGTCAGCTAAGAATTTTTTTAGCTTAGACATGACTATTTTTATCAATTTTCTATTCTTGACCTTAAACTGCAATGACAAGTTGACAACCCTATTTTCCGCAGCTTATTTCTCCGGCCAGCGTAGACCACGACCGGGTTTTTCCAGACACAAAACTCCCAATCTCAGTTCATTTCCTCCATCCACATTCTCACAAAGAGAAAAGATCAAGAGAACAGCAGAAGGGGCCAGGAAGGAAAGGATGGACCCTGTCCACTCTACCTACCGGTCTTATGCCGGTAGTGGTGGTCAGTCACTGGAGATAGTCACCACAAACCCCTACCGCTCTTCCAATGACCTGTTCATCCACCCTACACGACACTATCTGGACGCAACATCTCCCAGGCAACGTCCACATCCTTCCCCTCGCAAATCAAGGAAGCATCACATCATAAGTTCCTCATCTTCCTCCTCATCCGCCTCCGCCTCCTGGTGGAGCAATCCTGAGATGAAGAGGAAGAGAAGGGTGGTTAAATACAAACTGTATGCTGCTGAAGGGAAGATGAAATCATCGATCAAGAACGGTTTTCGATGGATCAAGCGCAAATGCAAAAAAATCGTGTTTGGGATTAATTATTGATGGCATTGGCATGGCATGATTGATTGTTCACATAACTCTAAATTGTTGTTCTTGTCATTTTAAGGAGCAATGTTGGATAAATTGGCAGGTGCTTTGTTTTTTTCTTTGTTGTTCACATTTGGTCGGATCCGGTTTAAGCAAGCTAGATTTATAACGATTCAGTGTCATTGTAAAATGTAAGAATTTTTCTTTATTCTATTCCAAACTCCTGATATGGCCTCATCAGGAATGATATTTAATCGTTGAAATCTTTGATATTTCTTTTACTACTAGAACACGCACCGCACTCACAAATCAGAACATGTATGGAAAAAAGTTTCTCATCAATGAAAAATGTTCTTATTTGAATTTCGTGCCTAACGGCGCCGTTTGATTATGCATTCTTCAACTATTTTTTGCTTGAGATTTCGGCATAAATGAATTGCGCGGGAAAATTGTAGAGATTCGCACGAAGCAGCGGCGAAATCAGTACAGAGAGAGAGAGAGAGAGATGGATTTGGAGACGGAGAAGGCGAGGTTGCTGAGCTTAGCTCTAGATTTGGGCTTCGGCTTGGAGTCTGCGGAGAAGTGTTTGGATCGATTGATATCTCTCTATGGTACTTTTGTCCAACTCAAGTTTCCAAACCCTAGAAATTTCTGCCTTTGTGCTTGTTTTGAAGAATGGTTGAGTACGAGCCTAATTTTCTGATTTTTGTTTATATAATTGGTTTTGAATTTATTGAGTTTTGGTTTAAATTTGACGAATAGGAAAGGATGAGAGACCAAAAGAATGTTTTTTGTTTGTAGGATTTTCAGTACTGGTACATATCTGTTGTGAGTCAGCGTCGCTTCTGTAAACGTATTGATTGCTGGAAAGTTCACTTTTTTGTGGGGTTTAAATGTTTATCCGGAGTAAGGATTGTTTGGATGTGTAGGAGATACTGGGTCTGCTCTCTGCTGTTTAGTGGTGAATTATGTATAGGAAAATCTAGGATTAGGAAAATGAAAGAGACTAACTTTTATAGATTATAAGGTGTTTTTCCATTTTTGAAGGTGATGATGGAAAGGAATTTATCACTGTGGAGCATTGTGGCGATGACTTTCTGGCAGCATTGGCTGAAACAATACAAGATACGGAGGACTGGGATGATTTGCAGGTTATTGAGACTGAAGCTGGTGGAGCTTTGAATGACATGTTTGGGAATAAAGATGCGAGTGGAAAATATGAAGGGTGCCAAGGGAGCAGCTCGAGAAGCTATATTGATATTGTGGAAGTTTCACCTGAAAGAAAGAAATTCCATGATGTGATGGATTTGGATTCAAGTGATGATGATGGGGAGAAGTTCAGATGCATGACACCAGTAAAGAGGAAGTCGGAAGAGATTCAGTCTGGGCGCAAACTTCCATCAAGTATAAGGGTAATCTATCGTTTCACATATTCTACTATGAATTATATATCGTTTAACTGAATGAACAACTCAATGTTTAAACGTTCTCATCCGTACTTGCTTTTGGGATCTTCAGCAGTTTTAGCACAGAAGTTGTATTAGCAATCAGTTTCTGTTGCCTGTTGTACTTTGTTGAAGTTTCTGTAGCTCTGTACTTCAGTTTGAACTTACTACAAGATTTGCATTTAAGGATTCAAAGAGCACAATCACTCAACGGTCAGTTTCATCACATTCAAATAAAGCAATACGCCAGGCATCAGCAGAGCAACAACATAGTACTCTTTGTTACGAAGAATTACAAAAATTGGATGACATGGAGTTGGCAAATGTAGTAATATTTGGGAACAGGAATTTCAGACCTTTGCAACATCAGGCTTGTAAAGCCTCCTTGGAAAAGAAAGATTGTTTTGTTCTCATGCCCACTGGTGGTGGTAAGAGTTTGTGCTACCAGGTAATCATAGCCATCATTATCATTTCCTTTCACCTTATTCCACTCAGTCACTAATGCATGATCCGTTGCTTCACTGGACAGCTACCTGCAACCTTGCAACCTGGTGTTACCATTGTTATATCTCCATTACTCTCTCTCATTCAAGATCAGGTTGTTTCACTAAATGTTAAGTTTGGAATTCCTGCCACATTTTTAAATTCTCAACAGACATCTACACAAGCAGCTACTGTCATTCAAGAGCTGAGGTGAGTTTTAATCGTTCTTTTCGTCGTTCATTCAGAACTCGCAGACTCACAAGTAAAATTTAATAGATCAATTGCATGGAATTGACAGTTAATGGACATTTTCTTCTGAACGTTTTTGATTTTGAAAAATTAAAATATAAAGAGTATACTTTAGGAGCTTTGTCAGGATATTCACCCAACCAACTTATCCATGCATGCATTCTGGTTTCATTCGTATTTTTTCTTTAAAACTGCTTAAATTTGTTAATAATTTATAGGAAAGAGAAGCCCTCATGCAAACTATTGTATGTAACTCCTGAAAGACTAGCTGGAAATTCTTCATTCTCTGACATTCTAAAATGTCTGAACTCCAAGGTAAAATTTTCAGTTTGCTGAGTCTCTGTTTGTCATATGTTGACACTCTTTATGGATCTAAACTTTGTGTTCTAATTGACTCAGTCTGATGCTAAAATATCCATGTAAAATTTAAATGGTGTTTTGTAAATGAGTTTCATTTATTAATGAGCCATGGATTCTATTATTCTCAGGGTCTCCTGGCAGGTTTTGTTGTTGATGAGGCACACTGTGTAAGGTACTGCTTCTTAATTTTATTTATTTATTAAATTAGTGGGGATAGCTCTAATCATGAGGCTTTTAGTCATCATATAGAAATAGCATTACATGGAATTCTTATTATTGGTTTGATTCAAAATAAATCTAAACGAGTTACTGGTAAATTCGCCAATAGTAAGTATTGGCTACCAACAAATGGTGCATTCATAGGATTTCATAGGTTTTTTGTTTCTAGGCTTCTAATTATTTGTGCTTGACAGCCAATGGGGCCATGATTTCCGCCCTGACTATAGGGCCTTGGGATGTCTTAAGCAGAACTTTCCAAATGTCCCAGTGATGGCATTGACTGCTACAGCAACTCAGTCAGTTCGTGAGGTAGTGACGTTTTGAATTATCTTTTAGAAACAAATTTGAATCATATATATAACAGTAGCAGAAATCTTTGTTTGTGTTTTTCTACAGGACATATTGAAATCACTGAGAATCCCACGTGCACTCGTTCTTGAAACAAGCTTTGATAGACCGAACTTAAAATATGAAGTGATTGGGAAGACAAAGGCACCATTAAAGCAGCTTGGGGAATTACTAAAAGCTCGCTTTAAAAATATGTGTGGAATTGTGTACTGTCTCTCAAAAAGTGAATGTTTGGAGGTTTCAGAATATTTAAATGAGAAATATAAGTTCAAGACAGTGCATTATAATGCTGGTTTATCTGCTCGGGAAAGAATTACTGCTCAAAGAAAATGGTATGCTGGCGAGGTGGATGTTGTCTGTGCTACCATAGCCTTCGGTATGGGGATTGACAAACCAAATGTTGTAAGTGCTGTTTCTCATTTGCATTCCGTTAGATACACTTTATGATTAAATTCACTTCTCCAAACTCAGACAAGTGGGACTTAACTTAGTATCTTGTGCCAGTCACTGATCCCTAAGGGAGTTACAACTGCTACATCTGACTGAAGCATTGATCCCTGTTAACTTTGATGGCAAATTAAACTGTAACAATTTCCTCTCTCTTTTTCAGCGGTTTGTTATTCATAATACAATGTCAAAGTCAATAGAAAGTTATTATCAAGAATCTGGACGAGCAGGAAGGGATAGTCTCCCTTCGGCATGTATCACACTATATCAGAAGAAGGATTTCAGTCGCGTTGTATGTGTTATAGTGAATGGAAAGGGAGTTAAAGTTCCCAATGTCAGTAAGGCCATGGCTCAAGCACGTAACATGAAGCAGTATTGTGAGCTTAAGGTCTGATATCATTTTCCACCTCCTCTTTAGTCGTTCTGTATGTTGCCAGGTGATATATAATGCTTATAAATTCTCGGTGAATGCACATGTGCCTGTTGTTCTCTTTGTCCTTCTCATTATTAGTTTGCTATAACCAGCTTTTTATGTGAAAAAACAATTGACTTAATTTCTTTCTTTTGTTTTGGATCAAGAGATGGTGGTGAAACAATAGTGTCTGCACTTGAAAAATGTAACATGAGAAATCCTATCTGAGAATGTTAGGGGGGCTAGGATGCAGCACATTTACTTTTGTTCTGTGAATAATATTTGAACCTATCAGTAGAAAAGCATGCTACTGTTTTGGTGTGGGAGGTTTATACTTGTTTGTAACTAGTATAACTGTAAATATCGCAGGATAAATGCAGGCGAAAATTGCTACTTGAACACTTTGGAGAGTCATTTGACCAAAACGTTTGCAAGCATGGCTCTAGTCCCTGTGATAATTGTGCTAAAAGATCCATATGAGAGAAAGTTAACTGAGGTATGGCTGGTGTTGGTTATTTCACTTTTTGTTCTGTGTACATCATGTCCAACCTCATTCTCATATCATGATGGCATTAAAATACATCAGCTACTAGTTCTTGCAGATATGAGTCGCATCCTAATCCACTCTCATTTTTGTCGAAAGGGGAATATTGACTTGATCTTAATCTTACTAGCCAATTAAAGGCAGCATTTTCCGGACTAACTTTTTCTCTTTTGTATCCACCAGTGATAACCCTGGATGGAGGTACCTCATCCACTTCCCGATACAAAACAAAAACTCATGTTGTCCTCCTAGCTCTCTCAAGTCCCGCCCTCAACAGCTGTTGCGGACATAACTGCACGAGGCACATGGAGAAATGGGGACTGAGACCCTTGGAATAAGACCAAGTTACCAAATATCAACCTTGATTGGGACCCTTCTACTACTCACTACCAGCAGCAGCAGCAACTAACATGACCACTACATGATCACAGAGACAAACTACAGGACACGACACAAATTCATTATGCATTACAAAAAACAACAATATTCTCTCTCACATCCTATCCCATGTCCACCAACTCAACACAACCAAAAAAGACCCAACCCGACCCGGTATTCTACTTCTCCTTCTCCAGCTTCATTTCGCCAGTTGATTAAAGAAATTGATGATGCTGGAAAGATTCATATCTTGACTGTTCATTTGAATCATTAAAAATGTTGGCTATGGCAGGAGGTAAGTGCTTGTTATTATTATTATTCTCTCTCTTCATCCGCTCTGTTGTCACTCTGTCTACTGTCTCTTCCTCTTCTTCCCCCCATCTCCCCATTTTGACCTTTTGTTCTTTACTCTCTGATTTCTGCAGAATCTCAACCCCATTTCCGTTTCTTTCAACCCCAGATGGGCCAAATCCCTAGCTTTTCCCTCTCCTTGTAGAAAGTTCAGATCTTGTGTCTTGTCAAATCACCTGGCGCCACTGTCACTGAGTTCCGACACTGTTTTCAGGCATTTGCTTTTCGTTGTTATGAATCTTGGACTGTAGCTCCTTCGAGGTGAGATACCAGAAATCTTCTTTCTTCCTCTCTTTCCTATTGATTGTATATGGTTTGAATTTCGGGTTGTGAAAATTAGCCCTAGAAGACTCAATCTGCGCATTGAATTTCTTCATTTTGGATGATGTGCGGGTTAGATGATCCAGGAATGTAAGCTATTAGGAAAATAATTGATTTTTGGATGTTATTTGGTGTTGAGTAATTGATATTGGTGGCTTCAACCTGGCTCCTGTCATGTTTGTTTTCTAATGTTTGAAACTTCCTTGTTTGTTGATGGGTGTCTGTTCAGTTTGTAGGCTGTAAGAGTGTGATTGATTAGTGGAGCAGAAGTCATTAAGAAGTAGAGAAATGGAGGTAGAGAAGAAAAACTCTAAGGGAGGATTCCTTAGTTACTTTGATTGGGGTGGAAAGTCCAAAAAGAAGTTGTTTCCTAACAACAATGGCGGAGAAATGGGTATTAACTCAATTTTTGAAGCTTTCAAATTGCTGTGGGTTCAGTTTGATATTGTTTTTAGTTTGTGGTTTAAAAGGCTGGTTTTCTCTATCAGACGGGATCAAGAAAGCGAAGGAAAATCTGGATGAGCATGTCCCGAGATTTCGTCTGGTTAGTTTTCTGACTGAATTTGTACTTCAGTTTTTTAGTTGCTGTATTTACTTATGTGAAAGTGGTGCGTGCAATCCAAATTTTTTACAGGTAGAATATGATCAAAATAGGGCAAACCTGACTTGTAAAGGAAGTGGTGAGTTTAATTGTGGTTCGTCGATGAGCAGTGATGATGGATGTAGACCTGGAGCTCCTAGCGTAGTTGCTAGATTAATGGGACTGGATTCAATGCCTAACGTAAATGTTTGTGAGCCTTTTTCCACTCAAAATATGGATTCTCGTTTTCTTAGGAAGGAATGCATCCCAGGAAGTGGTTTGAACCCTCGGGATGAATGTTTCAACATGAACTACCGGAATTTTTCTTATGATCAAGATACCTTTTCTAGGCCTCCTTTTATAATGACACCACAGAAAATGCATGGCCGACCCATTGAGAGGTTTCAGACTGAAATGTTACCTCCAAGATATGTCAAAACAATTCCAGTTACTCACCATAAGCTCTTGTCTCCAATCAAGAGTCCTCGGTTCATCCCGACGAAGAATGCTGCTTATATAATGGAGGCGGCTTCCAAAATCATTGAGCCCAATCCTCGGACAGCCATTAATGGTAGGATGGCGCCGCATGCATCGCCATCTGTTCCATTAAGAATACGTGATCTGAAAGAAAGGATGGAAGCTTCTGAGAAGAGCTTGAGACTTCAGAAAGCCGAAGCAAATGCCATGAGAAATAATGTTTATCGCAAGGAAGCCAAAACCTCGAATGGTTCAGTAAATATGCCTAATATGAAGGTTCCTCTAAGATTGGGAAGAAGTAGATCTGAGAGTTCCAAGAGTAGAGGAAAAGTAGGACCACGTACAGAAGTAGTAAATTCCACCATCCAAAGAAGAGAAGCATATGTTTCCAGTAGCATCCAGAACTTTCCTAGCCAGAAAGTTTATATTGAGGCAGTGTCAAAGCAAGCTGTGAAAAAAATCCAGCGAAGTGAACAACAGAGAGTTGGTAGAACATCTGGTGTACCCCGGAAAAATAACCCGAAACAAAATGATGCCCTAAGTGGGGATAGTTTGGCTTCAAACAGTTCAGTTTCCAACTCGATGTCAACAAAATCTCTAACAATAAATAGTTCTATGAGGATCAACAAGACTGCACAGAAATCTGCAACGGATGATCAAACCAGGTTTAGGAAGGACCTAATTATCACTGATACTAGGGAGCAAAATCCAATGTCGAAGGGAATGAAAGCCCGACAGCAGAAGAGATCGAAGAATGGGATTCATCAGTCTGAACACTTGATGTCTGATACGGTATTGGTCAGTAGTAAACACGGAAAATATATACATTGTAATACTGTGACTGATGACGGCAGTAGTTGGGCCTTGGGTAATAACAAAGATGGGATGGATGTTATATCATTTACTTTTGCTTCCCCCATAAAGAAGCCTGTGTCCAAATCTGAAGACACAAGGCAAGTTACTGGGGGTTATCAGCCAACTGGAGATGGTTTCCAGAATCTGCCTGACACTAAGATGTTGAGCCTATCGCCTCAGAGGTTTAACGGAATTGGTGCTGATGCTTTGGGCACTCTTCTAGAAAAAAAACTTGAGTTAACTTGTAGATTTAATTCTTCTTCTGGCAATAACTTCAATGACACCCACTATTCATCTTTCGAAGATTCAGTGCCGTCTTCTAATGTGGCCAAGATCTCATCGGAAGAATATAATAACACTTCCCAGTTTTGTATAGTCAGTGCAAATTCAGATTCTGTTACTGAACCTGAGTCCACAAGTGATGATTTGTCTCTCATTGCAAACAGTGGAGTGCAGGTAAACTTTCCTCCTAACATTTATGTTGGTATATTTGGCGTTTACTTATAATCGTATTCACACGTAAATCATTATATTAATTGTTTACTTGAGAAGATTGTATCACCTCGTGCCATTTCTATGCATGTGTCATTGGATTATAATACCTAAAAACTCTGTAATGCATCAACTAGCAGTGTATTGCTCCCGAAAATTTCATGTTTCTGTTTTTCATTATCATTCCTCAGGAAATAGAAGACTGCTATAGTGTCAATAAAAAGAACAAAGCTAGCAAGATATTCCTTGTTGAACCTAGCTCAGTTTTGTATGCTGAAGATGCATGCTCGAGTGAAGGCTGTTGTTCATTCAGTGAAAATAATTGCAGCATACAAGGTAAACTTGTCACTTATCGAATATATTCTCTCTTAGGTCTTTACGCTCTTGAGCTACCTCGCATATACCAAATTTCCCCACGAATCACTCACAAAAACAAATTACTTTCTTGAAAGATTTGGAGCTCGTTGATTATGTGCTTTATGGCAGGGATTTGTTAGTTTTGTATTTGTCGTGGAGATACGAATAAATCTGCTTACAATGTAGATTGACATTTGTATTATCTACACTAGCTGTTTTAAGCTTGTCGTCACCTTTGGCACGGGAAAATGGATTTACAATTTTTTGCATGACTTGAATTTTTTATCCAAGTGTGTTTGTTACTCTGTGCCGAACTCCTTGTTTGCTAAAATGTAAAAATTGCTAACAGAAGTTTGAGATGGTAAATTCCGCGGGACATGCTCTAAGATCAACCATGAATGTCCGTGCTGCTTGCATGTAATTAAACATTTAAACATCCAATATTTTAACTGTCTAACTCCGAATTTACTCATTTCCAGACAACATGGGGTGCTGGGAGGTCACGTTCTCCGAGGCTACTGATATGATATCTGCGGAAAGCTGTAACCAAACTGAAACAAACCCGAAGCTATCATACAGCTGTTCGGTTTACACGGCACCAACCACCTGGGAATCACAATACATAAGAGATGTGATCAGTCAAGCAGAGCTGCTAGCCAAAAATTATTTGCTGGGTCAGGCTAACAATGTCATCGACTCAAATCTTTTCTACCATATAGAGAATCAACCAGATAGTTACGCAGATGGTAGCAGCAACAAGCTGGAACGGAAGCTTTTGTTCGACTGCATATCTGAACTCACGAATCACCGATGTCAACAGCTCACCACAGGAAGCTGCGGCGCATGGTCAAAATGGCCAACGCCGTCCGAGCAAGACAGGTCTTTTTCACAAGAACTGTACAAGGACATCTTTCTTTTGAAAAACATGGAGGAGCTGATGGTCGACGAGGTTGTGGAGAAGGACATGAGCTCGGGGAGAGGGAAATGGGTGGATTTTGACAGGGAGGCGGCAGAGGAGTGTTCAGAAATGGAGGACTTGGTTATCTCCTCTCTGGTCGATGAACTGGTAACTGATTTGGTTAGCTCAGTTCTTGTGCAAGAATGTTGATTTTTAGCTAACAGGTTTTATTCTATTTTTAGAAATTAAGGTAAATTAAAAACATTAATATAAAAAAATGTTTCCATTTTGGGGTGTTGGGAGAATCGAACTCCCGACCTCTCGCACCCGAAGCGAGAATCATACCACTAGACCAAACACCCTGCGTTTCTTAATACGAGGTTAAATTGATTGAACAGAATAGATAGGTGATACGGCGTCGTTTGAAGTGGCTAGGGTTTAAAGTTACCGTTTGTAAGAACCGGTCAACGAAGCTGGTCAAACCGAAACGGAGAAGATGGCAGGAGCTTGTTCAGAAGTTGAGCGGCGAGTACTCAAACTCCTCCACGGCCACAAAACCCGACAGCGCCTATCAGAAATCCACGCCCACTTTCTTCGGCACTACCTCCACCAATCAAATTCCATTCTTGCGCATTTTGTGTCCGTCTGCGGGTCGCTGAACCGCGTGCGGTACGCTAATCTCATATTTCGTCAAACCCAGAACCCCAGCATTCTACTTTACAACGCGATGATTAAGGCTGTTTCGTTATCTGGTCCATTTGGAGAAGCGCTTGGATTTTACTCGGGGATGAGGCGTAGGGGGGTGTGTCCTGATCGGTACACTTTTGCGCCTCTGATTAAGTCGTGTGCCGGGTTGAGTGATTCCGGGTTGGGGGAGGGGGTTCATGGCGGTATTATCGTTACTGGGTTGGATTCTGTTGGTGCGCTTCAGATTGGGATTGTTGAGTTTTATGCGAATTTTGGCAGGATGGGTGATGCGATGAAGGTGTTCGATGAAATGACGCAGAGAGGTGTGATTGCTTGGAATTTGATGATTAGGGGGTTTTGTGAGAAGGGTGAGTTGGAGACGGGGATAAAGATGTTTAGGGAAATGAGCGAACGGAGCGTCGTTACGTGGAACTCGATGATAGGTAGCTTGGCCAAAAGCGGACGTGATGGGGAGGCTTTGGGGCTTTTCGGAGAAATGTGGGAGACGGGTTTTGAGCCGGATGAGGCAACTGTGGTTACTGTGTTGCCTGTTTGTGCTCGCAACGGTGCTGCGGATGTTGGTGGCCGGATTCACTCCTTTGTGAGATCAAGTGGTCTTTGGAAAAAACATATTTCAGTTGGGAACTCATTGGTGGACTTTTACTGTAAATGTGGGAATTTGGATACTGCTATGGAGGTCTTCAACGAAATGCCAAGAAAAAATGTCGTATCTTGGAACTCACTTATCTCCGGTCTGGCTTTGAACGGGCAAGGCGAGCTTGGAATTCGGTTGTTCGAAGATATGATGAGCAAAGGTGTGAAGCCTAATGACGTCACTTTCATGGGTGCTTTAGCTAGTTGTGCACATGCTGGGCTTGTTAAAAAGGGTAGGGAGTTGTTCACCTCAATGATGGATAAGTACCAAACTGAGCCAAAACTCGAGCACTACGGATGTATGGTTGACATACTTGGGCGGGGTGGATGCAGCAAAGACGCTTATGATCTGATTAAAAGCATGCCTATGGAACCAAATGCGGCTTTATGGGGCGCCCTGCTCAGCGCGTGTAGGAATAATGGAGACATGGAGCTTGCAGAATGCGCGGTCAAGGAACTATTCAAGCTCGAACCAAACAACTCTGGTAACTATGTTCTGTTATCCAATTTGTATTCTGAGGCTGGAAAATGGGATGGAGTGGAAAATATCAGGGTGCTGCTGAAAGACAGGAGTGTCAGGAAAGAACCTGGGCACAGTTCAGTTGTTCAAGGATGAGTAGACAGCTTTCATGGAACTTTTCAAGTTTGGAGCAATATTTTGAGTTCATGTTTTTTACAGAGATCAACTGGACAGGTAACCTGCAGCTCTCAATTTCTTTAGTCAGATTCTTGATATTGTTGAGTCAGATCAACTGGACATGTGATATGATAATGCTGTTGTTGAAACTTGAGAATGGTTGTGTTGAGGAAGATAAGAAATTCTTCATATGCAATTTTCATGGAAGTTTCTTGCCTTCTTCTGAAATTGTCATTGATAAACTCTTGTGTATGTTGCCAATAAATGTTGCCCAGTCAAAGTAACAGCCTTTTACTATTTATGAACACAACTGTTACTTGAAGCTCCCTGTAATTTACTGTATATATGTGCATACATTCTTCCCATTTTATGCCCACCTGGACCAGTTCCTTCCCACTTTGATTCACTAAATAATATCTATTTGAGGCTTCTGTATCCAGGTCTGTTCGATGGAGAATCCCGTATCAGATTCTAATAGTGCGCGGCTGGAGAAGATCACCAGCCCTTTATCAGGCTTCAGTGTTGCACAGCCAGAGAAGATAACAGCAGCTCCTCCCAAAGAAGAGCAAGTCATTTCAGAAACCAAGTTGGTAGACCCTGCTCCTCCAAAGGAAGAACATGTCACTGTGGAGGACTTGGTTGTGGAAGCTAAGCCAGGTGAGGTGGTCAAGGAAGTGGTCACTGAGAAGGCATCTGAGCCTGTGAAGGTAGAAGATGTGACTATTTGAAGCTGCTGACAATCCAGAGGGATCTACCAATCCCCTCGTAGGAATAAATAATGTTCTGGTTGTGTGTTTCATATCTCTCTTTTTTCTGGTTATGAAGCACTCCAACTTTGTATGAAACTGGTCCAACTATGTTACAGGAATAATAATATATGCTTTTTATCAATTGAGCAGAGAGCAATAAGCCAGAATTATTAACATACGAACATAGAAGCTAACCTGAGTTTTGAAGCCTGTTTGAGCCGTTAATATCTCTTCAAATGTAATCCACACATAGAAAATTCCTGCATAGAACAGAATCGATCAGATCAGAAATATGCACTGTAATTCAAAAGCTTGAGTCTGAGGAAAACATAAAAACTTGTCTTACCTTTGCAGTTCAAACACCCACCAGTTAGAGGTTGCTTCTCAGTTCAAAATTTTCTTCTTGTCTTTCAAGGACAGTTCAGATGAGCGTTACATGACCTTTGTTGGATTTTCAAGATTATCAATCTGCACATGAGAAGTATGAAACTACAAAGAAGCTTGGATATTCAAAGCAATATCATATAATGGATGACAAAAATATCTTTAAACAAGACTGAACATTCTCAACCATACTGACATCAAAACAAGGCATCTTCGGCCATAGAAAAGCAGAAGTGTGATACTTATAACCAGCAAACCCTCATTATTTGATGTACTGAGAGACCCACTTGAATCCATCGCCGTAGCCCATCTTCCTGACAATGCTACACATGAATACCTCCAGAGGGCGGACATTCGAATCTGCTAGATTCACCTTTCCCTTGCCAGTTGTGAAATTGGTCAGGCCAAGGTGGTACCGCAGCTCGTCTTCTGATGCAGCATAGGGAATGTCGATCTTGTTGCCCAAAATGAGGAATGGTACAGTGGCTAATGACTCATCAGAGAGGAGAGCATCCAACTCCTTTTTTGACTCAGCAAATCTCTCCTTGTCGAATGCATCGACTAGGTAGACAACTGCATCCACCTTTAGACAAAAACTCTTATGTCATTTATATTCTTAGGCAGCCTAGAATATTCATTGGATACCAAATCAAAACATCACAATTTAAGAAACTGAGAAGCCATTACAAAGGAAAGGTAACTGATCATGCATTATTGAACTCGTTAGAAATATTTTTGCAACATGAAAACATAGCAGAGGAATTTCATCAACTACTACTTGCTCTACAATCAATGCAGTATCGATTAATAAATAAAATTGAATAATAAATCGAAATGAACTAGTGAAACCTACAAATAAGATCCACTTAGTGTTAGGAGCGTAGTTAGATAGGGAGACGAATGAGTTTTAACTGCAAAGATGCACATGAAGGAATCATCTGAATTGCGAGTACGGTGAAGTTGAAAGGTGCTAACAGCAAAGTTCCATGTTTAAATTGGCCCAATATGAATCAAATAAACACCCGGAAAATTTATTTGGCATTATGAACGCAAACTATCAACCTCATTCACACTAACTTCGACACACATCTTCTCTGCTTGCAGAATTACACCATGTAAATGCTGAATTGTAGATCATTGACTAATAAGTATAACTCAGATATACTCAAAAAGACACCATAATTATCGACGCATAAATTAAGAACTAATGAAGAAATGTTCTATGCATTGTGCAGCAAAAGCCCAAAAGTACCTTAGCATAATAATCTTTCCAAACCCTGCGAGCAATTTGATGCCCTCCCAAATCAAACGCCTTGAACTTGATTTTTCCAATACTGAGCTCCTCTGAAGTAGGGTACTGTGTCGGCTGATGCTGTACCAGCCTCTGCCACATTCCAACACACACGTCAGATCACTTCTCCTCATCAATATCTAAAATCTGAGCTTGTTCAGCAATTCAACTACATAGACAAAATGCAACAAACCGACGAACCTCATCCTTCAACATGTGAAGCAGCGTGGTCTTTCCAGCGTTATCGAGTCCGAGGAACAAGATCTTGGCATCCTTCTGCCACAACCCTAACGATGCGAGAACTCCATAAAACCAATCGACTATGAACATCTTCTCGCCGACGCGCAGATTACAGTCCGAATCTCAACCGCGGTCCGATTCTGGAGAAGAGTGAAGCTGTCCGATTCTGGGAATCTGGGAGGGATGAAAGGAACGATCGATCTGCAGATCGCTAATGGTTGTTTTGGACGTTGTCGATGACGCGTTGGTGCGTCGTTTTGCGTTCGAATGTCCGCGTTTTGAAGACGAAGGTGTGCTTAGCCAGTGCTGAGCTGGCGGCGTATGATTTGCTGAAGCTTACAGCTCAGCAGAGTTTGATAAACCATGAGCTGGATCTCTTACGATACCGTTTTGATATATAACATTATCCGTTGGTTTGGACTTTTGCATCTACGGAAGATATTTGTTCCTATAAACTGAGGTTCAGTGATAAAATTGATGATACGATCAAATCTTCTATTTTAATTTAGACTGACGGAGTGCATAACATGACAATCCAATCATAATTTAAATAATATGTATATTCATTCTTATAATTCAAAAAGAAAAAATTACAAATGAGGATCTCAAATCAAAAAGAGAAAAACGGAACTAATTGTAGTCATTTTTTAATAAAAATCCTTCTGACAATGCCTTATGTGAATTAAAAGACAATTTCTACCTCAAAATGAAGAGTTCTGTCAGTAGCTTCATACCCTTAGCCTCAGCCCACCTCACCGCCACAGTCTTGATCAGCTGATCCGCCCTCGCTCCGAAACCTCCTAAAGATTACATGATGAAAGGCACGAACATAAGTCAATTGGCAGAATAACCAGCCTCATACTTAGAAATCTTCATCTCTTTTGTTCTCCTAGCAGCCTCCCCTGACTCCAGCCCCGCCCCTCCTCCCACAAAAGGATAGATAATGGACACATCCACACATCGAGAAGGCTGACCACCTTCAGCCTAGGCCTCATATTAGCCTCCCTAAAAAAAAATAGTATAATGCATATCTTACCGCGTTATGCCTTCAACCCCCCAGACAATGGGAATCATGATCGCCGACCGCGTCGGGCGTGTGAAACCCCCTACAGGCCGTACAAGCACGAGAAACTGTAAACACATCGTACCCGGTAAGATACCTGAGGCTTAAGCGATACGCCGCCGGGCTCATGTGAAGCCCAGAGAAAGGCGTAGTATCATTGTGGTCCAAATATCACTCCCCGCAGAAACATCATCCACAAGATTACTCATACGGGCCCCTTCCCACCCCTTAATCTCTACCCTGACCTCTGTAGCCAGACCAGTAAGCCACTGTTATGGCTTAGCCTTCGACCTAAGCACCTCCAATTCAACTGGGGGGTAGGACGAAATCTAAAATTCCACCTCTCAAACAAGGCTCTGCACCTGGACGAAGAGAACGAATCCTTCGTAAGCATCTCTCATAAACCCCCCTGCTTGCACCAAGGAAGTCACTGCAGCTGAGAGAGCCACGTCGCTCCCCTTCAGAATTCCTAATCCACCAAACTTAAGAGGCAAACCCACCAACCTTCTTTGCTCCACCGTGAAATTCGTGTTTCAAATATGCACCAAACTTTGATGCACCGCTGCGTCAAAAGATCGAATCGACCCCTCAATCCAATCGGGCGGTGAACTCCGCAAATTATACATCATCTTCGGTATGTCTACGCAAGCGCGCAAAAGTAATAACTCCAATTGCGGACTTCCAACTTAGACACATCAGTTAGTATGGCCTGAATGCTTAGAATTCTCTTCCCCACCACCCCATCGGCCCCTCTCCCATCTTCTGAAATAGAATTACCCAAAACAGATAAAGCTGAGGAGTCCGAGACAACAATCTCGTCTGGCACCTCAGACGGTCCCTGCCACCTCCTTCCCACTACCATAAGGATTTGCTATGGTTCAACTTTAACCCAAGCTGTGCCCCGAATTCCGAATGACCCCAAACGCCATCAATAAATCCTCTCTATGACCCATCAATACACCATCGTCAAGGTACCAAGCGTTGAGCATCAAAAGAGGACATAACTCTCTAATCTGACAAAGCAAAAGCTTCATAACGATGGCAAAAAGCAAATGCCCCAAAGGATTGACTTGTTGCATTCCCGACAACTAAGAATGACCGACTCTCCAACAAAGAGCAAAGCTTGAGTCCATAACAATACTTAACCCAAGCGCTTAGCGATGGGAAATGCAGCCGCACTCTTTTCAAGAATACCTCTCTACTGACCAAATTAAAAGCATTTGTGAGATCCACCTTCAAAACCCCCAACCTCTCATCGGCTGAATGCTTCGCCATAAAGTGGTGTAACGAATGTGTAATAGCCTCTGCTACCCCTTTCACTCCCACCCCCAATTGAAAAGGCAATAAATGAGCCGTCGTTGAAGCTCTAATAGCACTAAGAGCCACCCTCGACGTAAGACGCCAACAAACCTCTCCCACTGCGACCAGCCTAACCCCTCCACCTGGTTTAGCAAGAGGAATAAGTGGAGCACTCATAAGAATGAGAGCCAAACTAAGAGGCGCTCTCCCACTGAGCAAAAGCGCGACATGGTTTGTAAAAACTCTCAATAACTGAACCTCCTCCACCCGACCTACGACCCCTTGAACCATATCCAATAACGGCTGCGGCTTTAGCCCATCCCGCCCCCCGGCGAAACCGCTCGGAAAAGATTGAAGAGCCCGCGACACCTCCTCCTAAGAAGGCACAACCGAATCAAAAGGTAGCTCCGTGGGAATCCGTGGAGGTGGAGCATGCGGGTGCTTATGGACGAGCTCATCCATCACCTCTTGCCGCGACAATACTCCTCCACTAACCAAACTGCCCGCCGCATCACCGAGACGACCCATCGCCGCCAACTTTCCGCAGCGCTTCACATTAATCTTCCTCTGGTCTTTCCTCGGAAAGAACTGGCACCCGCTTCCCAGACGTCCCTATTCCCAAAGCTTCCTGCCAAAGGCGACACTGACCGTCCCATCCCCCTTCCCACTACCCTAATCTTTGAGCCACCAGCTCAGCTAACGAGACTCCACCCCTTTCTTCTTTTTTGACTGATCGAAGAACTGACACAACAAACATCTGCATGAGCATCCACCGGTTAAGGTCACTGGAAACCTCATTAACCACCCTAACTGCTTTGACATAACACTTAGCTACCCGTCTCCTACAAGATCTCGGAATGAAGTTCAAGGTTGGGATCGTTGCGCACCTCAACTTCTTGAGAACCTCAGGATCTTCGTCTACAGGCTCAAAACCACCGGAAACCTCCCCAAGGACCGTTTGGTCCTGCTGCACAACTAACACCTCCCTCAAAACAGGTACCGCCGATACAATTGGCATGCAAATCGGCAACTCCTCAGAACCAACGAAGGTAGCCCTACAACCGCAGCCTCGACACCGAGTCCCCATCCTGTATGTCTTGCTGCACCGCCCGCACAACCATCTCCCATGCTCACGTAGGTGCTGAATTAACTCCACCAGCCCCCTTCCCGACAGACACTCATTCCGCGAACTCCTCAAGAGACATATATCTCGCAAAGCGCTACTGCCTCTCATATTTGTGCCAAACCTCGGACAAAATGAGAAAGGGTACTTCCAACCCAGGCCCAAACCATCCAACACGTCATTAACAGGGACGGATGCAGTGTTAAGGCTACTTGGGCTATAACCCAAGTAGCTTTCTCACATATTTATTTTTTTATTTTGAAATTATTTAATTAAAAACAAAACAAGCAACTACCTAATTATTTAATTTAAATTATGTCATGTTATGATTGAATCAATTTTATTTAAATTGTTATCCATCTATTTGGGATGGAGTTCAAGGTCGAAGGTTTTGTCACAAATGGTTCACGGAATGGTCTTGGCTCGAGTATTCTCTTAAAAAAGATAAAGCATATTGCTTCCCTTGTTTTTTATTTGATAGCTATTCATATCGCCATCCGCATTTCACTGAAATTTGATGAAATGTCCAAGATGTCGGGCATCTTATCTCTTGTCGGAGAAAATAACTTCACACATAATTCTTCTGTGTACAAGTGAAAAAATTTAAGAAACTCCTCCAAACACATATAGACTATATTAGTAATTATGATGTGATTAGTGAATTTAAAATGAGTATACCTCGTAAGGTAAAATTTAGTTAGTCATGTTTTTTTGTGTAATTTGGAGGTACTTCTTGTAACTTATTTTGTTTTTTGATTGGTTATGAAAGATAAGCCTCCCATTTGATTCCAAACATCAAAAAAAGAAAAAAAATTAGCCTACGTACTTTGTAATCCTGGCTCCGTCTCTTGTCATTAACAAGACCACTATCTTGAGACTCCATCACATTCCGTAATTTTCTTAAACTAAAATTTAATTTTGATATCCAACATGCTAATGAGATAAACACACTTCTACCATGGCCATCCCATCACATGCCTGGTCGCCTGTTCACTTGCGAGAAACACTATTGTCCAGCACCAAAACACACCCCAAGTTCATCTTACCTTTCAAAATGATTTGAGATTCAATGTGAGGATTCAATTGACCACAGTTGACCAAAACAAGCGTTGACGATCAGAAGAAGTTCCCGAAATCAAACCCTAACTGAGACTCCGCTGCCTCAATTTCAGTCCACGATTTTCACGATGCCGGATAAACATGTAGAGCTGTCACATGAACCTGGCGACAAGATAGTGTGGCAGCAGCTCAGTTTCCTTTCAGTTTGCTTTCTCAGATTCCTCACAGACCTCAGATTCCCATAAGAAAAAGCTCCAAGCCGATACTTTCCGAGCAACGAAATTGTTGGATCCACCACCACCAACTACAACGACAACAACTCTTACGACATTCAAAGCTCTATTGAACCATCCGCTAAGAAATCCTGAACTAAATCCGCCATCGGAATCGAATCGCTGATAAAAATGACGGAGTTGTTAGTAACATAAATAAAAATAAATATGTTCAAACCATAACATTTTATATTTATACATCACAAAAAATAAATTTATTGGTAGTTATTAAAATTTAATTTTATTAATCTTATTACTAGCTCTGATACCATTTTTTATTGTGCGAAAAATTATATTGTAATGAAAGAAAATATTTTTTTAGGCAAATAACAAATGAAAATAACTCAAACTTTTAAAAGTTGCATTACCGTCATCTAGGAATGCATTTAACACTATCTTCCCTTTCACCGATTGATTCCATGAATAAACAAAACCATTAAAAATGGATCGTGCTAGCCACGTAAAGACACCATGGAGAAACATTGGAGATTGTAAAGTGGTTAGGACCTTGGTTGCCAGCCGAAGCGGAAGCAAGTACATCATTCTTCATGGCATGAAATGATCCTACCTCTTGATGATAATAGTTCATGACAGCACCTAAGGAAAGTGAAAGAATACTATTCCATCCGAGATGACGTCTTGAAAGGCATGAGCGATATCCTCATTATCACATCGAGCGGACCAAACAACTTTATACATCGCTATACGAACGGACGGAACACCTCCCCTAGAACTTCCATCACCAATACTAAATAAATTAACATCGAGAATAACTGCACCCGCTGCTATAGAGGCTGTATATGTACCATATCCAGTGGTATCTCTGGGTGATGCCTATTTATACGTGTCGAACTTTTTGCTTTTGTTATAGTATTTTGGCTCCCACTATTTTACAACAAAACAAAAGAAAATTAAGATAAAAATATCAACAACTAATGTCTAATTCAAAAGAAATAATAAATCAAATATATTTACTTGTTGCCGATAATTATGACGCATCAACCTTTCCATTTGGTCGGAGGAGGATCAAATCCTACATCATTGAAACTAATTGATTCGGAACAAATTTCAGAATCAAGTAGCCCGATGATAATGTTGTTCTCAATTGTTGGTTGATTGACTGCATTGGAAATTTCATGAAATCCCATGATACTATTGTTTGCATATATCTTGTTGAGGTTCCAAATATTAACATAAATCCTTTAAACTTTGCAAATAGGTCAAATTTAGTTACGAAACAATTTCTAGAATTTTTGTAAACCTAAATTCAAATGGTAGGTTGTATTTAATGATTTTTTTATATTTTACTTACTGTGGTTGTGATGTTTTGACATTCGACCATTAAAACTTTTTATGTATCATGCATATATCGCTTTCCATTCGTCCTTGCCAATTCCTCTAATGAGCATTACTCTGACGCTTTCTTGGCTTTCCATCTTTTCATCCATACAAACTATATATTTCTACATAAAAAAAATCATCATAAAAACAATAACTAAAGTGCATATATAATTTTGAGCAAAGTTTTGTGTAATGGCAAGAGAGTGTTAAGTGCACTCCTAGATGACGGTGATGCATCTTTTAAAGCTGCAGTTATTTTCATTTGTTATTTATCTAAAAAATATTTTCTTTCATTACAAAAAAAAATTTTGCATAGTAAAAAATGGCATCAGAGCTAGTAATAAGATTAATAAAATTAGATTTTAAAAACTACCAATAAATTTATTTTTTGTGATATGTATAAATAGAATCTGCTATGTTTTGAACACACTTATTTTTCTTTATCTTACTAACAATTATTTAATATTAATTACAGTAAAATTACAATAATAATTGTCTACTTTAAGAATACAATAAATTAAATAATATGGGATAATAAGAGAGATATGATGTACTAGATTATAAAAGTGATATAAAAATAGTCATTATAGTTAAGGTGAAGTAATTGGCTGTGCTTGAGCTTAACATTTACAAATCAACATTCACATTCTTGTTTCTTATTTTATAAAGCTTCATAAAAATCATTATCACTATCATTTATAAATTAAAGCACGCATAGGATTTTGTTATTATATGTGGTTCATATCACAGATGCAACTTTATTTGAGGAGACTTGTGAGAAATAGTAAAAAGCACATCACATATCTAAAAATAACAATTTGACTCCTCACGTTATGCAGTTCGTCAGTCCAAATTAAAGTGACAGATTTGATCGTATCATCAATTCTACCACTAAGTCTCAACTTGTAGGAACGAGTGTCTCCAGTAGATGCAAAAGTCGAAATTTTAGGATTTATTATGATGGTCGCACAAACATGAGCCATCACGATTGCTCTATAAGTCGAACCCCCAATCCGACATTGGTTGAGGATCCTGCGGTATGTGGTCAATGATATGGCAAAGGTTGTAGACCAATGAGAAGGATGGTAATTTAGATCAGTCACATGTCCTAAAATGATTGGACGCTTACTCTTCTCATTGGTGATTTTAAAGATCTTCTCGCATGAGTATCCTTCTGCGTACAAGAATTTGACATAGTCAGCTGCAACAGCTTCGTAAATTAGACCCGGATTAAATTCTTTCATATGATCAATGTGTCTTGCTCCATATGCATACTCAGCCTCATGATTGATGATAGAATTCATGGTCAAAGCTGAAACTTGCATGTATGAGATTGTTATGACTAATGAGATATATAATGTTTGTTACGTATGCTGCTATTTATATACCAGTAGTCATTATGACTGACTTGATAGCAGCGGACGATTGCATTTGATTGCAGCATTGGCTGTAATGTGTGGACAAGCCGTGGATGTTCCAGAGATTATTTTATAAAGCGTAGCTCCGATATCTTCTTCCACCTCTGTCAATTTGACGTCTTTCATCCATGCAACTAATATGTAGACTCCCGGTGTCCATATATATGGCTGTAATATTATAATCGATTTTTAGACTTTGAATTTTTATTCTTGCTTAAAAATAATTACAAACTATGAATTGAAGAGATTAAATTTCAACAGTACCTTAAGAATATAAGGTGAAAGTTTACTTGGACCACGAGATGAAAAGAGCTCACCATGTTTGTGCCTTCGACAGTCTTGAATATAAATAGATCTTGCTAACTATCGTACCTATTACTGGTGAATATGTATTGATAAACATCTGCGGCATTTTTCAAATCGAGGTACACTGCTGGCAAGAGCGTATGTCGGGCTCCATCGTTAGATTTTTCACAGATGAAAATAGCTCACGAAGTGCATAACGTAAGATTAAATCGTGATTTAAATAATTATTAGTAACATAAAAGAGAAATAAATCTGTTCAAATCATATCAATTTCTATTTATACATATCATAAAAGATAAGTTTATTGATAGTTTTGAAAACTAATTTTATTAATGTTATTACTAACTTTGATACTAAATGTGACTATCATCAATTCTACCACTGAACTTTAACGGGTACGATGGAGTGCCCGAGTAGATTTAAAGATATCAAAACACCCGTTACGAATCAAGAAGCATTGAAACGCTGCGTGTTGTTCTTCTAGCAGTCTTGATGATTCATTCTAAACTTTCCTCGTCAGTGGAGTCCATCCGCGGAAGCTCGTACGATGATACACATGTATCGTCTCCGCAAGCTCGCGACTTTTTTGCAAATTCCTCCATCGGAAGCCACCCGCCCAATTGGGTTTTCATCATTACCAGCCGAAAACCTAGCGGCCGCAATCTCCAATCCTGTTGAGCTTTCTCACATTTCTGGTCTCATTACGCAACAGCGATGGTCTAAGGTCAAAACCTGGGTAGATGGTGGTACTGTGGAGTCAGTATTGAAGCAGTTATTTGATCAGAGAGCTGAGCCGGAGGTGATTCTGAGGTACTTCAAGTGGTCGGAGAGGGAATTTAGGGTTTTTCATAGTTTGGAGTTTTCGTGTAGGCTTGTGATTTTGCTGGCTGATGCTAAGCTGTATCCCGAAATTAGGTCATTTTGGGATTGGTTTGTTAAGAATGGGAGAACTGGGGTTACGAATTCTCTGATATTTCATACTCTGGTGAATGTTAGTAGTAGAAAGTCTGTTATTTCAATGGTTGTTGATATGTTGGTACTGGCTTATGTGTATAATTGTAAGGTTGATGCGGCATTTGAAGCGTTTGAGAGAGCGAAAGATTATGGATTTAGGTTGTCGTTGTTGTCATGTAATCAAATGTTGAGAGGTTTGGCGGAGGTAGGAAGCTTTGAAAAGGTGGAGTATGTGTATAAGGAGATGATTCAAAGGAGGATGGAGTTGGATGTTGTTAGTTATAATATGGTGATTAATGGGTTGTGCAAAGGCGGGAAGTTACAGAGAGCGAGGGATGTGATGGAGGATATGAGGGTTGCGAACATCTCTCCGATTACGGGTACATATAATTTACTTATTGATGGATATGTGAAGAGGGGAGGGCCTGGGAGAATGTATAAAGCTGATGCTGTGTTGCGGGAAATGATGTCTAGGGATGTTGCTCCGAATGAGGCCACATATAATATCCTTATTGATGGATTTTGTAAGGATGAGAACATGGTGGCAGCTATGAAGGTGTTTGAGGAGATGAAAACGCAGGGTTTGGAACCGAATGTGGTTTCTTATAATTCATTGATTAATGGACTATGCAGAATGGGGAATGTTGAGAAAGCAGTGAAAATGAGGGATGAGATGATTGATGCCGGCATGCAGCCGACCATTATCACCTTTAACACGCTTATCAATGGGTTTTGTAAGCAAAAGAAGTTGAAAGAAGCGATGGAAGTATTTGATGAAATATATGAAAAAGGTTTAGCTCCAACCGCAAGGACTTTCAATACAATGATTCATGCTCATTGTAAGGCCTCGGAAATGGATGAAGCAGTTGCGTTGCGTGAGTTGATGATAAAAAATGGTGTGTGTCCTGATGTTGCAACCTATAACTGCCTCATTGCGGGGTTTTATGGCGTTGGAAATAAGGTAGCTGCTGAGAGACTTTTTGCTGAAATGAAAGAGAATGGTTTAAAGGCTAACCTCGTGGCTTATAATGTACTTATTAGCGAGTTGTGTAAAGTAGGCGATGTGAGGAAGGCGGTTCGACGATTAGATGAGATGGTTGGATTGGGTTTCAAACCAACACATGTAGTTTACAATGCTTTGATGGATGGTTATTGTCGAGAAGGAAACATCAAGGCCGCTTTAAATGTGAGGGATCAAATGGTGAAGGAAGGGAAAAGACCAAACGTAACAACGTACAATGTTTTAATCAAAGGTTACTGTCAGAAAGGGAAACTAGAAGAAGCAAATGGGCTTCTCAATGAGATGCTGGAATATGGCCTGACCCCTAACCGAGTTACATATGAGATAGTACAAGATGAGATGATAGCAAAGGGATTTGCCCCTGACATCGAAGGGCATCTAAGTACCGTATCTAATGGATCATAGTCATTACTGTTGAAGATAATTACTCAAGACATCTCGATTTTTACTTCTCTATAAAAGAATCCACGTCAAAGCCAAGACTCTGTTGTTGAGAAAGTTAAGATTATTATACTTAACGCAGGTTGTAGTTGACATCTGGTACAAGGATTTATAACACACAAAGGAGTTCGTTGGCTTGCAAGCAGTTTGCGCGAAAATGCATAACTGGTGTATGATTAGCTAGCCTTGCGGGATATTCACACTTTTTATGTTCATTTTTTGACATAAAATGGGTATGTTGGATCTTCTTGCAAGGTGGTTGCATGGATTTATTTCTTGAATGCTTTGCCAGTATTCACTTGCTATCTGGAGTTGTCTCGGCTAGCCATTCACTCACCATTTTTGCACTCATTTTGAAATCCAATTCACATGCTTTGACTGTGGTCAACCTTTTTAGACTGTTGGATCTTTGAGGAAAGCACTGCACTAAACAAACAGAGTTTCAATTTCAACATGGCACAATTTTCCTTGCAGAACTGAAACAGACCGAGGGTGGGCCGTTTGAATCCAGCATACAAATTGTGTCATTTCTGAGTCCTTTCTGGTTGAAGATTTATACCAGAGCACGGTATCTGGCAAATATGCAGGAACAACCTGGTACGTTAAACATAAGAATGTATTCGCTGAGAACTATGTCATGAATATGCATAAGTTAAACTAGTTTGTTGATAATAACTCGGGCTTCACTTTACTATGTGTAGTTTTGTTGATGATGCTGCTGATCTTCCTTATCAAGTTATCATTAGGTATTTTGTATACATGAATAGACGCATGTAGATCTTTGGACGTTGTCAAGTCAGTTGTCGTTCAAGTCTGAATCACATGTATCTTTCGGTTTATATTCTGATTTCAGTTTTCAGAATGGCCCATCAGAGGTAATATCCTTACTTCTTTCTTCAGGAAATAGCTAGCGGGAAAGACACGAAAGAATCACGTTGGCTTGCGTGAAAGAGTAAGTTAAGCATTTGAAATAAGAGAGTAGCATTTTGCATATCAGTAAAGTGCATAAGGGGTCCTGTGGTAGCCACACTCCACCCTGTATATACCCGCATAAGTTGCCATCAGACATATATTCCAGGGGACTGATTCTTCCAATTTGTTCCGATAATGAAAGTATTTGTTAGCTACTGGAACTTATATTTTGCAGCATCTCATCTCATTCCACCCCTTAGCTCCTTTGAAAGCCATTTTCTTTGTGGAATGCAAATTTCCATTTTTCTGATTTTCAACTTGTTGGCTTAGTTACAGTCATATAACATTTGTGAATTTATCAGTCGTCACTAACTTTAATGGTGCTTCGTACAGGTCCTAAATAGCTACTGGCTTTTCATCGCTTCTTTTGCATAGGAAGGAATATAATCATATAGGAAGCCCCACATTGTTAGAAAAGGGGAATAGGATTGTGCTCATTTCGACGTCCAGTAGTCGCATTACTGGTTATTGCATTGTTCGAAAAGTTGCCATAAACTCCTTTATTCATTCATTGATACTTTTATCTCTTGTTTTCCGGAACAAAAGCTTGTTTAGTAAGTGTTTTCTATGTATACAAATCCGTATCCTCAAGCTTTACCTTTTTTCCTACAGATTTTATCTGCATGGCAAGAAAAGATTAATGCGTGCAAAGAGTGGAAAATCAAAGATGGAAAAAGTTAAGAAAACAGTGGAAAGGTATAAAGAATAAGGCCCAAGTGATCCGACAAGCAGCACTTGTGCGTTATATAATATCTTATGCATAGAAGACAGCCTACTAAAACTTGCACTGATAGTAGCTTTAAGGAGAGTAGCAGTAGACACCACTGAAGCTGCGGCTTGAGGATTAGATACTTAAATCGTCAACATAATTTTGTACCTCTGATAGTGTCAGTTATCTTCAGGGATTCGCTTTTCTGAAACTGACTGTAGCGTATGGAGACATAACTTTGCCTTCATATTTCAGGTCTGGACGAGAACAAAAGGGTTGGTGCTTGGAAAGGAGCTCTTTGAACAACAAACGAAGGTCAGCTTCATGCTTCATTTAGTAATGATTAGCAACTGCTGCATGGGTCATGCGGAAACACGTAAACTCAAAAGATAGTAAAGATGATTATGTATGAATTTGAAACCTTCTTTTTCTGTACTTGAAGAAACCAATCATGCATTCGCACCACGTATACCATTCAAAGATAGCTAGCAGACAGGTAGTTTGTATGGAATCATTCTGATCATTAACCTGTGAGAGACAGCAAGACAGGAGTGAATGTTTTTTTTTTTTTTGGTTCTAAAAGTAAGAGAGGTTGATTGTGCATTAGCATGAACAAACAGATGCAAATCGAGTCGAATAGGATGTCCTGAACAGTTAATCCACTGCATATAGATGACAGCATTATGCTAAGGATGTTGTCATTGTCATAAAGCAGTCTTATTTGAATGCAAAATATTATATTCACATTCCATATTCACTTTTCAGTGTCTTCATATGTTGTCATTATAAACTCAGAAAAGATTGACAGTGTTGTAAAAAGGAGTTTATGATGATTTTTACCTCTGATTAATGTATATGTTCGCAGATCCAAAGGGAGGCCAAATCCATGCCTTCCAAATGTGATTCTGGTTCCCATAAGTGCTCATAAATACCAGAACTCAACATACACTTGTCCCAGAAACTTGAGAAGTGGTCAGTGAGAGTTTTATTGATCTTTTCTCCCTTCAGGAACATAAGATTCTCTACTGACCTCATTGTGTCGACATGGGCTGCCAGGAAGATCTTGTGTCAGCTGTCTGCGAGATTTACCAGAAGCTCTCGTGTCTGGAGAGCCTGAAGCCATCCAAAGAAGTGAACATGATCTTCACTCAGCTTGTTGAGCTTTGTGTTCCACCTAGTCCTGTTGAAGTCACCAAGCTGCCGAAGCAGGTCCAGGAAATGAGGTCTAAGCTGATCAGAATCTGTGGACAAGCTGAGGGGCTCATGGAGAGTCATTACTCGGCTATACTGGGATCATTTGACTCCCCCCTTGACCATCTTGACCTTTTCCCATATCACACAAACTACATCAAACTTGGCCAGCTTGAGTTCAACATCCTCAGCCAACACTACCCTCATGTCCCTACCCAAATTGCCTTTGTGGGTTCAGGCCCCCTCCCTCTTACCTCAGTTGTTTTGGCCTCTAAGCACCTCACCAACACTACTTTCCATAACTACGACATTGATGAATCAGCCAATACATTAGCCTGTAACTTGGTCTCGTCCGATGCAGACCTGGCCAAAAGGATGATTTTCCATACAGCAGACATCATGAGCGTAACAGACGCCTTAAGGGAGTATGATGTTGTTTTCTTGGCTGCCTTGGTGGGTATGGACAAGGAGGCAAAGATCAAAGTGATAGACCACTTGGCTAAGCATATGGCTCCTGGTGCAACTCTGATGCTGAGGAGTGCTCATGGTGCTAGAGCTTTCCTGTACCCAGTTATCGATCCTTGTGATCTTCGTGGATTCGAGGTTCTATCCATATACCATCCAACTGATGAGGTAATCAACTCGGTAGTCATAGCAAGAAAGACATCAATGCCAGTTCACACAGTTGATCCAGGCCGCGGAACAATGTTCCTGCCCTGCAAATTCTCAGAGATCCAAGCATTCAACCATGGTAATATGATTGAGGAACTGACTGTTGAAGATTAAGTCTGGTTGATTCTGAATCTCTGCTGCCCAGAATCACTTGTATCATCTCTATTGCCTTTCTTTTCTGTTCCTCATCTTTCCTTCTTGTCTTGCTTGTATCCAAGATGAGTCTGGTCTTCTTCTGGTCTCCCTGCAACCTGAATTTGCAGTAATAAAAAGACCATGTTACATCATTGAATTGTTGGTATGCCCAGAAAACTCAGAATGTTACTCATCAATCAGTTGGCAGAATGTTAGATCAAAATGATACAAACAATAATCTTACAGATGTTGTCCAGCACCTGCAGTTGTGTGCCCAGATTTACAATCCTTGTCAATGTATTCAGCTGACAACCTCAGCTGTGCAGACATAAGTCAAAAGTAAGAGCAGCCCTTTCCTAGTAAAAGCATCAGTAGCAAGCACCAGTTGCAAGAAAAGCCAGAGGGATCAGTTGGAATCAAATTCAGCAAGCACTAAAGGGTTATGACTCCAATTGACTGTGCTCTTCAAAATTGTATGGTTTCTATTTTTCAATGTCTCACATATTAGGACTTCCATCTTGCGCCACTCCATCAAATCCTCTAACCTGCAATCCCCATTTTTCCCAGGCAATTTTCTATGAAGTGTTCATTTGTCTCACAGCATCTCCTGCACCAGCAACAATGATCTTGAATGTCTATGAATCTCTTAATTCTGTCCTTGCATGTTCATGGTTTCAGGAAGTTGCTCAGCCTGATTGTTGACAATGGCGGCGCCAGTAGTAGACACCAATCTGAATACAACCTTTTCAAACAAGATTATCATATGTAGCATTCAATAAAATGGAAATAAACTAGTAAAACCTGGAGACAAATTTTGAAAGAAAATGCGGAAGCCAAGCAACCGGCCTGCTGAAGGATCCTCTAATTCAAATTCTGAGATGACTTGAGTAATATTTGAAATGTTCCCAGTTACTACTGAACTGATTCTCATTTTCTCAAATGTGCGTCATCTTTACAAGTTGGATATAGCCAGTTCTGTGCTGCTTCCATTGCTGTAGTGTGCTGCTCTGAGGAAGTTGTCGAAGGGACTTGCTGGAGGAAGCTTTATGGCGAGCCATGGATCTGCAGCCGACCCGTTTGTGGTGATGGATCCATCATAGCTCGTTATCTGCTGAAATGCCACAATAAAAAGAAAAATTAGATTGAACTCGTTCCATAATACAGGACTCACGTGTTGTTCTATTTTGAGTTGAATTTGTGGGAGACTAGTAGGCTTATATTCATGACCTCTTGATGTCCATTAGACGAGAGTGCTGGTGGGAGATAGTCAGACGACTTGGCGAAATGATTGTCATACACGAGCCAATTAGTCAGCTTCTTTCTGCTCCCTGTTCCCATTGCTTCACATTGGCTAGTCATGGAACTGTATGGGAGGGGAGACGTTGAGACGGTTGTTCCAGCCACTTGCCCAGCGACCTCAAGTGCCTAGAAAGACATAAATAAACCCGCAATAAGCCCAGAGTTGGATGAAACAAAATGCCAGAAGTCAAGAGGTGAAGTGACAAAATGAATGTTCTGTATGATCTAGCTTCATGTGGTATCTTGAGAAGACATTGAGAAAATACCGAATCAAGAAGCTGGCGAATGTTTATAATTTGTGAGACGGATGGTGATGCTGGAACCTTGGGGATGAATCGCGAGAGGTCACAAACTGTTGATTCACTTACAGCATCATCCTCGACAAACAAATTCGCAGGTACATCCTGATCCATTATCAACACCACAGATAACGTTTCTTCGTGAGTCAATGAAAAAATTGCCAGACACCAATCTTTGGACTACGCTAGCAATAGCAAGAACAAAATACCCATTGTGCATAGCTGCACATATACACCTAAATAACCGGGCTCAAAAAGTGGTTTTCATGTAACATTAGGCGGTAATATCTGATAGTTTCTAGCACAAAATATAGAAGGGCACCTACCCCATCAACTGAAAATGATTCCTCGCATTCCGATGTCCTATGAATATGTTCCAAATCATGGCCCATTGGTGCATCAAATATATAGGAATCATCAGGAGTGAACGCTTCTGACAGTTGTCTGGTAATTTCCTCGGCCTCAAGCTACACAAAGTATGCATTACTCGTGAACAGGATATAATAGGTCTTCTGAAAATTGACAAAATAGTAGTGAAACAAGCATACATTAATTTAACGAAAGCAAATCACATATTAGCAAGCATTCTGAATTAGCTTACTGCCCATTACCTTGGTAACAAGCGAGAGGCTTTGAACTATCATATCAAGCATGATGTTATTGGATTCGATTATCTTCTGCTTCAACTCAGCTAGCATTGCTACAGCTTCCTCATTATCAGCCAAAGAGTAATATACTTTATCATCTGTATGAGGCTTTACATAAACTTGAAGGTCATCGCTTATACCCAAATGTGGATCCACCTGGTTCAGTAGAACATAAACCATAAATGTAAATCATGACAGCCATCAAAATTGCAGAATGGCAAGGCCATTTTATTGAAAAAATCACTAGAATGCAATTGTTCTGTAAGACTAAGCCTTACAATAACAACAATGTGAAATGTTGAAAACAAAGCTTACATCACATGGAAGTAGTAATTTGATCAATTCTGTCTGGTCCAAAATGTGAAATATCTTTGAAGCAAACAGCAGCATCCCGGTTGACAATACTAAGATAGATCTCTGGCAAGCAGGCGCTATTGTGCCTGCTCATATTCTCATTGAGTTAGATGTTCAAATATTAAGCAATTTAAAAAGAGATGCATCACACCCTCTCAGACTTCCACTTTTTTACACAGATTGAAAATGAAGATTAATATCCAACTGACACAGCATTTCATATTTCTGATGGTAAAAGACGTTGCAAGGGGTCTCATACCGCCACTACAGTCCAATGCAATTGTTCGTATCGACAAGGGAAGCTGAAAGAAGCGCAATAAAAGATTGTCACTGAGGTCCTGCAGCATTAAGGAGAGATAATTAGCATTTGATTAAAGTTTTTGAAACAGAAAGATATATGCCCATTATGCTTATATGAAATTAAGAAACTATTGAACTCCAAACATACATCAGTAGTAAGAATTTTTATACATGATTGCTGAGGATGTTACTTAAACTCATCAATCATTTGCTCATTGAGACTCGAGTTATGATCTGATGTTTGAAAAATGATACTACAAGACAAAAAGTCGCACTGAAGGCCAACCTTTAAGGGTGAAGAGATCAGAGTCAAACTGAAGGAATGAGATATAGCTTCAATATTTGATGGTAAATTGTCTGGAAGGTTTGCTTGAACCCAGAAAGATGACAGCAACTGAGAAACTTGATCCTCACTGAGCCTCAACATATATGGTACCTAAAATAATTGAAACATGAGTCTTTACTCTTTAAATAAAAACGGGGAGAAATCTGCGCCGCTGTAATAATTCAAATATGGAGATAGGTTTTACATACCGACTCAGACAATCCAGCTGAACCAGCTGTTTTGTCTACGATTGAACTAATTTTGTAGAGACTAGAACTTTTTTGAGCTCGCATTTGCTTCTTCTCGTCAACTGCATTTTTATCCTTGCGAATATCTACACCATCACCAATATGCTTTTCTGCTTGGACATTGTCCTTTTCTTTACGAAGCTTTTCAAGAAGAGTAGCAATTGAGCGATGGGCTGCTGCAGTGTCAGTTTTCCAGTTCTTTGGTTCAAGGTGAAAATCGCATCTCAAAGAAGCAGTTTCATGCTGATTGTTAAAATTAGCAGTGACCAACACAACAAAGATTCTGTGGGCCCCTATACGTGTCTCGAGATTTGGATGCACCATTACTTTTACCAGGTGCACAAAAAGTGTTTCTGGAAATCCCTGCATTTACCAGATTAGTGATTAGAAAAAAATATCACAGAAGCGGAAGGCGAGACAATGCATAAGTTATAAGAAAGAACCAAGATACACAATAAAAACAGAGTATTGATATTAGACAAGTCGTGAGATCTGATTTAAGTATACAAAATTGAGGCAAAGACACAAAAGAAAAGCCGAATATTATGCTTAACGTTCCAATATCAAAGAGATAGTTATCTACAAGAAAAGAACCTGCCAACAATCAATCTAAAATAAAACTATGAATTAGAATGCATCAAAGGCTTTGCCTGTATCTTAACACGGCCTACATTCCTAATAAATAAACCCATATATTTATAGACATTACAAATACAGAAGTTTGAACAAACTCTCAAGGTGACGAAAAAGATTCGTTAGTTAAGGCTCTTGTTAACGTTTCTATCTTTACACCCGAAGTCTATCACATTGTCCAAAATGAGCCAGGCTCAACCCCAATCCTTGAATTTTTCATGTATATATAAAAAGAAAATAAGCCTATTGTACCCATAGGTTTCTTTAACCTATAATCTAATTGTTAGTAAGATCAGTGCATTTTACATTAACCTCAGCAAATCAGAGTGTAACACATCTCATCAAAGAGTGACAAAGGACAATTCTCTGACCTGATGTGACTTTGAGGAAGTGGGAGATAATACAGTCATGTGAGCAATTGCCAAAAGACATCCAATGGTGGCCTTTGCAACAACTTCATCTTCAAGTGATAAAAGTCTCTCTAGCATAATCGACATAATATCAAATAGTGGCTGTACTTCATCAATCTAAAAAAAAAGAAAAAGAAATATAATAAGTCAGCCAATATGGATTTTCATGACTTGACTTTCATTAAACTCACCCCCTTTGCAATCTCCAACAAACAATCTTCAATTGAACTCTGTAGAGAGATGTTCGAATCAATTTCCTCATCTTCAACTGATTTAATTGTAGCCTGGAGACATTTTCTCAAATGTCTGCATAGATCACTTATATACCCAATTTCAGACAGGACAACTCCTTCTGATCTTATCAGTCGAACCAAAGCAATAGCAACCTGAATGACCAGAGACTTGAGTTTCGGGTCGTGTGCAACATTTTTGTGATCCAGGTGACGTACAGCAGCGGCCAAAATAAACAGTTGATTTCCTGAAAGAATAATGTGTTGAATTTCTAAGCAACTAGTAACTCGAAGAATAATGTAGCATACTCATCACAACTGTCAAAAAGCTCAGCGATTCATGAGACACTAAAATCAGCTGGAAGCAACATGCGCACGACACTAGGCAAAAACAGAACAGGGCGTACAGCTGCTCAACTAATTTATTTATTTTGTATAGCTTGTAAGTCCGACTTCAAATAGTTCTGTCGTGTGAATTCTTCTAACAGTAACCAATTAAAATGCACATCGGTTTACCTGTTCCCTGTACCAAATATGATATGTCAGAGAGAATCACCAAGGCTAATCCATGCTGGGGAGGCCATTGCCCTTTTCTGTCAAAATATACAAACATTGGATCCAATACCCTTCTCATTGTTGTCCTCTCTTCAGCTAAATCAACCATTTGTTGGATACAAATTCGAGCCCAAACCTTTGGGGATTCCATTTCATCTCTACAGCAAGAAAGTGGCCTAGCCATTGTCATGATTTAAACTCGATGAAAGTAACTATAATATCTGGGCGAGTGGAGACAGTGAAATGTGCTTATTCTTTCTTACTAATGTACCTTGTTAGAGAATTAGGATCCTTTCTAACCGGTCTTGGCCTAATAGTAACGATGCTCGAGGTAAGATCAGAGGATTTCGCACCAGCTCGTCCTTCACACCTAACTACTTCATCAACCCAATTATAATTTGTCTCTTGGTGGACATTTTCACTATGTGGAACTGGCTCGTAATTATCTAGAGTAGCATACACGATCTGCATTTGAATAAGAGGCTCTAAAATTCTGCATAATATTCTAGATACATAAGTTACTAAAGATTGTAGACTTAGACTGGTGTCTCAAGCATAGCAAAGCTATCCTATATACCAAGTAAAAAAAAAAAAAAAAGAGTTCCTGGAGCTCCAGAAAATTCAGGAAAACCATTCAGAACACAATATGAAGCCCGCTTAATATTAGTGAACAAAGAAATGGCATGCCTGCATGTGGATCACAAGTACAGGTGGTACCACATGTTAAGCATTCACAAAAAAGCTCTAACGATTTAGGTATCCGAATCTCATAGAACAATGAAAGTACGTAAAGACAGACAAACCTCATCGAAATCATCAAAAATATGAGAATTTTCTGCCATTAACCAAACCTACAAATGCAAGAGAAATGTGAGTGAAACAAAGACTAATGAGGAAATTATGATAGTGACGGATTACAATGATCAAAAATGCGAAGTTGAGTGACATGAAATGGCTACCATGGCTGCAAGACATTGCAAACTGTAAGCCCGCAAACACGATATCTGCTGCTCACCCCCATCTTTGCGAGCTAAATCACACACTTTATGAACAAATGTTTCAATATTATGCGCATATGTTGCATCTGCCTGTAAAGTATCTCAGCATGATAAGATTTCCTTAATACATAAATAGAACCTTTGCGCTCTGCTCAGTATTGCAAAAGCTATTTTAGAACCTGGCTATAGATGAACCTAGTCAAAGTTTGACAACCAAGAATCTGCAGCTTGTCATGTTTAGGATTATCCAGAAGTTCAGCAACTGTACTCAGCAAACTGGCAGCAAAATAGGCGCTGCAAAGTACAGTCAATTTAAATCAGCAGCCTGGCAACACAAACTTATCCACATTTAAATGCACAACAAGGTTTGATCTTTTAAAAAACTTCAAACAAATCAATGGATTCTTCTCAATAGCTTCATAGATCACACAAAAAAGTGCCAAAATTGCGAAATGTTTTTAGATTTACCCTCTTTTCAAAATCCTTTCTCAAATGCCCCACTTTTCAAAATCCTTTCTCAAATGCCCTCTTTTTAATGAGACCGGTTTTAAGACCGGTCTCTTTATTTTATAGAATTTGACAGTTTTGTCCTAACCGTGGTAATTTGAACTTATAATGCGGAGGGATAAAATTGTCTATAAGCAAAAAGACCGGCCCTTGATTAACAAGAGCGGTCTCTTAAAAAGAGGGCATTTGAGAAAGGATTTTGAGAAGTGGGGCATTTGAGAAACTCGAAGTTTAAAACAGGGCAAATTTAAAAACAAATTTCCAAAATTGCTAGTATTTCATGGTTGTTTATAGGTTCGGGATGAAAGTGCATGCTTACATCTGCCCTTTACAAATGCTAAGCAACTTGTTGTAAGTCTCCACCACACCAGTGATATATATGAGATGGTCAAGTCGCAACTCTTTGTGACACCTCTCTTCTAAATATTTGGCAATCTACATTAAAGATAAAACATTATGAACCAAACATGCATTTCAAAAAGTGTAACATGATTTTTTTTGGTGTGTGTGTGATGGTGGGGGTGGTGGGGGTGATGACGATTGCAAGAGAATACAATTTTAAAGATGAATTTACAAGTAAGCCTACAACCTTGGGAATCCTAAATGGATTCTTGGCAGCATATTCACATAACTTCACAATTTTACGATCATTTGGAGAACCTTCCTGCCCAAAGAAAATGTAGCCTCAGAGTTACATATAAAAAACTGTTGATCAACAATGACTAAACTAGTATCTTTGAACTCTAGGCGTTGAAAGGCAGTTTCTGTAATTATGTATGACATTTGTTCCCATAAAGAACAATGAAAAGATGGTTAGAAAAAACATGTAAAATAGAAAACTACTCATGGTAACAAGTCATATCTTGACGCTCTAGAGAAGCATTAGAATACTTATCCTGGCTTAAGATGCTGCCTAAAATGACACACCACGAAGATCATGACAAGCTGGCAAACAACAAAACTGACATTACTCACAAGTGACTTTGGGAAGATTTCAGCAAGCAACTTTTTATAGCGCTTAACGGGTTGCCGCGATCTTGACCTCATAGCAGGACAGCAAATGCACATATTCCCACAAGCTGGAAAGATATTTCTGGAAATGAACCCCATGGCTACTGCATATTTCAAAAACAATGACCTTAGAGATTTCCCGTACTATAGTAAATCTTCAAAAATAAAATAACACAAAAAAGCAAAAAAAAGTACAGCTGAATGCTAACACCATCAATACAGACATCCAGAAACCTACACAAAAGAGCCAAACCCTAAAACATCTAACACCTACTGGACATTACTTGAGAAGAAAAGGCACCAAAATGAACCTAGCTTTTGGTTCTGCGTTTTGACAGCACTAGTAAAAAGTTCATCATACAAAAAGATCAACCTACTAACACACTAATGAGAAACAAAACCAATCTGCAGAACCCTAATCCACAAAATATAAAATAAATGAATAAAAACAGAAACAAATAATAAAACTTACAGATCGGGGAAACGAAGCCTCCGTCCGTCAGAGCAACAAAACGAAGCGTCTCTCAATTAAATGAAGGCGAGTCTACACAGTCGGGTGTCAAAGCTGGACATCAATGAAGTGAGTGAAGAGCGGTGGTGGGAGGAGAGAGACGAGTGGGTTGGTGACCGTGGACGAAAGCAATAAATAATCTTGAAGTGAAATGGGAGAGGCGCGTGGAATGGTACGAATTAAAGCTGACAATGATGAATAGGGTTAGCACGTGAAGTAACGGACAACAATAACAACAGTTCATCGATTTCTAGGGCTTCGTGTCGTTTACCACCATACGCACATTTTCACTTTCATCCTCGAATCTCGATTTGAGAGAACCCAAAAGTGATGAGATTTCAAATTTGAAAGGTTTGATTCGGAAAGGCCTGCCCTTTCTCCATTGATGAGGTCATTTAACTTTAAATACTAAATCTTAATTTCGTACCAAATTCTGCAAAGCTGTTTAACGTTTGACTAATTTACATTTTTACCACCAGCATCATTTGCACAAGACAAAAATCAAGAATCATTGTGCCTGTTGACAGCTAAAATATACGACCAACCCCACATTGATGTCTTTGGTGTTTGAAGGGAAAAAAAAGGAATGTAGTAGCCAGTAGGTAAACCCTTTTCAAGTTCTCCGAAATTCCTTACTGAGTACGGAAGAGGATTTTTCATGCATAGTAGCACAGCTTGGGATGTCGCATTTTTCAAATCAACCTCAGTGGCAGAATTTAGGACGGAGACTATCAAGTCTTTCAGCATATTCCATTGGGATAGCCTTATTGCTAAATACATTGTTCCATATGCTGGCCATATCTGTTGAAAACAAGAATGTTAACAAGGAAACTCTAAGATCCATCCGAGCTTTGGAAATTCACTGGTAATTATTTTATTTCTACTATAAAGAGGGTGACGGCACTGAATAGATTACTTCATATTTAAACAGAGACCATAATGGGTGAATTCTGCATCTTACCTGTTTTATCCACTGCTGAAAGACATAGTACTACCATATCAAATCTTGAGACCTTGGTTAAATTTTCCAAATATTGGACAGTAAATTCCATATCCTCACTGAAAAAAATACAGAGCAGGAGATGAGGAATGTTGTACATGTAAAGCATCACAACTAAGAATAAAAAAAGGAATGGACATGAAGATTAGCTCACCAAAAAATTGTGGCAAGACACTTTATAATATCCATAAGCATTGTTGCCGTCAAAGCATTTTTGAAAATCCGCGATAGTTCACTAGGCGAAGTAGCCTGCAGTGGTAGACGTCACAAATAGAAACATAAGAAGCACTGATACAAATCTATAAAAAGTAAACTTGAAAACCCTGGTACAGCCTTTTTTATACCAGAGACCCAAAACTAGGCATCAAGTGAAGGATCTTGGCACAGCCGAAGAAAGCAATGCATGCATTTCATGCATCAGGGAACTTTCAGAAACACAGTTCACACTAAAGACAACTGAAACTATAAAAGCTTCATATAGACTAAATGAACCATCAAACATGGGATGAGTGTAGTAAAAACAAATGATCATTTCAGACCTTCAGTAATCGAGCTTCCAGAGCCTGATTGCCAGAGAACCCCCGCCAAGTAACTTCAAACTGATAGGCTGAATTAGGCGGCATAATATTCTGTGCAGTTTCATTAAGAGCTTGGGCAGCTGCTCGAGCAGCAAGCTCTTGCACCGATGGCTTCTGCTCAAGCTTGCTAGGAAAGTGATTCCTCTGCATGCGTAGCAATGGACACATAAGGCCAAAATTAAACAGATGAGGAAACTTAAAGCAGCCTTTCCAACAATTTGCACCTTGGTGATGTTTTCTTTCAGAGCTGAACCAAGTGTTGTCTTTCGGGAACTAACGGAAGATGAACTGACTTCTTGAAGGCGCACACCTGTCTTCTTGGTCTTTTCAGCTCCTTGAGTAGTTCTATGTAAAGCTCCAGCTGTTCTTTGGAGTAGATCCTAGCAAAGTTGGATGGGTTATTTATACACATCCTCCATGGCAAAGAGTAACATTCTGATTCTATATTAAGTACCTTTTCATACACAGCTTTGGCCTCTGAATACTGCTTTTTGACCTCTTGGTTATTAGGCTCCAGCTTCAAAGCAAAATCAGCATCTGAAATTAGTTCATTAAAATTTCATTATGCATACTTGAAATACAGAAAAAGTAAATCTTTCAGGGTTTGCTACAACATACCCTCCATGGATTCCTTGAATTTTTTTAGTTCCCTTCTGGCAGTTGAACGTCGTGAATAAGCTTTTATATAACGATCATCTAAGTTCAACGCCTCTGTGCAGTCATCTTCAGCCTCTTGGAACCTATCTAACAAAGAAAAATAATATGAAAATGAATAAAGAACAATTGTAGGTAACAACAAATGGAAACGAGGTGCCATTGTACTACGTAACAACAATTATTAAATCTGAATATTTAATAAAAAAAATTCTCATCATCATCATCATCCCCATGGCCTTCAAACATTAGATTCTTTGAATTTACACCAAAAAGAAAAGGACTTGAATTTCAAAAAAAAATCCAGTCCATAACTCAAGCAAAAATGAAAACGGATAGCATTAGCCACAAAACTTGCCTTCTTATTTTCAGGTAAGCCATTGCTCTATTAGCATATACTACTGCAGTGGGTGATAGTCCAATACTTGTGGAGTAGCAGTCGATGGCCTCCTTAAACTTCTTTTGTTTAAAATACTCATTGCCCTGAAATATGCAGGTAGATTAAAAATTAATTCATTCGAGAGTAGTCACTTTCATGTCAAATAACTTTCTACAGTTACATACGACGCTGCCATGATTTCATTACTTTTAAATTGGAAGTATATTTTTTTCTGTGAAAGGCAATAAAAAGTCTAACCTGTTCTTTCTCAGAAAAAGCACTTGGACTGTTTTCATCAGTCGACATAAATGCATCGAAGCTCCTCAGGTATGAATATTGGCCAGGTTTATTGTTTATATTATCAACTTTTTGTGCTGTTCCTGCTACTTTTCTATCCATTCCAGAGGATGACACCTTCAAAGAAACCGCGCATATGTCATATGTTGTACACACATGAATATTAATGGCGTCTTAACTGTTCTTAGGTGCAAAATACGAGAAAAACCTTTGAAACAAGTTCACTATATTTCCAGCAAAACCCAATAGGTATATCATTAATGACATTCTAAACTCATCAAAAGCCGAAAATTGAACAGCATATAACAGTAAAATTAAAAACACCCCGACTACCAAACTCTTACTGCAATGAAAAATATAAAACAATGAGTGAATGGAATCCAAGAACTTAACATATTCCACAACAATGAGAATAAATTCCCTACATTTAACAATTTATTTAACCGGATTTCAAGATAAATATCCTTAAGGCTGAATTCAGAAAATAAGATGGAAAATTTTTATTGGCTTTAATACATACTGATATTCCCTGGTCATCTTGTGGTCTCATTCTTTTGTCTTTTTCCTTATACGACAGCTCCCAGTCCTGCAAATCATTCAAAAATCCTTCGAAACCCTGTAGAAAATTGCGAAAAAAATAAACGAAAAATCACAACTACTAACTGGAACGAGAGACACAAAGCGCTCATGAAATCGTTTCTTACTTTCCACGCCAATTTTCTCAGAAAATTAAATTATATAAAACATAAAAACTACAATCCATCACTATGAGATACTTACCAGAGCTTGATCGCGTTCGTGCTTCGACGGAGCCCTCGCCATAAATCAGAGAGAGAGATTTCTCGAAGCCTAAAATCTGGACTCAGAAATCAGATAACAACTACGACAAATACCTAAGCCTAAGGCCCAATCAAAAAAGCCCAGTAAGGAGGCCCGATAATGCTGGCCCAATTATATCTATTTTTTTAAATACTGTTTTACATCGGTAACTTCTTGATCCATTCGTCCTGGTTAATAAATTTATCCCTTGAGAAAGAAACTAGCTGACTGGCGTCAAAATTCTTCAACCATTTTGATTTGTCGTCCCGTGCACCTTTACAGTAAGATTCGACGTATTAAAGGGTACCCTGATCACGGTAAAAGGTTAAAAAACTAATCCGTAAGGTATTAAAGGTTCTTGCCCAGCAGCTCCAGCTTCATTTAACGAAACAGAGTTGGATTTGATAATCCTGCAAAACATTCAGTTATAGGAATCAATAGAAAGATTCTCTACTATCCATATATACTCGTATTTTTAGAAATGGAAGATATGCATAGTGGGTATCAGAAATACAATTCAACGTCGATTTGTGTTCTTAATTTAAGATACAAGAAAACTGGTGTTTTAATATTAAAACTACACCGTTCCAATATCGTTATATTTGACTTGAGTTCACAGGATTTGATTAATTCAATATCTTTTATTCCAGATCAATGTTTTACATTGGTAGTTTTTCAATCCATCTGTCCTGATTAATAAACGCATCCCTCGTGAAGGCACTTAATTGACCGGCATTTAGAGTCGTCAACCATTTGACTCTCTGTGATTTGTCATAATGTCTACCTTTACAGTCTGACTCCGAGTACATAATGTCAGCCCTGGTCAATGATTTGCAAACCAATAAATAAAAACCGATATAGTAAAAAATAAAAGATTTTAGTTATGCCGATTTGCAGAGGGAATATCATATTTGAAACGTTATAAATCTATGCTGTCATGATAAAACATTATAAGTCTAGTCCGTCACACATATCTCTGTTTAAATAAATATTACTTACTCATTTCCGACTTGGTGCCACGCATCCCATCCCTGGTGTACTACATCCACATCGATCGTACACAAATGATATATAACTTTAGAGTAACGACGATAAGCTCTTCCTAGATACGTCGGGCCAGTTCCGAACACATTACATGACTCGAATACAAATCCGCTAGTCTCATTGGGTGCATCTCTAGCTTGTGCCGTAATGTATCCGTATCCGGTTACATTTATATCACATTTCTACATCATCAAAAACACCGATTTTAACCATGTAAGAATGAAGGTTGAAAAGTGACCAAGCTTTACCTCATAAAAAGATTGACCATCTCCGAAGATGAAATCCACAGCTCCTTCTATGTAACACTCACTGAAATAATGGCGCCCTTTGTTATCCAAAAGAGTATCTTGATACCCAAGAAAGCCACATTGGTAGAACGCTTGTTTATCTCCATCCATTCTTGCTGCGATGGCCGGGGCTACATTGCCTACGATATTGATATCGTCGTATACTTTTAACGGCAAGATATGTTGTGATTTGAATTCTTCCAGATTGTATGAGTTCTGGAGAAATAGATCATTAAGGTCTTGCACATAGCTAAACTTAAAAAAAAAAAAAATCTTTTTGAAAACTATTACCTCGAAAGAGATAGACTTTGCAACAAAATTTTCCGATCCAGCCGTAAATGATGGACTAGTTTGGGTTGAAGGTTCGTCATTCCAAGAAATGATAGTTGTTTCCCGGCCTTCTCCTTCCAAAAAAATACATCCTTTATCTGGCCTAATTGTGACCTTTTCTCTGCACGACGACCGGTCTGGTAAGAATCACACAAAGTATACAAATTGAATAATATCATTCAAACATAAAATGTGTAGAGGGCTCATACTTGTAGATTCCACGACGAATATGGATTTTGATCCATTGATCATTATTCACAGGGATACTATCAATTGCAGCTTGCACAGTTGCATAGTCGCCTCTGCCTGACTGATCGACTGTGATCGTCCTTCCAAGTGGACCACATTCGAGTGCCAAACAACTCAAAAAATACAGGGAAAGTAACACCAACCCTAGTAAAAACCTGCAGGAGGGAAAGAGAGAGCACAGCATTGTGATGCATTCAAACAAAGCAAATCTCAAAAACGGTTCCTGGAAAAACCTGCCCAGTCACAAGGATTATATATCATCATAACAGATTGAGTGCGGGCAAAATCTTCTTCGATAAATCGAAAGAAATTGAAACAGTTTTGGCCAAAAGGAAATAAAATCAAAAACCGTGAAAACATTTATCATCTGTCATCAGCTCCGTTACACTTCCTCAGATTTCTAGAGTAGCCAAATCCATGCTCAGGAGCTCCAGCTTCTCAGCAACCAAGAGATGTGCCAAATGCATACCCTGGATTTGATACTCTAGCGAATCATTGCAACTATGGGAAGTTATCGAAAGTTTTCTTTAATGTTGTCTGGAGTCAGCTCAAAGGACTGATCTGAAATGGAGATTAATATGAAATAGTATGAAATATATCTAATTATTAAACTAGATTTGCGAATAAGATGAATCTAGATAAGGTAAACAATCTCACAATCATATAAGAATAAGAAATTTGAGCCGATAACAGTCATATAAGAATGAGGAATCATGAAATTCAATTCCATGTACCTGAGCGAAAAAGATCAGTATGCAACGTTTTCCGAAACCATGCTTCAATTTATTTTGTTATCATGATGCAAAAGTAGTCTTTCGATCCATCTTGTATCAAACGCTCAAAATGAAGAAAAAACACATCTAGCTTGATAAGCTAGATTATGGAAGACATGTAATGTAGAAATTCCTATGTGAAAAATCATCAAGAAACCTTGAAATCCCTAGTGACTCATTATGTAGAAACGGCATACAATTTTGAGGTACAAAAGCTTCAAGATTTCACAAGCTCAGCTCGAGGTCTCCATAATCCCAATCTATACTTGTGTGAGTACTTCAAGATCAATTTTCTCTGCAAAGTACACATTGACAAATATTCGAACAAAATGTCAAACCAATGGCGGCGAAGATTGTGTTACTGTGTTGATCATAGTTTTTACAATTTTTTCCTACCATCGGATACTAGATTGGTAGTTTTATTACGAAAGGAGAGATCTTCTAGGAAAAAGTTGAAAAATAAACAGGTGAAACGTTGCATTTTGTTGCTCAGTTACATTGGACAACTATTTAACAATAATTTATGCCAACCAAATAATGGTACATTCACTGTTTTTATCTTCCACTCACCATACGCCAGAAGAGCCATTTTTGCTAAATATGTAAACGTTCTTTGAGGTATCTACGTCACGATCGAGAACTGACTCAGAAAAAAATCATCTATTTATTTTTGCCATACCTAGAGATTCGGAAGACGACATGAAGATGGATTTCTAAAGTTAGTTGCGCGCGAACATGTTCACAAAAACAAAGGTTACCCAGAAATGCGGCTGAAATGCACATAAAACGGAGAACTTCCAGTAATGAGGTGACAAAAGAGAATTCACCTGCTTGCAAGGAATGCCGAGCTTCTTCAGCTTCAGAGTCCGCATCCCAAGCAGCTTCTGAAAATCGCCAATCACAGTTTCAATCTTGGCCACATGCAGTTCCACCCCTTTACCAATGCCGCTCAAGAACTCCGGTATCCCTACTTTCGCTGCAACCATATTCACCATTTACAGGTCAGTAACGAATGAATCAAAATCAACCTCACATTTTCAGGTCAACCTTTGCCATAAATGGAATCAAGGTTCCACCTTTCAACCCTAAATCGAATCAATTTACACTTCTGCAACAAAAATAAAACCTCAAAACCCTAATTTATGGCAAATTACAAGATTTTACCCAAGTAAGGGCTGGACTTGGAGTAGAATCTACAAAACCCAGTAGCCGAATGCAGCACAGCACACCCCTGAACTGCTCGCGACAGCAACATCTGCATCGACGACATTGTCCGACGTATTCGAAGCCTTGTTCAACAAAAAGCTTAACCCTAAACTCCTCTGGTGCGGTGGACCAAAACGCTGTCGTTTTATGCTGCGTGAAGCCGTAGACTCTCTGTTTGATTTGATGATCGATTTAAAATCGACAATGCAAAATACCAAACGGCTACAAGCGCGCATCGTTGTCTCCGGGGATCTCGGCCAGAGCTTCGTCCGCTGCGCAATCGCAGCGAGATCGTTCGAATCCCGATCAGGAGAGTTTGATTGTACTTTCTGTGTGATTGTTGTTGCTTGTTGATTCTTGGTGCTTGAATGATTGAACTGAGCATAAAGCAGAGTGTAATTGGAACCCTAATTTGGCTACATAGTGAAATCGTCTGGGCTGAGCATTTCCCTGGAGGCACCCAAGGAAGTAGGCCTTGTAAAATTCCGTGCGTCTTTCATTTGTTTTGCAGTTTAGGTTACAAACTTAGACTGAATTTATCTTACATTTAATGCTTTGAGCTATAATCCAGGTCAGGCAGTTGAGCTGTGATCCAAAGTTTTGAAATTTGGGTGTGAATTGTTTGATGAAATGCTGTATCAATTAGTGATATGATTACTGGGTATTGTTGGAAGACTATGCTTCAAGGGTTAGAGCTTTTTTATGAGATGTTGGGATGGAAGCTGGAGCCTTGTAACTCTTCTCATACGAGTGTGATGAGGGCTCGTGCCAATTTAAGGGCACTTGATATGGCCAAAGAAAAAATTCCCTTGCTGGTTTGTATAGTTGAATCATGACGTCATAGACGGCTGTGGAGGTTTTTGAAGGACTAAGCGTGTGTGTGCATGAATGGACTCCAGAGCCATGGCTATTCTCCATATCACGTTATCAACAATAGAGAAATACAAGTCCAGTAGCCACATGGACAATGAGTTCCACCTCGGCAACAAGTATGAGATTGATGCTGGCAATGAGAAGCCAGTTCCAGCCACCGGAGGGCTGTCCCAGCCGGTCCCCCCTGCCATCAGAAATCTTTCAATATTTTGGTAACAACCCTTTTCTATGTCAACAAGAAGATTCCAATATATCAATCCGAGATGTTAAAGTTTTGATTTTTATATTGAGATAAGAAAACAGAATCATGAACAAGGTGTTGAATTTGTGGACGGAAGAAAGAAAGAAAGCAAGGAACATTGACATCAATTGGCTTCATTCGACACTTTTCCCTCTAGGCTGGATGGCCAAGAGAATCACAACTCCGCATTGTTATGCTTCCTTAAATTCGAGCAGACCCAGAAGCGGGACTGGAGAATATGCAGATGCTGCGACTTCTCCGAAGAACAGCTTTTAGTCGCGTAAGTTGGTCCCGTCTTACTTTTGTAATTTGGTTTTCTGGCGTGACTGTAATTGTTGACATGATTGAATTTGTTGTGGTGGTGGTGGTGGCTCGTAGGTTGCTGCTGGCGGTGGTCGTGGTAGTGCTTCCTCGCGCCATGGAACTAATTAATTAATTCATTTTATTTCTGATCTCTATTTAACTAGCGTCTCATAAGTCATAAGAATTATTATTTATACTTATTTTTATCTTAGCAACGAAAATTTACTTTCGTCGCTAAAATGAACCTCTCCCGATCCTTCTCTCCTGCGTAGCTCTCTTTATTAGTCAATTGGCGGCTGCTTCATCTCTTCAACGCGAAACCCTAATTCCTCCGCAGACGAATCGGCTATCGGAGCAGCAGATGTCGCTCAAGATCTCCTTCGCGGCTGACAATCCACCATTGTCGGTAATCGCAGCGGCCAAACTCGCTGGCGCGGAACACTCACTCGACTCGTCTCTGCCGTCTGGTTCGTCGCCGTCGTTAATCTTTCCCGACGGGTACGTCCGGCTCCACCATCAGTAAATTACTATTTTGTTTCATTTTCTTGCACCGATTGAAGTTGGATTTCCAGATTGCGGTTGCGCGGGACGAATGTGCTGCTTGGGTACTTTGGTAGGATTGCAAAAACCTCGGCTTTTTATGGACGGAATGCATATGAAGCCAGTCAGGTTAATTTTTCTTAAGAGCTTTGATTTAATTATGTTAGGTGTTGGTGTTGGGGACATTTTCTGTATTTTGAGGTTTGATGTTACTATTTCTGTTTCAGATTGATGAGTGGCTGGAGTACTCTGCTATACTAGCATCGGGTCCTGACTTTGAGACTGCATGTACTTATTTGGATAGTTATCTACTTCAAAGGACTCTCTTTGTCGGTTATAGCTTCTCCATTGCTGACGTAGCTATATGGGCAGGCCTCGCAGGTATAACGACTCTGGAAGCATTCTATTGGTTGCTAGTTAGTCATTTTTCTTTGTATTAGATTCTGGCTTCTCAGTTTCAGCTGCAAAATCTTCTCTTATTTTGGATAATTAGATTGAATCTTGATATATATTTTCATTGATCCGTTTCTGAGGTAGTCAAGATAAGGTTCAATGGGCAATTCTTGGTCTTCCAAATGAATGCATTATTTTGTGTGCAAGTTTTCTATTTCGAATTTTTGATTCAATCTCATGCATTTTCAATGCCTGAATAATTTAGGAACTGGGCAGAGATGGGAGAGTTTAAGAAAGTCGAAGAAGTATCAAAACCTTGTGCGGTGGTATAATTCTGTTTTTTCTGAATACTTCACTGTTCTACAGGAAGTCGCTTCATATGTTATTAAAAAAGGATCAGGTAAAGTTACAGCAACCAAATCAAAGGAAAATGATCTGAAAGGAAGTGTAAATTCTGAAAATGTAGAAAAGGGGAAAACTGGAAGCAGGTCAACTTTTGAGGTAGATCTGCCTGAGGCTGAAATTGGAAAGGTTCGCTTACGATTTGCTCCAGAACCCAGTGGTTTCCTCCATATTGGGCACTCCAAAGCTGCACTGCTGAACCAGTATTTTGCTGACAGATACCAAGGGAAGCTAATAATACGATTTGATGATACAAACCCTGCAAAAGAAAGCAATGAGTTTGTAGACAATCTTCTGAAAGACATTGAAACTTTGGGGATCAGATATGAAACAGTTACGTATACATCTGACTACTTTCCTCAACTTATGGAGATGGCAGAAAAATTAATTTGCGAGGGTAAAGCATATGTTGATGATACACCACGGGAGCAGATGCAAAAAGAAAGAATGGATGGAATAGAATCGAAGCGAAGGAATAACAGCATAGAAGAGAATTTAGAGTTATGGAAAGAGATGATTGCAGGGTCTGAGAGGGGATTGTTGTGCTGCCTCCGTGGTAAATTGGACATGCATGACCCGAATAAATCAATGCGTGATCCAGTTTATTACCGATGTAATCCAATTCCTCACCACCGAATTGGTTCGAAGTACAAGATATATCCTACTTATGACTTTGCTTGCCCATTTGTTGATGCCTATGAGGGCATCACACACGCGCTGAGATCCAGTGAATATCATGATAGAAATGCTCAGTATCACAGAATTCAGGATGATATGGGTGTAAAAAGGGTTCACTTATATGAGTTCAGCCGTTTAAATATGGTGTATACTCTTCTTAGCAAGCGAAAGCTTCTTTGGTTTGTTGAGAATGGTAAGGTGGATGGATGGGATGATGCTCGTTTCCCCACTGTTCAAGGAATTGTGCGTAGAGGCTTGAAAGTTGAAGCACTGATACAATTCATTCTTGAAATGGTAAGATCGCTGTTGCTTACAATTACTCATCAAGAATAACCTCTATTTGCAACAGATATTGTTAACATATTTGCATTCCATGATGCATGGTTACATTAGGTGAAGAACCAAAAACCATTCCAAGTTTGAAGCATCTCATAAGCTACTGACTTAATTTTATGTTTGCTCTCTGTTTTCAACCACATCTGGTTTGGTCGAATTTCGAGATCGGTGGAAATTTTATCCGCATTAAGTTATTGCATCAAACTTTAACAAGGCATTTAGTATACATTTACTTGTGTTTTGTTTGATTGAAGCACATGATTTTGCTTTTCAGCCTTCCAAGTTGTCCATAAAATTTTACTAATAACATTTCAGGGTGCCTCTAAGAATCTCAACCTGATGGAGTGGGATAAACTCTGGACGATCAATAAAAAGATTATTGACCCTGTGTGTCCAAGACATACGGCTGTTATTAGCGAGCGAAAGGTGTTGTTGACACTTACTGATGGTCCAGACAAACCATTTGTTCGTATCATACCAAGGCATAAAAAGTATGAAGGCGCAGGAGAGAAGTGCACAACATTTACAAGAAGCATATGGATTGATTTTAGTGATGCAAGCTCCATTTCAGAGGATGAGGAGATCACTTTAATGGATTGGGGAAATGCCATTGTTAAGAAAATTGTGAAAGACAATGATGGAAATGTCACTCAATTGGTGGGGGTTTTGCACCTTCAAGGATCCGTCAAGACTACAAAATTAAAGCTTACGTGGCTACCTGATACAAATGAATTGGTAGACCTGTTACTGGTGGAATATGATTATCTTATCACTAAAAAGAAGGTATCTGCAAATATTTTAATATTCTTGCTTCACATGTTTAATGATAGGGTTATCTTCAATAACGCATACACTATTTCAATATATAAAAACATGATAATAATTGCAGGGCCCATTGGTTAAAAAATGATGGCCCGGGTTACCCTGGAACACATAAATGAGAAACATATTTGCTAGATACCTTTAAATGTACCGTAAATAAATTAATAAAACAATAGAATGTCATATAATAGAATGTGTAGGATATGTCGCCTTGCATTTCCCTGTTTGGAAGACTTAAATGCAGCACTATCCTTTTGACTTTATCATTTCCAAGTTTATTTGTAACCTTTTGTTTTTCGTCTTGCCAAGACAGGTTACACACGTCTGCTTTGGTGAAATCTTTCCTTTTAATCCGATATTGCATATGTTATGTTGCCATAGTCTGTTTTGTTCTTCACTAGTTACGCATATAGTACTCGTAACATTTAGCATGTTAATTTTTCACCAATTATATACTGAACCCCTAAGGAAACATAGATCTTTGCTCTTGTTAAGAAACTCGGTGATACTGTGACATGTACAGGCAGTAATTACAAGTTATAAACTCAAATAGCTAATTGATTTGTTACTAGTCAAACATGGAGAATAAGAATTGCGTGCAAGCTCAAACCTGCTGCCTATACCCTAAAATGCAAAAATCACGATGCATACCATATTCAGCGTTGACTATAGGTTTGGGAAAGGACTTTGTTGTTTCTTTTGGTGGCGTTTGGAATAGATTTCTTCTTATTCATAGTGGCATTTAAAACCTAATTAAACTGACTATTTTTGTAGCTGGAAGAAGGGGAGGATTTTGTGGATGTCATCAATCCAACCACAAAAAGGGAGATCACAGCTATAGGGGATTCAAACATGCGAAACTTGAAGCGTGGAGAGGTAATACAGCTAGAGAGGAAAGGCTACTTCAGATGTGATGTTCCGTATCTCAAGCCATCAAAGCCCATCGTCCTATATGTGATTCCAGATGGAAGGCAGCAAAGTTTATTGAGATAGAACCCCAAGCCTGCCATCCTCGTCAAAAACTGTTTTGCATCTGCCTTTATAACTAAAGTTCATTTGTTATCTATTTATAACTAGTATGTTACTTATGCTTCCATCTGAGGCACATCAAATCCTGCAATTCATTTGCTTTCTTTTCATTGAGAAACATGCCAGATTGTAAGACAGTGGCTGAAAGAAAACAAAATGGTCTCACCAAACCAATTTCATAAATCACAATCCCCAGCGGACCCCACAACAAGTTAATTTTATTCAGTATGTGAAAAAAAGAAGTACAATATATAAATAATGCACAATCAGCAATCCTGAATCTGAACTTGAATCCATACACCACCATCATTTCTTCTTCTTCAGATTGCCATCAAGCTTCAACCCAGGATGCAGCACTTTTTATTGACAAATTATAATCATTTCTTGGGTGCAAATTTGCCCTTGATCTTCTCCACTTCCATAGTCCCGATCTGAAAAGCCTTGGCCAGCACATTATCAGGCACAGCTGGAGTAGCAGCAAACAACGTCGCACCCAATGACTGCGTCCCAGGCAGCTGACTGTTAAAAGCAGCAATCACTGAAGCCGGCCATTTCCCACTGTTCTTCTGGAAATGCACCAGGCCTTTAGGGAACACAAATACATCACCTTTCATCAAACTCTTCGAGAAGAGCAAGTTGGCTGTTGTGATGAATCCCACGTCCAATGTACCTTCCAGGACGAAGACCACCTCGGTGGCGCGGGGGTGGGTGTGGGGCGGGTTGAGGCCACCTGGGGCGTAGTCAATGCGGGAAACGGAGACGCCGAGGGTGTTGAGGCCTGGGATTTTTTCTACATTGGCCCCTCTGACCAATGAGCCGAAGGTGTTGTTGATCATGCCTGGATTGGCTAGGCCGGCGAAGAAGAAGTCGTCCGCGGAGATGTTTGATTTGCAAGGGAAGCCATTCAATTTCACGCCTGTGTGTAATCAATGAATCACATACAACATTAATCCAAATAAATCACTCTCTTCCCATATCACCAATTCACAACACAAAAATGAAACCCTAATGAAATTTTCTCCCATTTCTATAGCTCAAGTTCCAATCCGATAACCAAGCATTCATACATTCACAAAGATAAGGAATCAACAGAGAATCGAAGCAGCATTGTCCGACTCTGACCACATCCATCAATATCCACATCGTTGACTAAGTTTGACAAAATAATTCAGGAATGCAGGTAGACTGAGGTACCTGAAGCGAGATCGGCGACGCAGACGTCCTGGAGGGAGTCAGGATCTGCTACAGCTGCTGCGAAGAAGACGGCGGCAACAGAGAGGAGAAGATGCAGAGTAGACATGTCCGTTGAAAAAATCGTCGACCAGATAGAGAGAGAAAAGTATGAGGTGTGTATGAAAAGTCCGGCGTTTATTTATTTATATAGTGGGAAGAGAGAGAAGATGAGAATGAAAGTAAAGCATGGGTTGTGCCTTCTTCTTTCTAGCTAAGAAATTAATGTCATAGATAATAACAAGTGTGACAATAATTATTTTTCATTTTCTAGTAAAATAATGAGTTACTAATTTATATTAAGTTATATAATTTTAAAATTTATGTGGCCATATTTTTGCGTCAGAAAAGGTTCATGATTCAACTGGACTATGGTTCGATCTCTAATTATAAAATTTATAAGATCGTATTTTTACATTAGAAAGAATTCATAATTCAACTGGGCTATGGTTCGACCTCAAAATGCAAGGATGATACTTCCATGAGTCGTTAGGCATTGGAATTTGGTAGATCAAGACCCAGGGAGGAGTGGCGCATCCACTGGTTAAGTTCTAGGGTTTCGATTTCAATAATAATTAATCTCAAAAGATGAAGGTGACTTTGGTTAGTTAATGTATATTTTTATGGAGATGATCAAGTCAATTTTCATATATGGATAACATGATCAGTTATTTGTGTCAACAAAATATTATTGTTGTTGGAGGGGCTGCACGTTTGATAAGAATAGTCAACCGTTCAGACAAATATTTTTGTCTTTTTTGTTGGTTTCAAACAAGTTAAATATTGGCTTCATCTGTCAGCAATGACGTTTTTGAGCATCACATGTTACCTAATAAATCAGATGCACCTGCTGAATTCTTTTTGCATCTCAATCGAAATTTATCAAACCTGAAATTTCAAATCCCCAGTGTCTTTGTTTTAAAAGTAGACTTGAATGAAAACTAAGGGATAAAAAAGCCGTCAACTATCTAACATCGTTACAGTTCGATTTTTGATGGAACTAGTATAGTAATTTTGACGGGTTAAATGAGCTCAACTCGTCATTTAGCGTAGTGATACATATGAGAAATATTTTCAAAACTTACGGCACAAATAGAACAAAATGTTAGAATAGTGTGTGATTAGTGTGAAGAGAATAGTAGTGCTAATCCATTTTATAAGACAAAATTGATGGTGGAGTACATTTCAGATTAATATGAATTAATCGTAATTAAATATCCGGAGATGAAAGGTATAAAATCGATCATTCATAAGCCAAAATCTTAATTTAATTTGAATGAGATATTATTACTCAAATGATGTTCTAAAATAATAGAAATGTGACTCGATTAAAAATTAAACGCTCAACTTTGGGGAGTATAAATACAAACCCATATCCCTTGCATTAATACAAGAGTGTCTTTCATGTGCATTCTTTTCATTGACAAACATGCCAGATTCTAACATTTATTCTTATGCAAGACAGTGGCTGAAAGAAAAGAAAATCATCTCACCAACCCAATTTGATTTATCACAATCCCAGCAGCCCCCAACAACATGAACTAACTTCATCAAAACTTTATTCAACCTGTGGAAAAAAAAGTAAAAATATATGAATATTGCACAAGCAGCAATCCTGAATCAAAATCTAAATCAAAGCTTCAACCAGTCATTTTATCATTTCGTGCGTGCAAATCTGCTCTTGATCTTCTCCACTTCCCTAGTCCCAATCTGAAAACCCCTGGTCAGCACATTATCAGGCACAGCTGGGGAAGCAGCAAACAACGTTGCACCCAGTGACTGCGTCCCAGGCAGCTGACTGTTAAAAGCAGCAATCACCGAAGCCGGCCCCTTCCCATTGTTCTTCTGGAAATGCACCAGGCCTTTAGGGAACACAAAGATATCACCCTTCTTCAAACTCTTCGAGAAGAGCGAGTTGGCTGTTGTAATGAATCCCACGTCCAGTGTGCCTTCCAGGACGAAGATCACCTCAGTGGCGCGGGGGTGGGTGTGGGGCGGGTTGAGGCCTCCGGGAGCGTAGTCAATGCGGGATAGGGAGACGCCGAGGGTGTTGAGGCCTGGGATTTTTTGTACATTGGCCCCTGTGACCAATGAGCCAAAGGTGTTGTTGGTCAGGCCTGGATTGGCTAGGCCGGCGAAGAAGAAGTCGTCCGAGGAGATTTTTGATTTGCAAGGGAAGCCATTCAATTTCACGCCTGTATAAACAATCAACGAATCACATACAACATTAATCCAAATAAATCACACTCTTTCCACATCACAAATTCACAAATATGAAACCCTAATCGAATTTTCTCCCATTTCTATATCTCAAATTTCAACCCGGTGAATAAGAATTCTTCGATTTGCACAGAACAGAGTCAACAGAGAATCAAAGCATCAATTTCGTCGACGCCGTAGTTGATTTAGCTTGATAGAAGAAGGAAGTAGGTAGTTAGTTAGTTAAAGGTACCTGAAGCGAGATCAGCGACGCAGACGTCCTGGAGGAGGTCAGGATCTGCTACAGCGGCGGCGAAGATGACGGCGGCAACAGAGACGAAAAGAAGCAGAGGCGACATTGCCGGCAAAAAAATCGGCGAGCAGAAGAGAGAGAGGTATGATGACGAGTGAGTAATGATGGTTATGGAAAGTGTTTTGTTTATTTATTTATATATTCTTGTTTATAAAATTTGAAAATATTTAATAATCGATTCGATTTACTAGTTAAACGTCAGATGTTAAATATTTCTCTATATTTACATCAGAAAATTAATAGATTTTGAAAATGCAATTAACTTAAGAGTTTTTTCTTGGAAAGGATTGTGCCTTCTTTCTAGTTATTAAGTTATTTCATAATAAAATTAAACTGACTAAACTTTTGGCGTACAATAAGGATGATAACAATTCGATTTTGTCAGTAAGTACTTATTCCCATCATTAGGTGTGTAATTCTTTTTTCATTTTTTTGTTGAACGTGTTGATTCTCGTCTTTGTGCAAATGTGTTGTGTCGCTCATGCGTGGGCTAATAAAATCTATCTCTCCATGAACGTATTGATTCTCGTCCGCATGCGAACCTGTCAAATGCTATGTATGGCCTATTCTTGAAGTGTGTGGAGCTAAAATATAAAATCATCCATAAAAAATCAAATTATTTCTCTATTTTTTATCATTTAATATTCGGACGACTTTGCTTTCTTAAACCTAGCATATCTCACTTATATGAATCGACAATGTGCTTGATCCTTACATATATAACCTATTTAGTGACATCTCACTTTAGATCTCAAATACGTGCGCAAGATCATATTAGAATCTGACAAATGTATGAAATTGGTGCGTCAATTAATTTTGATAATGAATGCGAGATTATAACCAATTAAATACGCGTATTAGACGAATGACAGATATCTCTCACATTTAAGATGAGAGGTAAAAAAGTATACGTTTTCTTTTATACCTTCATATGTATACCTAATCTACTCATTATAAAATTTATTTTTGTTGGTCTTTAAGTCAAATACTTATTCTCAAAACTCTTGAGTAATTAATCAATGAATTGTGCATGAAATAGTTATTTTATATGGAGTTGATCAAGTCAATTTTCAAATATGTTGAATGATTTTGGTCAAAAGAAATGTTATTATTGTTGGAGGTGGCTGGAAGTCGGATAAGAATAATCAAACAAAGATTTTTGGCATCAGTTGTCAGCAATGACGTCATAACTTATGAGCATCACACATTACCTAATGATATATGCACCAGTTGCAAAAGTGAAACATGGAAATGGAAAGTTGATGGAAAAAAAATGATTTTCACAAGCAAATGCAGCTGAAGTGTGGGACGCTGAACTTCCACTCGCCGGCGACAGGGTCGTAGGAAATGAACATAGCGCCGTTGTCTTTAGCCTTCTGAACGAGCATTTCTTTGTACTTGTCAGCCTTTTCTCCGTCCGAATATTGACGTCCTGTCTTTTTGCCAAGGACCTTAATGTTGAGAAGAGTGATTTCAGCAGGCTTGTTGAGACCATGCCCGATCGGTGGCTTGGTGCTCTCGTCCATGTAAACAGTCACTTCTCTGTTGCTGAATTTCAGGATGGACTCGATATCAAGCTGCCTCACATCTGTTTCGCCCTTGAACTTTACATCCCCATAACCATGTCGTCCAACTACAAAGTCCTTTACGTGGCTGAGGAACCCTGGCTCGGCCTTTTCTTTGGCTGCCAACTCTTCCATATTTGGTTTGGTGTAATAGTCAGACTGCGGCAGCTTTGGTAATTGCAGTGTCCCGTGCTCCTCGGAAGTCTGGCTGATGACAGTGGTATTTGAACCAGCCGTGACAGTTTTGTCTTCTTTTGTAACTCTCTCATATAAATTTTCTGCCCACATAAAGCAAAAAATTGTAACGAAATTAGACAAATCAAATTAGGTATGACCACGAATGCTGTAAAGTTTCATCTGTAACAGAATTCACCGCTATTAATCTACCTGGAATGATTCTGGAGGTGCATTCGGAGTTCGCTGGTGATGTTGTATCTGGATTATTTGTAGGAGACCGCACTGGTGCTGGATTGGTTATCCATGCCTTAGGACTGTCCCTTGCAATAATCCAAGAGTGTCCTCTCATAGCACAAGGAATTTCATCTTTGGAATAGAAAAAAGGCACCTTTGTTGAACGAAGCATAATAAACATCAGAATTCGGAGCATGCAAACTTGAGATCCTTGCAACTGTCATTTATTGAGGTGAATGAAACTTACCTTAGGACCATCATTGATTGGAGGAGGCTTCCTAGCTGTTAACTTGATCCGGCTTTGTGACAAATGTCGGCAAGTCAATAAGCTAGAAGTTTTGACTGGAGTGGGTTTGCTGACGATCTGTTTAATGAAGCAAAAATGTGAGAAAAATGCATCAAATTGGAGATTGAAAAAAAATTACGCTACCATAACTGTGAACTTCTAGAAGAAATATTGCTCAAATCCACACGTAACAGTTTATTCAAGTAAAGTCAAGACATACAGGCATGCTTGATATTCCCTGCTGAACGAATGGGACGGATTCGGAGTGAAGAAGCCATATTGGGGTCCCAAAAGGATTAGCAATGATTGGTGGCTGCACATCTGCAGCGCTGGATACCGAGGAGCTGATAGAAAAAAGCAGAGTTGAGAGTGAGCTGATAGAAACCAAGTATTACATAAAATAAAACTAGTGGTTTGACAGTAAAGCCAAATGAGAGTGACCATATATTTCAGACAGATGAGCCATACATTTTATTAAAATCAGGTTGAGACGGAATACTTGCACCATCCAGAAGTCCAGTTGAGAAAATTAACCCTGCAGAGAGTCTATGTAAGATATCCAATATAACAATGCACGCATTAGAGCTAATATATAGAAAAAAGCTTTAATTTTGTAATACCTTGACTCGTCTGTAAAGGATCTTTACCGAGTACAAACTTGGTCTCTTGAACAGGTTTAGCACGTTCCGGATAGAAAGAAAATGATGACTGCAAATACAAAATGTGTAGGAAGGAAACATATTGCGATTAAAGCCTCCTTTTGAACTCAACCGAGTGGTTCACATAACTGACAAAAACTGTGGTAAAACAGATGGTTAATTGCTTACCGGTGATTGACCAGTTGGTGATGGGACTACAGGGATATAAGTAGTAGGCATGCTAACTTTGGCAGGTTGTGGAACTGCCCACCATACAGTTGACCTTGATGCAGGACAACAATTAGGTGAACTTGTTCTGGATTTGTAGGTTACCTCAGAAAGAGTTGCAATAGGCTGTGTGGTAACCGTAGGACAGGGAACAGTAAATGTTCCAAACCCTTTGGCCTCGTGAACGTTGGGGGCAGTAAAGGCCAGCTTCTCTACAGAGAATGATGGAAAAGGTTGAGTAGTACATGGCATATTATTCCTGGTGGGCTCACTAACAATATTCTCGTTAGGCTGAACAGCAGAATAACCTGAATCATTAAACAAAATTCATAATCAACTAAGGGACAAAATCAAAGAAAATACAAAACCATCATTCATAAGTATCGCAGTAAGACGTACCTCTGTTGCATTGATAGTCATACCACCTCAATTCTTCATGACTTTTACTTAGATAGTCGGGCATAGCCGATTTTGATTGTAGTTTTTCAGCAGTCTTCTTACCAGTATTATCCAGCACAGCTGTTGGACTATAAGATTTTGTTTTATTCCCTCCACCTGGTCAAATACATACAGTATTAGGAACGATAATCATAAAGCGAAGAGAAGAGAAGTATTTTGAATGAAATGAAAATACAAGTCCAAACTTTAAGAAATCGATATGCACATGCAGAGTTGCCCTAGTACCATGTTTGAACAAAATATTACCTGATGGAAATTTGCCCGCACAATTAAAATTAAAACCAGACCGAAATGTAGAGTTGCCAGATATGCAGGAGCTTGGTGGCTCTGATACTCCATCAAATGCAAGGCCACATGCTGGTGCTACAGCATTGCCTGTGTTCCCAAATGCAGGCACGTCTGATGTGTTTTTAACACCAAACGGTGTATGCTTTGAACCAAATGTAAAGGTGCCTCCAGTGAAACTCGGAAGTTTCCCAGAGGCGACCACTGGATAATGCGGGAGAAAATCAGTGCTCTCTGGAATGAATGATTGTTTTCTAGAAGTATTACTTGTCAGGCAAGATCCAGATGTAAAGCCTCCAACATGTGACTTTGTCCCTGATGATCCTGCCAATGAAGAAAAATTAACAGATAAGATCTCAGTATAGAAAAGGCAGCGCCAATAACAATATTAACAATGTCCACAAGAGCAACTCTTGACCTGGAAAACAACCAAGATGGATAACTCAATCAAAGACATGTTTTTTTCTAACTAACATAAATGCACCAGATGAACATGACCAAAGATGGATCCATTATTCATTCTTGTCGAGTGATCCTTAGAGAAACAAAGGGAGAAAAAAGAAGCTTAATTTGTATCATCACCTTCTCAAAAAGTTTTCCACATGTAGTAGTCAGCAACAAAAATAAGGACAGCCATTCAAATCATATGTCCAACTCGAGATTAGTAAACCCCTCAATGGTGAGCATAGATCAGCAGTCACTGAAGCAACGTTTCAGGGATGCACTATCACACTTCTTTCCACCATAACCATTCTGATAGTTTAGAGGTGCAAATCCTTAAGCTTATAATGAAGATTGAATCGGTGATGACGAGCCTACCACTTCATATACCTATGCACAGCGAAATTCATAACCGGAATGATGCAAAGTCTACCGGTGATCAATCATATTATTATAAACCCATTTACTAACTTACCTCCAAAGGACGATGATGAGCTTCTGAAAGCTGGATCCCACGCTGCAGTCATGTTTGAAGCTACTCTCCCAAAGGAAAATGTGGAAGAGTATTGTACTGGCATGGAAGCCACTGACTGATTTCCTCCAACTACAGAAGTTGAAGATCTACCAAGTCCAAATCCCCCGGCGCCATATGCAAAAGAAGGTGACCTGCCATTAAAAGTTCCCCAAGAAGCTTTGCCAAACTCATTCATAGCTGTCGAATCACCATTTTTAAATTGCATCCCTTGCTTGGCTTCACCAGTCATACCACCAGCACTCCCTCCAAATACCGAACTGCTGACTGCTGATCCAAAAGGTCTGGAGGAAAACACATTGTTTGCCTCATCACTGTTCTGCCCTAAACCTGACACTGATCCAAATCCACCAAGATTGCTTGAATACTTCCCAAAACCTGTAAAACAAAAATACATAAATCAAACTCAAATCAACACATATTCAAAAACAGCTACTTGATGTACGAACAGCAAATTCATCAGCGATCAAAACACATAAGATTTAGGGTTTTCACATCAATCAAAACAACAAAATCTGAACTCAATCCAGAAATTCAAACTCAACTGCAAAACAAAACTCAAATTTGAAAACGTACCATTGCTGCCAGCCGACCCTCCGAACATGATTCCTGTCCGACGGACGAAAAGGGAGAATTTCGGATCGATTCTGATCGCAAGAGATGAAGAGGGATAAAATGGTGGTTCGAATATATGCTTGAACTTCTTTCATGGCGAAAAACATCAACCGTATTTATACATGGAATTTCGATTTTTTTAGAAAGAGCGTAGCTTGATCTCAAAGCAGACAAGCAGAGAGACGAGCTGACAGCGTAGCTGCATTTCAAAGCAGTAGAGTGACGAAGACGATGAACGATAAAATAATAACACTACCAAATCCAGTCCAATTTAAAACTAATTAGAACTTGAAGGTGATAATAGTAAATAAATAAAACCATGAGGGGCGAAAACAATATTATCCGAAGTTATGGATACTTTAGGGGCTTATTGAGTTCTCAAGGCCAATTGGTAGAAGTAGAAACTTAAGGGGTAAGTTTGATTTTTTAACAAGTTTAGGGAGGTAAATTTAATTTGATAAAGTTGATGCCGATCCGGAAATCGAGCTGTGGATGCGTCTCTGGCGATGGAGGTTTGGGTGAGTGGGAAGTTTGGGTTTTGAGAACAGCGTTGGACTCGTCAACGATCGATAGAAATTGGGGTTCGTCTCCGATTTTGAATTGGGAGTGATTGAGGTTGATTTGAAGCGGAGGGATTGAGCGATGACTGCAATGTCGCTTTTAAGAAAAGGATGCTGCTTTGATTGTTGATGCGCGATTTCGATCTCAACGGAGCTGTTGTTACTAGTTTTGATTTGCCAGTTAAAGCTGTTTATTTTGAGGTTTACTTGTAGTGGGTGCCGTACTGAGCTTTGTCCGTTTGGTAGAATTGTAAGCTGAAAGTGGAAATGAAGCAGAAGGAGAAGGAGAGGAGCAGTTCATGGAAGCAAAGGGAATTACTATTTTTGATTCTATATGCAGTTGTGTTCTACTGTGTTATTATTCGCCGCACTCTTCAGCTTTCCAGTGGTAGGCTTTATAGGTGGCAATTGTTGAGCTTTACAGTTATGTTTGATTTCAGATGAGTTTTCTTGGTTGGCTTCTGATCCTGGTGGATTTTTTTATATGGCAGAGTATTATGGAAAGCTTTACGGCTTGCGTTTTGGTTGGATGGCAGGGCGATTTAATGTATGCTCCTTGTCCGACTCCTGACTGCTTTTTACTTGAAGTGCTTTAGTTCTAGTACTTAAAATCGTAGCGTCTTGCACTTGTTTTACTTTCATTATGTGTTTTAATTTTGAACTATCCTTTGTATGTGATTAGTAATTGTTAGGATGGTAGTGTTTCATTTTGATTTTTTTCTTGCTTAGGATGGTTATGATGCCCAGTGGAGGAACTTTCGCTCCAATTTACCTATTCTCACAATTGTGTTTGGGCTATATTCCATGTTGGCACAAATGTTGAGGGTGTCTTTCAAGTTCAAAGTTAGAGGAATGTCCGCTGTCTGGCTTTTGATTTCGTTGACTTACTTAATATATCTGCATGGAGCCTGGTAAGTATCAACTACTTTTCTTCTGCTGAATTGTTATTCTTGTAAATTTGGGGCCCGGTCACATTTGATTCATTCTCGTTTGCAGCATTCTTTTTATTCTCTCAATTGCTTTGCTGAACTACCTCTTGGTTAAGGTATGTTCAGTCAATTGCTTAAGGATCGTGGCTGGTTATAGATCTTGCTAAGAGTTTGTTGGACTTGGAAAAAAATATTCAATCATGTTTCTAATTCTTGCTATCTTAATAGATTCATCTTTCCGCAGATGAGTGCACGGACCAAATACTTCTCATTTATGATTTGGGTTTTCAACATATCTTTTCTCATATGCAATCGAGTTTATGAAGGATACTCATTCTCTGAAATTGGGTGAGACTTTCAGGTTCATAATTATCATTTTTCACATATAATGGTGGTACTTCATCGTCGCTATTACCTCGTGTCCTCCTCTAGTTGGTCTCATTTTTGCCTTTTGTTATTCTAGGCAGCCTTTGGCTTTTCTGGATCATTTTCGGGGTACATTCAGGTGGCAAATATGCTTCAACTTTGGTATTTCCTTCGCCTTCTTTTCCTTCTGTTGAAAAGAAGGGGCTGCTTAGTTATCGTTGAATTGACTGATGACCTGGAATTTTTTATTTGCTAGTGGACCTTAACTTATGGCTTCACGTTCATGTTGACAGTTGTATTACGCATGATAAGTTATGGATATGATTACCACTGGGCGCACAAAGATTCTCTTTTTGATCGTGAGGTACCTTACCAAAATATCCATATCAATGATGTTCCGCTTAGAAAATCATTTATAATAGTTCTGATCAATGAAGCAACATAACATTTATTTCTTTGAGTTAATTATTCACCTACACATTGTACGGAGTTTAACGTTGGACCACATCCAGACCTTCTCCGTCACATGTGATCGTATTTGAGGATGTTGAATGGGTTGACTATAAATTTTTGTTTCATTTAACGGTTATTTAGGTATGCTTCTCATGCTAGTGATGGTCTATATCTCAGAACTTTTAGATACGCACTGTTAAGTTATCCTCTGCCACCACCCTGCTTTTGTTTAAAAAATGCTACTTTTTTCTGGAGATATATGCATCATGTTTCTATTTGTTCCCCAAATTAGTAAGATGTTTTCCCTTTTCATCCAAAACATATCGCAAACTTCTTCTTATTTGTTTTGATGATCGCAGAAGCACTCCCAACATTGCCATACTTGTAAATCGGGCCGTATGTGCTATGTCTCTCTACAGGTTGGTTGCTCCTGAACCTGCTTCACTAGCGTCTCACACATTTACTCAAAGTGAAGTTTCAGTAAGGTTATAAACCTTCTATTCGCTTACATCATCATAGGAAACAAGTCTCCCCGAAGAGAGTTACTCCTTCATCACATATCTTTGTTACTTGGTATTTGCTCCACTGTATCTGGCTGGCCCTATAATAAGCTTCAATGCTTTTGCTTCTCAGGTATTCGGGTATACATTTAGTAATGTGAAACCTTATCCAAAATATTCAAATTGGTAAATATGTAGAACCCCAGGATGCCGTGATTATATAATGAACCATTAGAGAACGTTGTAATCGCAGGACACTTTATAAACTGAATATAAATACATGTACCAGTCTTAGTTGAACAGATTACCGAAGAAATTTAGTATCAATTATAATGAAAATGGGAATAGATATTAGTGGTCAACAATGTAACACTACCAGGTAACCTTTTTTCCCTTCCCCGCAGTTAGATAGTCCTCAGAATAACTATTCAATTTGGAAGGTGTCACTCTATGGATTGCGCTGGCTCATGAATCTTCTCTTAATGGAGCTCATGACACATTTCTTCTACTACAATGCATTTGCAATTAGGTGAGCTGTAAGTTGATATTTTATTGGTTCCATTTTATACTGGAAATAGTGCTGAGACGTTTTATGTTTACGGGATCTACAGCGGCCTTTGGAAACAGCTATCACCCTTTGATGTATTCATCATTGGGTACGGGGTAAATATTTCCTATGCAAGCTTAAAATCGTTTTAATTATTTTTTATCTTTTTGAAATTTTCTGATCATAAGAACTAAGTAGTATCTGCCAGGTTATCTTGGCTTTGAGAATCGTCCGCCATTCCATTATCTGTACCTAAAACAGTTTATGTATTGTTGCAGGTTCTGAATTTCATGTGGTTGAAGTTCTTATTAATATGGCGATACTTTAGATTGTGGTCATTGGTATTCTTTTTGCTCAACATTGTTTTCTTCTAAAACTTCACCATTAAATGAAGTCATTTCAATCCTGGCAAAATTTGAAGTATTTTGAACTGATGGATTTCAAAAAAATCACAATGCAGCACAGCTGCACTCTTTAAGGGCTTACTCATAACTTAAGAGTTTTTTTTTTACTGCAGATTAATGGCATTGAGGCCCCTGAAAATATGCCGAGGTGCATCAATAATTGCTATAACTTGGAAAGCTTTTGGAAAAATTGGCATGCTTCTTTTAATAAATGGCTTGTCAGGTTCTGCTGACTTCACTATATATCCACAGGTCATTGCCTTTATCATGGTTTATCAACAATAACATACTTTATTTTTTAAAATTGTTAAAGGTACATGTACATTCCCCTGGGTGGTTCTCGGAGGAAACTAGTCAACGTGTGGGTTGTCTTCACATTTGTAGCTGTATGGCATGACTTAGAATGGTAACCTTAACAAGCTTCAGCCTCCCCTTGCATTTATTATCGTCCACCTTCAATCAAGAGATCTGTAGAGCCTGCCCCGTATTTCATATTATAATCTTTTGCGGTGCTATAGGAAGCTTCTCTCATGGGCATGGTTAACTTGTATATTCTTTATACCTGAGATGGTTGTGAAGTCAGCAGCAAATTCTTTTCAGGTAATGGACGTCATTCCGTGATCATACGCATAAATATATATATATATAAGTAACATAAGGAAAAAACTAATAATAGACTTGTAACCGAAACTTGCCGCAATCATGCTTCGGTAAGGTGTCATACCAATCTTAAGGTGCGGTTAATTACATTGACTGGTGTGTTTATTCCCGTGAAAGAATGGAAAAGATGGTTCAAAATAAGAACTTGTGAATCTGCAAATCTATATGAATTGGTTGGGAGGTCCAATTAGCTTATTTATGCATGCACATCTTATTGGGAACTTCCCGTGTCTTGAAAATCTTTCCCTTTTACTACGAATCTGCTTATATATGGCTTCAATAACATGTCAGGCTGAAAGTGCTGTTGGCCAATTCATTCATCGCGAACTCCATGCATTTGCCGGTGCCATTACAATTACCTGTCTCATGGTATCCCCTTTCTGCCATCTAGCTCTAATGATAATTAGAAATCACCTGTTGCTAACGTTCCATTTACCAGGTGGCTAATCTGGTTGGTTATGTTATTGGTCCATCGGGGATGAATTGGCTAGTTTCTCGATTCCTTAACCGAGAAGGTACTCTACTTCCAAGTCTTCCTCGCAGCTGGAAGTTAATTTTTTTTGTTTACAAACACAAAATTTGTTCAATTATTTGCAGGGCTGCCAGTTTTGGGCGGCATGTTCATGACATTTTACGTGGGGACAAAGGTATTACTCACATTGTAGTAACCAATAATCATATCATCTTCGAAACAAACTAATTGCGTTCATATTCAGCTAATGTTCCACGTACAAGAAATGAAGACCAGGAATCGCTAAAGAAACTGCAGCAAAGGTGCAGCCCTTTTCAAGTTACTGCTTGTCCAAAAATAACCATTTCCTCGTAGCATCGATTTAATCAGATAATTTCAGATGTTGTAATGTATGATGAAGATGATAAGAGTTATACGCCGCAGCTATGCGCTATACCTCCACTTATTCGACGATTTCTTTGGTCTGTATGCAGGTTTTGCCGGAGAAGCATGACTAGAAAGCGGCTACTCATTTTCTGAGATCCGACTTGAAGTCAGAGTGATTGGCATAATTCATTGATGATTATGCTGTAAATAGCAGGCCACTTTCTACTACTACTTTTTCTTCTTCTTTTGTCTTGATGGGTAAAGTTCCAAACTCCCACTCCCACCTCATCTAAATGTGAATTTATTCTAAAATTCCATGTATACCAATTGGCTTTCAATTTTGTAGCAAATCATTGGCCGTGTTGTAATGTTAAAAGAGATGTCAAACATTTCAGCCACTAGCGTCGATTCTTGATGATAGAATATGAAGAAAAAAATAGCATATTTTACGATCTAAAGTGTTTATCGTTTTTTTTTTGTCACTAACCACTCTCTTAGAAGCTTTTTTCTTCTTTTACTTAGGTAGCTGAATTGGAATTACACTGAAATAGAAACTAACTGAGTGAATATTTTGAATTTTAATCATCATATCTAATTGTCTGTCATGTTGAGTTATAAGAATGAATATATATTTTAATTTAGTGAGTAAGACAGTAGACTACAAATCGACCAAGAATAATTTATTTGAAGCCCTGATCAGGAGGGTTGTCTTATTTATTTGTTGATGGCTGCATGTACCAAACACTTTAACAACAAAGCTCATAATAACAAAATTATAGAGAGTGGAGAGCAGACTATTGCTGGAAAGTGTGAAGCTCCCAAACACCCAAAAAAGCCTGTTCCTCTGCTCATCATCAGTCCCACTTTTCACTCTGCAAGCAACCAAGCAGCCCAAGTCACCGACCCACCAGCTCCCACTTCCACCTCTCTTTACCGCCAAACCCTATTCTCACTACTCATTTATTGCAGCACAGCAGCCCATACATTGTGTGTGAAAAAGATACGATTTTTATAATGGAGTGTGCTGGTAGCGGGGTGGGAGTGATGGTGAGGCTAGTTGTGTGGATTGGGGCTGTTGTGGTTTGTGGGGTTGGATTCGAGGAGGGTTTGGAGGCTGATGAGCTGTTGCTTAATGTGACTGAGCTCGGGGTTAATGGCTCTAAAGCTGGTGTTGGTAGTTTTGTTATGGTGGGTCTGACCCTCATTCATGGTGCTGCTGCTAAACAAGCAGGTTTCAATCTCTCATTTTTACAGTCCTCATCCGTGTTTCTGAACTTTTGAAACAGAATCGGACTAGAATTCAGTTGAGTCAAATCTTAACCTCCGCGTACGTTAGTTGAATGACATTTTACTATGCAGATTTTTTCAACTGGAACAGAGTGAAGCTCCGGTATTGTGACGGTGCGTCGTTCACCGGAGATAGCTAGGATGCAATAAGTTCCAATAGGTCCTCTAAGTGTAAGCTAGATGTAAATAGATTGATTTTGTTCCATAAAGGTCATCGTCATCATCATCATCTCTTGCTTGATTCTTCTGTTAGGCTCATCAAATCCACTTCAGGGGGCAGCGCATTTGGTGGGCGGCAATGGAGGAGTTGATGTCAAAGGGAATGAGATATGCCACCCAGGTCTGACTTCGAGCCTGAATGCATGGTGTTGTATTTCTCAATGTCAGTATGACTGGAGCTTGTCTGAATGTTGGTGCTAGGCTCTTCTGTCTGGCTGTTCTGCTGGTGGTCTGGCATCCATACTGCACTGTGACCAGTTCCATGTCGCATTTTCAAGAAAAACTAAAGTGAAGTGCCTCAGTGACGCTGGATTGTTTCTTGATGCGTAAGTCATTACATTTTGTTTCCTTCTCATTTCTCGCTTAAGTTCAAGCTTTTCTGTTACATCATACAAGAAAACTCTTCTTCAATACATCAGGGTCGATGTATCAGGTGGGCACAACCTACGAAAACTTTTCACCTGCGTGGTCAGCTTACAGGTACTGTGAAGTTGTATTCATCCAAGTTCCTATTGAGAGATATTTACTTGTATTGTCCCACGTCGCCGAAAATGAAAAAATAATGAAAATTTATATTGAATTCTAGTACTGGAACTTAACGTTACCCTAACAAAGTTTTTCGGCACCTTTCAGGGAGTAGAGAATAATCTCCCGCATACTTGCACCAACCGCCATGATCCAACTTGGGTAATTTTGAGTTACTTTGGTCGTAATACTTCTGCATATTTCTCATTGTGGAAAATCTACGCAGTGTTTCTTTCCTGAAAACCTGATTGCAAAAATTAGAACTCCAATGTTTCTTGTGAATGCAGCATACGACTCATGGCAGGTAACCTGTTTCATATACTTTGAGTTATTGTGTTTTCAGATTTCTCAACTGGTTTTATATACATGCACATTCAGATCCAGGCAAGTTTGGCTCCAAATTCAGCCGATCCACACGGATATTGGACTCGTTGCAAAATGAATCACGCACAATGCTCGGCATCCCAGATCCTGTTTTTACAACGTATGCTCAACTTTTAATATAAACTTTTTTTTTGGGACATCTTTGTGTCTGAAACACCCTTTTTCTCAGGATTCAGGAATCAAATGCTGAATGCCGTCAAGAGCTTCTCCATGTCTGGCAAAAATGGTCTGTTTATCAATTCATGTTTCGCCCACTGCCAAACTGAGCGACAGGACACATGGTTCGCTGATAATTCCCCTCTCATGGGAAATAAGGTACTCCCTATCGAGTATAAGCACTTGAGAATATGTCCCACATCGGCTGATAAATAGAAAAGATGTTAGTATATCTTGAATTACACTATCATAACTCACAAGCCAAGGCTTTTGATGCTTTGCAGGGAATCGCCATAGCGGTGGGAGACTGGTTTTTTTGACAGAGCAGGAATCAAGACCATCGACTGCGCATACCCATGCGACAAAACCTGTCACAATTTGGTATTCAGATGAACCACCAAATTTACAGGTCTAAACTAGAGCCGGCTAAGGTGCCAAATGCATTTATCCAGCCTGTTATTTGGCAGGTATGAAATTACTGATGCCATTATCAACTCACCGTTCTGAGTTCTACTGCTTCTACTTGATTCTTATCTTGCTGTGTATGAGCTTAGCTTAGCTGCCCAATTTCGCATATTATATGATGACTTGTGTGACATGAAAATGGGTATGGTTGGAATCGATTTCTTGTAGGGATGCATATGCCTAAGTAATCTTAATAATAAACATTAGCGACTACTAATTCCAATGATAACCAAGCATGTTTGTCTCTTGTCAGAAAATCTTCAATCCCATCTTGTAATTTATTATTCCTCAACTGTTATTCTAATCCGACATGGACTTGATTTTATTCGCTAATTTTTATTGCTTTGTGCATATCATGCATCTATTATTATTCGTTCGTCTGCATCTTATTTTTCTCCAAACGGATTCCCCCATGACTCAATAAAAAATAATTAAATTTTAAAAAAATCTGAAGCGGATATATTTAATAGGGACGATTATCGAATATAGAGGGCAAATTGTTGCTAGTTAATTTGGTATTATCACTCAAGTCGGATTAGACTTCACAAAAAGAAATTTGTTAAATTGTGTAGGACCTTCTTCTTCTTCTTCCTGCTGGCTCTCAATAATTTGCTTCACATGGGTAGTCTAATTAATTAATCAGCCATTATTATATATAATTATACCTTGCAACCGCAAGCAGCCCGGATGTGAGAGTTTTAATAATCTCTTTTCTGACTAAGTTGTTTTGACATATTTGAAATCTTTCGCGAATATTTACTTGTACCTTTAAAAAATCGGATTTTCTAGTCATCACACCCTTCGTTCATATTCTCGTCATGCACTTCCTATTGGAGCGTGTTAGACCCTTGTTATACGATCTCAAAGTTATCGAATCAAAATTTTCAATACGATGAACTACAAAATGAAACATTATATTTTTGAAAAGGTAGAGATTAAAATTCGATTGGAGTGCAGAAAAGTTAAATATTTGACGGACAGTTGAAAATGGATTATAAAGGGATGGACATAATCATGAGGTTAATGTTTCTATCCCTATTGCTCAAGGGCATTAAGGTTTGAATTTAGGGGAAGTGACCTAAAGTGAAAACATCTTAATATGTACTGTAAGGAGACAGACATGGACATCCATTAAAGACCAAAATCATTATTCTCTATCTAATTATTTCTTGTGATTATTCAAACTCGAAGGGCTAACGTCTTTAGAAGAGATTTTTATTGATCACAAGCATCTGATTATTCAATATTATAATGATTTTTCGTAGAAAATTTGGAATCGAGTTGACGAATACTAACATTATAGATTTTAAAATGATCCAAGGTTGGTTAGTTTTGATCTTAGTTGCATGAGAATGGAAGTAAAAAATGAGAACAATGAGATTTGTCTATTGAGAATATGATAATTAAATACAAAAAGAAGACAATTTTTACACACCCATTTGGCAAACTTCAATAATTTTGATTTTAATGTTTTGAATTTGTGTATCCATGGCTAGAAAGATGGCTCAAAAGGCACAGAAAGTCTATGAAAATCCTGCTTTGAATATGCATCTGAATGACTTTGCAGCTGTTGCTGATTCTGGTGCCAGAGAAATGACGCCGGCGTTGATTCATAGTGATGAATTTCCGGCTTGATTGTGTGGCTGTTGTACAGAGCATGTAGGTTATGAGGATTACTGGCTCTTGGGAGGAGAAATGGCGCAGTGGTTTGTAGATACTCCGACCATTTTGAGTCATCATTTTCCGCTTCGTCCAGCTGATGAATCGTCAGCTGGTGGTCGTCTTTGCTGGATTTTCCGCAATCCGGCTGAGCCCATGAGAAGCTGCTAGAATCCCAGTTTTGGACGGCATTCATACTGTAGGACCCGATTGATGAGCTGTTGTTGCTATTGCTGTTGCTGCTGAGAACGTTGTTTGATCGGAGACCGATGCTGGATGCAGGTTTAGCCGTCACCGGAGCGGCGAGAAAGGAGCTGGAAAACATGGCCGGAGCCGGGCTTGAGCTGAACTCATTCGGGTTGAAGCAGAGTGGGGTTGAATTGTGTTCAGCTGATGATCCATGGTAATCATTACTCAGCTGCTGGAATGAGAAGTAGCCCAGCACATCTGCTGCCGCCTGGCAACTAGCCGTTGCCGGAGATGTTTTGCTATTAACGTTGACATTGACAAACCTGTCGAGGAAGAACAGACCACCATTATTGCTGCCTCTCTTCTGCTGCCTGTTTTCTGCGTCAAATAGGCTCCTGACATCATCGGAGAGCTCCTTAGTCCTAGGAGGCTGTATGTCGATGGAAGATTTGGACTGGTTTTCGAGGCCGGAAAGTGGCTTGTGAGTGTTGGGATCGATCCCTCTCTGCCGCAGCTTCTTCTTCAGACATGAGTTCCACAGATTCTTGATCTCATTATCAGTCCTCCCCGGCAACTGCGCTGCTATCTGCGACCATCTGATCACATGTCTAGAATAAGCAATCGGAACAAACGTCTCACATCGCGAAAGAAATAGAAGAATGACTAGCTTATATATACACGTAAAATCATAACTCGCAAATTTAAACTTTTGAGGACCATATTTTATACCTGTTGCCGAGGACAGCATGAAGATCAATGATGAGGGTTTCTTCCTGGTGGGAAAAGGCGCCTCGTTTCAAATCAGGCCTGAGGTAGTTGATCCACCTGAGTCTGCAGCTCTTGCCGCAGCGCTGCAGGCCGGCTAGTTTAGGGACGGAGCTCCAGCAACCGTGGCCGTGCCTGGTGACATGGGTCAGAAGCTTCTCATCCTCCTCAGGTGACCAGAGGCCTTTTCTGAGCTTTTGCTTGTAACAACAAGAATGCTGTCTACCCATTTGAGAAGAAGATGATGGAGGTCTGATAATGAGAGAAATGGTGGAGGAATTGTATTAATAGAGACAACAAAATAATCATACATATGCAAAGAACATTATAACAAAAGTCTACATCATTCAACGTACCAATTTCACACACCCAAATTTATTTATCTACAAATTTTCATTCTTATTGGCTCACTCGCTCCTTGTTCTATTTCATATAAAATTAAATATATACGGCTCGGTTTGGATATTGACAAATTTAACAGAAATAAAATGAAGCAGAAAACATGTTGAAAATGATTTTCTCATGAAAAGTGATATGGAAAAGATTGTAATATGTTCCTTTATTTTGTTTTTTATTTTCCATGATAAATCAAATACAAAAAATATTACTTTTCCTCAAATTTTTCAAAATCAGAAAGGGCGAACAAATTTTTGAAAGAATTTTAAGAAAAAAAACATCCATATTTTGAGATGAACTGAACTGAACTGAATCTAACTTAAATAAGAGAAATAAAAATTAAATGAAGAAAGACAATGAGAGAAGAAAACATAAGTGTGAGAATATGAATGAATAAAAGCTTGGGTTGGCGTTTGGATGGGATGTGGCTATGCTCAATAATGGAACATGCAAATGTCTCATCAAAGTTTGAAGTCATAAATTTACTTTTGGCTGCACATAGGTAAATTAAGATATATATATATATATATATATATATAATGGTGACAAAATAATACTATTAGAACACTATTAGAAATTTGTATTCATTAAAATGTGTTATAGACTAGTGAAACATGTTGGATTTATTCGAAAAAACATTAATGACAAAAGAGCAGCCTAAGTTAACGACGATTAAATAGAAAAGAATTCGGAACGGCCAAATCAAAAATATTCGACAAGTGATTTGGGGCTAGAGTCTAAGGGCACACCTACAAAACAATGTCATCGAATCATAATTATCGATTCTAATCATTCATTTAAATACATGAAAAAACTAATCTTAATTATTGCCGACAATACAAGACTATCACTACTTAAATTCGAACCTCATTTTATGGTAATGCATTAGGAAAGGCGGCAATATTAGTTTTTATTTGTAAAAAAAAAAAATATCAGTTTATATATAAATACCTAAATTTGAAAGGTATATGCATTAGAAAACTTGCTAGGAAGATACTGATTTAAATTGATGATTACTTCTTATAACTCAATATGAGCCAATTTCAAATAGGAGATCGCCAAAAAGTAGATACATATCTACTTTGATTCTTAAATGTAATCATCTCTTAATAGAAATCCGACCGCCAGAGCCTTCTGCGAGAGAAATGACAACTTCTGCCTCAAGATAGAGAGAGATTCCGATGGCTCCATACCTCTGGCCTCAGTCCATGATCAGTTGAATTATTTAAATAGAAGATATATAGAATGTATAAAAATAAGCATTCCTCTCTCTAACAAGTTTGTCTCATTGTTGTAGGCATTATGAAGCTTCCTTTATTCTGACCTAAGCAATGTCTTGGAATAATATTTCTCATGTCAAAACTTTGTTAAGAGAATATTAATTCACTAAACTATGAAATATGCTTCCCATATGACTCTCCATACTTCATCATGCATTCCTTATTTTGTCTTCAGCTATTAGGTTATATATATATATGAGTTGTGTATGTGCCTTTTGGTTTGGTTCAAGTCAACTATGCGACAATTATTTGTTTCCATTTTGTTGTTTAGGGTAAGATTCTTATCGTGTCGGTTTTGATGATATTTATTTTTATCTCTTCGATTTTGTTCAAAATGGGCTTTTTAAAACCTCCATTTGCATTCATTTTGTGTCTTATTATGTGCCTTATGCTCCTTTGATGTTGATATTTACATGAATCTAGGGTTTAAAAGTTAGGGTTAGGGTTAGGGTTAGGGTTTAGGTTAGCGGTAGTTGTATTTGCACTGGAAAAAACACAGTAGGAAGATGAAATATCTTGAGCTTTGAATTGATGAGAACTTGAGTAACAAACCTAACCCTAAGTGAAATATTTAGTACATTAATCGCATAGCAATCATATGATTTTATAGGATAGAATGATCGATAAGAATTTGGACAGCCTGGCTGGACCATGTACTAAACAAACATTAGGGTTTAATAGCTGTCCATCCAAAGTCGTGTTATCCAAAGCAAAGACACATAGCAAAAGTTACATACAAAGTAGGACGCCATGAACAAAGTCGTATGATCGATTTAGGTGCTACGAGTGTCCTAGGGAAGACACTTTGTCCTTTCCCTCAAATCACTGTCCCATAAGGTCCAAGGAACAATGTAGACAAGTTTCATTGAATCAAAATTATTAAGGATAGCCCAAAAGCTAAAGGACACTGCCCCATTTGACTAGGAATCGTATGATTAACTGAGAAACGTGTCGAGATTTCAACCTAAATTTTCACTTTGTGGTAGAGTTAGTTGAGTGCATGCAATGGATTTTTCTCTTCATCTTTGCATGGTGCAAGAAAATGCCATGCAAAAATTCAAACACTGAGACATAGGACGTTCTAGGTATCATATCTCAGATTCTCACTTCATAAGTGGATTTGGTGAGGATGTAAAATGATGATTATAAAAGTAAATGGCATAATTATTTGATTGGATTAAAAGGCGTAGGGCTACGTGTCGAATGGCTAGTGGGAACTTGCATTGAGATTATGAAGTGATAAGAAGCTTTGAAATGAATGCTAATTTGAAAATAGAAGAGGAACAATTAGGAGGCATAATGCATATAAAAAAAGTTAGGAAGTGACTGATATTGTTAGGGACATCCCTTAAGTACAAGGACTTAGGTATATTGATGCCCACGAGAGTGCAAAGGGACTGATAGAATGAGACGATTAGATTCTCTCTATTCATATTGGCGATCAATAAGATAGTTAATCGACTTACTTATTAAATTTATAAGCCGGACAGAACAGAAGACACCAATTTCTGATGTAGACTTGCTTCTCAATGTCTTTTGTTTCTGGAGTCGAGACTAATCAACAAAGTAAATCCCATCATTAGGGACATATACCATCATATCACTTAAAAGAGAGATGAAATTTAATTAAGCAACAATAATTACCAACATAATCTTTACTTTAATATGATATGATGCATAGAGGTTATCAAAAGGGAAGATGTGAGATTTTACCAGACATGACTTCATGGGACTTTGATTTAAAGTGCTTTTTGCATTGTCTCTAACCCTACAATAACTTAATAATCAATGGCTAACTTTTGCTTCTTGTTTAGTCAACTCTCTAATCCATCTCCTAATTTCCATGCTTCAACATGAATCATCCTTGTAGAAATACTTCATGTGTCAATGATGGAGCTAAATGGAGCAACACATTTCCTTACGGTTCAGAAATGACTGAACACGAATGAAATTAACTTAACTGAAATACTTAATTCCGACTCACAAAGTACTCAAGTTGAGAAAACTTGTGTTAACTCTGGGTTGAAGGTTCTGGTTCCTTTGACTGGGAGGTTGGTGCTGAAGTTTTAGTATTCAAGTCCTGCACAGGTCTGATTGGAGGACTAGTTGGGAAGGAGATTGGTGGTGCTTGTGGCATTGGCATGGCTACACCTTGCCCTTGGGACCCGAACATTGCAAGGTTGGTCGGTGGAGTGACATTCAAGTTACCCAAACCTGAAACTTGCGCCCCAAGAAATCGAGTTCCTGGTACAGAAGAAGAAGAAGAAGACATTTGCACTAGAGGATGTGTGAATGAATTCCCATTCATGTCCAGCATCCCATAACCATATCCCATCGCCATCGGAGCGAACCGCGGAATGTGCGGTAACATCATCGGAGGCATAAAAAACCCGGATCCCATTGACATCATCTGCAAAATGTCCGGTTAAATTCCTAAGTTTGGGATACTTAGTTTCGGTGAAATGTTACCTGTACTTGGAACTGAAGTGTCTTTAAATACTCTATGGCTTCATCAAGCATTGAAGCCTTGTCTACCTGCCATTTAGCCAAAAAGGACTGATTGACCTGTCACTCAATATTCTGAACCTTCTAGTTAACAAGGGTTTGTTTTTTAGAGCTGAATTTATACTTAATTTAATTTGACTGAATTTAATTGAACTTTAAGTACTAAAAATATAAATCGTAAAGAACAGACCTTAGCGCACATACCTTGTTACAGTTGGGAATGAGTTCTTGTAATGCTCGCATTTTTTCATTGATCCTGTCTCGCCGCCTCTGTAGCAAAACATGTCAGATTGTCAGAAAACCGTCCCATAAAAGATGTTTTAAGTACATTTCAGTATCTTGTCCAAGATGAAAGTTAAGCACGGCGCGAACCCTTTCAGATAAATTGTGCACTTCAGCTGCTCGAATTCTCTTGGATCCAGACCTTGCGCGATTCTTGGATGCCTTGTTGATACCTACAGATTCCTCTTCAGCCTCCTGCAAAAAAATTATATGAGAAATTTTTTACTAACAAGCAGTTGGCAAAAATAGCATTTTTTTTGCAGAAGGCGAGAAATTTATTCAGCATTTGTGAGTTTGGATGATTCATTTTTTTGCATAGTTACTTCAGTAGGGCAATCTGAGTCTTCAGATTCATGGTTTTTTCTCTTTGAACCGTATGTTGGATCCTTGGAAGCTCCGCTGCTTCCGGAACAAACTGAAGATGCAAGGAGAGGCTCTGCGGTTTTTCCATGGGGAACTTTTGCTTGTTTTGGGGAAATATCCATCTTTCTGCTTTCTTGGAAGCCGGAAGGTACTTGAGATGGATTGGCTTTGGAACTTTTTGCATCAAGGCTTGGTTTCACCATGGCCGCGAAATGAGGGAAATTCATAACAGTAGAGCTAGGCCGTCTTTGAGTCTGCATTGGATTTACAGCTGATACCTGATCCAACTGACTCATGCTAGGCCTGGTGGGCAGAGCTGTAAAATTCTGAAGAGAGGTTGGATGTGGGTCAGCAGCAGTGAGGCCTGAAAGCTCCGAAAAAAAATCGCAAGCGAAATTTTGCTGAGCAGGTTCATCATCAATGTGGTAGGTCAACCAAGGGACAATGTCATCATGATCATCCAGCTCGGGTGGATCAGGTATCTGAAAATCATTCATTATGGAATCCATCATCCCTACTCCTCCCATCTCCGGATTCTCGCCCCTGGCCGAGCCTTTTTGCCGCAAATTTACTAAGCTACTGATATTGTCAGAGTGCTTCCTGCCTCTGCTGGGCTGGCCTTGCATCACAACTTGGCCATTTTCCCATACTAGCTCAACAAAGTCACTTCCATGTCTGCAACATGAATCCCAGCATCAGCAATCCTCAGTCATCATCATAGTATTTTGACAAGGAAAACCAGACATGACAATCATTCACACTAAACTTGACTAGTTTTAATCCAAAAACCCCAACTTGGAATGGAAGTCATGATTCTATACAAGTAGATGTCTGAGAGAGATTTACAGGAGACTTACAGTGAAGAAGAAGGTTGAGCTGAGAAAGTGGCAGAGTTTTGTCGGGCAGATTTTTGTTTCCCTTTGGCCAATTTGCTGAACTCAGAAAGAGGCATAACTGGAGAACAGCTCTGGACTCAAAAACAGTGCAGAAAGCACATATCAAAGATTTCTGAGAGAAACCAGCAAGGAAGCAAGCTCAGAGAGATTCAAAAACACAAGCTGTGATATCTGGGCAGCCTTAAAACTGTTGGAAGAAACTCTTATGAACAAGAAGCAGATGTATGATATTATATGCTGAAAACCAGAATCTCAAAAATGAAAAGCTCACTAAATTTTCCAACATGCTTACTGAAGATTTAAAATAACATTATTCTTGGGAATGCAGCCAAAATGCACAGATCCAGATGATATTGGCCAGTGCAAAATGGTGAGCAGAATTTTCAAACATTCATATCCTCAGACCTCAGAACCCTAAGAAACAAAGGATGTCAATGGTCACTATTTTTTAGGACGCCTGAATAGGTCACTAAAAACTCTTAATCATAAGGTGATGGAGCAGAGAGCAGGAAGGTGTACATTGAATTTATTCTGGGGAAGAACATATGATAGTGTCTGAGATCTTATCAAATGTGACTTTTATAATATTATCCTTCTCTCTGCAAGTCAATTTCATCAGCCATGTTCTCCCTTCCAACTCTTATTATTTTACTACTGCAACTTGCTTTTTCTCATCTCATGCTAAGTAGAGATTAAGATATCTTGCTAATGATTAGCTTATGCCTTAAAAACCCTACTAAAATTCATACATCTCCATCATATTAGGAGAGGCCTTTTAGGTGACAAAAACATTCTTTAACTTAGTTTTGAGAACCTCAGAAGAAAAAAACAGTATTAGGATGCGTTTTTAATCAATTAAATTATCATAATTGCAAGAAAATGGAATATCGAAACCAATGGTGGAAAACGTGTCCACGTCAGAACAGTAGAAGCACGCTAAGGCCTCCACCTGGAGAGCACGTGGCCCCACCTCAAAATGGAGACGGGATGTTCACGTGCGGGTGAATGGGGCTCATGTGTGATTCACGGGACCTTGTCGCGTGAGAGGCCCACAGGCCGTCGATCGGCCCAATTCATTCGAGCCAAAAATATCAAGCCCTGTCTTGTCCTAAGCAGGCAAAAAATGGTCCTAGATTTGGCCTCTGACATGCTTCTGTTACCCTACCTAAACCTCCTTATACCCTCCAACGTTCCAAAATTTTCTTTGAAATTTTGGATATAGTTCGAATCGGTTCAAATTTCAAAGTTTTGCAATTCAATTAAAACGGTTCATCAAGTGTTGATCGGTTCAATTGGATACGTTGACAATTTTCAACCGGTTCGTGCACTGAGCGAACTCACACGTGCCGTTTGGCAGCTTTCCATCGATTTCAGCGTCCACCGTGTCTCTCTCTTTCTTCTGCTTCTTCTTCGTCTTCTGCAAACCCTAATTCCCCAAATCCGACCTCAACCATGGCATCTCCACAGCCGGATGAATCCGACCACGTCTCCAACAACGGAGCCAACCACAAGCTGAAGAAACCCAAGCTCAACCCCTTAATCTCCGACCTCCAAATCCGCTCCGAGTTCGCGCACCACGATCCCACCACTACCCGCATCAACAACGGAAGCTTCGGCTCATGCCCTTCCTCCGTCCTCAGAGCGCAGCGTAAGTGGCAGCTCGAGTTTTTGAAGCAGCCAGATGACTTCTACTTCAACCATCTCAAGCCCAACATCCTCCACTCGCGGACAATCGTCAAGGAGTTGATCAATGCAGATCATGTCGATGAGGTTTCGCTGGTGGATAATGCGACGACGGCCGCGGCTATCGTGCTGCAGCAGATTGGATGGGCGTTTACGGAAGGTAAGTTTCAGAAAGGCGATGTTGCGATTATGCTTCATTATGCGTATGGTGCGGTTAAGAAGTCGATTGAGGCGTATGTGACTCGTGCTGGTGGATGTGTGATTGAGGTGCAGCTTCCGTTTCCGGTGAAGTCGAATGATGAGATTGTGAGTGAGTTTAGGAAGGCCTTGATGAAGGGGAAGTCTACTGGGAGGCGAGTGAGATTGGCTGTGATTGATCACATTACTTCAATGCCGTGCGTTGTGATTCCGGTTAAGGATTTGGTGAAGATATGCAGGGAGGAAGGAGTGGATCAGGTGTTTGTTGATGCTGCACATTCTATTGGATGCATTGATGTGGACATGAAGGAAATTGGGGCTGACTTTTATACCAGTAATCTACATAAGTGGTTTTTCTGCCCACCCTCTGTCGCTTTTTTGTATTGCAGGAAGTCAGCTGTCAACAATTCTAATCTGCATCACCCTGTTGTGTCTCACGAGTATGGAAATGGTCTGGCTGTGGAGAGTACATGGATTGGGACTAGGGATTATAGTTCTCAGTTGGTCGTTCCATCCGTGATTGAATTCATTGATAGGTTTGAAGGTGGAATTAATGGTATTAAGAAGCGGAATCATGATGCTGTTGTTGAGATGGGAGAGATGCTGGCCAAGGCATGGGGGACTAATCTCGGATGTCCTGCACATATGTGTCCAAGCATGATAATGGTTGGATTGCCTGCATCTTTTGGGATCTCCAGTGATTCGGATTGTATCAAGTTGAGAGCACATTTGAGAGACACGTATAAAATTGAGGTGCCATTGTATTTCCGGCCAACGAGAAATGGGGAGGTTGATTCACTCACTGGCTATGCCAGAATATCACATCAAGTATACAACACCGTGGATGATTATTACAAGTTTAGGGATGTGATCAAGAAACTCGTTCATGATGGATTCATCTGTGCTCAACTCCCAGGCAAATGAGGTAATCTCACCTTTGAAAGTTGAGATAATTTGGCTGATGCTACCTTGTTCCTTTGTGTTGCATCTGAACTGCCTGTGCCTTTTTAAGGTCAGATAAAATTGTGAGATGATGACAGTTCTGTTCCGAAGTAACGTAGCGTTTTGCGGTCATTGAACTATTTAGCCGAGAATCCATAAAGAAATTCATTTAAATGACCTTTTAACAAAACTAAGATCCAAGAGACTTGGAATTACAAGCTTTGATTACCTGGTTGTTCCGCATAAAGTTGGCTTGCATCTCTAGTCACATTATCATCAATTAATCAAATAAAGTTGGTTTGCATAACATTACTCACTTTGTTAGCTAGCAATAAATCTCAAAAAAGTGTTCTGTATCCACCATGCTTTTCCTTATCATACTTGTAAAGCTTAATTTGATTGAATGGCACATCGCATAACTGTGAGCTAAATTTACATTCCTATATGAGAGTCTTAATTTATTGATAGGTGAAGAGGCTCTTTTTTTTTTTCTTTCGGTGTTGCTTTTTGTAAATTGAATTGCAGTTTTCAATTGTAATAAGGTTGAAATATGGTTATGCTCTTGGGGTGACCAGTTAGTTAAGTAGATGTTGTATTAAATATGATTTTAATGTATACCATCTGTTGATTTTCTCAGGAGCCATGTTTACAAGACTGAAACCTCCAAACATTGTAATTGGATCTACTAAACTCCGTATCAGTCTTCTGGAACTATTGGACCATGACGATGGCAAGCAGCTGAACTTTTATAAAATCAGGCTAGTAGAATGACTGATACCAGAGCCGTGATGGTTTGCATATGTGCTGCTGAGTGAGAACTCTCTTCAATATCCATTCATCTGCCTGGTTAATGTTTTCCTTAATTACCTCCAGTGGATTTCTGCAGCATCTTGTTATGTTCTCAACACTTTCGCCCTTATTTAAGTAAGAAATCTGCTGTTCCCCTCCCATCTTTACATGGTAAGGTACTAACATTCAGCTTTCTTCGTACCTGAATAAACACAACCTCTTCCCACCCAAGCTTCATCACATCTTTGTGCTTTGGGCTCTTCTGAGTTCTGATAACCAGATTTGTAACCTTGTTAGTTTTGGGTTGCTAGGCCTGGTTCTTCTGCAGCTTAATTAAGATTAAATATTTTTCTTCAAAGGAACACATCTTATCATTTTTTTTCCAAACCGGTCAGAAGCTGCTTTTCTAACTTTAGTATGAAGAATATCAATTAGAAGCTGCTAATTAGAATTGGGGTGATTTACCTGCCTTTACTGATTCATCATTAAATATTTTCATTAATCAGACTTTATTCTATAATGAGAATATACTTATATAATAATAAATATATGTATTTAATAATATTGACATATGTTCATTATATCATGAGAGACCTTGCCGCCCTTTAAAATTTAAAAATGTAAGTTGAAACTATATGATGTTAAACAATGTTATTTTATAATTTCAAATTTTCAAAATATTATATTTGAATAAGGAGATAATATTTTAGAGGGTAATTATTATTTGATGAGCAGTAATGATAGAGAATCAGAATATCCAGCCAGGGATCCATAAATTGAGATTCAATGTTGAAACTCTGAAAATGATGTATATATATATATATATATGTGTGTGTCATTACTCATAGATTTTGATGTTCTCAAACAACGTTTATTAAGAGGAGAATATGTAGTTTGACCGTATTAAAACCACCTAGTTTTTAGTTTGTTCTTTTTAAAAAGTTGCATACCACCACACAGAATGTTCGAATGTTTTTTCTGTGTATATTCTGTTAAAACTATATCATTTTCTTTATTGAAAATTAAAAAAAGAAACATGCTTGCTACCGAGAAGGTTCGATAAATATTTATATTTTATACACCAAAACAGAAACCACCTATTATATGAATAAAATCATCTAAATTAGAGAAAGGGCATGCACATACCTCCTTGTTGAAATCTATGCATATCTTTGATCAATGGAGGAACAAAAATATTGAATTACTTCCATCATTAACTTCCATATCAACCCATGTAATTAAGTTTTTGTAAACATAAATATATCCAAACATTTGAATCCAGGACAGCAATAACACCATCCAATTCAATGTATATTTCAATTTGGAAACCCAGAATCAGCATTGTGATCAGCACAGCTCCTATGATCTTGTATCACTTTTATCTATCACTTCCTAAATGATCCCCAAACCCTATCTTTAGGCAATGTATATATTTACATGGTCCATTCAAACTAGTAGTATAATCAAATTCAATTTCACCATTAGTCACACTTGCTTTAAATCAATGTTAGGGTTGAAAAAATTTCCAAGTTAATTTACTAAAACTCCACATTTACTAGTTAGGTCATTATTAAGGAAGTCAAAATATATCCTCCATTAAAGCTCGAGATATGTATGCATATACATACATTCATACTTGGTGAAATATATGATGGCTTTCTCATCATCATCTCCATAAATCCAATGAACCAGCCAAGATTTTTCCACAACCCTTCGAATTCGACCATTCTCATCTTCGTCCCTCCAAGCTCTGAAGTTTCAAAACCTCTCTCTCTCTCTCTCTCTACACTTCCCTCTTTCTCTCTCTATAGATCTCTTCTGAGTTCTGACAACTGTTAACGTTGACTCCGTCATGGAGCCGGAGAAGTTGAACGAGAGGAAGACGGAGGAGGTTGGTGATAGCTTCAACGGAGCGCTGGCGCTTGTGATTGCACCGAAGGCGGAGGAGGAGGCGGAGGGATCCATCAGCGGGGGGAGGAGGTTGCACAAGTGCAAGTACTGTACGAAGGAGTTTTCGACATCGCAGGCGCTGGGAGGGCATCAGAACGCGCACAAGCCGGAGAGGGTGGCGGCCAAGTTCCATGAAAGTTTGGGGAAGATCGGAGCGTTGGGGAGAGAGCCTAATCTGAGCAGTAGGTATCAGCCGTATTATACTTGTGTGAAGAATGCCGGGTTGAATTTAGGAGGGTACAGTTCCCGACAACCTCTGTATCAGCTACCTCATTCGACATTGCTGGCTGCCGGTGCGTCGCCGATGCAGATTGGGACCCCCGCGCCGCCTGTTCCGAGGTTTAGCGGCTCGGGGGATCGGGATCATGGGTTTTCCCAGAGGGTACGGACCTGGAGCGAGTTTCTGAGGAGGCCTAATGGAGCCTCCGACGAGGGCAGCAGTAGCCGCTCCGGTAATAATGCTCAGAAGTTGAGTTATTTTCCGGGAGGGATCGGTTTTGGACCTCGCAGCAGTAATGCAAACCCTGATGCAGCTGCCGGCGCGGATACTGTCACGGCTAACGGCGAGTCTGACGATGCGAATGCTGGTCCGATTGCGGCTGCTGATCGTGGTGATGGAGATGAGGAGGACGAGGAGCTTGATCTTACTTTACGGCTCTAATTTTTTCTAGTGTTTTTGTTTGGGTTAATTGGCTAGGGTTTGGTTATTCCTAGCTAGTTGGATGAAGCACACATGATTTTATAGGTCAAGGGAAGATCAACTTATTCAATTCCCAAGCAACTGGTAGCAAAAACATTCTTAACTTACAGGTAGAAGATACTGTTTTGGACAGCTGAATTCGTATCTGATCTTATCCGGTTTTTTCTTAGTCTCAAAACTACATTAATCAAAAGTGTCATTCAAAAGTTCATTAAGCGCGCAACTGATCGAGGAACTATAACTTCAGTGCAACTAGTTTGGAGGATTTTTTATTTTGAAGATATTCATCCATCATATTATTGAGTAGTGGAGTCTGATCTTGTCCCTTTTAACTCTTCTACCGCTGCACAGAACTGTAATAGTGTCCCGTGTACGTTTTTGACAGTGTCTTCATATAGCAAGCAGTTTGGGCCGGAATTTTGGGCTTGGCTCAAAACCGTAATAATTAAATTTAGCATTACTATATATATATGAATGATGTAAACTCAGTACTGTTATCTATCTTCTATAATTCGGCCGTAGACATCTTTCGATCAAGTGAATCATATCAATAATTATGTTTTTTTTTAGCTTCGCATAGATCTTAATTATAGTAGAACACCGATACCCTACTGCTGATTCATAGAGACAATGAAGGTTGTTGTAAGAGTTCTTTGCAAAAGTTTATAGCCTTGTACATTCACCTTACTCCAGCATCGAGCTCAGATTCATAAATTTAAAAAGTTAATAAACGTGACGAAAGATACAGTGATGGCTCACCGTTTTACTTATCATCTGAACCATATCCAATTCCATGCTCGTCATCGTGACGTATCTTTAAATCTCCACTGTGTGCCTGATGCTGGTTTGCATTGCTTATTCACTTGTCAAAAAAGAAAAAGAAAAACAGCCATCAGTTCACTGTCCTTGTAAACCCAATGTGCTGCCAAAATCTTGTATGCCATTATTAGTCATTTTCTCACTTTGCTACTTACCAAAACATATATTCAGCTAATTGTATTCATTTATTAATAAAAATCCGTCCGTCAAAACCTTCTGCGAAACAAAAGATAATTATGTTTCAAAATAGAGAGTGGTGTCAGTAACTCTATAAGTTTGGCCTTCAGCCCACCGGACCAGAACTAACCAACTAGTAATTATTTTTCATGCCTCGAGAAAGCCAAAAATAAATCCCAAGATTCCAAGAACAGGAGATGCACAAAGACAATTACGGACCCAACCAAGTTCAGAGTTTTTAGCGTACCATGAACTGTCTCAGATCATGTCATGGCTGCAGCACAGCACGGTTAAACCCTTGAATGATTGATCTCTTGCAACCTGGACTCATTGCTGATAATTCAATCAATGCAGCGACCACCTCAGTGAATCCAAATCATCAATCATGAAACTAAATTCATCACTCAAATCCATACACTTGTTTTTGTCATCTATGCATCATACAAAAAACATGTTTTTCTCTCTCTCTATTGCTATGCATCAATGGATTAGCTCTTTTTGTCAATCCAAAAAATCTTCGTGGACCAATTATATAGTCTGGTAACTTTGGTTACTTTAAGCTTTCACTCAAATAAAAGTTATTGAGTTAAACGAGGACATGTATAAAACTATATCGTTTTAAATATATATATATATATATATATTTATTCTTATAACTCAAAAAGAGACAGTTACAAATGAGAGCTCAAAGCCAAAAGGGAAAAACGGAGCTAATCGAAGTCATTTCTTAATAAAAATCCGTCTGTCAATGCCTTCTGCGAAACGAAAGACAACTTCTGCCTCAAAATGGAGAGCGCTGCCGGCGGCTCCAAACCCTTAGCCTCCGCCCACCTCGCCGCCACTGTCCTGATCAGCTGATCCGCCCTCACTCCGAAACCTCCTACAATTCCATGATGAAAGGCTCGAACATAAGACCATTGACTGAACAAAAAGCTTCATACTTAGAAATCTTAAAAATTAAAAATTAAATTTATAAAACTTTTGTGCGATTGCGAATTACTTTTTAAAAAATAATCTAAATCTACCTAATCTTGTGAAATCAATATGTAGAACAAATCATTAGTTTAATTGAATCTTAACTCTCATATCAAAGCGTTTACAACATGCGACATAAATTGAAATATCCATCAAATAATGAAAATAGAAATTGCCTCAATGAAGAGCCCTAGATCGAACGTTGTAAACCTTGCCACGTGTCACTCCGGAAACAAATCCCCAAATTTGTATTTACCGCCCTCAAGTCAAACACAGTACTCCGAACCACAGCTTCGGAATACGAACGTTGACCCTACCGAAGCCTCGGACGCCCCGAACCAGTCGTAAACAACATCGAACCCGAATCTGAACCTCCGCCTCTCCTGCTTAGATTCCGGTGATCGAATCAATTACATATTCCTCTTCTCCCAATCGCCAATTTAGGGCACACATTTTCCAATTTCCCCATTTTTGAAATTACTTGCACTTGCGAATTAAGCATGTTTTTGTTACACGCAATTCGAAATAGGCCATGAAAGACACAAGAAAAGTTCTGTGTCGATAGCTATGACAAAGTAGCTAGTCATTATTAATCAGCAGGTAAGCTTTCTGGGCACTGATTTTAGTCGTGCCTGATTGTGATACTTACAGAAAGTTGATATTTTTAGCAGCAGATGTTGTCGACTCGTGTGTGTGGCCAAGGTTGCAAGTAGTTTGCATTTGATAAATTTTTTCTGATTTTTTAGAATAATTTGTTCCAGTTTTACTGGAAATCTTGTTCCTTAGCTTGATGTGATGTTATTACAGTCGTCAATCATTTGTCTGATCTGGGTTTTCTAAACCGTGTTCTGTCCAGACGAGGGTCGATAAATATGTCCCACCTACTCGTCTCTGATCTCTGCGCGCTGCTTAGGGCTCAAGAACTTCGAAGAAAGCCGTCGCTCGTCGCTGCTGATTTGAAGCTGGTTGCTTGTTAAGGTTGTCGATGGATACGGCGTCGGATTCGGACACGTCGTCGGTGCGGTCGACTTCAAGGATGACGACGGCGTCAGTCTCGTCGGGGGATGGTAGAGGGTCAGATCCGCTGTTTAAAGATCTGGGTGAGAAGAAGCAGGGCTTCAGACGCAACGTGGTGTCGCTTGCTGCGGAGCTGAAAGAGCTTAGGAGTCGGCTCAGTTCCCAGGAGCAGTGCTTCACCCAAGAGGCCCTAACCAGACAGGTATACTAAGATTTTTTGTTTCATCCAAAGTATCTTTTTTTGTTGTGTTGGAGAATTTGTGAATTGAAATTTAGTCTTTGATCTCTTTTTGTTCTTGCTTTGTGAAATGCAGAAGACCTTTTTGTTGTAGGACCATTCTCTTTTAGGGCATGTTTTGTTCTATTCTATTTGGTGTCTGATGTTTCTGGGGTTAAACAGGAAGCCGAGGCGAAGGCCAGGAAGCTGGAGGAGGAGATGAGCTTATTACAGCATAGCTTGGAGGTGAGGAATGGGCAGTTGGAAGCATCCGCATCTACTGCTCAGCAGGTATATATATACGTTGAGAATAAGCAAAATGCCCCACGTCGCGCCAAGGAGATAAAAGAATGACTAGCTTATATATGTAGAAGTTTGAACTTTTAAATGATAACGGATCATATCGGTATATTCTGATTATTGAAGGGGTTTATGTTTTGAATCTCAGTATCTGAAGGAACTAGACAACGTTAAACTGAAGTTAGCAACCACACAAGCCATTGCAGAAGCAAGTTCTGCAGCAGCACACTCGGCTCAGTTTCATTGTGTAGCGCTGTTGAAGGAATTAGAAGCGAAAGAGAATTCACTGAAAGAGCATGAAGATCGGGTTAATATGCTTGCAGAGCAGCTAGCCCTGCTGCAGAAAGAACTCTCGTCGAGAGAATCAGCTCAAGATCTATTGAAAGATGAAGTTTCGAGAATTGAGGCTGAGATTACACAAGCTTTGGTAAAAGGTCTGGCAAATAATGAATGTGAACTCGGGAGATTACTGGAAACTGTGGCACCCAAGAATTTGGAGCAGATGAATAGACTCGTGAATGATAAAGATGAAGAAATCGCAAACTTGAAAGAAGCCATTGGAGTCCTGTCAGATGAATGGAGGATCAAAAATAAAGAAGTCGAATTACAGGTTGGTTATCATTTTTCTACATAGTTCGTTTATGGAGCTTTTAATGATGACTGAATTTCGGCCACTATGGAACAGATAGAAAAGCAGCGTAAAGCAGATCAGGATCTGAAGAAGCGAGTGCTGAAGTTGGAATTTTGTCTCCAGGAAGCTCGTGCTCAGACTCGAAAATTACAGAGGGTAATGCTCTTGCTCCAGCATCACTAATATTTATCAACTGCAGTATTTTTATTCCACCAGATCCTGTCTGAATTTTAGTAGCTTAACTGAAAATCCTAGCAAAGCCCGGAACTTATGAGGATGACTTTTAGACAACTTTCACCCCTCTAACTGATGCATTTTGGTTTTTGTGGCACAGATGGGCGAAAGAAGAGACAAGGTTATGAAGGAGCTACAAGATCAATTATCCACGAAGGAACAAATTTCAGACAAACCAGCTAGTGATGATAAACAGAAGATCTGGGACAGGCCCAGTTTCAAAGTTGTGGCATCCATGTCCATGTTGATTTTTGTTTTATTTTCAAAGAGGTGAAGTTGGAGGAAGCCAGCTCCAAGCATGGAAAAAGTAGAAGCTGTAGTAGAGCTTCTGAAACTAGTTGACAGACAGCCCCAGTTTTGTGTATGAAATGGTAGTTCTATATAGTTTCTCTGTAGCACATGTCAATGGAGTTGATCTCTTGCAAGTTACAAACAGCTATGAATTCTGGAAATTGTACAGTATGGCAATGGTAAATATGTTGCTTATAAAGAGCTTTGTATCAAATAACATCAGGGCCTGATTGATTCTGGGAAATATCATTTTGGCCTTTCAGATCTTGGTGTTGGCAAGGTGCCAAGAAGACTAATAAGAGACCTAGCTAGCTAGGCCTAACTAAACCCTGGCTGAAACCAACTACTCCTGCCTCATGTCACACTAGAGACAAAGGATTGATGGCCAAGCAAGAAGCTGACTGAGTCTGCTGACTGCTCATCAGACCCAGCTGTCCATGCCCACCACTTTAGCCGTACCTTAAATGCCAGCTCAATAATCACATGAATCTCACACTCAAAGGCTCTCTTCTTTCTTCCATTACATTCCACTCAACCTTGCCCTCCAAATGCCAGCACTTTCTTCTCACCAGTCACTTTTAGTCACCAATTATTAGTACAGCATCATCCATTAATTTCAGTGAATTCATAGTAAAGGAACCTCCCATTGCTCTCTCTCTCAATCTAGAATTCACCAGCCTCCTTTGCTGAGTTGATCTCCTTCCTTGAAACAAGCTTTGACCCACCATAGCCCATGTCCAGCTGTCTGCAAAAACATTGTAAAAATCACATCTTTAATTACTTTGTGTTTGTTCTGGGACGCAGAAAATGAAAGAAAGGTGTTTACTTTAATACTGATAAACACTCCTAATCATATGAAAGCAGTCTCCTTTATTACTGTCTAGTAAAGCAACTCTATTCTCTTCTTTTCCTTTTCCCTCTTCTGGTTTCATCCCCACATCCCCATTTTTGTACTCTCGAGTTTTGACACTTTTACTTCAAAGATTTGTTCTTTTTTAATTCTTGGTGTTGCTGGTTTTGGGGTTCAAAGAGGTGGGCTGCTTCTTCCTTTGGTTCTCAGAAAGCTCCATCTCAACTTCAATATGCTGAAGCATTTGTGCCTCTTTTGTAGCTAAATAGAGTATCTATGGCCTGAGATCTAGGGTTTGTGTTTAGTACTTTGTTTTTAGGAGTTGGCTATGTGGTGAGATCTGGATTCTGAAGCTTGGATGCTGTTGTTCTCTCCCATTGGAGAGGTAAGGGATTTGCTGCCTGTGAAATTCATTTGAATCTTTCACTATTTTGTTTTGCTGTATGCTAAGGTAGTGTTTATGATTGATTATGTCATGTGTTGATCCTTAGCTGATGTATGAGGAATGGTTTTATAGAATGGAAAGTTTGTTTCTGGAAATCTTCTGTTTGTAGCTAATTTGCAGATGTCTTGTTAAAACAGGTTGAAACTGTTGCATTGCTATCTTGAAGGTCTCGGATAGATAGCCCAACTTCAAAATGGCTTCTGATCTCAGTGCAGGACTCTCCCGGAGAACTGTGTTGGGGATAAAGGTGTGGGAGATAATTGGACTTGCAGTCGTGCTTTTTATCATTATAATCCTTTCGGTATTGATGTACCTTACATCGAGGAAGAAGTCGAGGAGGGCTAAAGACAACAATCTTCCACTAAGCCAAATCCCAACGGTGTCTAAGGAAATCAAAGAAGTTCGGGTGGATAAAGTTTCAACCAATGGATTTACGCCGCCGCGTGAAGGAATTCTGCTCACCATTGATGACAAAAACAGCAAAAAGGAATCGGACAAAGTCACGGTGCATTTGGGTATGGGGAAAATGAAAAATGGCGATGACAGCAGTCAGTCAGGCTCATTCCATACTTTAGGATCACACTCAGGGGAGGAAGGAAACTGTGAGATTGTGTTGGTCCCTAAACCGTCATCGTCACATCCCATAAGTGCTCCTTCTCCTTTAGTCGGGCTACCTGAGTTTTCTCACTTGGGTTGGGGTCATTGGTTTACGTTAAGGGATCTTGAACTTGCAACTAGTAGATTTTCAAAAGACAACATCATCGGTGAAGGTGGTTATGGTGTTGTTTATCAGGGTCAACTGATCAACGGGAATCGAGTAGCTGTGAAAAAACTCCTCAACAATCTGTAAGTGTCTAACAAGCGCTAGCAGTTTTCTCTCGTGTTTTTCGTAAACTAAAACCTATACCTGGCAAATCATTGCTCCTTACCATAAGATTCACTAGAAGCAAGCCTCACGCTTAAATACATGCAGTGGCCAGGCAGAGAAAGAATTTCAGGTGGAAGTTGAAGCAATCGGCCATGTCCGCCACAAGAACTTGGTTCGCCTCTTAGGATATTGCATTGAAGGGACACACAGGTACCTGCTGTGTATTTATTAAGTTTGAAGAATTGCTCGAGTCAGAGTTTTATCATTCCGAATGTTCCTTTTTATAGAAAATAAAAATACATTAGTCTCTTTCATAGTCTTTCAATTTCCGCGTCTGCGAAAATGAATATGTTTTGTGAGTTTTTATTGCAGGTTGCTGGTCTATGAATATGTCAACAATGGAAACTTGGAACAATGGCTTCATGGAGCTATGCGTCAACACGGATATCTTACTTGGGAAGCTCGTATGAAGATTCTTCTTGGCACAGCTAAGGCGTAAGTCTAATTTTTTTTGTTAGATTTCCTTCCATATTTCTTATTCTAAGTCGTGCATATGCATTGCAGTCTTGCGTACTTGCACGAGGCTATTGAGCCAAAGGTCGTGCATCGAGATATCAAGTCCAGTAATATATTGATCGATGACAATTTCAATGCTAAAATATCTGATTTTGGTCTGGCGAAGCTGCTGGGTGCGGGCAAAAGCCACATCACAACCCGAGTAATGGGAACTTTTGGGTAAGACAAATTTTCAGCCAAGTTCATCCTTCATTCACTGGGTAACTGGAAGTGAATCTGAAAACTAGAGGTCATTACAAATACTCATTTCTCATAGTGATCTCTATTTTCCGAATCCTTGCAGATATGTGGCACCCGAATATGCTAATTCTGGCCTATTAAATGAGAAAAGTGATGTCTATAGTTTTGGGGTTGTTCTTCTGGAAGCGATTACCGGCAGAGATCCAGTGGACTACGGGCGTAATGTGAATGAGGTATGCACCATTTCAGTGACCTTAGGTACATGTGTCGGTGGTTGTTTACTGCTCCTCAAAGCAGTCAGCATTTTGTTGCTTGGCTTAACTCGATTAGTATTTACTCTAACTGATACTTATGTCACCCTATACGAGTTCTTATGGAGCAAAATCTACACAGGTAAATCTTGTTGACTGGTTAAAAATGATGGTTGGTAGTCGTCGATCAGAAGAAGTTGTGGACTCAAATATGGAGACCAAACCATCAACTAGAGCCTTGAAACGAGCTCTTTTGACAGCTCTAAGATGTGTCGATCCTGATTCAGAAAAGAGGCCGAAAATGAGTCAAGTTGTTCGCATGCTGGAATCTGAGGAATATCCTATACCAAGAGAGGTTAGGCTTTCTAAAAACTGTTTCAGCACAGTAACATTACTGTCATGCATCCACTAGGATTAGAGTCCGAGGACACTAGAATTTTTCAGTCCAGCCATAGCTGTCATCGGGGTATATAGCAAGTGATCGCAGCAACTTTTTTCGCTTTTAACTACACGCACCTCACGTTTTTGTCTCTGCAAATGACATCCTGAAGTCGAGTCTAAAAATGAAGTTAAAAAAAAATTCAACTTCTGTGGGCAATATAATCTGTTACATTGATATATCAACGGCACGAATGGACTGTTCATTCTTCCAATTTGGCTAACTTGAAAATATATTGATGTATCAGGATCGAAGGCACAGAAGAAGTCAAGCAGACAGCACAGAGGCGCAGTCAGGTAGAGAAAATTCGGATACTGATAAAAGCGATAACCCAAGTTCAAGTTCACAGCACAAGGGATATCACCGGGTATGAGTCTGGCATTTCATCGTCAGTTAATGAAGTATCCAAGGTGCTTCCATCAGAATTATTGGATCTATGTTTTCTTCAAAAGGGAAAGACTGCGTGGAAATGGATGTTATTTTTTCTTTCTCCCAAGGTCATGGAATTATTCCATTTCGACGACGAGCGGTTTATGGGAGTGAAGGGTTGATACATTGGAAAGGGGATGTTGTACAGGACAAAATACTCGCTTTTTTAGAGCTTTGGTATTTTTGGATGAACTCAGACAGTTGATGATTTCACTGAGAAAGATATAGACATGCCTGGCATATGTCCAAGTCTTTCAGCAGCTTTCGGTCGGTTCACCGGCCAGATCCTGTCCAACCTGGGCTCTGTTGAATCTCCTGAATACTTCTGAGGACCTGAAGACGACCAAAAACAGCAGTACAGGAAACATAAGGAATCCAACATGCCACCAGACAATGGCGAACCAGCACTCCATGATGCAAGTTCAGGTTCAGAGCTGAACGATTGAACCGAGGTTTAGTTAATTGATTTCTCAAGACCGAACCGGGTCCAGTTTCGCAAAGCGTGTGTCCGTTAAGGCAAGACATGTTAAACGACATCGTTTGAGACAACGGAAAGTAGACGAAAAATAAATAAAGTTCTCATTTTCACTTCCGCACTCAATTTCAGCTTCGCTCCGCTTCTAGAAATTGCCCGCTCGGAGATTTTCGCGACGAATCATCGCGATTTTCTCCAGTTCGATGATCAGCGTTCGCGTCATCGGTTGATCCCTCCAGCGCTTCTGCGTCGAGAAAACTCGTTGAGGTCCTTCTGTTTCCCAAAACCCTAATCTATTTTTTAGCGGCGCGAATCGCTTTATCGGGAATCGAGCCTGAGTGGGATTGGGATAATCGGCTGAGGGTTCGCTGTTGCAACCCTAACATTTGGTTTTCGGATTTCGCCGGACTGATAATTTGGGGTTTGTTGGTTTATTGATGTGCTCTGTTTTTCTTTATCGCGTTTGTTTCTCTTGCATTTGTCAAATTCGAAATAGCCCTAATTTTGGCTTCGGGATCCATTTTTTTCTTTCTGAAAAATTAGAGGTTTTTAGAAGGGTTTTCTGGGGTTTTTTCGATTGTGAAACAGATTGAAAATGGGAAATCAATGTCTTTTGTATGTCGGGAGTGAATTGTTAGCTACTGAAATCAATTGCGCTTTTTAGATGCTTCATTAGATTATTAGTGGTTGAAGCTACTGGATTTTGTGGAAAGTCGATTTTTTAAAAACCAGGGTTTGAGTCCTGCACTTGTCAGGAAGATTCAGGTAATTTATAATGCAGTTGATGCCTGTTAGTATTTAGCAAAAATATTGTTGGACTCTTTGACTGTATCAAAAAGACTCATGTATCTATATATGGGAAAACATAGGTCAAACACATAGTTAGTGTGATTCGATCACAACTTATACTATGGCAGAGAGTACTTTTGGTTGGTGTCTTGGTATGTTTGATGAAAATGGGTTCAGATATGTGGAGAATTACTGTGTGTGTGTGTGTGGTTTTTTGTATTGTTGTCATTTGACATACATGTGGTTATGATCTAGCTTTGCACGTCTTATTTAAAGTTTATGTGACCGTTGAACTGTCATTTCTCATGCCGTTTGGTTTTACTGCATTTAAATTACAAGCTTGTAGAAGATAATTTTCCGGTTCCAATCATGTTCACTCTTTCTGGTTAATTTTTTTTGCAGATTAGTTTATTTCACATGTCCACCAATGGCTGATAACCGAAACAGTAATGGATCTGCTGCAAATAACAAGGCTCCTGCAGCTGCTAATCCGTATGTTATTAATTTGGCTACTTTCAGCAAGCAATTGAAGGCGTTGTATGCTCATTGGAATGAAGATAAGAACATTTCGTGGGGAGCTTCTAAGGCTCTTTCAGTTGTGACGCCTCCTGCTTCAGATGATCTTCGGTATCTGAAATCATCAGCATTCATCATTTGGCTGCTTGGGTTTGAGTTTCCTGAGACGATCATGGTTTTCACTAGGAAGCAGCTCCATTTCTTGTGTGGCCAGAAGAAGGCGTCATTGCTTCAAGTTGTGAAACCAGCAGCAAAGGAGGCTGTTGGTGTGGATGTTGTGATGCACGTCAAGGCAAAAAATGATGATGGCGCGGCTCTAATGGATTCCATATTCCGTGCTATCTATGCTCTATCAAAGGAGGATATACCTGTCGTTGGTCATATTGCCAAAGAGGCTCTTAGAGGTATGGTCTAACAAGCTCAAGGAATCTAAGATTCAGCTCTCTGACATCACAAGTGGTTTGTCGGACTTATTTTCTGTGAAGGATGAGAATGAAATCAATTGCTTTAAGAAGGCTGCATATTTGTCTGCATCTGTCTTGGAGGATCATATGATCCCAAAGCTTGAGAATGTTATCGATGAAGAGAAGAAAGTAACTCACTCATCCTTGATGGATGATGCGGAGAAAGTCATAGTAGAGCGTAGTAAGATTAATATGAATCTGAAGGCATCAAATATTGACATTTGTTACCCTCCCATATTCCAAAGTGGTGGTGCGTTTGACCTCAGGCCCAGTGCTGCAAGTAATGATGAAAATCTGTATTATGATTCTGGAAGTGTCATCATCTGTGCCCTTGGGTCTCGTATTAACAGTTACTGCTCAAATGTTGCAAGGAGCGTACTGATTGATGCCACATCAACACAGAGCTAGGCTTACGAAGTTTTACTGAAAGCTCAAGAAGCAGCTATAGGTGCGTTGAAGCCTGGAAATAAAACTAGTGATGCATATCAGGCAGTCGTGTCAGTTGTTGAGAAAAATGCCCCTGAATTATTAGCTACCTTACAAAATCTGCGGGGGCAGGCATTGGACTTGAATTTCGAGAGTCTGGGTTGAATCTCAATTCCAAGAACGATAAGGTCTTGAAAGAGAACATGGTATTCAATGTCTCAATCGGGTTCCAAAACTTACGTACTGAAATCAACAGCTGAAGAGCCAAAACTTTTCGCTGTTGCTCGCTGATACAGTCATTGTGAAGCCCAAGCCAGAAGTTTTGACATCAAAAAGTTCCAAAGCTGTCAAGGATGTTGCTTATTCATTTAACGACGGTGAAGAGGAAGAACCACCAAAGAAGGTTAGAAATGATGTCACTGCTGCAGAGGCTCTCTTGTCTAAAGCAACACTTCGGTCTGATAACCAGGAAATGTCAAAAGAGGAGTTGCGTAGACAGCATCAGGCTGAACTTGCTAGACAGAAGAATGAGGAAACTGCTAGGCGACTAGCTGGCGGTGAGACAGGTACAGGGGATAGTCGGTTCTCAGCAAGAAGTCCAAGTGAACTGACTGCTTACAAAAATGTCAATGACCTACCTGTGCACAGAGAACTCATGATCCAAATTGATCAAAAGAATGAAGCAGTACTCTTGCCCATTAATGGAAGCATGGTACCTTTTCATGTTGCTACAATCAGGACTGCCAGTAGTCAGCAGGATACCAACAGAAATGCTTACATAAGGATTATTTTCAATGTTCCAGGGACTCCATTTAGTCCTCATGATAGTAACACATTGAAGTTTCAAAATTCCATTTACTTAAAAGAAGTATCAATGCGATCCAAGGATCCAAGACATTCCAATGAAGTGGTGCAATTGATCAAAACCCTTCGACGACAAGTCATGGCAAGGGAGTCAGAGAAAGCTGAAAGAGCGACCTTGGTTTCACAAGAGAAACTGATTATTGCAGGGAGTAAATTCAAGCCTATAAGGTTATCCGATTTGTGGATCCGTCCTGTGTTCGGTGGCCGTGGAAGAAAGTTGACAGGTAGCCTAACTACTTTCTTTACCTTATGTACATCACATATTTTATCTACTAGAGATAAAAATGTTGCACTTCTGCTTACAATGGTCTCATGTTGATAGGTACCTTGGAAGCTCATACCAATGGGTTCCGGTATTCCACTTCAAGGGCTGACGAACGAGTAGACATCATGTTTGGAAACATTAAGCATGCATTTTTTTCAGCCAGCTGAAAAAGAAATAATTACTCTTATTCACTTTCATTTGCACAACCACATCATGGTTGGTAACAAGAAAACTAAGGATGTGCAGTTTTATGTTGAGGTAATGGATGTGGTTCAGACATTGGGAGGCACTAAAAATCCGCCTATGACCCAGATGAGATTGAAGAGGAGCAGAGGGAGAGAGATAGGAAAAACAAAATCAACATGGATTTCCAGAGTTTCGTGAATCGGGTGCATGATCTATGGTCGCAGCCTCAATTTAAAGGGCTGGATGTTGAGTTCGACCAGCCTTTGAGACAGCTAGGCTTCCATGGTGTCCCTTACAAAGCTTCTGCATTCATTGTGCCAACTTCCAGCTGTCTGGTTGAACTTGTAGAGACCCCTTTTCTTGTGATTACATTAAGCGAGATTGAGATGTGAACTTGGAGAGGGTTGGCCTGGGGCAGAAAAACTTTGACATGGCCATCGTGTTCAAGGACTTCAAGCACGATGTCATGAGGATTGATTCAATCCCATCAACATCACTCGATGCTATCAAGGAATGGCTCGACACAACTGACCTGAAGTACTACGAAAGCAGGCTCAATCTTAATTGGCGTCCCATACTGAAGACGATCATGGATGACCCAAAAGCATTCCTGGAAGATGGTGGATGGGAGTTTTTGAATTTGGAAGCCAGCGATTCCGACAGCGAACAGCAATCTGAGGAGTCAGATCAAGGATATGTGCCGTCTGATGATGATTCTGATAGTGAATCCTTGGTTGAGTCTGACGAAGATGACGAGGCGGATTCTGAGGAAGAGAAAGGCAAAACCTGGGAAGAGCTGGAGAGAGAAGCTAGCAATGCCGATAAGGAGATGAATGTGTCAGACAGTGAAGAGGAGAGGAAACGGAGGAAGATGAAAGCCTTTGGAAAAGCTCGGCGGCGGCATTCCAAAGAGACCCAAGTTTCGGTAGGCTGATTTATCAGGATCCATCCTTAGCATCTAGCTGCTGCTCTTCTATAGTTAGACTACTGAATTTAGACCTGCAGAAGATTATGTTAGAAGTCAGTTTAGGCTCCTGGGAAAGCTTTCTGGTTATGTTCTTGTTGCAGGTTCTCCGAACATGTGAAATGTCTGTAACCATGCGTTGACTTTGACTTGACATTCCAAAATGAGCAAGCATTCATTCAACTACTAGGAGCTCAATCTTCTTTCATTCAATGAGTGACTGACTAACTTGATCAGAGATTTCCCAGGAGGACCAGTAGCAGGAAAAACTGGATGAGCCTCGGGCCGGGCAGCCTCTGCGACGATGACCGTCATTGACAGAAGGAGTCAAATGCGACTGGGGGAGTGGAGTAACTCGTTGAGAGTATTCTCGATGCTACAAAGGAGTTGGCAGCTTCAGTGTAGTGAATTCCATCCCAGCTCACATACCGCCATTTCTTATCACAAACCTGGTAGCCTGTCCTGCCGCAGGTAACATTGATATTGTAATTATAAGGTGGTCCTCCGTATCCGCAGCACGCCATTAGAGGATTCAAGAACCCTGCACACCCCAAATGGTGAATTTTCTCAGGTCTGCAAAACTAGAGAGGAACATGAGAGTTTAGTTTAGTTACCGTATTTGGTGGCGTTGGCGATCAGATCATACTTGATGCTGTATATGTCTACATAAACCACCGCAGCATCTTTCAGCTCTGATTTGATATCCTGGGACATACCCTTTAATTCTGCATTGAACAGTTTTGCAGCTTCGTTGTAACTCGATATGCATCCGTTGGAATCCAGATCTTTGCTCTGGACTAGCCACAGCTTCTGGGGGATGCAGCCCAGTGGCCCTGTGTTGTGGATCCAAATTTTCCGACCACCTTGCTCATATATAGCCTGTACATTTTTTTTTTCCAAACGCAAGAAACCTCAAATATAAACTTCACAATTCAGATACAGAAATCTTCCAGAAGATTTTGTCTGAGTACTTACCGTGATGGCATTTTTAATTTCTGTTACCACAGATGGGATCTTGCTGACAACTTGTGCATAAGTTAAGTTCTTCGAGAATGCGTCAGCCAGGTCATTTTGCCCGATATCAGTTATATAAAGCGCCTCTTGGAAACCTCGGCTGTCTATCACATCCCCAGACCCTGCAAAGTTATTTTTTCCGGTCATTCTAATCACAGCTTACAAAAAATCCAGTTAGAGCAATCAGGGGAGAGGTGTAAGTACCTGCGGTCTTGAGCTCGACTGATCTGGCCTTAAAATGGAGAAACTGCATGACCTGAATATTCAACGCAAACGGAACATATTTAGGGAGCGTAGAGGATCCCACGATGGCGAAGTTTGCCCCGTTTGTGAATGTCGACCCGAGAGAGTCCAGGTAAGGGCTGAGGAAACTAGTCTTCACACTTTGGCCTGCATAACGATGGAAATTCCATGTCAATCAAAAAACCCTCACAGATATAATCTTCATGAACTCAAAGGAACACCAGAGCAAATTTCGTGCTCTGTTCGATCAATGATGATTCGTAAGTGAGCACCGGAATTCTCAAGGCTACCATTTTTTACTTCTTGTGGCTTCTCCTATTGGCAATGATGTAGCTCAGTTGCTATATGGCCTTAATTTGACATTTTAGGGAAATATGCAGACCAAATTGTAAAAGATCCAACCTTCGGGCCCAAATGATCAATGATCCAACTTTCGGGTAAACAATATAATTATCTGAACATAGGGGTCTCAATTGTAAACGATAAATCTTCAGAACCAAATCGTAATTAACCGAACTAGGGTACCCTAAATAAAATTATTTGAAAAGAAGCAATCCAGTCCAGCAGTAACCGACATAGAAAACTAATCATGAAATCAGGAACAGAATGACATTGCCATCAGACAAAAACATCCTAATACGACACCGTTTCAATATTTAACCTGTACAAACGTTGCGTTTCGGTAACTAAACCTGAACTATCGTTCACTCTTACTGCATTAATGCCTGACTTTCAGATTCCGACATCTTACTGCGCCACTGTTTCCGATACAAGACGACATTAGTCATCAATCGAAGCATAACCCAGATCGAATTCACGGTCCAGAACATCCTCAAACAATTCAAAACTTCAAATTTCAAACACCCAAATGGTCGATCGACAGAGCAGTAGACTAGCAGCTACAGTAGATTTAAAGTGTAGCCCAAAACACTTACACAGAAAATCGATGACGAGGCGGCCGTCAGAGAGCCGTCCAGTTGATTTCCCGAACCAGGTGCGGCCGTTGGGAGGAAGAACAGGGTATCCGAGTCCAGCGACGAGTCCGCCGGTGTCGGAATTGGAGTCGCCGAAGTTGAAGAGGATTGGGGGGTGTTTGCATTTGAGAGAAGCGGGCGAGGCGAGTGAGTGGGCGGAGATGAATACGATGGTTGCGAGGTAGCGTTGGAGATTACGAGGTTGGGATTTTGACGACGTGGAAGAAGCCATTTTTAACGGCCCGTGCTCGAATTGGTCTGTGGCTAATTTATCGCTAGGAATGCTTGTCTTGATGAACGATCCACACTGAAGTCTGAGTTTACTGTCATACCCTCGTGCCACGTGGCGGAATGGGTATTTGAATTTAATCAGTTTAAACTAGTACTTTTGTATTTCATACTCTTTTCTTTAAGGGAATCAGAATAAGACACGTGGCGATAGATAATTGGACCGAATCTATTCTGATATTTCCTATTTAAAACGAATTATATATAAATAAAAATATATCTGTTTATCAAATATATTTAGAAAACCCTAAACGGTGAAACTTATGCCCTAATATTGGGCTCGCTGTATTGGGCCATAATTTAAGACCCAAAAATCCAGTCCATATTGTAACGGCGTCGTTCGAAATCATAAGTAGCGTGATGAACTTGTCTACGGCTCAAAACTTCAATCAACTACTCGGACACTCAAAATCTCCAAATCCACCATGAAACCTGGTACAGCTAAACTCTCTTCATCTACAGCCAAATAGAAGTGGTTTACATCTCCAAGTTGTCAACATGCTGCTGACGTGGCTAGCAGCTACCCAGAAGCTAAAATCAAATGCAACCTTAAATTATTCTATTCACACCGCCCAGACATTCTTTCAAAATGGGCTTAGCTCGATCTTGATACGGTTTTAAACACGAATCAATGCCGCAGTGATCATAAATACGCTACTGGGTTTTTGGTATGACAAGACCCAGATAGTAAAATGAGCTCAATTGATGGGTTTCACTGCACAAGAATCCACCTAAGCCAGCTGGTTCCTCAAACCCTAGCTAGTCCTACTAATCTCACCAGCTTCCTTACAGCAACACTTGCTTGAGTTTTGGTCTTGAACTACACACCAACAACGTCAGTGCATGACAGTGAGAATTCTATTGCCAGATTTGCAGCTTAATTCAATGGCTGAAATCTATATACACGTATGCATGCGTCCCTAGCTAGTTGCCTTGCTTTTCAAGATACCATGCATTTTGCCCACGCAGCAAGAAACAACTTGAAATTATCCATCCACGCATCATCATCATCATCATTCTTTCCAACCATGTCGAGTAGTGTATCACAGTTTAGGGTTTAGTTTTATAACACTAAGTCGGTCCATGTGGTGCATTTTGGATCAAAAGAATTATACTTGCAAGGGTTGTACAATTACAGTGATCTGATAAAATTCTCTAGCTTGGCTCAATTTTGCTTACTTATAACACCCTCCAATCAAGCAAGAGTGAGGTTGCTTCAAGCTACTCGATTACCCCACATTTTGGAGATTGTGATTTCAGAGAAGAATTCTCTTAAGTGTGAAATGCTAACTTGGCAATAATTGGAAAAGAAGCAAGTTTTCAGGATTAGCTCTCCTATGTCTTAGGGTTAGGTTTTACTTGTTCTTATTATTGAAACTATGTCCTCCTATGGTTCCCACCATTACCATATCTAAATCATAAGAATTATTACATGATTGATCATCATCATCATCATCATCCTTTTGCTTAATTAATTGATAGTTAAATCAACTAACAACTGAATTAAATAAATATTTTGTTTCGCACGCAGTTTGTGTGAAAGTTCTTGAATCACGATATATCTAAGGTAAATCAGACACGTAAAACTACTACAGAAAAGACGGCTTGTAGCTCCAAATTTCAGGTGTACTTTTTGCAACAAATCTCAAGCGTTTCCCCACATTTTCTCTCATTTTCTCCATAGTTTCTCACCTTTATCAAATTGGCTTCTCTTCTACACTCTCCTATAAATCCCATCAGCACATTTTCAAGTCTCCACATACTCACAACCTTGGCCTTAGCTTTTTCTCTGCAGAAATTTCAAGCCAAGGGATCAATCATGGGATGTCTTCATGACTATATGCCATTGCTTACTATGGTTCTGGTGCAATTGGGGTACGCTGGAATGAACATCACCTCCAAGCTAGCCATGGATTCCGGCATGAAGCCTGAAGTTATTGTCACTTACCGTCAGGTTTTTGCCACCATTGCCATAGCGCCTTTCGCCTACTTTCTTGAAAGGTATATATACAGACATCTCTTAATCCATCTCTATCAAACATTTCAGCGATTAGGATTCGATTCTTCGGGCTAGAGCAGGACTCCAGTGATGGGTTTGTGATAGAATAGTCTTGATCTCTCATTTTAATTTCTTGCTTGGCGACATAATTAATCTATCATCATTCTTGGACAACATTTGATATTCAATTTTGACATGCATAGAGTAAAAATACAGTTGGGATAGGAAGCAAAGTTAATCTGCTTTCGTCACAAAATTAGTGACTTCATCTTTGTTGGAAACAAACAACCCCATTAAAAACTTCACATGCCTTTTTTTGATAAAATATAGCCTCAAAAAAAGTTTTGAACTCTACTTTTTGACACCAAAAGTTGCATCCTTGTACGCAACTCCCATCTTGTCATCCTACGGTAGCTGCTGCTGCTGCCACCTGCTAGCTTCTGTGATGTTCCATGAATCAAACATGTCACAGTTTGGTATATCCAGCGAGAAGAAGTGAAAATGATCTTGTTTGAGGGATTTCTGACTTGGGTTTTTGTGTGCAGGAACGTCAGGCCAAAGCTGACAAAAGAGATCCTGAGGGACATTCTGTCTTGCTCGGTTTTTGGGTATGCCTGAAACTGATCTGTAACTCTGCTGAGGTGTGTTTTGTGGTCTGAGCATTTGAGGGTTTTTTGTAACCAGGGCGACGTTGAACCAGTACCTCTACTTCCTGGGGCTGAAGTATTCGACACCTACGATCGCCTGCGCCATTAACAACACTCTCCCAGCAATCACATTCCTCCTGGCAGTCCCATTCGGGTAGTTTTCAAACTCTTGCCGCATGTTTTTCCAACTGGGTCTGGTTTTGTGTACTGATTGTTCTGGCAGGGTGGAGAAGGTGGGGATCAGGCAAAGGGCGGGACAGGCGAAGCTGGTCGGGACAGTTGTGTGCGTGGGCGGTGCTATGTTCTTGTCGTTCTACGACGGTCCGGTTCTCAAAGTGCCTGAGTCTGGGGTGCATTGGAGTTATGCTGAGAAACTGGGGCATGACAGCTCTAGCAGCAGCTCCGTTATAGGGCCTGTTTTGGTCATTGCCAGCTGCGTGTCCTGGGCAGTTTGGTTCATCATTCAGGCAAGACATAATTTTGGATCAAACAGTTGATCTTCAGCTCACAACAACTTTCTTACTCTGCAGACGAATTTGAGCAAGAAATACCCAGCTCCATTCTCCAGCTCCGCGCTAATGTGCCTCGCGTCCAGCCTCCAGTGCGCTGTCATTGCCGCTGGCATGGACCGTACAGCCTCCTCCTGGTCGCTGACGCCCCTCATTCGCCTTGTCTCCTCTCTTTACGCGGTAAGGAAATTAAGTGTCATCAAACATGTTTTTATCTTTAGTCCCGAAACATGTAAGGAAATTACTGTAACTGAGCGCCAGGGGATTGTGGGTTCTGCATTTGCCTACTGCTTGATGTCATGGGCCATAGCTGAGAAAGGTCCTCTCTACGTCTCAGTCTTCAGTCCCTTGCTGCTGGTCATCGTCGCCTTCATCAGCTGGGCAATGCTCGACGAGAAGCTCTACGTCGGAACGTGAGTTATACATTGCTCACCATGAATCTATGCTATAGCGCTAACGCGTGTTCTGTGCGTAAATACTGGCAGAGCTGTGGGTTCGGTCCTGATCGTGGCGGGGCTCTACGCTGTGCTATGGGGCAAGAACAAGGAGATGGAAGTGCCATCATCATCATCATCTGATTGGGAGGTGAAACGAGGAGATGTTGAAATGCAGGTCCCGGTGAATGGAAACGGGACGCGTAGCGATCAGGATTGAATCATGAGGAGAAATCCCAAATTGGGTCATCGGCTTCTATGTTCGATTTTGCGGGTTTAAGACCATCTTATGTTTTGATCTCAGTCATTTATTGAAACATCAGAACTTAATAAAAGATGACCTGAGTTTACAGAAAATCGATCAAGAGCAAGAAGTTGTTTCTTGCTCCTTCTTCCGGTACTATGTGCTTATTGGATTCTTGTGGAGCCTCCGGTGCGCCATCGCCCGCTCGCAAAGCTCAGCCATGAAAAAACACAAGCTGTATCTCATGCACTCTTGAAGAAGCCATTATGTCTTACATTACAGAATCCTTATTTAGATTCATTGACCTGCAAGGAATCATGCCTGAAGTATAATTACAGGTGAACTGCTGCTTCTAGAAGAATCCCATCTTGGGCCCGATCTATTGTTTGGGCTGATTTTACCAGATGTTCTGATGAAGGCCCAAAAGTCAGGTACAAGAAACGGCGTCGCTTTATTGTCAATGTTGCTGCATATCACCGTCGTCTTCATCATCTAGGGTTTCAAATTACTCGCTGCGAAGTTGTGATCTGAAGCCGAGCTTCGTCATATCATCTTTGCGTCGTTTTTCTGAATTCAAATTTTGTCAGAATTGTTAAATTCCTGTTAAATTTCATACTCACTATGCTTACTAGTGTCCTGTGTCTGTGAACTTCCATTTACAAAACGCACTACGAATCGTAAGCTAAATTAGCTGCTGGCCACTTCGTCTTTCAAGTTTTTTCTGCTCATAAATTAGATAAGGCTATCCAGACTGTGGCTCACATTTATTTTTTTTCAATTTTCTGATTTTTTGCTGTTCTTGCGGAAAATGAATACTATCAGAAATGTATGGATATGCTGATGTTTTTTTAGCTCATATTGAATGAGTTTATGTGTTATTATTGTATATTTGTGTGATATATTTGTCGACTGTCTGCTTGCAGCATAGAACATGCCTATGGACAGTTTTGAGTAGATCGGATGATGCCATTTGGTATGTCCCGATAATTGAAAATTGTGCGCTTTGTTTCTCTTGGGAGGTATAGTTGCTAAGTTATGATTTTGACATTGTGGATGACATTATTATTCTATTGAAGTTTATATTATTGTTTTGAATTTGATTGTTGGAGAGAATGTTATCTCCTTTACACATTTGGACGACAACATGCTTAGGACGGTCTTGTGTTGATCAGAATTTTCAACGTCATCACAAAACAATTACCTAAGCAATAACAATATGTGCCGCTTTGTTTATATAGCATTTATCTACATATGGGTGCTACTAACTTGTGGCAGATATATGTAAACTATGATCCATAGTAATGTGTATACTCTTGTTAGGATGCACTAGGCAGTTAGACAAGTATTGTGTATGCAGGTATTAGTATTAATCATTTGTTGTTGGTTATTTTCTTCAAACTCAGAATTTGTTTTAATGTCTGAACATTCCAATCGACAACATGGGCAGGCCTACATAATCATAAGCAGTATTATAACAAACTTCTTACATGATTCCTTGAGGATGATGACTGGGAATTGAGGTTACTGACACTTGTTTAATTTTACAGATTCAATCACTCCTGGGTTACACCTTGCAGTTCTGTTGGTTTCACATACTCATGAATGGAAGAAGAATTTGCATAGGCCTTAAGAGTGCTGATGAAACAGCTGGATCTGTGGTACTTATATCGAACAGCAACGGGAAAAAAAATACATGGGAGGAACATTACAGTGAGTCAATAGCTGAACAATCCTAATTTCTCAAAACGCGGTTTGAGCTGATGTTAAACAGGTTTTCATCACTGCCAGCTATTGTTGAATGCAATCTGCCTCCAGCCCATCCATTGTTTAGCACACGGGCAGGACCTCCGGCCACCCTGGTTCCGTCAACATTCTTTTCAAATTCAGGGAGCCCCTTAGCCTTCCTTTCCTTCCGTCTCCTTCTTTCCTCATCCCTTTCTTTCCTCAGCCAGCTCTCCACCGTTCTCTGCAAACCACATTCTCAGCTCCATAGTTGAAATTCTGCTACAGAGAAAATAAGCTGAAATGTATAGAAAACCGACCATGAGTGACAAGTTAGTTTCCTCCCTGACTTTATCCATCGGCTTTGCCAGATGTAGCTTTCCATTGGCAACATAAACCTGAAGTACATACCAAGCAGCTTCAGCACCAGGCATCACTGAAAATCGGGTTATGACAGAAAGTAAAACTCACAATATGCGATGGCCAATTTTCAAGACCGTCAAAGATATGCGTTGCGTAGATTATCGTGGCACCTCGCTCTTCACATTCCTTTCTCAGGAAAGCCAGAAGGTCAGCTCTTGCAAGCACATCTAGGTCCACTGTAATCTCGTCCAGAAGCAGAACCTGCAAAATATGAGATGCTGTTATGGTGTTCAGCTTCAGCTCAAAAAAAAAAAAAACAGATCCGGAAGAGGAGGACCAGCAACCTTAAACGGCTTGAGAAGCCCCATAGCAATCTGAACTCTCCTCCTCTGCCCATCGGATACCTTGTGCATTCTCCAAGAAAGATCGATATCCAAGACCTTCAACAACACGACATGTAGAATACAATAAGGAAGATACAAAGACAGCACTCCGCATGGAGAATTGTTTTTATGAATAGAAATGTTGCACCTTTATTAACTCGTCTCTTCTTTGAGGATCAGTACCAGTTACTCCAAACAACATTTTTTCAGCGGATATATCCATCTGTATCGGAACATCAAACCCAGCAAAAGCAACATCTCGCCTCCACTGCATAGTTAAAGTAAAACTCATCAACAACCCACTGCTGGTTTCCCCCTATTCATGAACTTGTTAAAAAGCTCAAGCAAACAAACCTCTCCGCCAAGATAAGAAAGATCGCCGGAGGAAGTCAAGGCGGTGTCATGGAATGCTGATCTTCCGAGCACCCTAACCATGTGAGGCTCCACCATATGCTTTCCTCCTAGTATCTTCAAAATCGTCGTTTTTCCTGCACACATCAAAACAATGAATCCAACACAAGTTTTCACCACCAAAATGACACTGAAAAATGTTCAAAACAGACAATGTCAAACAGACAATGAAACATGTTGAAAGTGTGTATACTGCATCATCATATGGATTCATAAACACAATCAACTGCTTCATAAATTCACTCCATCCAATACTGCGCAATAATGTATAAAGTGCAAATCAGCTAAAATGCACAATCCAACAATCTAAACCAACAAACCCTAAAAAACAAAACGAGCCTCACCTGCGCCATTGGATCCGACGAGGAGGCACCGTTCGCCGGCATTGAGCGTCAGATGAAAGTCCTCGATCAGCGGCTTCGATCCAGGAGGTGGGTGCCCATCAATTCCAGGATACGTGAACTTCAATCCATTGATCTCGATCGTAGGCTTCGGGCTATCCTTCTCCGCCATTCCAACCATCAATCCGCAAATTGACGCAAACCCAGAAACCAAAATCAAATCCAGAATCGGAGGCTCGATTGGACAATGATGCAGAGAGTTCGGTTTCACGAGAGGAGAATTAATAGGTTTCCAAGCTTCGGTTGGTCAAACGGAAGTTGCAGAGGTGAGCGTGGCTGTTTGCTGATCGCTACTCTGCATTTCATCTGTTACTCTACAAATCAGCACACAAGCTTAAAATGCATCTCATCAATTAAAAACAAACACGTGTAAACATCGACGTGGCTCGTTTCGACTCATTGATAGCGTGCCGACGGATTGTGGCGCATGGGCCGTCGTCGGATTGGGCCGGCCTATTATTAGTAAAACTAGGGCTTCGTTGTCGATCTGGAGATTGAATTTTGTGAATTTGGGATCTGGAGATTTGGGGGAAGATCGATCGCTGGTAGAAATGTCTGCGATTTACAGTCTGCACGTCATCAACAAGTCCGGCGGATTGATTTTCTACAAGGTGAGTTTTCACTGATTGTCAAATTGTAGTTCTGTAAAATGCAATAATTCTGATTGATTGATGCATTTGTGGTGATTCCGAGTCGTGATCGAAGTATATGGTACGAATTAGGGTTTAGCCAGTCACATTTTGTTGAAAAGTTATGGTCTTGGTGGAGGGATTAGTGTGGTTGCAAGAGGGAGCTGTGGATTAGTATTTGTGTTTGACATTGGAATGGTGGTAATGGATCAGGATTATGGGTCATCAGGTCGGATGGATACAAATGATAGCTTGAGAGTTGCAAGTTTGTGGCATTCAATGCACGCCATTTCTCAGCAGCTGTCACCGATTGTGGGGTGTTCTGGAATCGAGCTGCTTGAAGCTGACACGTTTGATCTACATTGCTTCCAGTCGCTTACTGGTACTTTATCTCCTTGGGTTTGTCATGTTTTGATTTCAGGATAACTTCGCTTTTTTTTTTTAGCTGTCCACAATGTTGCTTGGTTTATCTTGCGTCTATAATTTGATACTGCTCAATTGTATGCGCAAGCTGCATAAAATAAACTATAGGCTATGCAAGTGGTTAGTGTCAAGTAAATCCCTGAACTTTCTGTGAAAAACTCTTAAGGAAGTGTAATATCATGCAAAAAAACATATCAGGTTGTTATCCTTATCAGTGGAGCTGTCTGCACATCGACTTTGTATGTGATGCTCTCGGATTAAGCTTTCTATGCGCGCATAAATTTGAATTTGTTTAGGACTATAGCTGTTAGGTTCCTTATGCACTTTGTTTGTTGAATGTTGCTTCGTAGCATCCGTATCCAAGCTTAGTGGATATATGAGCTAATTTGGCTTGTCTTTTCCCGCTCAACGATTAACCATTGCCTGACAGTATCAGCCATCAATCTTACGCTGAGCTTATCTCCACAAACTTGCAGGGACAAAATTCTTTGTGCTTTGCGAGCCAGGAACCCCTCACATGGAAGCACTTTTAAAAATCATTTACGAGCTGTACACGGACTACGTCCTGAAGAACCCCTTTTACGAAGTGGAAATGCCTATTAGGTGCGAGCTCTTCGACATCCACCTTACACAAGCTATACAGAAGGACAAGGTTTCTCTACTTGCAAGATAGATTTCACCCCTTGCTCTTGCTTTCTTCTCAAATTTTACGACAAACTCCTGTCTGATGCTCCCTCCTGTCTATGTATGTATTTTTCATCAACCCTGTTGCCACTCTCAAATTGTAAAAGATATGACAGACAACAAACTTTCAGATTTGCCATTTTTTTAGGGAAGTTTTCTTCCATTTTTATCATTAGATTGAACTAGTCATGATTTGTAGAACAGTTAACATGAAAAACAGTTTTGTAGAAAGGAAGTAAATTGCTGTAAATTGGAGTATCTGAAAAAGTTTCAGCAATTTGTGATTCAAAAAGATTCTAATAAAGCATAATTCCATTGATCAGAGTGCAACCCAAAATCTTCCCCAATAAAACTCCAGGAAGATTGTTGCATGGGGTGTGATCTTTCTTACAATATGACCACATCAAACCATCATGACACCGCCATTATTACTTACTCTAATTTACTTAGAACATGCTTCTTTATTATTAATGTTAGGTAATAAACTGACCCAGACCAACCATATCAAGCAGCAGATGGAGCAGTGACATATTGATCAGCTCCAGCCTCCTTGAGAGTCTCATTCAGCAATGAAATCTCACCATTCACAGGCGCAGGAGGAGTCTCTGTAATGGAGTAGTTCCAGTAGTCTAGGGTTTCATCAGTGTACACATCTGTCCATTTCTGGACCAGCATCTTGATATCCTCTCTATCCATGTTGGCTTCCTCCCCAGTGTACCTCCATGGCTTTGACCCTGCTGCGCAGTAGTGCACCACCTTAACTTGCTCAAGGTTGACATTCTCAGGGTGACGCCACATCATGGCCAACACCAGATTGTAAATGTTGGGGATTGGCTTGTAGATCTTTGAAAAGTACACATTCAAAAAGTCCTACAAAAAAACATCTAAACATGAGTTTAAGGATGCAGCAATGGAACTCTGTTAAACAAGTGTTTTTTAAGGTTTCAGACCTGCTCAGCAAATGGGGTGGTGGGAGCAACTTGGAGAGTCTCAAGCAAGTCATGGTAGGTACTCAAGCTGGGTTCATGCACGAACATGCCAGCATTGAAGTAGAGTGGTGGCTTAGGACCCAAGCTAGCAGGCCAGGTGACCTTGTTGGGGCACTGCTGACAGTACCCAATCTTGTACTGAGGTGTGTGGGACCATGTCTTCTCACAGAAACAGTCCATCACAGCATAGAAGTGGCCATCTGGCATGTCAAACAGATGATCTATGTTCTCAAAAACTTGAATGTCTCCATCCAAATACATCATCTTTGAATACTCCACAAACTACAAAAACCAACCACAGACAACCTTAAAACAACAGTCCAAACATGCCTTAAAACAATCACTGTACTGAGTTGCATACCTCCCAGATGCGGAGCTTGGAGTAGTTGATGACATAGTAAGCCATGGCAAACTGGGTCTGATTCTCAGGAGGGTACACAGGGACAATCTCACGAACCAAGCAACCCTGATCAACCAGGATCGACCGGTGCTCCATAGGCACGTCAGGTAGAACAGCAACAACAAGTGGGTACTTGGACTTGACCTTCCTCAAGCCCTTAGCTAGCCCAACCACGCCCTTAATATAATCCTTATCACCAGCCAGGAAGGTGACGTAGGCTCTAGAATCAACAGGTTTCACCATGCTGGACACCTTTTTGGTGGAGAGGGATTTCATCAGGTTGAACTCCATGGATGCAGTAAAGTTTTGGTTTTTGTAAGATCAAAAAGTGGAAGATGAAGTGGGTTGGTGTCAGAATTGAAAGAAAGTTGTGAAATGCAGAGATGCAAGAGAGCTTTTGCAAGTTTGGAGAGCTTGAGATGGTTTAGGAAAAATGGAAGTTTGGGTGCTCATTTATAGAAAATTTGATTTACCTAATAATCACTGGTTTGAAAATATTTATGGGTTTGAAAATCATCTGATATGATCTTTGATTATTTGATTTTCTTACCTTAAAAGTGAAGGAAGATCTTGTCTTAGTTTAGGTAGTGGCAGTTAATTAGCGGTTTATATTGAGGATAGAATAGTGCTAAACGGTAGCGTTTCAGTAAATATTAATTAAAACGTTGTCGTTTAAACGAATATTTTATTTAGAAATAAATTAAATGACGTAGTAACTGTTTGATATTATGGACTAAAATAATCAAAACGCGTAGCTCCACTCTTTATCACGAAAGCGACGTCGTGTTAAGCATTAAATTTTCTCCTTTTATTTGACGATAACACTAATCTGACCGTTGCGTGGTCAAACGATAAATGAAGGTCACACCGTACGTTGCCACGTGTAATAAACGACACGTGTTATTCCTGCTCGGCTCACACTTGTTACAACGTGGTTCAATGGACGGTGATTTGCCACGTGTAATGTAAGTATGTTCATCATGACCGCGGGGACGGTCTTTAATTGACTGAATTGTCGGTTTTGACCGTTATGTTAGTTGAAATCAAAGCTTTGTTTCGGTCCAATCAAAAATAATATGGAAATAACCAAAAAAAAATTAACAGATTAATCGAATCATCTCGATCATGCAACAAGAATAGTTGTAGCATTTTTTAACAACAATCCGTCCGCCAAAGCCTCCAGTTTTATTTGATCAATCTGTCAAAACTAATAGAAAACTCTCTGATTTTATTTATTAAATCAAAATTTTACTTTTTAATAAAAAATAATCAAAACTACGTTGAAATTAGGATGGAGTGATTAAATAAAATTTTAAAACACATGTCACATACACAAAATTAACATTTGACTTGGAAAGTGGAATAAAGTCTAAATTGGAATATTCCAATCCGATGGGAATCTTTGGATAGTGGTTAATATCCACTGATACTATGTTGTTTCCTTGATTGATGGCAATCAATTGCAGCAATTGGTGGTTGATACTTCAATATCGATCGCCAATTTCTTTCCATTTAAGATGTAACGTTTTTTTTGAGTCATTTAATACAAATTATGGGGAAATATATGGTTTTATTTTTGGACTGCAAATTATTCGGATGCTCTTTATCAAAGAGGGGTTTTTTTTTTTTAGGTTTTAAGTCAAGCCAAATATAACGATATCAAAATGATGTAATTTAATGGAATAATTATATATGGGTAGAAATTTTAATATAAAAAATTACGTCATGTTATAAATTGAGAATAAAAAATGACTTTGTTCATTTCTGAAAAGATGATATAATTTGTATAGTCATTGGGATTAGTAAATATCTATTTTAAATTGTATGAATAGTTAAGATTTTCCCATTTTCTATATTATGATAAAATTATATACATTTGGAATAACTATTTTGAATTTTTGAATGAATTATTTGGTGCAACAGCAAAACATGGATTGGGATGTAACAAGAGATTCATTCATAGAACCGGACAACAAAATGAGGTAGCAGAGAGTGAGATTTTGTGAGAGAAATGGTTTAGCTTAGCTTTGAAGGACAAGGGTTTTGCCAAGAATGATGTCATCTGTGGTGAAATCTGCTGCTTTCCTGAATGTTCCTCTTCCAAAGTCCAGAGTGTAGGAGTCTGCCAGACCTTCCACCAAGTCGAACTCCGGCTTCCAGCCTAGGACGCTTTTCGCTTTGTCCACTGATGCGAAGAAGTGCTGCATACACAGGCTTGTTTCAGTAAAATGCCATGAAGCATTGTGTGAAGCTAGTTTAAGGATTTAGAGGACATGATGACATCATACCTGGTCTCTGAATGGGAATGCCTTCTTTTTGCCGAAATCGAATTCCTTGGGGTTGTAGTGAACTAGCTCAGGCTCAGGAAATCCAGCAGCCTGCCAAAAAAAAATGCAGCCTGATGAGCAATTTGTTCCTGGAAGTTGAAGTGTTTTGAATAAGGAAGGACTTTTTTTTTTTACCTTGGCACAGGCCTTGGCTAGTCCGTCGAATGTGACATATTTCTCCCCTGAGATGTTAAAAACCTCCTTGCTGGCCTTATCATTTCCCAGCACATTGATAAAAGCGGTCGCCAAATCCTGTAATGAGAATGTAATCTGAGTTGCACCATTTTTTTTGAACTGTATGTGTATAGTAGTGTAGTTCTTAGTTCTGAGCAAACCTTAACGTGGCCGAGTTGGGTAATCTGGACACCTGAGTTTGGAATAGGGATAGGACGACCAGCTTTCAAGCGATGGAAGAACCATTCCTCGACAGGGTTGTAGTTCAAAGGTCCATAGATGTACACTGGTCTAATGGAAGTCCAGTTGACATCCTTGGATTCCAGCAGGCTTTCTGTTTCCAGCTTCCCCTTGTGCCTGCTTTTTGGGTCAACTGCGTCTGTCTGTTGCCGGGGGAAAATTGAGTCAGACAATCCTGGGAAAATATATTGACTCTGATAGAAAAAATGCAGATATGATCACTAACTTGCCTCACAGTGTGGCATTAGATCAGATTTGAGATAGACACCGGCCGAGGAGCAGTAGATGTACCTGGAAGATCATTGAAGTTACCAATGTAGTTCATAGAAAATGTCATAAACATAAGGCTGTCAGAAGCATACTGTTGGAGGTTTGGCAATGCATCCAGTATTGGTTCCACTTCCACTGCCTCCCTCCCTGAAAACGAGACAAAGTTAATCTATGTGAAGGTTGTTACAGAATGCACGAAATTCCAGGAGAGTCTGCTTAGGCTGGACATGGTTACACACCATTAATGTCGTAGACAACATCATAGCCCTCAGCTGCCAGACTGGTTTTAACAAAATCGAAGTCCATCCTGTCTCCTTTCAAATGCAAAATCTGTTCGTGTCAAGATAAAACATCATTAACATCTCAGTTCCAAATCTTTGAAAAGGAGCGAAACAGCCTGCGGACAGGAACCAGGATTTGAAACATAACCTTGGAAGCGAAATCACTGAACTCACTGTCAGATTCCCCGGGCAATTGTTGGGCAATAGGCGCCTTTCCTCTTGTAAACAAAGTAACCTGTCAGAATACAACACGAGAAGGTTAAGATTTGGTGCAATGAAAATGAGGACTGAAGAACCTGAAAATGAGAGAGACAAAACAAGTACCTGATGACCCTCTTTGACCAATAATCTAGACAAGAAGAGTCCTATAAATCTGGTGCCTCCCATGATAAGGATCTTTTTTGCACTTGAAGCTGATACTTGCAGGGCTCCTTTTGGCTGCAATGCCCTCCTCTTGAACTGTAAATGACAAATCAACTAGGATCCTCCAAAGCTAAAAACATCAATGATAGAAACTGACCTGCACTTGAGCTGTGAGTCTAACTCCACTGAAATCTGATAGAGAAGATGGGAGGAGGGATACAGAAGGTTGCTTCTGCTGCACTCCCATCATTCTTGCCATCTTCCTGTAACTTGAGCTTCTGAGAGTCTATGGATGGCTGATCCCAATAGTTCTTCATCTTCTCAAGTCTTTTTGCTGCAGGAAGATGGATAAGACAAATGACCTGCACCTCACACGTGAGTTGTATTGTATCCACAGCCTTAAAATCTATAATTCATCAGACAAACATCATAAGCAATTTTTCTTATGTTCTGGGTTTAACATAAACCACATACTGTTATCCTGTGTTTCTCAAGACAGACCAAATGTGTCTGGACAGAATATTATCCTCTCAGAATATGGACACTTTTAACTCTGTGAATAGCCAAACATTTCTAGCTTATAATCAAATAACAAGGCAATAATCAGCTTACAACAGAGAATATCCCAAGAACAACCCAAGCAGCTGCCTGAAAACCAAATTGCAGATTTAGGTTAACATGTATGTCAATGCTAAAGTGGTTGAATTTGCTTTAATTCTTTCATAACTTCTCAAGGACTCTTGTGTTGTCAGTGAGATATAACTACTGTTTACAGCTGATGAGCATCAAACACATGCCTGATCAAGATACAGAAAATATTCAGTAAGTTGGGGATGTGAACTCTACATATTTATACCAATACAGCCATGAATCTTTTTTGTTCATGCGAGCCAGTGACTACAAAATACAACACAACAACAAACATACTAGTGAGAGTTTTCTTATTTCATCATAACTATGAAGATATAACAACCTCAGACCCACTAAGATCCTTCCACTAACATTCTTGACAACCCAGAAATCAAGAAGAACAGTCACCACAAAAATGATGACAAAGCTGTCGGAGAAAAGAGCAGAAAGTATGTAAAACGCCAACGCTGCAGCCTGTCGAGCAAAAATTGAATCCAACCTTGAGTTCTAACTCAGTAAAATCTTACAATCACATAATTAGAAAGTCACAAACCTTAAAAAGAACATGGAAGAAAGACGTGTTTGGGTTGGCATAATTCTCCACCGAGGTCTGCTGACACAAATAAACACACTCATCAGATTAGCTTCATGAATTTCTTAGTACAAAAAAGGAACATACAATCACTCAAAAATCACCAGAAAACATCCAACACAATCAGCTCCGAGCCATAAATCCTTCCTCCTCTTCACATTATCCATCTTCTTCTCATCTGCTCACAATCTCTTCTCCTCAAATCTGTTGCAAACATTCTAGTTTGCATCACCCTATCTACATGAATAACTGAAGGAGAGAAATATACACCTGGTGTTAACAGTATTGACAGCTACAAAGAGTTAGATGAAAGGATTAGCAGATCATGGTTCTGTTAATTAAACAATAAATACAATCACAATTAAACTAATCAGTCAATATGCTCACAAAGTAAAATCTCTCCTTTTAATTTACCCTGACTCTCTCGATAAGTAAATGCATACATCTCACCGAAAACAAGCGGCTCAAATCGATCCAACATTATTAGATTGCATGTCCAAATAAAAAGAAGAGAGACAAAATCGAATTAGGGTTGAGGCTTGATCGACAATTTTTTTAAAATTAAATTGTTCCCGTCTGGTGCTGGGTCTGAATCTGCAATCCACCAACAACCGGACCTTCCCACTTAGGTCAAGATAAGAAGGACGAGATTTCTACAAGTCCAATTTCATTTTTCATAAAACTACGTTGTTTTGTATTATTAGAAATTCAACTTAATAATCACTCGTTTTGAACCATTATTTTCTTCTCATCATTAATACAATTTTTCCAACACCTGGTAGGGATCCATGGCGCGAGGACGAGCTCCGATGGAGTCCAAGTCGTGTTAAGATTTCCAGATCTCGAAGATCCACGTCACCATTTTCGCCAGTCGTCCCTTCACGGGCTTGTTTCATTGGGCTGTAAAGCCCAACAATATTCAACCCATTAATCGAATGAGGCCCAATTGATATGAAAAAGGGCGAAAAAAAGGTCACACACTAGCGGCGAAACCCTCTCGTCGCAATGCTATTCATCATAGATGGCAGTATACAATTCTACCACCAGACCACTAGTCCTTGTTGAGTGTGTGAGCTCGGCTTTGAATATGATCTGTTATGAGATTAAAGACATGACCTTTGGGGACCCTTTTGGGTAAATGCGAATGGGTTTGGGTGGAAATTGAACAAAATCATATGAAACTCAAATTTTAAATTTAAAAGAACAGACAGGCAAAGGAGATGTTGGTATGAAAAATCCAACAACAGCAAAGTATCCGACCAACATCAGACACTTTTGTTTCTGGATATATGTGTAAAGAATGGCTGAAGAATACCTCGCTGAAATGTCATCTTTCTGAAAGCAGATTATTGCAGCTGTGTTATGAAGCTACCATTCCTAGCTGCGTGGCGCTCCTGCATTCTGAGTAGTTGTGTAGTAAGGACTCTATGTGCTTCACTTCTTTTGGCATTGAACCTGTAAGAACCTGAATCCAGAGAAAAAGACACGATCCATCAATATATAACGGTAGATGTGAGGGGAGAAGTTTAAAAATGTCAACAACAATTTCGGGTTTGGCAAGTTGACCCCAAGTTTCAGGGTGGGGTGCCGGCAGATTAATTAGTTATGCTGTGGATGTACCTCGTATCCTGTTTCTGTAATGAGGACCTCGTCCTCAACCCTAATGCCGATGCCCCTATACCTGCAGCAATATACCATTCATCAGTAGCCGATTGGATCCAGCACAATGATCTATTGTTCTAAAATTACAGTTTCATGAATAACTATGCCACATAATTTCCAAGCATGTCCTAACCAGGTGACTGGAATCCGAACAAGATATTTCTCACTAAAAAATAAGAGTGGAGAAATTGTCCCGCAATCCAGTCCGCCTTTGTTTTATCCATAACCAGTTTTAGAACTCTATGAATATCTTATATCCTTCAAGTTCGTACTATATATGGTGAAGCTTTTAGTGATGGTAGCCATGAGATTCTGACAAGTTAGAGTTGGTTACCTCTCTGGACAGTCGTAGAATGACGGAATGTATACCCCTGGTTCAATTGTTATGACCTGTTCAAGAAATCGTTCAGTCATACGGTGTGAACAGAGAAATATTAGTTCTATGTGACATACTAAATGCATAACAAAGTATTTGCTTTCTTCTGTTCAATCAAAAGAAGCAAGCTTACCACCCCGGGCTCTAAAGGACGGTCGATGGGAATTGTGGAACAATCATGCACGTCCATTCCTAGATAGTGACCTGAAATATCATATACGACTTTAGGTTTTAACGGTGGACATTGAACAACCCGTAAACCTGAAGCCACCAAACAGATATTGAAAAATCACAGTAGAGGGAGGGAATACCTATTGCTGTCGGGTTCAACTGACTGTAACCACTCCTATAGTCCTTCATAATTCCAAGATCTTTGAATCCTCTTTTCAGCATCTCACCCTTGAATGAAACATAATAATGAGTATATAATTGAAAAGCGCTTTTATACAAGGCTCCGAGCCTTTTCATCCTAAAAATGATGTGCCTCGATTTGAATCATACCGAATAATCATGGATTTTACGGATGCTTGTGCCTGGCTTACATAGCTTTATACTTTCTTTGTTCGTCTCCAGAATGAGTTTATAAACTTCTTCCTGCTTTGCAAATCAAGTCATAAGCAAAGACGAAAAATAATATTACAACATCAATCTCAGAAAATCAGTAGAGGAAAAGGAAAAGGATAACCTCAGATCAAACAAAAATGTGAAAGGACAAATAGAGGCAACCTTTTCGGAGGAGAAGCTACCACATGGAGGCCAAGTGCGAGTAAGATCGCTAAGGTAACCATGCAACTCACAACCAATGTCCATCAGAACAAAATCCCCATCCTTTACCTATGGCACGAGGTGAATAAGTATTACCAAGTTGGATGTTTAGTTCGGCAGTGAAGACTGTTTTTTTGCTAGGTCTGCATCATACATTATCAATTATGCAATAACATGAAAATAAACGTACTGTCTGATCATTTCGAGAATAGTGTATTACACTTCCATTAGGACCGCCGCCAACTACAGGGTTGAACCTGGCAATGATATAAAAAGATGACGGTTCACTCTTAAACATTTTGCTCCCTGTGTTTCACAGTTTTAAATATCTTCATATTACAATTATTTAACAAGCATCATTATACAAACTTATTCCAGAATTAGCTTGAAAGTGAAAATCAGAGCTTACGCCATTCTTTGTGCACCTCTTATTCGACACTCATATTCAACCTTTGCTGCTAGCATACCCTCCTGATGACATGTCCTTGAATGGAGCATAGTCTGTAGAAGAGCCTGCAAAAATACCAAATTGAAGAAATAATTTCATTTGCATATCCAAAAGTTGGATCTTGATGTGACCGTGAAGCCATAGAGTGTGGTATTTATCAAATCAGATTTCAGAGAACTGATGATTGGTGGCTACTTTCGGAACAACACCTTGCTGCAAAATGCATGATATTTACCTGGCAAGCAATCGATGCAGATTCTCTCATTAACTTAATTTCCGCAGGCGATTTTATCCAACGCAATTCGTGACTGTAACAAGATACATCTTTCACTTTCCCTTTGCTAGCAGCCAATTGAAAAGCTTCCAGGTCTGTGTATTCTGGTTTAGCAGTTTTCCCATTATGAAATAGGTTAAAAGATCTTCCTATCAAGCCTGGGAGGACCTGCATTCCGTAACACATTTAAGGACATGTTCAGGCTGGTGTGGTTTCTCGGTCAAATTTAAAGGGAGGAAAGCGCTCACCTCCGGTAATTTTCTGAGCGGATAAGCTTTGTCAGCCTTGAATGTGCTGATGGCTGAATCTACTGCAGCAACTTCCCCTTGCCAGATTACATCCTAAATCATATTCAGAGTCCGTAATCAAAACACAACAACGTAGTTCCACAAAAAAAAGGACCAACCCAATACGACTTGATATGCAAATCGAGCGAATAAGAGAAGCAGCAACACATACATGAGGCGCTGGTTCTGGCATGAACATGCACAATCCACACTCATGACTGAAAACTGCAATTCCACCGGGTTGCTGGCACCCAGTGAAGTAAGAATAATCAGCATCTTGACGAAATGTGTACGGCACCACATCTGTCATCATCTTTACAGGCGCAGCAGCTAGTATGGCTACACTGTTTTCAGGGAGAAGCTCTAAAAGCTTTCTCCTTCTAGACAAGTACTCATCAAGCGTTATACCCGGCGTTAGCTCTCCTTGTTTAACCAACTACAAAAACAAACACACAAAGCTCCCAATCACCACAAAAGCCAAACAGCAGAAAAAGTAGCAAGATCATGCCCGGGCATCAAAAAGTTTCAACTTCAGCAGCACCTGAGGATGAGACTCGTGGGTGGGCTGTCCAACATCATAAACCCTACTGGTGGAATACCCAGCACTACCACGACCACCGCCAGCAGCAACCTACGAGCCACCACCACCACAACCAATTCAATCATGTCCACAATTACAGTCACACCAGAAAACCAAATTACAAAAATTAGACGGGACCAACTTACGCGACTACAAGCTGTTCTTCGGAGAAGTCGCAGCATCTGCATATTCTCCAGTTCCGCTTCTGGGTCTGCTCGAATTTAAGGAAGCATAACAATGCGGAGTTGTGATTCTCTTGGCGATCGATTTATCCAGCGTAGAGGGGAAATTGTCAAATGAAACGAATTGATGTCAATTCGGTTGGGATTCTAGGGTTTGGGGGGTTTTGTAGAGCTAAGCCAATGTTCCTTCAGAGGTGACTGGTTTCTCCTGCTTTCTTTCTTTTCTTCAACACTCATATTAATAGCTCCTATCCAGGCCTCCACTTTCTATATCGCCCATTTCACTCATATCAACATAGTTACATAGAGGTATTCCACATCGAATGGTATGAATATAGAATATGTATTTGGTCAAGTTCGGATTTTGGATCTGAAAGGGCTATAATTCAATTGGCAAGTGAATTTCTATAGAAAATTTAGCTGATCGAGAATTCAATCTCGATGCCCACCAAGGCAGCCTAGTGGTTGTTTTGGTGGGTGTTAGGATTGGAGCTCTAACGGGTGGATAAAAAAAAAGAATTCAATTTCGATTTATACTTTAAATTTTTTGAGTTGCAAGAATTGGTTCGAGTCTCACCGGACCGAGGCTCCGAGACATATGACTCAGGTCTGCACTGCCTAAACAATCATGTATCTTCGTTCACTTAGCCTGTGCTGGTTCTTGTTTGTTTTTTTGAGGATCTTTTATCTAGTTAAGTCATACTTGGGTTTACACATACCTTAATGTTGGAGGACAAGCAGAGAACAAGAGCAAGTGGAATGAAAAAAGTGGCATTGAGATCACTAGGGCTACTCAACCCAGTTAGCCATTGTGATTGATGGAATAGGTACTAAAAAAACCATGACTATTTGCTTCTCCAATTGCATGAACTTTTAGCATGGTTTAGGGTTGAGGTTAAGAGGTCTCTAAAGATATGTCATTGACTGAGTGACCTTATGAAAGTCTGCAAGTGTATAACGTTAATGAAACTACGTCGTTTTAAATATTATTTCTATATTCTAAATATTTATTTACCATCAAGATGTTACTTTTGACTATTTGAATCACCAATTATTATAGTCCAAATATAATCAATTCTGACATGTTAAATTACTTCACATCACTCACTCTTAAAATATATAGGAATTCATATATTATTTTATAAGACTTTATTTCAGAAAGGAGGCTTTCTAGCAATTTCTAGAAGATTTGGTCTCTACAAAAATTGAATAAGACAAATTTCAAAGTTAGATTAAGAAATTTAATCAATAATCATTATGAATTTAAAAAATGGGTATTCATGATAAGGATTTACAACAATGTGGATAATTCAAGCATAGTATATTCTACTTGTTTTCAACAATGATAATTATTTACTTCTTTTTATAAATATTATTACACAACTATGATAATTCAATTATCTAGTAGCTAACACAAAACTGATCACAAATCCAATTAAGGAAACTCCACATGTCTTTTGTTTTTCACAAGGCGTTAGCAGACGGATTTTTATTAAGAAAGGACTTCGAGTAGCTCCGTCTTCTCCTTTTGACTTTGAGCTTTCATTTGTAACTGTCTCTTTTTGAGTTATAAGAATGAATATATATATATATATATATAACTCCTCATTGAATTTTGATAATAGCTAGAAATCCTAATCCTAACAGGTTTAAAATTTAGTTATTTTTTTCCATATAAAACCCTCCAAGCCCCAGCCTCCACAAATCATTCCACCAAAGAACTACCTACTAGTTTCTCTCTCACCTCAATTTGCGCAGTTCAGAACGTTCCTCATCAGCTCACTCGTTACCATATTTTGCATGGAGCTTGATGAGTTGTAAAACATCCTAGGATTCTGGTCGGAATATTCTGGTGCAAGATTCCCTCATGCGTCGTTCCTTTTCCTTCCTTGGATATCAATAATACGTTGTTTGCTGAGATTCTGAGTCTATGTCGATTTGCAGAGGTTGGTGCAATGGGGCTCTGTTGCTTCAGGCCTGTCTTTTGGCAGAGATGCAAAGAGTGTGATGACCAGTTTGTGTTTCTTTAGATTCTGGCTGGGATTTGGGATCGGCGGCGGCTACTCGCTTTCTGCCAGGATCATGTCGGAGTATGCAAACAGGAAGAGCGGAGGAGCTTTCATTGCTGCTGTGTTCGCCGTGCAGGAATTTGAGATTCTGACAGGTGGGGTTTTCGCCATTGTTGTGTCTGCCATCTTCAACGGTGTCTATGAAGCTCCTCCTTACATGGAGACCCCGCTTTGTCTGTACCTCCCCAAGCTGACTATGTCCGGAGAATCATTCTGATGTTCGGAGCTGTTCCGGCTGCAATGACATTCTACTCGAGGATGAAGATGCCGGAGACTGCTAGATTTACTGCACTGAAAGCCACTCAGGCCGCCGCAGACATGTCCAAAGTTATGCAGGTCGAGAATCTAGTCAGAGGAGGAAAAGGTCGAGCAGATTACAAAATCCTCAGCGAACGAGTTTGGGCTGTTCTCAAAGGAGTTCCTCCCCCGCCATGGGTGGCACCGCACTTCTCCGTTCGATACTCTCTAAAGATATTCATTTGGATCGTTCTACATGGTCGATAACGAAATTTTATATTAAATTCTAGTATCGGAATTTACAAATTTGAACTTTTGAGTTAGAACCGGAACTGAATTGAATTTACTGGGAGCCATTGTCGGCGCAGAACCAGGACAAGAGCAAAGCAGATGCCGGATACCCTGCCGGCATTGGAGTCCAAAGGAAAGTCCTCTGAGGAGATGTCTTGAACAAATTTAGATTCAGTTTTAGTATCTGACGACCTTTTTTGTTGATAGATTTTTTAAGCGAGATCTATCATTTGTAATTGTGTTATATTGAGTTATAAGAATTTCCTTCTTTAACACCAGATAGCATCGATTCTTCAAGAGAAAAACGAAGACATTGTACAAAATAATCGATACTATTTTCAGTAACATCTGACGGAGGAGCTATGAGAAAGAACAGGAAGTCCCCACTGGGATGAAAAAATGAAGGATGGACCAACTCCCTCACTCCTCAACCTGCTCATAATAATTTCAAAACATGAATCTGCAATTCTCTTAGGCATCAACATCACAGACAATGCCCTGAGTGTGAATCTCCTAGCCCGGGCAAGCCTCAAAATTTTGATCCTCCCATTCATTTTCCTCACCACCCATCTCTTTCTGGGTCTTGCCGCCTTCTCCTCAGCATCCTCATCCTTCAGCTTCTTGTATCCGCTCCGCAGCCTCTGGCAATTACCATCCTGCTGGAACTGGAAGCCCATTACTATCTGCTACACAACACAAAAACCAAGTATGGGACTGTTGAGATGAACATTGCAGTGTTATGTATTTATATCGTCCGATGAATAATGAAATTATGCAGAAACATGTTTCTGCTCCAACTGCTTACTGCTGAGGAAACTGTATCAGATTCCGCAGAACATGGCTACCAGGAATATTATAGCTCAACTCCCACTATGGCCCCATATCTCCTTGTATAAAAAAACTCGGCATGGGACCTGAACATAAACTTATCAAAACATGTCACTGATAAAACTAAGGCCAAATGACTCAAATCTGTCTGATCATCAAACTTTAGTATGAAAATAATAGACAGACATTGATGATATGAATGATTCTAGATGCCTCCTATTCGAGCTAGTGATTAAAAACTCACCACTGCATGTGAAGACAATGATTGAGGCAGAACTTTTTCTTCAGAAATTATTGTCTGTTGAGATTCATGGAGTACATAAGAATGTGGTTCAAGCTCCAACACATCTCAAAATCTATTTTTGAAACAGTTAATTTACCGATTTAATAATGTTTGGGACATGTTTTTTTATGTCAGACATCAGTGTCCAGCTCTGCAGTTTGTGACTTCTAGTTTCCAATTAAAAAAAACACGCACCTGCCTGCTAAATAGCTAGCTGCTGCTGCACCAATCTTCCATCATGTAAATGCACATAATTGCATTACGAGAAGGAGCTCTTATGCCTCACCCCACCAGCTGTTACAATCCCACATCGGTTAGATGGAAAACCATCTAGTGAAATATAATATTAAAGAGTTTTTTCATACATCAGATTAGTTTTTTGTGGCGAGCTCTTCCTTTAACTTGTATCCCCAAGGAAATTCTCTCACATATGAGGGATAGGTCAAAGCATAACTTGATCTTATCAAGCAAATAACTTCTGATTAATGATGTAAAGTCTGGGAAGTGTGTGTAAATGGAGATAGAGACTGGTGCTGCCAGAAAAAAAATAGAGATATATATGAACAACTGGTGAACTTCATAACTTGGCTACTTCCTCTAGCTGAACCTCTGGACATTCAATCATTTCCGGTTTCATAACCTAGTTTCACTGCTCTTGACTATTGCAGGAACTTCACTCGAAAGCTCGATGTCTGTAACTGAGAAATCATAGGCCACAGATGATTGATTCGACGAATTCAGTATCAGTAATGATGATTTCATTCCTTCAGGTGGTTGAAAATGTTCAGATGGCGATTTACTAGAGTGGAGAGTGCTTCTATCCATCTTCGTCGCAGACTGGATGACAATGTTCATTTCCTGGCCAGTAGGCGGCAGGGTGGTACATTGCTGTTTTGCATCCTCCTCATTTCCCTCACCGTGGTTATACATCACATAGTCGTGATAAGTGGGTGCAAACTGAAAAATCCAAAAGTTAAGAAGCAGCAAGCGTAACACAAAACTGCAAGGAGTGGCTCAAAAATGAAAGAAAGTTAAAATGTACCTGGTGGACGGCATCATGATACAAGTCATTCAACATTAACGCGTGAGCCAGGTTTCGAGTAAAATCTTTAGAGCTACCAATATTGGTACCGGCATACACCCGATATGGGAATGCATAAAAATGACCTACGGCAGCAATCAGCATCTCTACGCATATTAGAATGTTTTGATATTCAGCAGCTTGCTCTGTGTTCTTCATCAACTCGGTCTTAGCAGCAAGAAAAACCAGAACACCCTGAGGAAATAACAACAAAAGTTATCAGGGGCGGAAAGCTACGTTGAGAATATGAACTTTTCTTTTCCTGTAAATGTTTACCTGCCAGTAGGTTAAGAAGACCACCGATTTGATTAAGACAAACTTTGGAACAGGATTAAATGGTTGAAGCAGATCCCGGCAAGCTACATAGAAAAGAGCCAGTGCATAGAGTGCTGAAGTGTATGAAATGGTATATAAGATGGTAAGATAGAGGTACGCTTGGCCCGGATTGAAGTTTCCATCTCTAAGCTTTTCCTTTGCATAAAGCACGAGTGAAATAACAGCTAAAATGGGTATCAAAATCACAAACTGCAAGCACCCCTGCTTGCATCTCCGAATAAAATGCCTGCAATCAATTTCGACATTTTGTTAACTTTAAGCCGAGAGAACAGTGAAGTTCAATAAGGCTAAGTTTACAGAACACAAAACAATAACATCTCTGAATCTGCACTGAGACATTCCTTACTCACCCATCCAAGGGTATGGCAGGAAAACAACATGTCAACAACCACCATGATGGCTTCAATGTTCGCCCACTTAAGCTTAGAACAACAGCTCCTGGACCTCCAACCCAAGCGAGGCACAGTGATAAAAAGTTATAGATCACCCACGCTTCATAACTGTCAGTGTCAAGACAACCATACACAAATGTTAGCAATACACTCATCATACCAAAAGATCAAAGTTGTACTTGTACTTGTACTTGAGAAAGCCTTTTGTTTTATGTCTAACTAAGCCAGTTACGAGAGTCTCACTATTCCCCTACTTATTCCGTAAAGCAAATTAACATTTGTATCAAGCTTATTGAAATATACACATTATGCACGTAACAAAGGCCTCTAGCAAGAACACAAATGTGCAGTCCCAACAACCTAATTGGGTGATATTGATCAATGCAACATTCCTATATAGTTTAGAGGATAGTGCTATTCTCTTTTTTCTCTAACAAAAGCCAAAAGTTACTTACACATTCTGCTGACAAAATATCATTGATAGGGAAAATTTTATAGATCAACAATTTTTGCATAAATCAAACGCACCAACAAAAGACCCATAGTCAAAAGATCAACCTCTAGGAGGTCAGCAACATATACGTAGACCAGCGAAAGGCATATATAAAAGTGTAAATTCTGATATGAAAAATGGCATGTCTATCACAAGCACATCTGTGCATAAACCAAGAGGAACTACAAAAATGGTTTTTCTGAATGTGAAGAAGCAAGGCAACTTACACTTCCCGGATTGAGTTGAAATAGATGGAACTGTCAGGTAAGATGAGGGACAGAAAGGACATCAATGCGTAAACCTGTCAATTTATATGGAATCGCCAAAATCAGTGTAGTATGGCAGTACTATACGATCAGCACATAAATAAAGATAAAAAAAGAGAAAAACGTGTGAAGCTTTTATATTTTCAAAATTAACTTTGAATGGAGTCACTTTGAGCTAAATATAATACATGTCTGATTTCATGCACACAATATAAACAAAAACTGATCAGAAACTCTAAGAATCTCTTGCATTTTACCACCAAAAGATAGCAGCACAGATATAGTCGCAACCAGTATCCAGTACTTAGCGTTGACACAAATCAACTTACAGTACAATTTCCATCTCGTTCAAATATGACATGAACTTCTAATCATACTAAACTGTAAATGAAATTAAATTTTAATCTTCAAACCATCAATTTCTCTCTTGCAACTTTATTCTCTTATCCGGTCACAGCTCTTCAAAGTAAAAGACAAAACAAACAATACACATAGTCCAAACTGTGCAACAAAAAAATTGTCCAACTCACTGGAACCATGAAGATGATGCGGACGATATATCTTTGATAAATAGGTTCTGTATAATTCAAAAGGTGCCGGTATATATGCAACAACGCTAAATAAACCGCCCCAACGGCGCAAGCAAATGCGACAAAATCCAGGTAAATTGGTGTGGAATTCCCCATTTTGACAGATTCTGCCTTGCCCCTTCTTCAAACCTAAGATCATAGTTAGAACAAAATCTTCAAGAATTTAAAGACGTAAACGAAAAATCTGATCGTTCATTTCTAAAAAAATGATGTTGAAAACTCCCGGCACATTCAATCATCCCAATTCTACTGACAGGCGAACGTTGACTGCTTTTGACACAAGTCTCCTTTACATTTGAATTCAAACAATCACAAAACCAAAACTGACCTAATCGCTGCTCAACGCTCCAAATTGAGATGCAACAGCTGCGGATCTACACACTTCGGACTCCGGCTAACAATGGCAGGCGAAGGAAGTATCATCATCCACCATCTTCATCACTGCAACCATGTGCATAAGCGTCCAAAGCAAGAATCTTTCCGGATTTGGATTTGGACCATCCAGTTAGCTCAACCCGACCCGGATCCGATTAAATCTGAACTATTCGGTTTCGTTATCGGGTTCTCTTCGCTCCTCCATCTTCGACCTCAAAGCCCGCCTCTTTCTCCATCGTTGATTGTCGAGTTTTGGGGGAGCGATTACCGGCCAGAGCTCCAGCCACCATCATATCATAGCTTTCCAATTTTGCGGTGAGTTTTCTCTTCGATAATTCGATTAGATCACAAGCTTTTTAGTTGTGGTTACAGCTGTCATTTTTAGGGTTTTGCATTAGGGTATCGGATCGAAATTCAAAATCACCAGTTCATCTCTGCACGTATGAAAAAAATGTGTTTGATTGAAGTTTTTGAGGCAGCGAATCACCTTGCGCTTGATTTTCTAGTTAATTTTCTTGTAGAGATTAAGGCATGGCTGAATTGAGCTTGGGGATATTGATAGACATTGTTGATGAAGAATGGATGAGGGATACTTTGCCAGATGATGGTAAGAATAAAACCCTACTTCAGCTTGTTTGAGTTCATATGTGCTACTGTAATTATTCTTTTGTTCAGCATTCGTTTTCTTAATTTTTGGTCGACATTTGCAGATCTCCTGCTACCACCATTGCTAGATGCTCCTGCTGATGAGGCTGAAGATATAAGTAAGTTTTCTATCTTTATCTTGATTTTTGTATGCAGATATTGTGATCATGGCTGGTTTGCTTTCTCATCTTTATAGCGTAAGGTGTGTGGTCGATGTAATTAATTCGGCATGCGTGATTGGGTTGCCTTGGGATTCACCAATATTGCACTTGTCTGATGTTCCCATATGCACTGTCTGGTTATTGTTTTCTTATCGTTGCGATCTGCTCTACGGTGTCCATGATACTTGATTCGCCTTGTACAATAAAGTGTCAAAAAGTCATGTACGATTTGTTTTGGATGACGGATATGAGCTGATACTATTAGATTTGAGGCTGTGAATGACAATATAACTCATTTAGAACCACATAAAGATGTGTTTGCTCGCTCACGATGCCAATCAGCTGCGTGGTCCCTTTTTCTTTCTATCATCAAACTATCAAGACGTGTACAATAAATCCTGTCAATCTGTCTCATTTTGTTATGTTATTCATTCTACCAGATCAGGAGACCCAACCAGCTGAAGGAGATGTGTGGCATGACCTTGCACTAGGCAACCAGTAACAACCATGAAGTCGAGCCTCAGCCATTTCTCTCTGTGAGTCACCTCTCTATTCGTCATCACAAGAACCAGTGATGACGACCCATGTCAACTAGTCCAGTGCCCGAGACATTCATGAATTCGAAAAATGAATAGCCTGATTCTGTTTCCTGTTGCTGAGAGTTCTCACTGTTAAAGCTCATGAATGAACCACTAGCTTGTGACAAAAGTAGAAAAGGAGCTTGTGTAGTTGGTTTTATGAAACTGGAGATGACAGACAGTTGATCTTTTTTGATACACATCTGGCTTTGTTAAGAAAAGTGTGAATACTGGCTGAAAGACTCCATCCCTTTTTCTTTAGGGCCCCTTTGTCCTAAACTTGTCCCTGAAAAGATTAACAATGTGCAACTCTCACTCATCCACTAATCTTTAAAAATTAAACATTGCCTAAAGCACAGATCCTGAATTATTGCGCGTTTTCTTTAAAGTCTGGAATTACATATGTGGAATAAATTTGTAGGGTCGGGATCGGGTGGTTTAAATTGCAAGGAAACCGAACCGTTAGATAGAAAATTATGAAATTCAGATCCGATGCAGCAAAATTAATACAACAATATTAAGTTCTGATGTTAAAACTCAATATGTATTATGTCGCAAACCGAACCGATATATAGAAAACTACAAATTTAGATCGTGGGGTCAAACTAAATACAACAATATTAAATTTTGATGTTAAAATTTAATACTGTATTATGAACCCATTAATTTATTTACAATTAGGACGTGTATGTTCTTTTGGATTAAGGTTATTATTTAAATTATAATAATTCGGGCCGTAAATAAAAATGTATATTTTATCCTTAAATTATTTAAACTTTTTATTCAAATAATAATTAAAGTTTTCAAGTTAATACAAGAATAATGGAGTAGCATAAAAAACCAGTGGCAAAGCCGTAATAAGCGGAAACAACAAGGGCGATATACAAAAATCCTCCTTCGAAGAAAAATATGAAGCACGAAGAGGAGAAAAGAAAGAAGAAGACGAGACGAGAGGTTTTTATCAAACCAACCAGATACACAGGCACGACGAAATCGATTAGAGAGAGAAGGAAGAAGCGTCTCCTCCAGCTGCTGCTGCCGACAGAAGCATTGCCTAGCTCAATAACAGTAAGTGTAGAGAGAGGCAGCGTCGAAGACGTGCGCTGCTGAGATCTGACACTGTAGTTTCACTTTTTTATAAAAAAAATATTGATGCCGGCCGATCGGGTTCAGAATTAGGTCGTCGATTCAAATCTGAGGCTGGTTGGAAGAATTCGTGGTCAGTTTTCGAAGCGCCGATTTCAGGTGAGTTTTGATGAATTTTTGTAAATATTTTTGTGTGGTTGAATTCATGATTTGAGAAATCGACTTCACACAGCATTTTAATTGGATGTAGGAATTTCTGGGGGTAGGGAAGGCGCTAAGTCGGAGATGCTATGATTTTGGACTAGGGAGTAGTAAAATATAAGTTGTCTGACCTATTGGTGGGGAAATGTTTGATTGGATTTTGATGAAAACTGTAGGTTGAAAAGACTACATTAGGAAGAGGTTAGGTAACTGTTTTCATGGAGGATTTGTCGAAATATGCCCATAGTCCTGCACATTTGGCTGTTGCCAAAAGAGACTATGCTGCTCTGAATAAAATTATTGCATCACTCCCTAAGCTGGCCAAAGCTGGTGAGGTGAGCACCGAGGAAGAATCCCTGGATGCGGAAAGAGAAGCGGATGCTATCTCTGCTGTCATTGATCGCCGTGATGTCCCTGGTCGCATGACGCCACTTCATCTTGCAGTTCAACTTAGGGATCCGATTTCTGCTGAGATCTTGATGGCTGGTGGTGCTGACTGGAGTTTGCAAAATGAAAATGGGTGGAGTTCTCTCCAGGAAGCTGTTTGTACTAGGGAGGAATCAATTGCTATGATTATTGCTCGCCATTACCAGCCCCTGGCTTGGGCAAAGTGGTGTCGTAGGCTACCTCGAATCATATCTTCAGCAAGTCAAATTAAGGATTTTTACATGGAGATTTCATTTCATTTTGAAAGCTCGGTTATCCCTTTCATTGGACGTATTGCCCCATCAGACACATATCGGATTTGGAAGCGTGGGTCTAACCTTCGGGCTGATATGACTCTTGCTGGTTTTGATGGGCTTCGTATTCAGAGGTCTGACCAGACATTCCTTTTCCTCGGAGAGGGATACTGTTCTGAATATGGAAATGTGAGCTTTCCCCCTGGTTCCTTGATTGTTCTATCTCATAAGGAGAAGGAAGTTACAAATGCTCTGGAAGGAGCAGGTGTTCAGCCAACAGAAGCAGAAGTTGCCCGTGAAGTGGCTTTGATGTCTCGGACTGATATGTATAGGCCAGGCGTCGATGTTACTCAAGCTGAGCTCATTCCCCACCTCAACTGGAGGCGACAAGAAAGGACCGAGATGGTTGGGAGTTGGAAGGCAAAGGTCTATGATATGCTCCATGTGATGGTTAGTGTCAAGTCTAGAAGGGTTCCTGGTGCAATGACGGAGGAGGAGCTTTTCACTGCGGATGATGAGGAAAAGTTTGTAAATGGAGCCGAAAATGACGATTTTGATGATATACTGACACCAGAGGAAAGGATACAGTTGAATTCTGCATTTCAAACGCAGAATGGTGCGGGTCATGGAGATGATGATGATCATTTGATGCATGATTCTGAAGAAAATGGTTCAGCAGGCCCAGTTGATAATTTAGAAACCAAAGGTGCGACAAAAGAAAAAAAGAGTCTGTTTGCGTGGAACAAGAAAGGATCCAAAGCTGGTGATGAATCTAAAGTTCTAAGTAAGTTTTCCAAACTAAGTACAGATGACAGCAGACAGGAGGACATGGATGGTAAAAGAGAAAAAGACAAAGACAGCAAGAAAAAGAAGAAGAAAGGGGGCACCAGTGAGTCTAAGCACGGAAGTGAATATAAAAAAGGTCTGCGTCCTGTATTGTGGTTGACACCAGATTTTCCAATAAAAACTGAGGAGTTGCTACCTTTACTTGACATCCTAGCGAATAAGGTTAAGGCCGTGAGAAGACTCAGGGAACTCTTGACTACCAAATTGCCAAATGGCACCTTCCCTGTCAAGGTATTATTCTGTCCTTGAGCTTTGCTCATGTGAATCACTGTTCTATTGTTCTGGTTAATGTGTTGCCATAATATTTTACTGCAGAAATCGCTAGTTTCAGTTAAGTATATAGATTGCCAAAATCTATGAAGAAAGAAAGAAAGAAAATCTGTTGTGACCTTGCATTACCTGTATATATTGGAAGTTTTATATATATTGTTTGTTTAACTGCCTCCCTCCATGGCAGGCTTACTAAATGATCTGACCTTAGGAAATCGGATGAGATGATGTGCGAGATTTTTCAATTATATGTGAAAGTTTTACTTTTTTCTTTTGTGTATGTGATTGCCTGTGTCCAATCAGAAACCAGTCCTAGCTGTTTGTGCAAGTGTGCCTGATTTTGTTATTCTTTTTAACATCCTTTCCAACCAGTCCTAGATGTCAGCTGCTGGTTCACTTGATCTTTGCTTACATTGGAAAACTGCTTTTCTTGTATTAGCTATTTGATATTCTAGATTCTACTAATTACATGTACTACTTATTTGTCTTATAGATAGCAGTTCCGATTGTCCCAACCATTAGAGTTCTCATCACATTCACAAAATTTGAGGAGCTTCAGCCAGTGGATGAATTCTCAACCCCTTTGTCCAGCCCAACACATTTGCAAGATGCCAATATCAAGGATTCCAATGGGTCCACTTCCTGGATTTCATGGGTGAAAGGAAGCAGTCGCAGCGCACAGTCTAGTGATGGTGACAGCCTCCGATTCAAAGATGAAATCGACCCCTTCCACATACCATCAGATTACACCTGGGTCGACTCCAATGAAAAGAAACGGCGCATGAAAGCCAAAAGAGCCAAGACTAAGAAACAGAAGAAACATACATCCAAAACGGACAATGGTACATCTCAACTAAGTCATACTGCAGCAGAGTAACATCAAGCACCAAGCTCGGCTCATAAATATTTAGCAGCTCGGAAGTAATCTCTCTGCCTAAAATGACGGTTCAGCGAGTTATCCACATGATGGTTGTTGCCTGATGTTAGGAAAAAAGAAGATGCTTTGGTTTCATTCATAATGCTGTTGTGTTGCTATGTGATAACATCTCAAGGAGCCAGCCAGGTGTCATTTCTTTTCAGTTCATTGCTCATCTCCATTCTAGCAAACCTTGTTTCATTTGTATGAACATCTGTGAAATGAATTAGTTTCAAACTTCATTTACAGCTCCATATAGCTCCTGCCGCAAATCGACATGATTTGGTTAGTCCATCATTTCCTCTTTTGTTTGAATTCATTCTTCATTTGTAATTGTCTCATATTGAATCATAAGATATGTCTCTAGGGTCAAATAAAATTTTTAGCCAGGTAATTTTCGAATGATAGCTTGTGTTCCATGTGACCCAAATAAAACCTAATTTCCAGCTTACGTGTGGGCCCTTCATCTTCGCCAACGTTCATATTTTCAAACATGGTCAAATCTTCAAAACCCTTCCTGTGCTTTTTTTTGAACTCTTGGCTTCAACCCAACTCTGACTGACTATTGACAACTGCAAAAGTCTCTAGCTTTGAGCTCCAAAAAGCAGATTGAGATCAGATCAATAATGGGTTGCTGCCTTTGTCCATCATTCTCCAAGTCAAAGCTGGGAAGCAAATCCCCACTCTCTGATGTCTACATATCTCCATTACCAGTAACTACCAAAGCTCAGATCTTTATCTTTACCTCTATCTTGAATTACATCAAGTTTCATCTGGGCTTGGTTTGATTTCATTTTGCAGAAATCTCAAGTGTTTGAAACTCAGCCAGCAGCAGCACAGTCTCAAATCCAACCAGTCCATCAAGTTGCCAACAGCATCTCACAAACTCAGTAAGCAAACCCTTCTCAGATCTGATTCTTTCTCAGCTGATAAAATGGTCTCTTTTGTCGTTTCTTGATGAGCAGACAGAAGATTCAGATAGGTGATGCTGATGAGGGTATTGTGAAGAGAGTGCATTTTGCTCCCAAAGTGATGATTGTTCTTGATGAAGATGATTTGAAGTCATTCGAGGCGGATTCGAAACAATCAAGCGGGGAAGGAGAGTCATATGAGTCTTTATTCTCTTTGAAACTGGTTGATGGTTGGAGAACTGCAAATGAGGAAGAGGTGATGAGCAAGGAGATTAGCAGCAGCATTGTTTCAAGACACTTAGTTGAAGAAGAATTGAGTGAAGATGAGAATGGAGGATTCACATTTCCAACTGTAATTCAGTTGAAAAGCCAGAATGGGGATTTGGGGAAGATGAAATCAATGTCAGGAGCAGTGCATGATGAATACCCGAAAGGCGAAACCGGGGAGGTTTCAGTTGACAGTAGCCTTTCTAGCTGGCTGGTTGAGCCAGAGAACAACAACACCCACATGTCCAGCAATGCTGTACAAGGTTCAATCAGTCAGAAACAGAATGGGGTTTTGGAAAGGAGAAGAGTGTTGGGTGAACTGAGCCTTGTAGAGGTCAATCAGAATCTGGAACCGAGTCATTTGAAGGGCGCTGCATATCCTGATTGTCATTCTTCTGGGATATTTAAAGAGAATACGAAACAGAAGATCAGAAGTAGCTTGCCTAAACAGGATCAAAAGGTGGATTTGCAGAGGGCCATACCTTTGGGGTTGAGCCTGGCAAGAGCAGCTTTGAGTACAGGCATGGTCTGAACTCTTAGAACTTTTTCTTTGCAGTTTGTCATGAAAAAGTTTGATTACAACAAACATGCTATGATGACATGATTGAGCAGGTAGATAAATGTAAGGTCCCAGAATATTACATCTCTAAATGACGTCATATGGAATCGCACATTTCTTAAACTACAAGTGGAACGTAATAAGTCTCTATGCAACGGTTATTATTATTATTCATGTTCTTTATTAATGCGTCCGGCCACTCTTTTCCCAAAAGTCCCGTCTTCAGGATGTGAAAAATATAAATATGGAAAATACGAATAAAAAGCTTGTTATTATTATTCATGTTCTTTATTGTTGTATATAGAGACGCGTAGCAAAAGTAACTTTTGATCGGTTTATAAGACAAGCTTATGACATAATATATAACACGATGACATAATAGAACGAGATATTTATATTTCAAAACGAACTTAAACGGCTACACAATCTAATCACGCATGCATAAATATCTGACAATGTTTCCGTAGTTTGCCTTACGTTTAAACAACATGAATACGGTATTTTGCACTATGGTTAGGCAACAAGAATCATAATCAGATTGTGAGCCTTGGAAGTGAGATTGAATAATTCCACAATAAATTATACTCATTATCTGATTTTGTTTAAAAAGAAACTTACGAGACTAACATGGATGCCATTTGATTTTATAAAATAAATTTGAAAAATAGCTAGAGCGCGTTCATATTACTCCCCTCGAAAGTACACCAATATAATCTAACAAAATTAGATCAACGGGAAATTCAAGTCAACAAACATTTACAATCAGTACAAAATATAATTAAACTCTTAAGCACCACAAACCTCCAATATAAATAATAAATTGATATTTTAATCTGATGACCAAATTTGTCATTTGAACTTTCCGTTCAATTATGTATTTTCACAATTGTTTGACTTATAAATTATTATTTTAATTGAATCACCAACGGAACATATAAAGCCATAATTGTACTCACAACCATGCTAGGTCAGCCAAAATGCCAGAAACGATCTCTTAAAATTTTCTAAGAGATTAATCTTAACAAAACCAATCTCATTAAAAAAAAAAAGAACGTTTGTAAATTTTTTCCCAGATAGATATTTGAAAAAAATTGAGAGTTGCCCTAGTTTTGAGTTTAAATTTTAGAAATACTCTATTTTGAAACTCAATTTCAAAACTACCGTGTTTTTTAAAAGAACGATTCCAAGACAACCGTTATCTTAAAATCTGCTTTTGAAGACAACGGAATGTCGTCTATCTTAGAAAATACAAGACAACTGCTTTCCAAAGGTCGTTCTCATGTCAGAAATCAATTCCCGCATGGCAGGTCAACCATTGCTGCATTGCACCAGCCCCCACCCAATCTCAACCCTAACACTAACTAATTCCCACATACGGCAACGTTCAAACGGCGGCTCATCTTACCTCAACAGAAGTCGTCGCACGGAATACGGAGTGGTCGAAAGGAGCTGCAGGCCGGCATCGGTCGAAGAGGTGTCGGGATGCGTTGGGCGAATGCAAACTGAAGAGAGTGTGCTGCGCCCGAACTTCTGATACATTTCTAATAGGACGATTGCCGTGATCTTGTATTTTCTAAGATAGACAGGCTTTTTGGAACGTCTTCAACAATGCAAGACACCGGTTCTGTGGGAACTATTGTCAAGCAGATTTTTAAAAGAGCGGTTGTCTTATAACCGTTTTCTTAAAAAAATATGGTAGTTTTGAAATTGAATTTCAAAACAGGACATTTCTGAAACTTAAACTCACAACTGTCAATTTTTTTCTAGATATTCTTGCAATTCAGCAAATCAAAGTTTTTTTACTCTAAGTTTAAATCAGACAACTGAAGAACCTATTTGAGTTATTATAAATTAACTTCCCAGATGGAAAACACCAACAAGGGCCAACCAGGACTAAAATCGGTATGAAGATACATAACAAAATTGGATATGTTGCTGGTACATCGTGCAAAAGGTGCTGGCCAGCGACGTCTTCTGGAGATGGGATTGAGTGATTCTGGTTAGGTCACAGGACTTGGGAATTGCTGAGGAAGGTGACCATGCATCGGTTAATCTGGAACAGTTTATCTATTTTTTGCCAGACTGCACTTTGGACTTCTAAGAGTTTCCTTGCTTTGACTTGTAAGATTGGCTGCCTCCGGATTGTCTCTCCATGTATCTGCCAAATTGAACAGGGAAAACATGTAAGTGTCCGGTAATCAGATGACAGGACTACCGTACAAAATATCTAAGGTACAGATTCAAATCAATGTGACACACAGACATGCCGCGAGGTTGACTTGCCTTCAAAAATAACCGGATAACAGCTTGGATGAATTCAAAGTTGTTTTTGGAGGAAAGTTCCTGGATAAAGTAATCCAGTAAGAGTTCGATCAATGCCAGATCAGGTCGAGTCTCAGGTTCTTGCTGATCTTCATCATCTATGATTTGCAGCACTCGTAGTTCAACATCCAACGATGAAGGCGATAAACCTTTTACGAAGTCAGTAAATTCTGCAACTGCATAATATTAAAATGTGAGTTGCCAGACAAGCGACATGCTATATACTCTCTTGCAAATAAAGAAGAAGTTCTAAACGCATGTGGAAGATGGGGCCACACTTACAATTTTTTGATTCTGCAGAAGATTGAAGAAGTTGCACAAATCGGGAAGGAGGTAGTTCAAAACTTCTCTGATTATTTTTATTTTCATCACCTTGAGCAATTGTGTCATCCTTGGAAAGCTCATTAGGCTTAAATACAATTTCTCCACCGAGCGATGGTACTGAAGTCAAGAAAAAAGGAGCTTTTACTGGCTTCTTTGGTGGCTCTGTTGGTTTGTTGCGAAGCTGAAACAAATATAACCATAAACAGTGTCATGGTAACTACACATCTAGGATTAACGATTCATTCTTGCATACATGTCAATGAGATTGAAAAAGAACGAAGAAGGGATAAAATACCTTAATTATGTCTAGATTGACTAAGCTTTGCCACTGACTCTTAGGCAACAGAGACAATGTAATGAGACCTGGGATATTTTTGCCAAATACCAGTGCGGAAGAGTCTATAGATTCAGATAACTTTGACAGTGAACTGTTAGAACCCTCCTGTTGATGTCCAGTTAAGGACGAGATTGATGGCAACGTTATATTGGCAATTGCCTGTCCACTCGCGAAAGACTCAACACCAGAAGATCCGGAGAACATAGCTTGGTTTACCCTGAAAACATTTAAATGAAGCCAATTTAAATATTACAGCAACAGACAACTTGAACACTAGAAAAGGAATCTGCCAACTTTTTGCCATTATACCCCATCCGTATCACTTCAATGATTGATGTAGACTACTCTACAAAAAAGAAAATAGGTTTGATGCAAGCATATAGATTCAGTCAGGAGATGATAACTTGAGTCGAGTACTTACCATAAATAGATCCCATTTTGATCAACATGTGTGGTAGCTAGAACATCCATATTTGGCGACAAAGACAATGCTGTAATTGGAACATCAACTTGAATTGCATCTATCTGTCTTGCCAATATAACATCCCATATTCTTAGAGTTCCATCCATGCTGGAAGACAAAATCCATTTACCATCTTCACTGAAACACAGGTCTGTGATGCGATCAGTGTGACCTTCAAATTTACGGACCATTCGTACAGCAACCACATCAAACAATCGGATAATCATATCATCTGAAACTGTAGCTAGAATACCTACAAAGTAATTTGTAATCACAATGAGCATCGGTGCGAGGTGAGCTGCAAATCAAACATGAGTAGAATGCATCCTCAGATCTAGTCACAATTTACTACTTGGTGAATAGTGTTACCATTAGATCGGTGATATGCAATTTTAACCATAGAAGAGCCAACATCCCAACGAGACTTCAACTCACGGCCTTTGAAATCCCAAACCTTCACAATTTTGAAGAAAGATCATTATCAGGCAGTGATGACATGAATTGTAACCACACGACTAGGATAAATGGAAATCCCAAAAATTAAAAAACTAATGATGAAATAAGCATTCAGCTCGACACTAAGAAAAAACCAGCTGAAATCTTAGGAAACAGAGGTTAAAGAGTTAGGATCAATAGCGGATACCTTTATATCTCCATGATACCCTACACTGATCATTAAAGTGTTTGTTGAATCAGAGGCAACTCCAACCACCTCTCCGACATGGGCAGATCTCTTTTTTTCTAACCTGTCCACATAACTACCTCTACTGAGGCCTGATTGGAGATTGAATCGCTCAATCCATCCGCCTGCAGTGCCAAGTATAGCAAAATTTCCACATGCACTGATAGAACATGCCTGGAAATAAAAATCAAATACGTTTAGCCAATGCAACTATTACGGAATCTTTAATATTATTTGTGAAAATCAGTCGGTGTTGAAAGGCAGTGTGGTAGCTAATAAAGGCATGGGCACATCCAGTTTAGATCAGTAAATAATGAAGATACACAATTTAACCTTAACAGGGGTAGGATTGTCCGGACACGGTTTAAGAATATGCTCTCCAAGAACAAAGTTCTGAAGTCTCCAAACATATGCCTGAGCAGTATCCCTATGGCAAGTAACCACATTGCACCAGTCACGCTCCCTTATTTCAGCTGAGTTATTTCAAGGTGAAAAATACAAAAAATCATCACTTAGCGCAAGGGAAAAAAAAACTAATACAAGACAAGAAACAAAAAAATTGTCCAAATGATTCATGGTAAATATAGTTCTAAAAAATTCGTATCTAATAGCTCAATGCTGTAACCGGAGAGTTAGTTTACAAGATTCATACCACAATCAAAAGAGATGACAGGCTTTAGCTTGATTTCCTCCTCCTGAAAAGCAACCACAAATTAAAGAAGCATATACTTCATTCCATGGCATGAAGTTTCAAAAAATTATAGAGAAAAAACTAGCGATAAAATGTAATTCATTTGTGGTATATGCTACATAAGTTTAGAGTCGGACTCTTGTCATAATTTACCTTCATTTTCAGTTTCTTGGCTCTTTTGGCGACATTGCGCTGTGACAGCTCTTTACTTTGCTGATCCTAATTACAAAAAGTGTCAAAAAGACAAAGGGTGTTAACATGTGAGAGAGATAAGGAGTCTGGTAGGGGTTCATGAAATGATCAACAGCTATAATAAGAAAATGCTGAAAAAAATGATCAGTGGACAGAAGAGCTGAAATCGATATTTGCGAGAATCAACTAAAAAGCATTCGTTCGGGCATCACTTATATAACTGGCTAGAAGTAAGCATTAAAGACTTTGGACAAACCTAAACCAATGGATACTTATACCAATAGCTTACAAAACACAATGAAGTAAACTAACCTGAACCACAGAGAAAAGGCGAAACGCGCGATCTTGCCCGGCGGATAATATATGCCTCCCATTGGAATAAAACCTGCAGCAGACAGAAGTTCAAGTAAGTATAAAAGAATATATTTGAATAAACTAAGTTCCAGGAAATATGACACTTCATTTCATCAAGAAATATGTCATTTGCGAACGATTTTCAGTCCTTAGTATCAATGACAACTTTAAACTAGAACTCGTGACACAATGCTATACAAACACATACTCAACTCTGTGTTTTTCAATCAAAATTCTGAAGGAATATAGTAGCTCACAACCTCAATCAAATAAGAATTCTGAACATGAACTTCATGATGCTATAAATAAGACACAATAATAAACATCAAAAAGTAATAAATATACATATCGAATATGTGGTGGGCATATGATCCAAACGACTTTTTTACCTGATACAAAGTGGAGGAGCACTGTGCCCTTTTCGAAAACGGAGTAGACGGGGGTCACCATCACTAGTATCAAATATCCACATCTACAGTTATCAATTATGAGATACTGGTCAAACAAACTATAACACGCATGTTACATTATTCAAACTGGCAAAAGGTATATATTTTGGATAATATCATCAAATGTAAGTTAAATAAGCTGGCAAATATAACTACAATCCATGTAGCACATTAACTGAGAGACCATTATATCATTAACACTACAACCTTGCACAATATCTTCATAAAGATATGTACGCTTTTATTTTCTTCAGATGGAAATTCCTAGTATTGAAGCATCATTTTATCCCATTGTGATACACAGCAACAAGTGACCCATGATAATATTACTGATGCATATTTACATATACTACTGAAACAAAAAAAAGAAGAAGGAATCTTACTTTTATTGAATTGTCTGCTGAAGAACTCATTAGCACAGGTTCATTTGCAAAGAAATGCAACGAAATAATTGAGCAGTCGTGGGCTTCCCTTATGACAGTTAAGAGCCTTCTTTTTTCAAGATTCCAGATGCTTATGACTCCAGATGAATCTCCCGAGGCTAGTAGGGGTTGTCCATCTGAAAATGTTGTATTAAGAAATGAGATTATCTTTATGCAAAAAGAGAAGCACTTATTCTTAATATTCTCAATAAAAACAAAAATATCCAAAATTCGGGGTCCACTATAGAAATGCAATCTATCAAATATTTCCAAAAGTTAGTACATAATGATTATTGATTGAGGTTCTAGGAAAAAATACCTAATAATTAGATAACACATATTGGTAAAATTATCGAGCTTCAATTGCTTACCTGTGCTGAAAGATAAAGCAGTAATTGCACCTCGGGCGGAATGTGTAAATGTAACTACTTCCTCATCATAGCGGATATTATGAACATGGATCTTCCCATCTGCGCACCCAACTGCAATAACATCAAGAGCAGGTGACGATACACAAGAGCAGATTGAAGATGTCCAGCCCTTGAAAGCAAAAATCTTCTTCTTGGTGCTAATATTCCAAAGTTGTAGAGAACCTTCCTGACTTCCAATAATAATCTGGATAGAGAGTACTCTTAAGTGGCATGCATAAGTGAAACACTTAAAGTAATTGAATGGATGTGTAATCTGATAAGTAATTAAATCTTAATAAAACAGACTGAGAAAGAGAGAGAGGCAGAAAAAATATCAGGTGAAGTCACCTTATTTAGGTAAGTGTCCGGATGCATAATGCAAGAAGGGGTAAATTTGTCATCTAATAAAATATGTCCAACTGGGGCAAGGTTGTTCTCAATTCCTTTGAAAGCCCACATAAACAGGTTTCGATTTACATCCACACTTATGATGTGCTCCCCAAATAATAGCAATATGTTGACTTTAGCACTATGTCTGCTCCAGGTTGCTACCTGGAAACACAAGAAAATATACAACAAATTAACTGATGCATACGAGCGAGAACACATAATACCTTTGATACAAAAACAACAAGTGTTCAGCAATTCTCAAGAAGTCTAGACAAAGGGTCTACATTAGGCACTGCAGTTTCCTATGTACCCAACATACAAAAAGTACGAATGCATTACCATAAAAATCATTAGCACAAAATCAACAAAGGTAAACCTGATGAGCCCTTTTGAAAACTCCGATATCTTTCCCATATGCAGCAAATGTGAATTCCCGATAAGATGCAAGAGCTCTTATCTTCTTTGGCAGTTGAGGACCTGCACAAACAATATAATACCCCAAACAATCAGCACTCTAAGCATTTTAACAAAATCAACCACATAACCAAATCAAAGACAGATAAATCTCACCTGCTTGCACCAAATTCAGCTTAGCACACTGAAAAAGACGATCAATGATCAATTCAACGAAAACCAAAACAAGAAAAACACATAGCACACTCAAACGATAAAAGAAATTAATGAAAATTGAACCCTCACATTATAAACTTGCCAGGACTTGCCAACACTAACAGTAACAAAAGTCTCAGTTCCCAATCTCTGAACGGAAAAGGGGACTTCACTAGTGATGTATCCAAGTGCCCTAAATGGTTCAAAAATCCCCATTCTTCCCACCACAATTCGCCTCTCGTAGCACAAACTGAATTCAAATTGAGAAAGCTGTTGCGCCCAGCTTTGATTAAAGTACCGCCGTCTGTGATATGGTTTCTAGTCTAGGGTTCAGCGCAATGAAATCTAAAGAGAGAAACGAGCTGCGTCGGCGAAGCTTTGTGCTCCGGTACAGGCCTGTACGGTCATTGTTGCCTCGCTTGGGGGGTTTTGATTTAGGGTTTAAGAATTGAGCGTCGCGAGTCCTAATTGGACCGCCCAATAACCGGGTACTTTGAACCGAAGGTAATTTTTTGAATCAAACGGTTCAATTGACTAACTCGACCGGTAGCTTCATGCTTGAACCATTTGGACTCGATATCAAGCATATCATTTATGCCAATTTTGAGGGGTTTTCAAGAAGGATTATTTGCATACACCATAACCTCATTCAACAATAAAATTACCGAGATGAACATTATAAGTATGTTCGATCAGACCATCAGGGCGTGGTCTTGACAAAAAAAAACGTCAACCATATTAGAATTTGAGGATCAAAAATAATAACGAAAAATTTAAATTCTCAATATTGTAATGATATATAAATTTATGAAAAAGAAGCAAAAAGATTTTATCAAACATACTTCTCTTAAATATTCTCTATTCACAATATTCAATTTGTATCAAAATTAGATGTTAACTTTCTAATAATATTCCTCACTAACAAGATACAGAATGGAACAAGTGACCTTCCATTCCCAAAAGCTGATAATTATATTGGCATATGAACAATTTTCAAGCTTGCAAACTTTCTCGGCTGATCACCTGGGCACATTCACCGCAAATGGTACTGCAACCCATTTTCGTACCTTGACTTCTTAGAGTTAGTAAGTGAGATAGATTGGTGCATTTCCGGGGAACAGCTAGGCCCCTCAAACTGAATTTGGGTTCCATGATTTTGCTACTTTTTTGCACAGCTGCAGGTTTTGGTGGCCTATGCTCTGGAGCAGGATCTGGAATAGGGGGTTCGGGAAGAGGCATTCGTCCAGTCTCTTCCCATTCTAAACTTTTCTTGTATACTTCCCAAGCCATATCTTGCTCCTCTTTCGACAGTCTTTCGTCTTCATTCTCTTGTAGAAGAGTCTCATGCTCGTGGTAATTAACAACCCACCTGAACAATTTAGCGGCGGATAAGCAAATAATTAAGAGCTTCTAAATTAGCAAAAGGTGTATACTAATGAATTAGCAAAAGGTGTCGTGCACTGTGTGCCACCAGCAATAAATTAATTTAACAAAGTAGTGGTAGAATAGTAATAGCTCAGAACCATGGTATATACTACTAGTACTTAGTAGGAAACAACTAAATCCAAGTGATTTAACCGACGAACCTACAAATGCTCATTAAATTAGGAACTATGTAAACTAAGAAATCAAGATGTAGAAACTGGGAATGTGATCATCAATTCTTCAACTAGTTGACTCAAGATGGTTGAAATAAACAATTTATTTTTAAAATATTTGAACAGTAGTATCCCGAAAGCATACCGCGGGTAGTGTCTGCCAAGTAAGTCATCCATCAATTTGTCAGAGGAACAACTTCCATGCGAAACCGGCCATTTTTGCTTCAGTGGATTAACTTCACTGCTTATATTCAGGTTATTTACATGACCATTCTCCTGAACCAACTCAGGAGATATACTCGAGTTGTCATCATCACCAAAATCAAACAGATGCAGCATCTCTTCTTTTGACATAGTCCGATGAACCTGCTGCTTGTCTACAACCCGAGCAGAAAGTCCCTCTTTTATCACCTGTGTGACCAAATCCTAAATGAAATCTCTTTCGTTGCATACTATACATCAGGCTATGGCCTCAAGACCTTACCTGACGCTTATATATTTTCTCTTCCATCGTTCCATATGCCACAAAGCGGTAAGCGAAAACCGGTTTTTTCTGGCCGTATCTGTAGTTGCAGAAAGAAAAAAAGAGCATAATTTAGTGAGCATCACGAAAAAGACAGACCACCACATGGGGATTGAAAAGGTATATTGAAGTGACTACCTCCATGCTCGATAAATAGCTTGCAAATCATATGTAGGGTTCCAGGATCCATCCATAATAACCACACGGTTGGCAGCATAAAGATTAATTCCAAGAGAGCCAGCTCTTGTTGATATCAGAGCACATTTGACCCTTTTATTGATCGGGTCATTAAACATCTCAACTAATTTCTGTCTATCGGATGGGGCAGTCTTACCGTCAATCCTGTCACAGACAAACAAATAGTATCTGAACGACTGCAATGCATTGTAATTCCAATTTCTTTTGACTCTAATGTACAGTGTGGAGAAACAATCTGTTGTTGACCCCTTTAAAACGTCGACGTTTTTTTGTGAAACATAAGATGAGCACTGAACTGAACTGAAGCAAAGTCACAACGCATGAAAAAGAAACTTAAGACGGCTTATGTGATGCATCATTTCATAGCTGTTGAATGTGAGTAATAACATATAGTTTGTTATTGTTTTAAAAATATGCATACCTGTACCAGTCAATTCCCTTCTTCCAGAGTTTTCTTTTTTTCTCAACTCGTGGAATTCGTGATAGATATCTCTCTATTAGATCTAATGTTGGGATACTCTGGCTGAAAATCAATGCCTTGTCCCCCACATTTGAACACATTGTCAGTATGTCAAGAAGCAAAACCATTTTACCGCCAAAATCAATGTCTTCACAATTTTTTCCTAGCAAAATATCATGCCACCAATCCTAAAAGCAACGAAAAAATAGCATCAGGAATCAAAGTAAACTCAGATATTGAAAATGACCAGGAAAGAATGAGCTGTGCAAAAAAAGGGTGTTTTCTCCCTACCTGTTGAAGAAATACATTGCACTTCTTTTCCACAAAGGCTGTACTTTTGCTCCCCAACTTCTCTGTACACAGAAAAGAATTATTATTTCTTGGTTTGTACTCTCTTCTTGAAAAAAAATTAGTAGAAGCGGAACAAATATAAGCTGTACATGAAAGGCTTAATTCGACATGATCAAGTTCACGTGAGACCAGCGATACAACTTTTACTTTTTTGGTCATGAGTCAAGAGTCATGGCATTAAATAACATAACAAGGCCTCATAAGGTAATAAATGACTCGAGGAGAATATCTACGGCTCTAAAGCCCAATTCACTGGATGTTTCCATCCTGAGATTTGGACAAATGGAACCATACAACTATTGGAGAGGCTGCGAGGGAAGATTTATGATTTATAGTTGTAATTGCTACATCATCCTCATAGGTTTTATCTCCAACAAAATGACTAAATCTGAACAAATTGACCGAAGGAAAGCGGAGGTTCTGCTTTGACGGCCAGAAATTTCATATTTTCGTATGCATGTTTAGTGTGTACGCAATGAATTCTTTATATGTAACAAGCTAATAAAAAATATATACCTTCTGCGTTATAGTCCATGTTTTCATCACAGGAGCTATCATCTGGGAGAAAGCTTTCCGCATCTTCACGTCCCACAGAGCATGCATCTTCTTTTGTCCGTTGCAATATTCCTGGATGATTACATATCTATGACAAATAGTAGTCTTATTAGATTACACTGAAATGGTCAGGGTATTATTAGATTAAGTTAGTGCCAAGCGATGTTAATATGGACTACCTGAGCTAGAGCTTGGTACCCAGCAAAAAAACTCTTCCTTATTTTTTCGTTTGAAAGTTTGTCACCTGTAAATCCATGCACCTCTAGAAACCTTTTATATAATCTCCTCTGCAGGTTTGAGAGTTTCACAGCAATAACAAAAACTGTTTTGGGAGGTAGATCCTTTTTCGCTACATTCATATCCATTCTTTGGACAAACCCTTTCAGTTGTTCATAAAGGATATGTGATCTTTGATTCATGATTTTCACATCTATAGACGTGGCATTTGCATGTTGACCGTTTTCTATAGGATTTTGAAACCTGCAAACAAGAGTTACAGAGAATCAAAATCAACTTCACGGAAGAAATATTACTCATAAAATTTTAACAGCGAAATATCACCTGTTCTTAAATTCATGGCTGCTACCAAGGAAGCCTTCTCTTACAAAGTCAACCATCTACAGAAATATGTGACACATACTGTTCAATATTATATAAGTTTAGTAGTAATGATCAATCAGGTCCAGGCTAAGGGAGCATACACAATAGTATTCCATGAGATTGTTTTGAAGAGGAGATCCAGTTAAAGCAATTCGTCTCTGGCATTTCACTTGCTTCAAGGCCTGAGTTACATCAGCCCTTGTATTCTTGATCACATGGGCCTCATCACAAACCAGAATATCAGGTCCATCCTGATGAGCGTTGTGTAAGGTTAAGTGGATATTAAGCAACATAAGAAAAACAGTAAAATGTATGTGGTCAGAGAAAAAGACTTGCCAGATTCAATTGACCATGGACAAATCAAATGCAAACTTTCAGATAGATATATCCATGCAGCAATTATACCACATTGCTTAAAGAACGACTACAAACTACAAATGCATATCATAACAAAATTGTGGATGTCCTGAATTAAACAGCTCAGAGAGCCATTACCAAAGTCGCACTCAATTAAATATCAAGAAAGGTGGAAAATGAGCATTTGAGTTATTTCCGAAAAACATCTCCATATTTAGGATCTAACCACAAGAAAGCAAATTGGGCAAATGGAATTACCTGTAGAGCAGAACAGACTTCTTTAAAGCTTTGTCGATCTTTCATATATTTACCCAAGGATAAATTTCGAAAGGATGAATACCCTATCAAGAACACACCACCCTTAGCCCTCCACTTTCCAAGCAACTCTGCTCTCCTTTCCCTGAAGGAATGAAGATATTAAGCACCACTATTAACAACCATGTTTTCTATGATGACCACCAAAATATATTAAATATATGTCTAATCAATGATGAAATGTAATTTGGCGATCATCTAGCAGACTGATCTCTCAAAAAGTCATTCCTGTAATCTAAGACATGAGATTCCTTTATCAGAACATAAAAGTACACAATCATGCAAACTAAGTATATTGACAACAACCTTGATACATCTTCAAGCATGTAGACACGGAGAGGCTTTACTTCAGAAGGCCGCCATTTTAGAAATTCTTGACGCCAGTTGTGAATCACATTTACAGGGGTGACAATGAGTGCTGTTTTTAATCCCAGGTCAATACTTCTCATTGCAGTATAAAGAAATGCAATGACCTGTATGCAACGAATATGGTATAAACTTTTAACCCGAGCGACTATATGAAAAATCCTTCAAAGGCAATTGCGATTTGATCAGTTTAAAAACAACAGTTCTCTAAAAAATTACTATTCCGTTCTGATGCATGCTTGCTCAAACTATTATGCCAGCTGCCTGCCTACTAATCATCGCCTTTAAAGTAAAATTGGTATGTAATATCCAGCCAGTACCTCATCAAGCTCATATGAGATTCAAATAAGTTGATAAGTCAACTACTGTATTGTACAATAGGCTTTTTTAAAGAATAGATGCTGGTTGGTACTTCGCGGAGCTTCTCAATTGTGGTTTTGGGCATCTCGGATGGTCTAATGACGAAACACATTTAAATGCGTGACTGACTAAATAAACAATTCCACTTCTGAATATGTAATTATGCCCATAGACAAGGTCCGGGAAACCCATATGAAATCATGTCCCAGGGATTATTTTTGTAGTTTGCTCTCACTTCTACCCAATGTTAGAAAGATATTTTTTAAATTGCGAAAAATGAATACTATCAAAAAGAAACTGAAATTAAAGACATACACTGAAATTATACCTGAAAAGTTTTACCAAGTCCCATTGTATGAGCTAGAATACATCCCAGACCTTTATCACCAGATTTCAGTTTTCCTATTGATTGTACAATATTTTCCCACATAAATCTTATCCCAGCGATCTGCAGCAAATGGGAAAAAATGACTTCAAATGCATTGATTGATCTTACACGGATTCAAAATTTGATAAAAATTGTCAACAGATTCTACAAAGAACTGGTCAGATTTATAAGTCATCCCGAGGGAATCTTTAGTCATTGATTGTAGATAGAGACGGGTAAATTTCAATTTGAATTCTCAATCGTAGGGTTTGTTTCTAGTTGGCCCACTCTATAAACATTTGGCGCTCCAAAAGGCAAGATCAATTTTAACAAACAAAACAGAGAAGAGCACACCATTCTAATTTGCTGAAAGATTGACGCAGATATTGAATTTTTGAAAGAAATAACTTGCGGTTTAATAAAAGAAAGAGCAACTAAATAAACTACATATCATATATCATTCAACAAAATCACCAACTATGTCATTATATTCAAGACAAACATTTGACATAAGGCAAGCCACAATCATAGAGAAGGTGAATGGTTTGGAAGAATATAACTGACATATAACAATAAAATGCAAATATCCAATTGAACTGCCAGAAATAATAAGATAAAAATTAAAATAACCTGATGGACTTTCAGTTTAGCTGAGATGCTAGATGGAATCCTAACCGCGTCCTCTCCTTGTTCCCTAACCACATTAACAATGTATCCAGTAACAGCATCACCAAGAACTTCAGCACTTGCCCCTTCAGGTAATGTGTCACAAGTCCCACTAGTAGACATAGCTGATACTTTTGAGAACTGTTTTTGCAACGATTTCAGGCGTTCTTGGCGTTCCTACAAAAAGAAAAGAACAAAAAAAAAAAAAAAAACACCAACCGCAAGTTTATATGCTTGATATAATCAAAATTATCCAACGAATAGCCTTTGGTAAGAACAGACCTTTTCTATAGCAATTTTTCTTTTGGTCTCTTCTCCCAGTTCAGTGTCGTCTATGATCCTTCTAATCCGTTTTTTTCTTCTTTTCTTAGAACTGCAACAGGCAATCAAAAAAGCACTCGCACGTTACGGCCAAATAAACTATTGGTATTACAAGGATGAAATAGGCAAAAACCAAACTTAACATCTTTGAACATGACCAAGGGCAGATTATGTGGAACAGATAGTGGGACAAGGACAAGAACCATATTGTATTAATCTCTATATTTATGTGCATAGTGCATGTCGATGAGAATGGCTATACAAATTAAAGATATGACAAGAAAGTCAAGTATTGTGACTAGCCCTAGGATGCACATGGTAAGAAGTGAGTATACCAAACAACACTGACATGTAAAAAAAAGCTTAACAGAAATGCATCAACGTACCGCACTGCAGCTCTTGTCTCCTTATCAAATTTATCCAACCCGCTATCAGAGCTACTGCTAGAGTTAGAACTAGAACTAGAGGTAGACTCCATGACACCTCCAAGGTTGATCACTTTTTCTAATTGTTTAGTCATGGGCTCCAGGAGAGCAGGCGTGCAACAGCAGCACTCCCATCCAAACTGTTGGACTCTAGCCAAGAAATCGTCACCAAAATTTCTTTTTATGCATATTGTACAGAACAGTTTTTTACAAGATTTACAACATAATAAGTCACTATTCCTTCCACACCAGCGGCAGTAGCACACAGAGCAATCAGGATCCTACAATAATAAACAAAAGCATTGATTGTTACAAATAAAATTTAAGAGATGGCTGGTCACTCGGCCACTTGACCTTTAAGGAGACAGAAATTACTAAATCCATAACAAGAGAGGTGGAAAAATTATGTTTCTACGTGCTCTCTTCTGAAACCAATATTAAACAAACAGACTTCTACACGCATAGCTGTGAAGTATTTGTCTATTATACTAATAAGTAATAACACACATTGTCTCATTAACAAAAATAGGCATCAGTCATATGACCAACTAAGTACATGGAGTAAGCTTCTCATACGAGAAATATAAAATCAAATTCTAGCATATGCACAGACAATCATATTTGTCAAACAAGGTTATGGATGTCATTCTTACAAAGTAATACCTTTTTGCGGAACTTTATCTCAAGTATGCGTTTGCAGATCTCGCAAACAACTACTTTGAGAATAGGATGAGAATGAACTTGAACGGCTGGTTTACCACAAGATGTGCAGTGTAATTTGTCTTCACATATGGTGTCCACACTAATAGAGTCACCATCATTCTCAGGCACCACAGATTGATCATCAAGCTTAGCTGCATCGGACTTGCTAGATACAGATTTATTTTCTGCCTCTGCACTGTCATCATCACTATCTATGATCACAGTCGGGCATACCCTTTTAACACTTGTTAATTGATCATCGATAAGTGGCCGTTTTAAACCTCTCTGACCAGATGAACATGGTGAAGATGTACCATTAGGGACTAGCATCTCTTTTCTGCAAGTTTCAAAACTTTCCAGCTGACCAGTTTCAACATTATAGCATTCAATCTTATTTTTGTCTTGAAATATGTCGTCCTCCTCACAGGAATTCTTGCTCAAATTTGATCGGAGGTTGTCAGGCAACGTAGGAGCTTCTGCAGCTGGAGTCCCTTCATAGCTCTCCTGATTCAGAAAGAGTAACTCTAGAATAATTATTGGAAACATAATATTTGAATTCAAAAGCCATTACATGAGTAGTTTACGTCTATTTCTTGTTATGCAAATAGAAAATGTGCTTTTTGCAACTCCAATGCATAGAAGATCTTAGCAAAGCACACTTTGTGATGGTCACAAACTTTACAGACGAATTTTATTTGCTCACACAATCTGCACAATTACTAACCGATTGAGATCTCTTTTTCTGCCTTCTATACTTCAGACGGAGCTGGAGTACACGGTCTATTTTGGCGTCATCTTCCTCTTTGACCTGTGATGTTATAGTGAAATAAATATAACAATGCATATAAATAAGTAAACAGAAGTGCAACGATCTTACAGCTACAGCAAAACAAAAGTATCCTGTTTTAGGAGTGATTTCTGTAGCTCCCAAGGTCTCTCCTCTTGTTAATTTAGCATTTTGTATTCACAATTGATTATTTAAATACCTTAAGGCATATTAATAATAAAAACAACCTAATAATTGACCTTTTTGAAGTTCTTCTTTTGTTCTTCAGACAGATCAAGTTCATTTTCATTTGCCAAGGCAGTAGCAAGGAGTGGGTCGACAGAGTTGACATCAACATCTTCAATTTCTTCCACCTAAGAAAAAAGTTTCATTTAAGTCAAACAAAGCAACCAAAAATGTTGGATCTCAAATGACATGGGGATGAGGAATCAGTCTCTTACATAGAATTACATGAGTCAAACAACATTTGTTACCTCATGAACTCCAGGAAATTCAAGTCCCATAGCTGCTGCTTGTTGAGGAGTACTGGCCAGATATACAGCTGCCCAGTGTTTGCTACCAAAAGTTGGTTCATCCACAGTAGAAGCATCTGAAAATAGTTTGTTTATAGAACTCCAATCCACCTCCGATGTTTCTGTAACACCTACTCCACTGCTCTCACTGGCAGTGAGTTTTTTATTAAGAAATCCACTTGCACCTTCCTCTAAAAGTTTACCATGTCGTCTATATAAATTACATAAAAATATCAACAATTGAATGAGCCTTGCAGACTGCCACATCGAACGACAGTATATTGATAGGAACCCACCTTCTAACTGGCCTATGACTCTCAAGATATTTTTCAGCATCTACAACTGTTTCTGTAATGTCACTAGTCACCTGAGATCCCATCCAGTGTGTTCTTTTTTTCCAAGCTTCAGTAGAACAACCATTAGGAGCTTGGCTTTCTATCCATTTGTAGAGTTCCGGCAGCTCAATACCAGCTCCATCAAGTTGCTCCTGAAAAATGGATTGCGCAACCAAAATACTTGATCAGATGAATACCTTCGACCACACTTTCATAGTATCATCCCAGGAAGTTAGATTTAACGGACAGTAGACACTAATTTCCAATCACTAAAAAATTGAAATGGAATAACGAAGCTCCTCTTACTTTCATGTGAATTACAAAACAACGGAAAAAATGCAACAAATACTGTAAACACAGCCAAAAAAATATCAGAAGCCCCAACGAAATGGGAAACTATGAGGTTACTAGGCAAACTAACTGTATGCTAAAGAAAAAAAAAGGTTTTCAAGAAATTTGTGCTCTAAGAATGTTTTTCTAGTACACTTATGGACGTAACCAGCAGAAAAAACAAGAGCCTATCTTACCCTTGTTTAGATATGTTATCCTTTGTTGAACTATCAGACAAAAGAAATTTTTCATGTCAGGTCTTATAATTCATTTTGCACCTTATCAACAGCTCAACTAATGCAAAACTAAGAGAATTTATTTGCATTTTACTATACACTTTTAAGGATCGGAAAGGCTCAAAAGGTTGAACAAGAAACACCAAATTTTGAGCTGATATGTAGTGGGAAGCAACTGACCAGCAAGTGGGAACTCTCTGATTCAAGCTCGTCAAGCACATTTTCCCACTCCCCTCTGAAAGTTTTCATCTCCTCCGCCACAGCCTTTTCTAACTATCCACCACTGATACAGATGAGTGGTATGTAGAAAAGTGTGGTCAAATATGGACATCTAAGTAAAGTCAGGAAGCTAACCTCATCACCAATAAGAGTCTGAGCTAGTTCATCCCTAACATCTGACTCAACTTTTGCAAGTGACTCTTCCTCGAGTGTTTCTTGGGCCTCTGCAGCCTATCATGAAAAGAGGAAATACTTAGACTAAGATTTATAAAAAAGTCAACGGTGTACAGTCACATCAAGTACAACATTCTGCAATGTGCTACACTTGAGAGATGTGAGAATAATAATACCTTTCCCTCAACCTCCAAAAAGTCAGCAATGAGCTCTTCTAATTCTTCTTCTGCCATAGGTTCCTGCAGGTGAAACAGCTTGAAGTCTTTAATCAATAGCAAGCTCAAATACAAACATTTCTGCTTCAAACAATCTAATTAACAGTAAAAACATTAGAGAAACTGAATAAACTTTCAAAACAAAATCCTCACTTCTAGATTTAATGTTTCATCACTCCCGGGTTTTGAGGGGTCTTCATCACCAGAATCATCAATAAAAGAATCAGAAGAGCTGCTCTGAGAATCTTCTACATCTTCTCCTTCCATACCTTTCTCAATTAGCTGAAAAAATAACTAATCAGGACATTTCCCAACATGGTATGTGATTAATAACCACCAACAATATCCACCATAGTTCTACTCTACAATCACATGTTAATCAAGAATATGAATACTTTAGCTCCATACACCATCAATCACCAATTAGGAAAACTGGATTCGGTAATGAAACCTGCAAACCCTAAACGTCAAAGAAACGCGCAATCAAAAACAAACATCCGATTAAAACCCAGAACAGAAAAATCTTCACTACCGAATCCAACACAAAGCAGATGCCGCAACTTCCAGACCTACACAATCTCGTACCTCATTCATTCATTGATGACGCACAACGAAAAAAAAGTGGTAGAAGGTTGGTTTTTGAACTGCATATAGCGCGCCGAAGTATACCTCTGATTGACTGAGTGGGTCCCCTTTCTCGTCGATCTACGGACGAATTGAGTAGCGACAGCAACAAGATGCCTCTGTCGAATTTCTGCGTGATCAGGAGCGAGAGGGAAGATGGAAAGGTAGAGCGGGAGGAGGGTTTAGGTGGTAGATGTTCACAGGTACCGATGTCGAATCGAACCCGGACCCACTGACATTCGGGTCGAGTCAAAGGAGTCGGGTCAGTATTTGAATATATACTTTTACTAATTTTTCGGAAAATCTCGGAATGAATTTTGATAGTGGGCCCATTATGCCGCATTTTGGGCCGAAAACTTCTCGCGAGGCCCATTAACGGCCAAATTTGCCGCCCGCGCTTCTCTTTGCAGTCGCCGGCGTCGACTCTCCCGACGGCGAATCGGTAGCCGTTATCTCCCGCGTCGTCTCACCCGAAAACGATTCGGTATCCTATATCGCCAGCGTCGTAGCAACTCAAGGCGCTCTTACCTACCTCTCATCTTCATTAACCTTTTTGTTCACTCCAGCGCTGAAGAATGGCGCTCGCTTGAACCGCTTCGTCATGTATCAACTCCTTCATTCAGCCTACATCGCGTGATTGAAGAATTACTGGAATTTGAAAATCTTGACCGGGAAGGTAAATAATACTCCCTGTTGTTTGATTCAGTGGACTAAACAATTATTCAAATTAGGGCTTCGAACGGGGGAGTGAGAAGATCAAATTTATGTAATTTTTTCGATCTTCTTTATTTTCTGTGCAAGCAGGATTTGGAAGAACATTGTCAATGGCTATGAGCCATTTTCCAACACATGATTTCAAGATCAAGAGGTAATTGAACTGGCTGATATCTGGATTTTTCATTTATCTTCCTCAGAGATGTTTGCAGTAATTACCTGCATTCCCTGAATACTATTATCAAAGTGTCGGTCCTTTGGTTAAAATCGGCACCAGGTGTTCAGTAGCTGGGACAGCAATATTGCAGTCTTTATTTTGTATTACTTTGCTTCCATTGAAATTATGATACAAGTTACATACATAGAAAGAATGAGGGGTCTTATAGATGGCCCATGACAGGGGAGGTACTAAATATCGGCTTATCTTTGTTAGTATTTTGCTCTACATTTTGACTGACGCTTTTCCTCCGTGGCTTTGCCTCAGCCAGCATGGTGATTATGTCTCGTATTGATGGCCTGTCTTTAGGAAGCTTGGCGGTGCAAAGAAGGGCGATTTTCAGTACCAGAAGCATCTCTTCCTGTACATGCTTGCAGCCGCACGCAATGCTTTTGTCTAAGGAATCTTCTACGGCTCTGCCATCTCTCAGTTTCTCCCTTGCCCATTCAACAATATCTATTGAATCCCCTAAAGCTGGGTCTAGGGGCATTTTACCTGTTACAAGCTCCAAAAGTACCACGCCAAAGCTGTAGATGTCACTCTTGTCATCCACCTTCAGCGTGTAGCCATATTCTGTGAAGATGGAGGGAAAAAGGTTGGTCAGTGGTCATTCAAACTATATAAAATGCGAAGATTTACTGAGTCAATGTTACACATACCAGGTGCAATGTACCCGTAAGATCCTGCTACCATGGAAACAGTCTCGTTCTTTCGTGACATCATCCGTGCCAGGCCGAAGTCTGCTATCCTTGCTTCAAAGTTAGCACTGATGAGTATGTTGTTCGGCTTGATATCCCGGTGGATTATAGGCGGGCAACAATCATTATGCAAGTAATTGAGGCCTTGTGCAATGCCCACGGCCACATTGTACCTGGAGACCCAGTCAACCAACATCTTCCCTGCTTCTTTACCGTGCAGAGCAGCACCAAGGTTCCCATTAGGCATGTACTCATAAAGAATCATAACATCACATTCATTGTGAAGGTACCCCATAAGCCTGACTATATTTCGGTGTCGAAGCCTCCCTAGAAGATTCACCTCTCTGAGCAGATCATCCCCCGTTTCAACATCATGCCCTGTTGATCTCCATAGCTTCTTGACCGCAACAGCACTGTGTGATCTATGGTTTTCAGCCTTGTAAACCATCCCAGTTCCACCCATACCTATGACATTTGATTCCTTGATGGAGCCTAATATGTCAGCAGTTGTGAAATTTAGCCTCTGAAAGGCCACCAGCCTCCACGGCCATTCTCCGCTTGTCTTGCTTAACTGATTTGTAAAGCAACTTCCATACATGTACCACCTTCTGTACAGGCATCTGCCCACAAAGAATGCTCCACTGATGGTGACCAGGGCTGACATTGCTGCTAAGAATCCGAGGACAGCATGCTTAATGTGGCTGTTTTGCTGTTCTCGTGATCTCATTGTACTAGTTTTCGCACAAGGAGGGAATGTTCCCCCACAAAGACCTGCATTGCCTTTTAGATCAGCAGGATTGATATTCATCAAAATGCCATCATGTGGAACTGGCCCTTCTAGCTGGTTGTAGGACAAGTTCAGTGTCTCCAGCGCTGTAGAGCTCCCAAAATTCTCAGGAATCCGACCAGTGAGAGAATTGTTAGACAAGTCAAGAATGGCTAGTGTTGGCATCGTTGCGATTTCCAGGGGGATATCACCAGTAAGATGGTTGTTTCTGAGATTGAGAGTCACCAGCTTCTCACAAGATGCTATCTGTTTTGGGATTTCTCCAACCAGTTGGTTACTTGACAGGTCAAGTATGGCTAGCGATGGAACATCTTGGAACTGGTCTGGGATGGTTCCCTGAATCTCGTTCCTTGAAGCCATGAAAGTTTGTAAACTTGGGATAGAGAAAATGGTTGATGGTAAAGATGAATTCAATCGATTGTAAGACAAATCGACAAAGGAAAGAGACATAGAAAGGCTTATATCTGCAGGGATTCTTCCACTTAGCTTGTTGGATGCTAATTCTAACCTCTGCAGCTTGCTGAGCTTCCCAAAGCCAACTGGTATATCTCCAGAAAAAAGGTTGTTCTGTACACGAACTCGAACAAGGGATGAGCAGTTGGAGAGACTATCAGGGATAGAACCCGAAAACGAGTTATTAAACAAGATGAGCTTGGTAAGGTTGCCAAAACTGCATACACCAGATGGTATCTCACCTGACAAAGCATTCGATGACACGTCCAGCCACTGCAGTGGCGAGTTCTGCCCCAGTCTATCAGGCAAAGAACCAGTCAATTTGTTCTGCCAAAGTGCCAGGACCTCTAGCTGTGGCAACTCACCAAGCTTGCTGGGAATGAGGCCAGTTAGATTATTACACATCAGATTAAGCAGCTGCAAGTTGGTCAAGTCTGCAATCCTCTCAGGAATCTCCCCTGATACCCGATTATCTGAAAGATCTAGAAATGCCAACGACGACATGTTTCCAATTTCCGGTGGAATTCTCCCTTCAAAATTGTTTCTGTACAAGAAAATCGTATTTAGTTTTTGCAACTTACCCAATGCAGCAGGGATCTGTCCGCTTAAACTTCCCACTGCCAGGTCAAGATACTGGAGATTGTTCAAGTTTCCAAACTCTGCAGGAATCTCACCCACCAGCTCATTGTACCCCATAATGAGGGTCTCTAAGGACTCGAGCTGGCCAAGCTCCGGAGGAATCCTGCCAGTCAGGTTATTACCTGAGAGACCCAAGAACCTCAACCTCTTCAAATTCTTGAAAGAAGTGGGAATGGCTCCCTCGAAAAAACTCCCCCGAAAATCCAGCTCCTCCAGCATTGTTGCCTCCCCAATATCTTCAGGTAAAAGCCCTGAGAAATTGTTACTGGAGGCATTCAGCTTTTTCAGCTCTGCCGCCTTTCCAAGCCCAGTAGGAAAACCTCCGATGAAATCATTCTGGCTAAAGTCCACAAGTCGCAACATTGTGAGACTAGACAGTGACTTTGGCAGCAATGTTGAAAACCCATTACAAGAGATGTCAAGAGAAGTTAGACTGTAAAAGCTGGAAATTCTATCAGACACCACCCCGCTTAAATTCATATTACCCAGCTCCAGCCTTTCAACCAATCCTTCAGCATTGCAGGAAACACCAGTCCAGTTACAATGCCCATTGTTCTCCACCCTCCAATCATTCAGCTTATCCGACGGATCAACCAGGCCACCCTTCAGAGCCAGCAATGCCAGCAGCTCGTCGCTGGCTCGGTCACCGACAGCTCCTCCCACGCCCAACCCCAGTAATCCAATACAACAACAGTAAACCAAGACCAATCTGTTGATCATGGCCAACCCCATTTTCAGAATCAAACTGGGCTTGGTCTCAAACTTCTTATCTGTGTGTCATTTTCAGAGCTGTATGGAGGCAGGAGAAAGAACATGGTAATGAGCAAATGATGTTATATATGGATCCCTACATGTGGGTGGATCACAATAATGATGATTAGGTTAATGATTAATCTAATTAATGTTGTTTTTTTAATTAATTATTCGTGTGGTTTTGGGAAGTGGAGCTGATGACTTGTGAATTTTTGTAGTTACATGAACACTGTCCGACAGCGCGACACTCAAACATGGGGAGGAATGTGTTACTGTTGCCACCGGCCAAATTGTCCATCCATCTGTGATTTTTGATCCATTGGAATTATTGGCAACCCATTTGAGGTTTGTCTTTTATTTTATGTTGAATATCATTTTCGTATTATTTTAATAAGTAAGTCTATTAACTATTTTATCGTAAATATTATGATCTTTTTGTGATTAAGTCAAAATGAAACAGTAGTTGAAGATGCATATGGATTAAAGGGACAACATAGAATCAAGGCATGTTATGGCAACTAATGTCACAAACAAAAGACAACTTGTAGATGATGCTTTTAATGTCTGTCCCTATAATCATTACATGATAGATGGTTTGATATTAATGAATTGCTGAACTTTAATTTTGTAGGACCTCAAAAAAGAAAAGATGTATATCAAAATGGTGACCCACAAAAGTACACTTCCACTACTTAACAAGCAATTTTTTTGTACCCATAATTTTCTCTAAATAATCAACCCAACATCAAGCTCATGTACATTCTGATTGATCCCATATGCAGATGAGGAGCTTTGGTGGCTCTACTGCCTTTCCTGTAATCGTGATGATATCCTCCACTAATGATCTTCATTGCATTTTTGATTCCATGTTAATGCATGATTGTTACATCATTAGAGAGATGTGTGACTGTTGATTTTGCTGAAGGGTCAGTTCAGAGATTTGTAGGATCATTAGACCTTCAAAGTTGAGCCTGGGTTAGACCCATGTGAATTTTGATAGTGATGAAGGGCCATTTTGAGATTTGGAGCATCTGAGCTTCCACCTGCCTGCATGTTACGCTCTTTATAATCATTCAATTTCAGCAACCACAATGTCTTTCTGTGCATTCTTGTGCCTTTCCTTCAAGTGTTTCGGATTTCAGATTTAGATTTCAGGATTTGAACGTCACCATCGAGTTACATTTTCAAGCATCTTAACAAGGGTGCAGACACATTATATGAATCAATTTTGAATGATCGAATTTTATATAGTCTAATCATTCTAGATTGTCACTCAAATCAGTACTGTTTAAGTTTCAATTCGAGTTATAATGATTTTCAAACTAGTGTTGAGTCAAATTTTCTTTCAAATGATTCATCAGAACATGATCTGATGGCAAAAGAAACATTGAATATCTCGGTGATTCGATTGGTAATGAGAGTAAAACAGGAGTCAGATTAAATAGAATAGGAAATTAAAAAAATTAAAATAAAAGATTCAGGCTGGATTCTGGCCCATGAGAGTTACAAGTCCAGGCCCATTTTCGAACACGTCATCCAGCCCATCTCACGAAATTGGTCCAATAGATTCCATCGAAGATTCCACGATAACTTCCTGTACGCACCCGCACACGATAATTTCACGACTTTTTAGTTCAAAGGAAGAACGCTGGAGAGAAGATGGAGGCTCACGTTGAAGCCAGGACAGCACAAGAGTCCATCACAGCACGCACCTCACTATGATTTCTCCAACTTAGAAGATTCAAATCCAATCCACACCCAAACCCTTTTAAATTCTCACCCTCATGTAATTTTCTCGAGGAAATTTCGCATTTTTCTCGAGAAAATTCCGATTGCTGCGATTGTTCAGAGGATGAAATCGCCCGTCGGAGTGGGCATGAATCTCAGGTCAGTTGTTATCGGATTGTTGTTGATTCAATTAGGGACTGTTGCCGCGGAATCCCGATCTCAGACTACGGAGCAGGCTTACGTCACGCTTTTGTACGGAGATGAATTTTTGCTTGGTGTGCGAGTTCTGGGGAAGTCGATTAGGGATACGGGGTCGACTAAGGATATGGTTGCTTTGGTGTCGGATGGTGTGTCGGATTATGCCAAGAAGCTGCTTGAGGTATTTTTGTTGGTGGTTTATGCTTAGGTTTTATGATGATGTGGTGTTTAGTGTTGCCTTCATTTTAAGTGATTAGCAGGCTTAGGTTAAATGGACTTGAATTTTTTTTTATCAGCATGTTTTTCTTTCTCAATACATGGAATTGGGATGATGTAAAATTGGAGCATTTCGACGAGAACAACTGTCTTTGCTAAATACAGAAAATCTGTTACCAATTGAGTAAACAGTATATATTGGTGGTTGCTATGTTGGACATGAGATCAAAAGGGGTTTTAAGGTCCATCTAGTAGTCCTGTTCAGTTGGTCTGTGATGTTTTCAAACATATGTTATTCATTTTGCTGTTTCTTAAAGTGTAAAGTAGAGTTCGTCTGACAAGATGATTAATTTTGTTTGAAAATTTTAATGCTGGTAAAATAGAGTAAACTTATTTTCTTGCATGTTGGCGGTGTGCGTCGGCGTATCTGGTAATGTGTGTGTCCTGTTGGGGCCATTGAGTTTTGATTAACTGGATGAACATTAAATATGGTAATGGTTACTTTGTAAATAAATGAATAGATACTTAATTATCTTTTTGTTTAACGTCCAGGCTGATGGGTGGATTGTGGAGATGATTTCTTTGTTGGCAAACCCAAATCAAATACGCCCTACAAGGTTTTGGGGTGTGTACACAAAACTGAAGATATTTAACATGACTAACTACAAGAAAGGTAATATTTTATACTTGGGATTTCTGAAAATGGAGCTTTGATGTCAGCAGTTTTGTTTTCAAGTTGGAATGACATGATGATAAAAATGTTTCTTTGCGCAGTTGTTTATCTCGATGCAGACACAATCGTTGTCAAAAGTATTGAGGATCTCTTTAATTGTGGAAAGTTTTGTGCTAACCTTAAACACTCGGAGCGGCTAAATTCTGGAGTCATGGTTGTTGAGCCTTCTGCAACAGTGTTTAACGACATGATGAGTAAGGTGACAACACTGCCCTCTTACACTGGAGGTAAGAGATAGCTTTATCATTGCCTCAAACAAATGTGTAGTTCAGGGAGAGACTGTGAATGGTGCTGTCCATCCACTATTTTGAAATTTTTCTTAGATGCTCGATAGCCTGCCTCGAGTGCTATAACATCCCTTTTATAAATTGTACACTTACTTCCTCGAAGTTTCAACCTGAGGCTAAGCTAGCATGAATGTTCGATCAATGCGTCAACTCATTACATTGACTAGATAACCTACTTGTGAATATGCATTTGTTTCTTGATAGAAAACAATACCGTATTCCTTGCTATTGAGTAATCCAATTTTCATTTTAAACCTGCTTCATCTTTCATTATTATCTGCCAACAGGAGATCAAGGATTTTTGAACTCATATTATGTTGGATTCGCCAATGCCCATGTATTCGAACCAAATTTGCCTGAAGATGTGAGAAAGTCCAGACATGTCCCAGAAATGGAGCGACTCTCAACTTTATATAATGCAGATGTTGGACTTTACATGTTAGCTAACAAGGTACTGAAGTACAATGTTGTCCACATTCCTTCCTAGTCCTAGTCATAAATATTTTCTTACAATAATAACCAGCATAATCAGTGTGTCTTTAATCGTTTCCTGTCTCCTTTGTGGCTGGGATGGCTCCTCCTCAAATGTCATCTATTTTATGGCTAACTTCAGTCAATCTGGGTCCTGAAAAATTGATATGCTATTCGCGGTCTATTTATGTTGCTCATACATGGTACTTGCAGTGGATGGTAAACGAAAAAGAATTGTGTGTGATCCATTATACATTAGGACCTCTCAAACCGTGGGATTGGTGGACATCTTGGCTTTTGAAACCAGTTGATGTCTGGCAGGTATTAAAATTTGAATCGCCAGGCCCATCTTCTCTTGAAAATTTCAGACACATGCAACCAAATTTAATCTTTCAAATGTCTCGCAGAATGTCAGAGAAGAGCTTCATGAGTCGCTACCGGGTACTGGAGGGGGAAAAAATCCTAATGATGCTTTAATTGTGAACTTTCTGTTTCTCCTCCCATTTATTGCCATTGTCGCTTGCTACTACCGCTCTCTTCCCCAGGTACTTACATAGAATGGTCCCACTATTGTCCACTGATCATATCACTTTACTCAAATTTTAAAGCATTTTGTACTATTGTAGGCTAGAGACTTGTTCAGTTCATTTAGTAGAAGTACCATTTGCGATCATGCCAGACATCTATATTTCAAATTTAGATCTGGAAGCACTGTTGTGTATACTTCTGCTTCATCATCTACAGTTAATTCCAGTCAGCAGGTATTTTTTTTTCCTATTTATTGTAGCAGTTATGTGCTTAGTGGATCAAGTATCAGTTATTAAAGTATTCGAAATCTTATTGTGTTTGCCAGAACAAATTTCTGTCGATTTACCTGGGTATCAATATGGGCATGCTACATCTACATTCTTTTAAGCTGCCTCTGGTGTTGTATCCGTGTACCCAAACAAACCATTGAATTTGTTTTCAGAAACTATTCGGACTTTCAAATCATTTAAATTGAGAGGACTTATCAGTAGCATGCTTATTATTGCTCGAACTCAAGACCATCGAGCTGACCTTCTTAAGTTCTTTGTTTTTACTAATTACGTCGCTTATGCCAAACAGTTTCTGAGCAGTGGCCATCCAAAAGTTCCGATTTACTTGGGTGGAGCTTCTATATTCGTGTGTTTTATTGCTGCACTGACATCCATAGGAGCAGCTCTTGCTATTGTACCTCGACAAGTGATGCCCTGGACTGGTTTGCTCCTGATGTATGAGTGGACTTTTGCGACGTTCTTCCTTCTCTTTAGCGGTTACCTTCACTTTATTTATCTCTGGGCAAAATCTACTGCCATCCGTATCTCCCATCTGGACTCACCTGATTGTGATTCCGAGAAAGGTGCGTGGAAGTTGATGCATATCAATTAGTTGATCGCGTCAGAGCTCAAGTATAATCAATATCCTGTGGTGGATTCTTGCATTGCAGGTCATCAGAAAGCTGGTTCTTCATGCGAGGTTGCTGCGTGGTATTACGGATTGGGAATGGCCATTTTGGCTGTTGCTGCCCCTTCTTTACCGTTTGTGTTCAAAATTACTGCCTTGTTCTCGAGGTAAGAATGAAGTCACATACGACGCATCTCATATATGATAGAAATGCGTGAGAAACTTAGCTTTCCTAAATGATGACTTAGGAATTAGCACACATATACATGCAACCGGCAATAGTGGAATTTTGAAAATAGGCTGTTCGTGTCAAAGTTCATTATGCTCAGATTGCTAACTATTATACACTCGCTTTTTCTGGCATGAGATCCTTGAGCTTGTTGCATAAAGTATGCCATCCCTTTGCGCAGGCTAGGCTTAATGGTTGCTGGCGGTATAATCTTGGCCTCTTTTATGACACACGCATCGGAGCACCTCGCGGTCAGATTCTTTTTAAGGGGGCTCCAAGACCGAGACCTGGCGCGAGCTAAAAACGGATGCTTCTTTTGTTGATCAAAACTATTGGAGGACACTCCTCACTTTTAGGATGATGTAATTAGTCTCACCTGTTCTAATTCACAACCAGATATCATTTTTGTGTCTTTTCTTAGACTTTGTACTGCCACGTCTTTTGTTCTTATCGGTTTAATATTTGATGTATACTTAAAATATTGTACCCTTTTCAGAAATTACAACAATGGAGTCATTAAGATGTTTTTTGGATCAAGTATGAGATTGTCTCGTATTGTAGTGATCTTCATTTATAATTATTTCATATTAATAATATATAATATCGGATTGATTCGTACATTCCAGCTCATCAACCGACGAGAGAAGAATATATAAAATTTTAAATAGAAATACTTTTTGAAAAATAGTATTTATAAATTAATTAATAAAAAAGTTGAAATAATATTAGAGAATATTGACAGAGGAGCAAAACACTCGCAATACGATTGTGCGTCATTTCTCCGGCAACTATTTATGCCCTAGCTAGCATTCGTTCCTCTCCCTCCCTCTACAATCTCTCTCTGACGATCCCCTTGGGGCAGAGTAAGTTCACACTACTCTCTCCGCTTTCGATGCCGCTGGGGCTTCGTGGTCCAGCTTGATACGTCTTCCGACAGCTCTGCGCGTCGAGTTAGTATAAAAGACTGATCTTTTCTTTGGTATTTTTTTTTCTTTCTAATGTTTCGCATGAGGTCCGGTGAAGTAAGGGTTCTGTTGTCTGCCATTTTCTTGGATTGATTTTGCATTTTTGATGGCATGGGATGGTTCGTATGATCAACTAGTTACTAAAGACTTTTTTTTGTTGATGTCTGCTAGGGTTGAAGTAATTGCAGTTCTTTCTCCTTGAAGGGAAGGAAGGATGTTCGGCTCAACTAATCGTATGCTGCTTTGTCTCAGAACTTTGTTTTTTGGTTACTTCTTGGATTGTGCATACATGTTGACATTATCGTTCATATGTTGGTGTTGAAGCGTTTGGGCAGTCATCTACGAGTAGTCCGTTTGGATCGCAGCCAGTGTTTGGGCAAAACAACAATGTGAATAACAACCCTTTTGCTCCAAAGCCCTTTGGCTCTACTAGTCCTTTTGGCGCTCAGACTGGGGGTTCAATATTTGGGAGTAATTCCACTGGTGTTTTTGGTGCCACACAAGCATCATCACCACCAGGCTCTACAACAGTATTTGGTGCTTTGCCTACTCCAGCGTTTATGGCTGCATCAACTCCTGCTTTTGGAGCTTCTTCATCATCTGCATTTGGTGGTTAGTGAATTTCTTGTGTACTGTCCAATTGTCAAGTCTTGCTTTTTCTCTGTTTGTGTGGGGGTCATTTAGAACTGTTACTGTTCAATAGCGTTGAAAGTGCCATCTCTCACATTTTCGTTCATGGTATGGCATGAGGCACTCGAGTTTTTTTCGACTTGATGATATCGTTGTCAAGTGTTAGGGTATATATGTTTTGAAATCCTTTGGCTGGGAGTCCACAATGGGCAAAAGTGCATGCTTTATGGGGAGGAACTTGAGCAGTAAATCTAGTTTACCTGGCTTAGAATAAACCTTGAAATAAATAAATAAAGCAAAAAAATAATAAAGAGATGGCTTAAGATCACTAGTCCTTGGCCCATTCTCTTATTTTCAACAGGATTCTCAAGTTGCTTCTCAGAACAAACTGCCAAGGAATTAGTGTCATGGAAAATTTAAATTTTTGGTCAAGAATATAACTGTACCACACACTCACCATCAACTATCATGTTATTTTTAGAAGTTGGAATGGAACATCTAAAGGTTCGAAGACTGGTTGGTTGTTTCCAAATTGCCTCTCAGATCAGACTGCTAAGGAGTTAGTTTCGTGGATAAATTTTAATTTTCGACCAAAAGTGTCAGTCACGAATTAGTATCATGTTGTTTCTTAGAGTAGCTAAATGTCAATGTGATTATACAAGGCGTGCCTTGTGGAGATTAATGTGACTAGTATATCAATGTTGCTTTATTAGTTGCTTTTTAGGACTTTAAATTCGCCTCATTGTGCCATTTCAGTGTATTTTCTAATACACTTTTGTATATAGGAGTTTGTTCATATGTTTATTGTTTCTGGAATATCATCGTAGTTTTATGAATTTATATCATGTGGACTATTCGTTCCTGTGGCTGTGGTGCGATCAATTTGTTTTTTTAACCAGGTATTTTTGCTACTTAAAGTAGAAAAACAAAAATCAAGTCAGTATGACGTGTTATGTTGGAGACAGATATCTGAATCGATCCAGTGCTGTATACTTGTTTTCTGTCTTTTCTAGTAAAATAGAGCGAGTCATTTTACCCAAGTTCAACATATCATAGTTGAACCTAATTTCTCGCTTTTAGATTATATTTTCTGTGCTTACAATGCTATCTGAAGCTAGCTTGCAGATTATATTTTTGTATGATACATTGATCTTAGGCTATGTTATGTGTCCCTTACTTGCATCATACAATGTATTTTGTAAGTAAATAACCACTTACGAGTCATTTTGTATTTTCTTGTGCTTACAATGCTATGTTACAATGTATTCTGTGCTTCATAGTTGAACCACTTACTTGCAGATTATTTCGAAATTTCTTGTGTTGCAAGTAAGTGGTTATTTACTTAATTCCACCATCTTCTGTGTTACTTGTAGGGTCCTCTGTGTTTGGTCAGAAACCTGCATTTGGAGGATTTGGGTCCACACCTACACAATCTAGTCAATTTGGATTTCAAGCCTCTCAACCTGCATTTGGAAGCAGCGTCTTTGGTTCGTCTACATCATTTGGTTCCCCTGGCCAACCTGCCTTCGGTGCTTCTAGCACCCCTGCTTTTGGTGCTGCCAGCTCCCCTGCGTTTGGTGCCACAAATACTCCCACATTTGGTTCAACTGCAACGCCTGGGTTCGGTGCATCTAGCCCTTCTATATTTGGTGCCTCAAGTACCCCAGCATTTGGAGCTTCCAGTACTCTTACATTTGGAGCATCAAGTTCTCCTGCATTTGGCGCTTCCAGTACTTCAGCCTTTGGTGCATCCAGTACTCCAGCCTTCAGCTTTGGGCCCAGTCCTGCTTTTGGTCAGTCAAATTCTGCTTTTGGTAGCAACCCTTTTGGAGCTTCTCCATCTGCTTTTGGTTCTCAGAGTTCACCATTTGGTCAGTTTGTATTTTCAGTTCTACGTTCTCTTTTCACGAACTGTTTGTATGACTGTAAATGTCCTTGACTCTGGCAGGAGCTCAGGCTACAACACCCACGTTTGGCAACTCAAATTTTGGTCAACAACAGGCATTTGGGGGACAGCGTGGAGGGTCTAGGGTAGCTTCATATGCGCCAACAACTGAGACAGATGTTGCTGCAGGGTCGCAAGCTGGAAAGCTGGAATCAATATCTGCAATGCCTGTTTACAAAGATAAAAGTCATGAAGAGCTTAGATGGGAGGACTATCAGTTGGGAGATAAAGGTAAAACGTAGTCTGTATATCTGACTAAATCGTTGTGAACATTTATTAATTTTGCATTATGTTTTAGGAGGGCCTAACCCAGCTGGTCAAGCTCAAACAGCCGGTGCAGTTGGATTCGGTACAACTACTACTCCATCCAACCCTTTCGCTGCATCCTCTGCCTTTGGCCAGACATCTTCAAGTCCCTTTTCTACTCCAGTTGCTACCAACCCTTTTACTGGCCCTTCATCTACCAACCTTTTTGCTGCCAACTCCCAGCCATTTGGAACTCCAGGTTTTGGGACATCAACCACTACAGCTTTTAACTCATCGCAATTTGGTGCATCTTCAACAACTAATGCCTTTGTTGCGTCGTCTTCAACTCCACCTTCTTTGTTTGGGTCATCGACGCCTGCTTTTGGTGGTAGTTCCTCAACATCTATATTTGGAACATCAAGTACATCGGCATTTGGATCGTCCCCATCGTTGTTTGGCTCAGCATCTGCTCTAGCATCCTCCCCTGTTTTCGGCACAGGCTTTGGTAACACTCAATCATCCCCTCTATTCCAGTCCAATGCAGCTCCATTTGGTCAAACCTCTGCTTTTGGGCAAACTAGTCCTGCGTTCGGGCAAACAAATTCTGCTTTTGGGCAAACCAGCTCACCTTTTGGGCAGACCAGCTCCCCATTTGGTCAGACAAGCCTTTTCAACACAGCGTCCAGTGGGTTTGGCGGCAATCTGTTCTCAAGTGCTCCATCCTTGACAAGCAATCCTATGGGTTTCGGTCAGACAACTGTATGCATCATTCACATACTCCTTGATAATTCTAGACATCTTATTTATGCCTAGTGAAGGAGGCAGTTAGTAGCTAGTAGCTTTCCCATTAATGATTTGACCTTATATGTTTTTCTAGTTAATAGTTGTTTCTTGTGTTTTTCAAAAAAGGGTCATAGGATGTTTTATAAATGCCAAATAGCTAATTTTGTGAGATTCTGCTTTTATCATCTATTTGCACCATGTAACATAAATGCTTTGTGGTCTCCATTCAGTTTAAACTCTTCTTCTTTTTCTTTTTTTTTTGCTCTGTTGTTATGCAATTTTCTGCCTTTTCATTTTGCTTTCTGTACTCATTTAGATATTTCTATTGACTGTTTTCAGCCGTCTTTGTCGACGCCTTTCCAATCTGCTCAACCTACTCAGGCAACTTCATTCGGATTCGGTAACTTGGGTCAGACACAGACTGGTGTGTTTTACTCTTCTATCTTCTCATGCTTAAAGTGTGGTATTCTATTGATTTTATGTGTTTATTTGAGCAATACACCCAACCTTGCAAGCAAGTTCCACTTAGGATCTGCACATGTGTAATTTGTTATTTATAATGTTCCTAATTTATAATGTCTAATTGCTTCATTGAAACAGGAACCTCTGCTTTTGGCGGCACATCAAACTTATTTGGACAGAGTGCATTCGGACAATCGTATGGCCATTCATCTACCCTCTTATCTACTTTTGTATCCTTCCTTTTGGCTTCCAGGGTAGTATGTGCTTAATAAGATAGTTTTCATTCTGCATTCAGTAACTTGTTTGTTTTTCACATTTTCAGAAAGGTAATGGTATATTTAAGTCTTTACATATTCTCTACCTTCAACTCCTTGGAAAACCCGAATATTAAAGCAGTTGTCTACTTTTGTTATCACTATTAGAATTCTAGTCATTATATGTGATGAATAAGTCTATATTCAGTTTCTTCTCAGTAGGCTCTTTCCCTGCATGTTACTGTAATTAAAGTGGACTTTATTTATTGTATGGTTGGTCTTTTAATCATCATGCTTGCCATCTAGTTATTATGGTGCACTGGTGATGATGGAGTAAATTTGAAATAGTACGAGTTTCGACAGCTTTAAGTTGCGTTGGATTTTTGTATGGTTTTGTCTATCTGAAGAAGTAATTTAAGGTGCAAGTATTGCGTATGTTAATTTACAGATTTTATTCGGAATGTCTTTTTTGTAGACCAATTATTTCTGAGTTTAACATCCGCTTTGCGCTATTAACTTAGATTTATCTCAAGGGATTTGTCAATTAGTGTAAAAGACCTAATCCTGGATAAATATTAACACTCTTACCTTTTTACTGGGAACTATTGATCGGTATACATTTACATGGTCAATCCTTGGAAACTAATCAGAACATGAGTTTTAGTATGTGCTTTATAAATGAGTGATGGTTAGCATGCGTGTGATCATTTGCGTGGCTGGAAAATCGTACTTTAGTTGTAGATCTATGCTTTTCGTTGTATAATCAAGGGAAGTATAAATGTGTATACATTTCTATTGCTTACTTGGTGAACCCATAAAATCACATTCATTCTCAATGATCATGTGTCATTCGTGTGATGTGTTTCTTGCTTACACCAGGCCAGCTACCCAGACTGTCACAGTTCCACAACTAGCTCCAGTGACAAATCCTTTTGGTACTCTTCCTGCTATGCCTCGGATGGTTATTGGTCGAACTGGGATGTCACCTACCATACAATATGGAATTTCTAGTATGCCTGTAAGATTTAACTTGTACCATCTATCTACATGGAATTTGATGTTGCTTACATTTAGAAATCCGCGAGAATCTTGATCGAGGGTCTAATCTGATATATTTGCATATGATCAGGTGGTTGACAAGCCTGCTTCTATAAGAGTTTCATCATTGCTGACATCACGACACCTTTCCCAACGGCGACTTAGGTTACCCGCCAGGAAGTATCATCCTGAAAACGAAGGTCCTAAGGTTGGAATATAATTTCATGTAAGCATTGATTCATTTGGATTAGTATTTGTGGTAAAGTATCACCATATATGTATCTTTTTCAGGTACCCTTTTTTGACAACGATGCAGAAATTCCCAGCACTCCGAAAGCCGATGCACTTTTTATTCCTAGAGAAAATCCTAGAGCTTTAGTTATTCATCCCATGGAACAACGACCTTTGAGAAGCCTCTCAGAGAGGATATCTCCTTTGAAGGAAAAAGTCACCTTGGGACACAATGGCGGTAAGCTATACATCTTGCATGTGCCAGCTTATAGTAATCTTTGTGGCAGGGGACCTATGTTCCCATGTGCTTTTTGGCATGAATGCATAATTAATAAGGCCAGTGATTATATATCTATCAATACGCTGTGCTAAGTTTTCGTGCCGCGTTCTACATAAACTCATTAATAAGCGATGTGTTTTGTTTCTTAGCATCACATTATGTTGAAGCATATGTGTTATATTTGCTTGCTCATGTCCTGAAGCACAATGTTTCTGGGCTTCAGGTAAAATGTCTGATGAAGAGCGATCTAATGGTCATGCCGCTGAAGGTAAAGATAGTAAGTACATTGATGATATTAAATTGCTTCTTAAGCATGTATCAGATGATCATTCAGTTACATTCCCGAGGCTCCATTCCGCATTCAAAAGCCCAATCATTGTGCTTGGAGTCTACCATTTTGCATGACCTCATTCTAGTGACAGATGGTTATTAGAAAATGGTTGTTCTTGAGAAATCACCACATTATGTTTACTGTTTATATCCTTGTGATAAGTAATTTTGGAAAAAAGTTTAGAATTGCCCCACTTGCTAAATGGGTTTTCTCAAATGTCCTGGTTCTTAAAAGTCTTTCTCAAATGCCCCACTTTTAAATGAATCCGGTCTTGCTAAAACCGGATTGTCAAAAAATTGTCGAATCCGGCCTTGTAATGACCGGACTCGTTCAATAATGCCAAATGGCCATTGTTGTGGAGCTTCCATGTGGCATGATTAAACGAGTCCGGTCTTCACAAGATCGGACTCGTTTATTTTTCGACCAGTCCGGTCTTCACAAGACCGGACTGTATTATTTTTTAACAACCCGGTCTTTGCAAGTGTTTAAAAGTTGGGCATTTGAGAAAGACTTTTAAAAATCAGGGCATTTGAGAAAACTCATTTAGCAACTGGGGCAATTCTAAATTTTTTTTTTCGTAATTTTGCATCTGGTTACTATTGTATTTGGTGGCGGCCATGATGAATTAGGTTGGTTTCTTTCTAACCAAGTACAATTAACGATTAACTGCGTGGTAAATTGGGCGTTCAACATTTCTAAATTGATGCGATACATGGATGCAATGTTGTAGTTCAAGATAATTTTATTCTGTGATAAATTAAGTCACGTCCACATTTCAGTTATTGTACTAGATTAACCGTTGGTCATACAATGATGCAGAAAATGGATACAATAATGACCATGCTGCAGGAAGGACTGATCCTACCAAGTCAGATCCCAGAACAAATGGAATTCATAATGGCAACTCAACAGTGGAAGCATTATTGCCACAGCTCCGCAGCCCTGACTACTACACAGAGCCCCGTCTTCAAGAGTTAGCTGCCAAAGAAAGAGCAGAGCCAGGTTTCTGCAGTCATGTTCAGGACTTTGTGGTTGGACGACATGGATATGGTAGCATCAAATTCCTAGGGGAGACGGATGTAAGGGGGCTCGATCTGGAGGCTCTTGTTCAGTTCAACAACAGAGAAGTAATTGTGTACATGGATGACAAACAGAAGCCTCCAGTAGGCCAGGGTCTTAACAAGCCAGCAGAAGTAACACTCCTCAACATCAAATGCATTGACAAGAAGACTGGGCAACCTTTCCTAGACGGCCCCAATGTTGAAAAATACAAAAACATGCTCAAGAAGAAGGCAGCTGAGCAAGGTGCAGAGTTCGTGCTCTACAACCCCTCGGACGGGGAGTGGATATTTAGGGTTAGCCACTTCAGCGCGTACAAGTTCAAGGATGATGTTGATTGCTGAACAAAATGCCTCACATTTGGAAGGATTGATGAAGACCACTGTTGTGAATCTGGACCTCTCTACCGTTTTCTGTATAGAAGAAGAATTAGCTTCTTTGCAACTCTGTGATCTTCCTTTGGGTTCTTCAAAAGCACCATGCTTGCAAGAGAGAGAGAGAGTTTTGGATCTCTGAATCCGATACTTACAGAAATCAATAATGAAATAAGACAGGAGGAGGAAGAAAGAGGAGCTATGGTTTGGTGATCATGGGCATGAAGGGCTGTTCCCAGGGCCACCATAGTAGAAATAAGTGCCCCATTCGGCATTGGAGGAGCTCTTGATGTTATAACAGTTTGTGTTCTCAGCCAGGGTCGACACGTCCCTGGCCGAGCTGAGGCTGTTGTCCGAGTCCACCACTTCAAGGTTCCGGAAATAGCTGGCTTTCCCAAACCCTTCCTCCGCAAACTCACCTGACCCCATTTGAGTCCTCGTGTGCTGCCCGTTGTTGCTCCTCGAGTTCACCACCTCCCCTCCCCATTCCACCATGCTCGCTCGCTCCGCTAGGTGAGTGAAAATCTCCGTCGGCCAGTAGCCCACCAGCACGCTCTCGCCGAAACTCATCCACCAGTTTCCCAGCTTCGGATCCTGAAAACATGACAATCAATCTTGTTTGTCAGTTATGACAGTTGACAGGTACAATGTATGTATGTTTTGTCTTGTACCTTCCATACGAGGATGGTGATGTCGTATTGGTTGCCGGAGAGGGAGGAGACCGGAGATATCGCTGCTCCGATGGCGATTCGGCTGTTTGTTTGTATGAACCCTGAGCATAGGAGGTTGTAACAACCAGTTGCTTGATATGAATCACTCTGCAATTGTTCAATCCCCCCACAACTTCATTCACAAAAATGTGCAAGAATATATTTGAAATTCAATTCAGTTCAGTATAGTTCAGTTCATCGTAACAACTAGTCCGTGCAGTATATAATTTCATGTATTTCAATTTAGTTGAGTACAACCTCCTTTAATTTCGATAATGAAATCGGCCATTTAAGTAAGTAGATGCCTAACTAGCATATATTTATGGCATGATCGCTATCTCTGCAAGCAAAGGTTTCTCAACTAACTTCACCACAAAATTTCGTGCTCAACATTTATAACTTGTACTTATTAAAAAAAGTCACCAATCAATCGAGCAACACTAAAATCAATGCCGCCACATGAATCCCAATGACCATCACATGCACTATCCACTATCACTTCATACGTCCAACAAATATTTAAAATTCAGTACTAAATTTTCCTCATATATAATTACTTCTTATAAGTCAATATGAGACAATTATAAATGAAAGATCGTCAAAAAACTAGAATAGTTCTTATATTTTTAACATGAAAATTCTAAATCCTAATTAAACCGGCCTGGTAAAATTTATCATAAAAATGAGATTGAAATCTGACCGTCCAATAAGTGAACAATCTGGGCCTGCTGTCACCATAAAGCTCCGGACTGACCTGACTAGTGAAACAATCAAAGCTTAAAATTTTCTTATTCACAATTAATTAATTAATTGAAAATAGATTTAATAATAAAAAATAATATAAAAATAAATGCGGTACCTGCCACCCGGCTTCGATGCTGTTAAGATCCGACCCGTCAAACGACCCGGAGAGGATCCAGATCTGCGAGAGGCTGAACTCATTCCCTTGGTCGACGGAAGGCTCCCACACGTTGATGGTCGCTTTCGCTCCGAACACCTCCGACGACGACCCCGTATACGCGATCGCATGCTGTAAAAACAACGATCTAAATCAACCCTAGAAATCAAATTTTTGATCGGATGGTTAATTAAATTTGTGCGGCGGCGGCAGCGGCGTACCTCGTGGCCGTTGCCGCTGACGACGTCAGGGGCGTCGCCGCGGCGTGATTTGGGGCTTAACGAGCCGAGACGGTGTTGTTTCTTGCCGAAGTCGAATAAGGACTTGGCTCGGAGGACGTCGCGGACGGTGGTCCGACGAAGTGGGACTGTGCCCTTGGGGCAGCACGTGCCATTTTTATGCCACATTTGCCACTCGTCGTTCCTGCTTCTGCTCGTTTCAGTTCCCGTCTGTGTTTTCGTCATTTTTCTGGGCAGCTCGGGTGGCGCTCTCTGGTTCAGTACAATCAAGGTCAACGACAAGTCAACGCTGCAATACAGGGACGCACTGGCGTTCTCTGCTTACCTGGATTTTATGGTTTTTGAGAAGTGGGTGGTCCAAAGCTGGCTGCTTTCGTTTATGGACGCAGTCGATGATGTCTCCATCTGGGCTCTGCGCAGCCAACATGGTATGAGATTCCTGCTAGCTTGCTCTGATTGTATGCGTTAGTTGGTTGATCAGATATTCAGATTGTGACTTACATGGATGGTGAGGACAGGAGTCTTGTTGATCTTGTCGAGGTGCCGATGAATCCTGGCGAGTCTCAAGCTGCTCATCATCTGAGTCTGCTCGTCCCTATCACCATTCGCAGCAACGTCTGTGAATGGTGCGAAGATGAATGTGAATATGATGGCTGACAAGAAGACAAGAGTTCTGCGATCATTTGGTAATCTGGAATAGTCCATTTTCAAAAACAAAAAAAAAAAGGGGATAGAGGGATGGGAGAGTGGGATAGTTCTTGTAGCAATAAATCTGATGGAGGAAATATATGGCGGTGAGGGCTGAAAGTTGAGACAATGAGGATGGATGGCAACAGCTTGACCAGGACCAGTGGCTAGCCAGAAGCAGAGGAAGCTTGGTGGAAGAAGTAGTAAATATATACTTTGCAATAAAGGGTTGGCTTGGTGTGATGTGGTAAGACTAATCTGATGTATCTCTACACTTGTCCAATCTAATTTGTGTGCATGCAGCTGGAGAAGTGGAGAGAGTGTGAAAAATGTAACAAGGAGTATTAATGGCTGGAGATAGGAAGGTGGGTGCAAGCAAATTTAATTCCTTTCTTCTTCTTCTTCATTTTCTGCTGCTGCTGCTGCAACTTTTGAAATCTTGGAGGGTTTGATTTGCAGGTGATCATAATCTATCATCATTGCTGGATGTGAACTGTGCTGGGTGGGTAACATTTATGCCTGTGAATGCAGTTGATTGATTCATGAAAGCAGGTTGTATATATAGCAGCAGTAAGCAACTGCATCAGTTTCAAGCTTGAATGGTCATCATGTGTTTTGTAGTTAGAGATTGACAGAAAGCAGCAATGTAGAGAGAGAGGAGCAGCAGGATGAATGGCAGAGTTAATGGAGATGTTGAAACCTACCCAACTACCAACACCATCTCTTATTGCACTCTACCTCACCAATTCAATTCATTGTTCATCCATTTCAGTAGCAATTAAGGATGATGGCCATGCAGCCTGCCTGTAGGCTGTGTGCCTACTTAGATTTTACGGTTTTGGGTCTTCAAGTCACTTATGTCCCCAGAACCCTAAATTCCTAATCAGTTGATCCTAAGGTTGTCTCTTATATATATTATTATACATGAAAATGTCACAGGCAGTTCTCAATCGAGAAGCATCTGGGTGCTGATGTATTTGAAGATGATCAAACACACAGAACTAGGAGGAATCTTAAATGCCATGCATTATTTTAAGTGACGGATCCAGAGATTAGAAAGAAGGGATCTTAAACTGAAAGAAGGGATCATGACATAATTTAAACATCTATTTAATACAAAAATATATTTTAATTCATCCGCCTTAACCATCTTTTTTAGCAACATCTCTAATATTTTGTAATAAATAAAAGCGATTATTTTCTCTCATCTTATAAATTCAACTCTTGAGTTCTTCTTCAAACTCCATTAAAGCACACTTAAAGAATATTTGTGGATAGAAATCCGTAAGTCGAATTATCTTTGACTCATTGAATTTGAAGAATGAGTTCATGGGATTAAGACACCCAATACAAGTGAGTAATTCTGTATTTGACTGACTAAAACGATTCACCATCTCTTGACAAATTTGGTCAATCACCTAGAAAAATAGTTTCTTGTTAGCATCTTATTGACAACAAATTAATTCAATAGATAATAGAAAAAATTTGAAGTACTTGATAACATATATCAATTCTAAAATGGTCATTAGTAGTAGCATAACTCAAACGAAAGCGACTTTGAACTTTATCTTCCATGTTAAGAATGTTATTATCATTTTGGCACAAAAATTATTTACACCTTCCAAAAGCTCATCCCATTCATTCTCCCTTAATGCTATCAATCTTGTATTGATGTTACGAATTAAAATTACGGTTCTCCATAAAGTTTTGATCCTTTTTTACAAAAATTGTGACAAAAAATTTGTCAACCCTAATACTAGCTTTATCAAGCGAGCAATGAAAACTAATTGAATGAAAACTAATTGGAGTTTGTGAGTAAAACAATGAATGTACATTGCATGTGAATTTTCAATCAAGATAACTTCGAACCATTAAGTTCACCTCACATATTAGAAGGTTCATTGTATCATTGACCTCTTAGCTTAGAGAGACACAATCCATACTCACAAAAGAATTCATCAATCCCTTTTTTTAAAAACTAATGATGTGGTATCAATAACATGGACAACTCTAACGAAACGTTTTGTCACTATTCCATAGTTTGTCTAAATATCTTAAATTGTCATTTGCTCATTGACCGAACAATCCCGAGCCTCATCAATCAATAAAGAAAAGAATTTACCTTTAATATCACTAATTATGACTTTTGTTATCTCGAATTCACATGCCTTTACAATATCCTTATGAACCGATTGTTTTCGTTCATCACATCTCCAACGATAAGGTTTCTTTATCTGTACCAATCAAGAATTTTTACCAATTAAGAATTTCCAAAAAATTTCCTCTATCAAGTGAGGGTTTAAGATTTTATCATGGTCCCCGAAAAATTAACTCTTATTGAAATAATAACCTAGGTTAATCAAAAAAATAAAAAATAAAATATTTAATGAATTAAAAAAATATATGAACAGAGAGGGTGCCGGGACCCCCTGGATGTGCCTGACTTTAACCCTAATTCACACAATACACAACACAACAACCTACCCACTTCACCTTTTTGCTACCTATCTTTTCTTCCCTTCTCAGTCCCCCAACCTCCTCTTTGTCTCGCTCTCACCAGGCTGACATTTTGTGTTCACAGAGCAATCAAATGTAGTCAAGCAAGCACAAGATCTCCATGTAATTATGTTGACCCTTTACAGCGTTTGTGCCCACTACAACTGATCATGGTGCTTACATTTCACTACACATCTTACCAGCCTAGGCATTTTGGATCCAGAAAAGCATACCAGCCTCGATTGTTGGATGCTTAGTATAAACTAATTAAGGGTTAGAGTTGGATGGGTGAAAAGCAATCATTGCTTTTGAAGTTGTTTTTCATAACTTATAAGCCAATTCTATTCTGTTCAAGTATTGGATTGGAAGCAAGGGCCACCTGATTGCTGATCTACAAAGTGCTCTTCCCAATGCTTCAAAATCCATATTCACCAGTCAGTTCAAGTTACCAATAAACCCGAGTATTTATTCTTATCAGTTTAATATCTAATATTAAAAAGTCCGTTGCAGGACACAAAACCTTTGGTTAACATAAAAACTAGCTAATGCAAAAATAGGTTCCAAAAACTAACATCCAGCTAGCAAAAAAAGTTGGATAGCAGACTTTTTGTCCACATGAGTAAAATACAAGCTGCTGTCTCAGTTAGTATACACTGAAAGTTATTTGCCGCAGTTTATGAAATACATCCAAGTACTCTTATAAACAGCGTTGTGATGCGGATCAGCTAAGTCATCCATGCATGAGTTGTAATTATAGGGGAATCAAAACTTCACTTCCTTGCTTCTGTTTATATATTTCCCATGCTTGATGCAGGTTCAGTTCATATACCTTGTACATTAGAGAAGGCTCAGAACTACCAAAAAGGCTGCCAAGACTTGAGCTTCAGATGTTTGAGGACTCGTCTCCACTCTCATCATCGCTTACATCACTGCAAACATAAGTGTTTATTAAGAACTGAGTTATCAAGAAAAACTCATGTGTCTTAACAGTAAAAGAATCAAATATAACGTATTAGCAAAAAGGTGCTGGTAATCAAGGAAGTGTTGGAGACATCTATGCCATTCCTAGTAAAAGTGATATGCTTTTACGAGGAATGGCAATCATACTTTTTTTAGTTTTTAGAGTCAAGGTTGGTATAAAAAATCTAGTAAGATATGGGTAACTTGTGGGTGCTTTACCATCTAAAAATCAGAATGCATAAGTTGTTTGCATATTCATTCGTTATGAATTCTACCTCTAATGAAGGATTTGGCAACTGAGATAGCAAGAGCACGCACGAGAAGGTTAATACATTTGATTAGAGGATAATTTAAGTTGGTAACTTCCTTACTTGTATAATAACTGGCGAATACTTGCTACAAATAGATAAGGTAGTGAGTAATATACCTTTGTTCTGGTAATTTGGCTATCCGTCTTGCATCTAAACCTGATATGTACTTTTGTGCTGCTTGGAGTTTCTCAGTACCTAGAGTAATAAAAAAATAACATCTCAGAACAATCGTCTCTCAGTAATACATGTATGAAGATATGTGAATTCTCAACAAAGAAGTGAAATGTGTGGAATACCTTTGGACAATTGAAAAGCATGGAATGCACAACGTTCTGCTGCAAGCCTCACTGGCGTGTTTCCGTCTTTCAAACATTCACCAAGTGGGGGACCATATATCGCAACATTGCTCATGAGCACCACAGGATTTTCCTGTATTATTTGATTAAGCTGGTTAGCTTCCCAAAAAATTTTGACAGAATTTTGAATATGAACTCAGCAGTTATAGTTAATGAGATTACTTTAGCCACAGATTTCAGTGCAGATAATGCGGTTCTTCTAACTTCGCTGGATTCATCACGCAAAGATGAGACTATCGAACAGAGTATGTCCTGATGTAGAATGGAATCTGAAGGATCATTCTTAATTTGGTAGAGCAGCAGCCTTCCTAATGCCTTCGTCGAGGCTTGCCGGACGGGAAACTGACCAAGAGTCATTATCGAAAAATTAATCATGCAATTTAAATGGTAAATAAAACTTCAACTTTCAATGATAGGCAGTGAAAAGAAACAACATTGACAAACAGATTACCTTATCATCTTCCAGGGTACTCTTAACTGATTTCAAAACCGAAGTTAGGTATGCGGATGTACAAACCACAGAAGGGTTCTGCCTAAGCAGAGATGAAATGGTAAGTATTGCCCCATGCCGAATGACCCAGTTGGAAGATGAAGCTGAGCTAGCTAGTTGTTGGAGCAAATCTGCCAGCTGACTATCCTCTGAAAACTGGGCCATGAAATTGGAAGTGGGCTCAGCGCAAGCAATGTGTGACTTGCCGATACATAATAGAAACTAATAATTCACTGGTCAACACGACAAATTTTAGAAACACCAATGCAACCAAACACAGAGGTACAATCTATGTAGCAGACCTGTGACAGGATGCCTAACATCTTGGCTGAAGACGTTCGCACATGATCGTCATCATTATTAATCATATCTTTGAGAAGAATATAAGCACGATGTCTGACAGGAGGGCTCACGCCTTTCCCGGCATGCTTTAATACACCTCCTAGAGCAGTTAGAATAGCTTCCCGAACTCCACCTTCAGATGCCTAATTAATTTTTTTAACAGTAAGATAGTGTACTTAATTTTATCAAATACTTTGATCATTAAGAAAATAAATGTGACATTATGATCACCTGCAATGTTGTAACCAGATCGCCAACTAATGGGTCAACCCTAGTACTTAAGGCACTAAGCTTTCCAAGCGCCAGAGCAGCAGTTGACCGTACAGTCCTGCATTGCCACACAGAGTGCATAAGCATATGACAACAGTAACTTCGAAGTTGAATTGCCAAATCTATATGAATATCACAAATTTATTGGCAAAAATCCATAAATGATCACAAGCCACATCCAGGGTGTCTTTATTTGCCATGATAGTTACCATGTAAGCATTTTCTAAAAACTAATTATTTGATTACTGCTGAAGTCAATATGTGGTTGTGCAGCATAAAAAGGTGCGGCCAATTGCATGTGATGCATGGGTTATAAGTGTCAAATACTATATAGATAAAACATCACTAATAAAAAAAGATATTGGAGTCTACCATAGTCGAGGCATTTAAATTTCACCTCGTGTTGTCTTGCAGGCACTTTATAAACGTGGTCTGTAGTTGAGGAAGAAATGGTTTAAGTGCAATTCCACCCTTTCTGATAATGATGCTTAATGTTGACAAAATGGCACTCTTGACTTGCCAAGGAAACCGGTCACCAATAATCCGAATGAGTGGTCTGACCACAACATGCAAAGAAAAAGGTAAGAGATAAACAAAATTTAAAGTGGCGCCCACATCTGAGAGGGTAGTCTATTAAGAAAATCCTGCAACACAATTAGGGCCAGCATAGAAAGAAAAAAAAACAAAGAATAAAGAACGCGAGAAAAAAGGGTGCAAATATAGAAACATGTAAAATTGGTAATTTTATGAATGCTCGAGTCTCTAACTCTCGGAGCCTTGTTCTTTTTAACAAAAACCTTCTCCATCTCTTCAAGGCAGAAGCTTTTGGAAAATAAGAGTTCTGATTTTCAAAAAAATGGTATGCCAGCTAAGAACACAATGAATCATACACATGTACTAAGGGATTTTAGTACGTACCCTGTAATTGGAATGGCAAACTCTTTAAGTGCTTTCTCACTTGTGACTTCCAAAAGCTCACCAAGACCAACAGCAGCTTGCTCTCGTAGTTCCGCAGATCCACTTGTCAGGCCCTAAATATTATCAAATAGAATAATGACGATAAAAATATATACAGCGCAATATTAGCAAAAGAAAAGTATTCAACAGATATCAGAAGATTATGCATGAAATTAATTACATCGAGTAAAACTAATTATGACAAAATCATGTAACCAATTAACCATACACTTTTAAGTAACACGGAATCAGCACAAAAGTCAGCTGCGGACCGCCAGACCACCCGTGGCCTTACATAACGTCAGTTACTACTTAGCTTGAAATACAGATTGTGTTGTACCTGAAGAAAAACTGGAAGCAGGGGCTGGAGGGCTTTGGGAAGACAGAACCCAGGTACAAGAACAGGCCCTCCCTACAGATTGCATAACTATATTAGTGAGAAGGAGAAATCCATTGGTAATAAGAGAAATCACAATATCCCTGTAAATAGCACAGTATTTGTCCAAATAAAATATCACCAACCTTCTTCTTCCTACGCTCTTTATCCCTAGCAGTCGACACGGCATCACGTACCAGCTTAATGTGAGAAGGAAGCACATCCTTAGGTATTGATGCCATGACCCTTGATAAAGCTTCCCAAGCAACCTGACAATTAAAGTTAAGTATCACTTGTAAACTGCTACTCTTGATATACTAAACATGACGCCATCAGTTTAAGAAGTCATACCACAACATTTTCAGCATCTGAATCACTCAGCAAGATAATTAGAGTAGCTATCATATCAGGAGCTTCATCAGCCAAATATAGGTCACTATTCTTGAAGAAGAATCCAATTATATAACAGGAATTTCTTCTGACCGAGGCCTAAAATCATGTTATGAGATGAGTAAGTAAACTAGATATATCATATTATGAGATAGCCAAAAAGTACAGTATTTTCAGTAATTATACCTGACTGTCAGCAACACCTTTAAGTAACTCAGATATCAAAGGATCAATGCCTTCCTCATCAATGACTAGGACGACAGTTTCAGCCGCTTTCTTTGCCATATTTTGAACATCCTAAGCCATCAAAAAAGATAAGAAATTATAGGAAGGCATGTGAAATAATAACCTACAGATATGCTTCGAAGAGCCATACCATATTCTCATCGCCCATAGCATGCAGTAAAGCAGGAAGAACAGTACTGAGGTGCGTGTTAAGCCCAGGCCCTGCAACCTCAGCCAAAGCACCCAGCGCATGTGCATTGAAAGCACTGCACACATTTATAGTTAACCACAATAACAGCTGAGAATTTTGTTGTACGAAAGAGGTATTCTCTCTTATTAAAAAATAATTTTACATTAAAAAAGCATTGATACTTACGAAAGTGGAAGATTCACCAGCTTAGGCAATATATGAGGCAAGACAGCAGCTGCCCGGACACTACATTAACAATGATGAAAAATCATCCACCGGCAACACATTCAAACAGCAGTATCAATGCACAATTGTTAAAATGTCAAACCTTAAGATTTGTTTCAGTCCATCAAGTGCAGTGTCAGATGTTTGGTCGTCCTCGAGCGCATGCAAAAGTGTCGGCACAATCTCATCAATTGCTTGCATTCCAGCGCTCTGAATATAATTATATATACAATTTGTAACTTTGCCAGTCTACTACATTTAAAAATGTGGGGATCTTATTTTCTAAGAAAATACCTTGTAGAGAGTACTGAATGCAACGCCTGCTGACTCACGAACTTCAGGCATGCTACATGCGAAATTTGACATAATTTAACTAGTCATCTATGAAACTCAAAAAACAAAATGATGTGAAGTATAATATATGAACTCCATAAATATACAATATGGTATATGACAAACCTATCACAAAGCGCTGTTCGAATAGTAGGAATAAGATCATCCATGAACGCCAACAGTTGATGCTTGCCCGCACTGGCCATGACTTCACTCAAACCAATGCAAACACCCTATTCAGATTTCAGAGACTGATAGTGAGCTTCGAGCTTTATATTGTTCATTAAATGTCATATTACCACAAGGTTCTGGCATTTCAAGTTATCAGTGCAAGTGAAAAACTGTTATCGGTTAGCAGTCTGGGGTATTTAAAGCAAAAATGCTGCTACACAAGCAATGATTTAATGTCTAACCTGTCGCCGAGCAGGATTGGAATCTTTTAGGCCTTTAGACATATTAGGAATAATTAAAGGAAGAACTCTTTCTCCAAGCTTCCTAACAAGTTCACCAAGTGCTCTTCCAGCCGCCTGGAATATAAAGAGGCATAGTGATCAAGCTCAGAGAACTAATACAATATGCTTAATGAGAAAAGCAAGCATACCTGCCGCCTTTCCGAGGATGGCAACGCAAGGGAAGTAATTAAGGTACTCATCAAGACTGGCATTATTTCTCGTAGAGTCTTTGGCGTGTTAGACACTATAGTTTTCCATACATGCAATGCAGCCTGCAAAAGTACACAAGACAGTGAGGGTTCACTATCACAGAAGTACCATAATATTGACCAAAATCCAAGCGTTAAAGCCACAGTACCTGACGAACAGATAGATTGACGTCTGTGCGCACCATATATACTGCGGCAAGAACTTCATTTCGTTTATCCATGCCGAGAATTTCAATAATTGCTCGGCCATGTGCTTCAGTGCTCGAACCTTCATCATCACTACCACCTTCAAGGATAGCTTTACCAGAAGTTCCAGCTACCTGAAAAAAATACCAACAAATCATCCTCAATATATAATTATGTGGAACCCTCTCAAAGTTGAGAAAATGGAAAGGATGATATACCTTAAACAACAGATCCCCTAATAATTCAACAGAACTTTGTCGGATGCGCCAACTGTCATTGAAAATTCCATCCTCCACAGCTGGAAGAAGCAGAGGCAAGGACCTGAAACCAACAACCAAACATTTTAAGGAATTGCTCACCATGATGCGTACGCCATGTGCCGGCCCGCACAAGTCCCATATATTAAATTAGGCAAATTCGAAAATGTTAACTCATTAAGAATATTCAACAAAATATCGACTGCAATGGATATGTTGACATCATGAACAGTATCGCAATATAGCCACGGGTTTACTACTGAAATCTGCTGCTTGCGTCTTTGAAACAGTCGATCAGATCCAGCCGTTCTAGCATTAATTGTTTCAGACTTATTTAGCCAACCCCACTTCTGCATTTGCGGTAAATTAATCTACTCTTGAACAGCTTGTCAATACAAAGTAAGAGAAATCAATTCATAACATAGCATACGTCGTAGCGTAGTGTTCCACAAGGACATGGCCGGCACTAAGTGCAGCATCTCGTACTGACTCGTTCTCGTCTGCAAGACCTGTAATAGACGCACAACATATATTACTATATTTTTTGGAAAATATGACTGCAGATATATGAGCAAGGGGTTCATCATGTACCATCCAAGATAGCAGGCAGCACCTGCTGCAAATACTTCTGAAATTGCACACCCAAAGACCTTGGAAAGTACTGATGAAAAATAGAGCGTAATGTGAGGACCAAAAATAACGAACAGCAAAAAAACAAATGTTGTAAAGTTGACATAATTACCTTGAAAAGTGTCAAATAACCGTCACGGACAGATGCTTTTTGGTGGGAACAGTTTCGAATAATATCTGGCAGCAACTGCTCGAAGTATTTAGTGCCCAGTGCAGCTACAACCTGAAGGAAAAAAAGGCCACATTACAAAAATTCGATGTAATTTAAAATAACAACATCACTTTTTAACAAGAAGATGTTCGTTCTCACAAGGTAACAGAGTTGCACACTCTAAAACAGCAACACTTTAAAGATCCAACATTGCAGAGAGTTTACATTAACATAAAGAACTTTAGATCTACAAGTGATGACAATTTTTACAGTGAATGTCCAATCCCACTTATTCAATCAAACAAAGATCCTATACACATGAGGAAAATATTCTTTGTATTGCTACTACCTGATAGCATTGCTGATATGTAAATTTTACTATCCGAAATTCTAACTTCATATTGCATTCGCCATATCTTAAGGGCTAAAATGTTTATGATTATCATTTGATTAAAATGCTTTGAGTCCTACAACTCTTTCTAATCAAAGAACTAAGCTATCTTTGGTACAAAAAGCATAAATCTCACACAATATAAAAAAACACGTGACATGAAAGCTACATGCGAGTACTTATTATTAAAGCTCAAAACATCAAATTATATCATGTACAATTTTCTAACAATCTCACCTCACTGAGCCCTTGAGCAGCCCCAGAGCGTTCCACATTGTTTACTTCAGATTTTAATGTATCTAATAGCCATGAAACAAGATCAGGAAAGTGTTCCTCTCCCATTCCCCTTATGAGTGATCCAAGAGCCCTCGCAGCAACAGAACGAACTTCTGGTATTGGATCGACCAGTACCTAATAGTATTCAAAGAGGCAACGAGTTGGAAAACTATAAAATGAAGAAAAAAATTACACGTAGTACTGTGTATTGAAGCTATTACCTTTTTGACCTCCGGAAGAAGCAACCCAATATAAGGGATCATGTCCTTTGGTTCAGTCACTAATGAACACATGTTTCCAGCTATTTGAGCAGCTTTCTTCTTTGTTTCAGAACTTCTTTCCCTCAAACCTCTATGAACAATTGGGACCAAGAGCGCGAGTGATGGGGCATCAATTGAATTGATGAAAGTGGTCTGTAGTGATTCAAAGGATCAAGAAAAACTGACAGAGGTACATAAATGAAATTACAAATATAAAACATATAATAAAAAACTAATGAGGCTTACTTGAAGAAGAACATCAAGAGAGTATTTTGTATAATCATTAGGATCTGTAAGCCCCTTCAGAAGTGTAGGGACAAGGGAAGATATTTCCGGATTTTTAATCACACTTCCAACCTGATTAAATTTAAACCCAGATGACATGGAGTGCTGTAAAAAAGGAAGTTACTTCTAAAAACGCAAACTGGTACCTGTTGAAGAGCTGTCTGGCCGGCTGATTGGACCTTTGGATGTGTATCTGTCAATACCTATTATTGAATGATAAAGTTCAATTTATTGATACGAGTATACCACAAAAATCAATGATATTGGTATTTATCTTATTACCTCAGTTAACTTGGGCACAATCTTAGGGAGGCATTGAGATAATTGCTGAGGTGCACAATAAGCCATGGCACCAAGTAGTTGTACACTACTCTGCTTTGTCCTCCAAGCTTTGTCTTCAAGACCCTAAGATATCAGGCATGGCCAATGATAACATCAGAGTATGCAACTTTCACTATACATCAAAGTGGTAAACAGCACACAATTAATAAACTTTGCAGTACTTTGATACCTTTAGAAGGGATGGTAGGACAAGCTTCACCCCCTGGGCAGTTAGTTGAGACATCATTGCACGGGCAGCACATTCAGCAGCTTCACGAACAGCCAGAACTTGATCGGAGAAAGAAACCAAAAGAAGAGGTAGCATTTGAATAACATAGCTGGCCACGAAGTAATTGCAATTTTTTTGTCAAAAAAAAACAACTATATTAGTAAATAATTTGGTAGCAAAGTCCTGCTGAAATACAAAGTGATAAAGTCATTACGGCTCAAATAGTCGTCCAAGCTTTTCACACAGACACTCAAATGCAAGCAAAGCACCTTCACGACACTTAGCAGAGTTCCTGCAGTTACCAAAAATGCTTTAGAGTCTATATGATCACATGAAATGTCTCAAAGTACAAGGTCTGATTTCAGTTTTGCAATGCATCAGCAATAGCTCGAAAATGAGATCTATATTTAATCAACATGCCTAAAAAGGAGATTATAAGCAGTTTCGAAAAGTACTCGCAGGAGATTAATATTTGCTCATTCAGGGTACAACATAATAACCATGTTAAAATAACTTGGAAAGATTCATTTTTCTGTTATAAGTAAAATAAGCATGCTCTGTCAGCAAAAATCAACCTATCGACGAGGCCTTCTCGTAAGACGTCTATAATGCCATAATTCTTCAAGCTGGAAATTCCAAAACCCTTCACCACCCCAGCAAGGCCAAAAGCAGCTCCCCGACGTTCCCCATATTTTTCGCTTTTCATCAATTGATCTAATAGTCTAGAGACAAGTACAGTCCCATCCTCCTATTTATGAAAAGGAGGCAAACCAGAAATATAATGTCACTGATGTCAAGCAATAACGACGAAGCAAACAGGACCCATAATAAAGATCTTCACCATCAAAAAAATGTGGAGGCAAGATATTATTAAAATACATGTACATATAGGGAATGAATTAAATGAAAAGTGGTCTTATATAGGGGAGTAGTCTTTTTTATGAAAATGTAAAAATCAAGAAGAAAAATGCAAGAACCATGACGACAAATCATTTTCTCGTAAAAGGTCCATCATAATCATCATATGTAAAATTTGAAACAACTCTATAAAAAAAAAGGTCCATCAAAGTCATTTATAATGATTTACCAATAATCATACGGATTGGTCAGCAACTAATTAATGTTTTGCGGTAATTTTTTAATTTTAGTATAATCAGTTAATTATAATGGACTTTACTAAAGCGACGTTGTGTGTTATGAACTCCGTAAAGTCCAATTGTATTGGAAAAAATACTGAAAAATAATTCGAAAAATAATGTTGTACTTCTTAAAATTGGGAGTCCACACTTAAACAACTAAATGAAAATTTTGTGGAATTTTCTACTCAAAATTTTGCTTTTTGTCTCAATTTTCAACCCTTTTCATAAATGATTGGAAATAAATAAAGTAATCAAAAATTGTTTCCATAAGAAACTCCATACTTTTTTTGATTGCACCAAGGGAGACAAACAATCTGACACAGCACGCTGAACAGCTTCTGAAGGAGTGTTGAGGACATCCAACAACTTCTCCACAACAGCAGACACTTTGGGATCATTCTGTATGGCAACGTATAAGAAATTATTGGTCATTGACTCAATAATATTGTATATATGAAGTATAAATTTCTCGTTAACCTTGTCAAGATGCTTCGCCAAAGCGCCTGTGAATATAACAACACCCTCGCGTACCAAGTCATATCTTTCTTCATCAGATGCCTAAATAGTGAAATGCAGCAGAAAAGACATTGGTAACAAAATGTTCATAGGCAACATACAACAAAAAATAATTATAAGCAGGACATAAGAATGGTAAGAAGAACAAGACATGTACCTTTTTGTTCAGGTAATTCTCAAATATTGGAAACAGCAATGAGACATTATCTCTTCCGTGCTTGTCAATTATTAAAATGCCAGCATTTATCATTCGCCCACGTACATCAGCATTAGAATCAGCCTGCGCATCACTTAAGCATCACATTGGTATACAATGATAGATATAGGGAGATATTGAGAGAGAGGGAGAGAACTCACAAGTGCTCGTGATATTAAGAAGGTGATCACAACAGGCAGATCTTTGGTTCGGAGTACATCAGCAGCCGAATGCAAAGCCAAAGCTATTCCTTGTCTTCCTAGCCATCCAGGATCCACATTCTCCGTCCCCAACCCAACATCACGGATGTAAAAAGAAAATAAAGTGGAGAGAGATTCCTAAAAAAAATATAAACAGTCAAAACAAGTGTAACGCCTGATCTCTAGGGCAAGATGATTCTTGGGATAAAATTTCTGCATGATACGATTCATATGAATGTCTAAAAATGCACATGTATACATACTTGGATACTATCTGGATTTTCATCCAAAGCAGCAGCCAATGCCTCTGCAGCAGCTACACGGACATTATAGTTGGTGTGAGAAAGTGCTCTAAAAAGTCTGGTGTAGTCAGTACCAAATTCATGTCCATATCTATCCCAGATATCTTCAGCCATTTCGGCAACAGTCTGGAGCAAAAAAAAATGAAGAACAACAATTGATCGAATTTGAGTGATTGCAAGGGGAACAATATAATATACATAAATTAACAGTGTATTAGGAACAAGCTGGAAGGGATGGCAAGACATTATGCAACCATAATTTCACTAAGATGGAAAATAAGTGGATTGAGAACTTGGACCTCTCTGAAGATGAATGCGTATTTGTAGTTTTGTTCTTTATAAAAATAAAAAATCAAAATCAAATGAAAGGTTAGAAACTTATCCGTAGCGCTTTACTTTTGCTATGCTATAAATCGAACGCAACGGCAGCAGTTGCTAAGAGAGGATGACATGAATTGGTAAATGTTTTCTATCAACTAAAGCTTCGTATTGCAATGGAAATAATTGCATAATTGTTATCTTATACAGACAGCCTTAATCTGGTCTGGAATGTTTCTACTCAATCAGCTATTTTAGAGAAAATAAATCCACACGCTGTACAATTTGCATACAACCCAACTGTTAAAGTATCATTGTTCTGACATACGAAATAGGTATAAGTTATATACGAAATGATGTAATCAAACCTTGTCAGGATCATGCAAAGCAATCCAGATACTTGTAGCAACTTCAACATCTTGTGCAACACAACGATTGGCAACTGATGGAATGCACTTAATAGCATTCAAGCAAGCAATTCTTACGTGTACATCTTTTGAGTACACCCCATAGAGAGCCTGTAGAAAGCCAAACCATGAGGCAGGTGGCATCATCAAAAAACACAGAGTAGCATCAACGAACATGAGAACACTTACCGGTGCCAACTCATCTGACTGCAAACCAAGACATAACTCATTCAGTGCAGGTCCAACAGATGCTTGATATGCTGGAACTACTCCAAGTACATGATATAAAACCTGCAGAAGAAAATGAACTTAAACATAAGAAGTGCATGATAATATTAGGTATCCAAAATTGACAGGGAAATGTAATTTACAAAAAATATTAGTCATAAAATTTTACTGATAGCATCCGAAGCCTGGGAAGGGGCAGAATAGGGTCCATGTGCAGGTAAATTATTTGAAGCACTTTGTCATGAAGTCCAGTTTTCTTAGATGATAGAAGAATCCTTTCTATGATCTGAACATCAATAAACGAAATTATAATGTGGGTATTATAAAATGGAACTACCTTATTTAGATAGCAGGAGTTTGGTACTGATGGAGTATAAGTGGGAAGAGTTGACGGATTACCGGGAAGACAAACGCAAAAGAATCTACTGGCAGAGGTCCAGATTTGCAAGATAATGATAGCCCATTAATAATTCTCTCAAAAAGACTCAAGACTGGTCTGTCATTGGACTCCCCTTTACCTACAGGTGGAATCAAATCCCAGATTGCACAATCTTCTGCAGTTGCAATTAGGCGTAGAGCAGTGGCTATGTCGAGGGCCCAACTAGGGAGAGGTGGGGCTGTACATTTGCAAAGCTTTACCAGTGTTTCATATGCCACGTCACTTACTATTGGAGAGCGCAGCAATGGATCTACAAACTTGACCTACATTTATGGTCATAAGTTGGTCCATCCATTTCAGAATACAAGCACCCAGCCTAAGTTTGGCATTTCATAACCATTATACACATTTTGCCAATATATGAGACTTCAAATAACAACATAAAGGCCCTAAAAACATTGATTAGCAATACAATACATTGAACTCTTTGAAACCTACACATGATAGATATATCATAGAAAATTTTACTAGCACCTCCTTAAGTTAGATAAGATTTCAGGCATGGTGGTGTCATACTATGACTTTCTAGTGGGTAATACATTTTAAAAAAAAGTTTAAGTTCAAATTACTGGACCAACAAAACTGATCTCTAAGATCCAACAACAGGTAATCATGCTATTGATACCCTGTCTGCCACCTCTAGCCATGCTAAAGCAATACAATAAATAAATAAATATGAAAAACACAGAAATAAAACATGTGTCACAAACCAGGGCAGGAAGTTGACTGTGTGTGAACACTGGATTAGCAATAGCCATTTCCCCAAGAGATGTTAGCATCAAAGAAAGGTTCTTCTTGATCGCCATTACATACTCTCGGACTGATGCTTCCTCTTTCAGTAGCAATTCACGCGCTTCTTCTTTTGCAGTCTTTCCTTTTTCTATATTGGAACAATGAGCTACATACTGAGAAACTCAGATTCACATATATGGAATAACTTTTGTAAAACAGTTACAAACCAGCTTTCTTTGTTGATTTTCCAGTGTCTTTTTTCCCAGTTCCAGCAACTGCTTTGCTGGCAGGTTCTCTCTTCAAAAAATTATTGGGATTGGCATGATCCTGAAGCGGATCAAGTCCATTAAGTTCTAAAAATTAATAAAACTACAGACAAAAAAGGTGGAGTTTATGATCCTCCATTACCATGCCATTCTGATCTTCATGCACACGGCGCCCCTTAACTTGATTTGTGTTTTTGACCGCGACAGCGTCAGCAATATAGACACCTTGCTCGTTAGAAAGCGTTCCTTCAGGTGTATTGAAAATCTGAAGCAGTAAGAGTGGACTGTAAGAAAATTTATAAGGCCGACTTTCAATCTTCATTGAAAAAAATAATTTAAGCAAGTTTAGCAAAATATTTCAAAGAACATGGAATGATATGAATTTTGGAGCACGAGGTACAATGCAATCAGAAAAACAAACAGTCCGGCTCAACTTATAATAATTAACTCAAATGCTAAGGCAGAAAGCTACACCAGGGTATCCTAGGTCAGCATGTAAATTAACTACTAAAAAAGGTCAAGGAGCATATACCATCAAAAGAATATAATAGTAAAAATAGTAGCAGTAGAAAAAGAAAAGACATTTTGTTCCTGGTAAGTGATAATTCCGACATCAATTAACAACTGCAACTCTTAGAAATTGGTTATAAGGTATCCAGACAAAACTTCCTGATAAGTGACAATTTCCCTCCTGTTGGAGTGTAATTTGATTTTCTCAGAACCCATTGAAAATACATCAAACAAACCAAATGTTAGAAAAACTGTCAAACTCCATATAAACAGGAAAAAAACCAATGATGATGCATCACATTAAAACGTCTGATGGATGTGATTTGCTAGACATACCAAAATGTCTCTTTGAGTTAGCATATCATGCGACAGAAGATCTGGGAGATTCTTCAAATGCTGGAGTAGCAACAAAATAGCTCACAAGTTAGATGGCTGACGATGACATCAGCATAAAAGAAACAAGTCAGAGGCTGAGACTGAAAGTGAGGAGATAAACCTTGTCAAATTCTGAATAGGTATTTCCTGGTGCTATAGACATCATAGTCGATAAACAGTATATAGCAGCTTGTTGTTCAAAATGATCATCACTCATCAGGCCTTGTGATCCAAGCAAAACCTGCAAGGTAATATTCAATCATGCACCAGGTTGATCAGAATGTTAGAAGAAAACATTTAGACGTCAAAAACCTGCTTTTAAGGCTTCATATTCTTTCTGAAGATGATGGTTGAATATATATTTTATTTAAATGAGTTACACTGCAGTTTGCGAACTCTTAGGATATTATACATAAAAATTAGCACAAATATTAATTCTAAAAATTAGACATTGTAGCAATCACAAAATTTGGATGTGGAAAGCCCTACCATGCATCGTTTGGAACATTCAATGATGTGTGTGAACTTAAGGAATAGCGTCTTGCAATTGTTTCAAACAAAAATATAATAGCAATATATAGAACCTTGAATCGGACCGTGTCACGTCATCTTCAAATGAACTAACATATGAACTGTCATTTTCAACGTAATAGTTTTACCTTTTTTAGTGTAGGTTACTTTTAATCAAAACAGTCAGCCAAAGTACAATTGAGGTTCATTGTGAAACCATGGGTTTATTATGCTTCCTTCCCATAGAAGATTATAATATCGAGAAAGACAGATTTTAACTACAATCCATTAAACCGCACTAACATGCCTTGATTATGGATGTACCCATAATGGTGACTTTTCCTATCATGCATATATAGAAAAAAAAAAAGAATAATTGAAAAAACAGACGTGCCGAACATATCCCTCCTCAGAAACATATAAAGATCCTATTCGAAGGACAAATCCGGACAATGTGAGAAGCCCTACAGGCACGGCTGGATGGTCAGAGGTGGTGACCGATATCCCTCATACCCTAGGAGTGAAACCCTACATTGACGGGTAAAGAAAAAGTGCGAGAAAATTCTCATTGAAAATTAAGGTTCTGGGGATCAAAAGAATAATAACCGAGACGATGACCATATTATTATGATCGTAATTCTACAAATTAAAGTACAAATGGTGTGAAATGCCATAACAGGAGTTGCTCAAACCAAACAACACGGGGTATTTGAATAATGTTATGTGTGCAGTGCTAACCTTGCATGTACGAGCAATAGTAGATACAATGACTTCGAGGATGTCAACATCAAACTTTCTAAAACACTTCACGAGTCTCTGCAAAAAAAAGACAAGAGAAAACTGTAAGCTTTCAACCGATGCCAATTTATCAGAGCTCCACTAATTTTGGAGTCGGATCGATTCCTAAACAAAATCATTTATGAATTTCATATAATTTCATATGAATCTTCAGCTAAACTTATTTGCTGAATGTATGAATATTACGTACACTTCCTGGTTTTCCCCTTCTAAGGAAATAACATTAAAAAAAAATACAAGGTCTGATGCTTGCACTACTTACTTTCCACACTGCATCTCTGCTTGCACTGCCAATTAAAAGGGGATGGTGTGCACATAGTATAACCTGCACACACAAACTGGGTGCAACCAATAAAGCACTTGATGCTATCACAGACAAGGCCTTCACCAACACTTCAGTAGAAGGAAGAAAGGGAAGTTGAGTATCCAACGGGATTTCTGAGTCACTACACACCAGAAATGTAGAATTTACAAACTGAAGTCCTGAACACGTTATTTTTGCAGTTATGTCACATAGCAACTAACAGAAAATATTAGGAGGAAAGAGTACCTTCTCATCAAGAGAAAACTTCTTTCTCCAACCAACGATAAAAAACTTGAAAATTCAAGTAAAAGACTTTCAGAGAATTGCGGGGCAGCAGCTATAATTTTTTTGGTAGATTCATGAGCCACTCTACGAATATCCCAAGATGGATGGCAGATGAAATAGAGCAAAAGCTGCAGATAACTAACGAAAATCAGAAGACATTCATACGCACAGAGTGGATATATTTTTTAAGAAATGTACCAGAGTTGTGGGTTCACCTGCAACATTGGTTTTAAATTAAAGGCCTCCAGAACTCTGTGGTAAAAAATAAGTTATCTCACGTGCATTTTGAAAGTAAAATATGGACAGAGCATGCGAAGATTAAAGAGCACAAACCGATGATGATATTCTACTAACAGATCCTCGAGAAGACCAACACATGCCATACAATCTTCAACTGATAATTTTGAGGCCTGCGTAAAATCAGTATGTGGATGCAATTTAAGTAAATGGATAAAAAAATTAAGCATCAATTGCATCACGCGGACCAAAATAAGCATCCCTATAGGACATCTTTTCATGTAATGCGTATAGGTGCAGATACATACAAACGCACACAACAACCCAAGAACGTGCAGAGTAAACTCAAACAAGCAAATCGTAAGAACATAAAAAAGTGAGCCCTACATATATATATATATATATATATTTTTTTTTTTACCATGGATACAGGAATCACGGATGGTTCATTTTGTGATATCAACAGCCACATCTTCTCCTTGGTCATAGCATCATCTGTCAGTTCAATAAGAAATCAGCATTATAGTACAAGCGCAATTTCATACTAAACACCAAAATTATAAACATACATTTGAAGTAGTGTCACCTGCTTTAATATCGACTTTTGCAATCTTCAAAACCAAAACCAAAGCATAAAAGCCATCCAAACGTTGTGCCGGTTTAGTGAAACCAGTTTTCACTAATTGAAGAAGAGGGCCAAATAATGACGATATCTAAAGTGATGTGCAAATTTTAGTCAACAAAAAAATTAAAATTAAAATAATATATATTTAAAATTAAAGCAAATGACATAATCCCTCCGCACCTTTCCAATGGCGTCAACATTTTTACAAATTTCCATTAAGCAACGCAAGTGTCCCCTTCTTAAAGTTTCTTTCTCTTTAATGCCAGAAGCAAGAAAAGTAATAATATCTGAAGGTATACAATCAACAGCTCTAACTGCCCAAGGGGCTAAAGCTGCCAGTATAGTATTTTTTACTTCTTCACTTCCTGAAAATTTAATATAAAACACATAAAATATTAAATTCATATAAGGCAGCAGATAAAAACATGAAGTTAAGTGGAGAAATGTTACCATCATCCTTGTAACAACATACAAGAAACCCACATATCGTAGCTGATAGTCCACTGAGGTACTTCCCCTCAGGAGCCTTGGACAATTCATTCAATGCATTGATCATACCAACTCGTTGGTAAGGAAAAGCAAGCCTTCCTTCAGAGCCTACTCTTAATGAAAACAAAATGAGAAACCAAAATACTGATGTCAGATAAGGTTTTTTTCTCTACTTGCATATAACAATAGACAGGATACCACCGACTGTAGGAAGAATAGCACACCTCCAATCACAGCTTTCATAGAGTCAAACATAGCTTGTATAGCGTCAGGATTACTAGATTTCTGGCTTAAGCAACTCACTATGGCCAATGCCTCGAGCCGCCTTCTCTCATCCGCATGGCGAGCTTGGGATAGCACAACAGAAAGTATTTCAACAGCATACTTGCTCAAATCAAGCTTGAGAGATTTCAAGAGAATCCCAATGGACTCTATAACAATCTCTGGATTTCGTTTCAGCATTTTGATAGAGGATGGAACTACAACATTCTTGAACTCTTCATGGGATATGTGGTTGAAAAGTGAGCAAAAACATTCGCTGAGACTCAAAGGTGGCTTTTCCTTTGCATTCAAAACTGCTTTGACATATATGTCAAGAAATATAGGCTGTTCAAAGCAATGCTCTGTGTTATTATCATGACCAAACATGGAGTAATACTATGAGTTGGGCAGCAAATTACATGCACCAATACTGTAAAGTGAAAGATGTCACCTTGTACTCTTCCAGAGATGGACTTTTACAAGTGAATTCCAGCAATATTTGTATCAAATCGGTACAATCTTTATATGAAATCCGTGCATTCTTGAGTACGTCAATGTACATTTTAAAGAAGTCAGGCTACAATGGCAATAAAGTAGACCCAAAATTAGATACTGAATGTCCAAGAAAATGCTTTCACATGAGACATCAAAAACAGGTGAAGTACCCATTCACCTGCGCAAAAATGTGATAAAGAGTTCTCTTGCATGCTCTCTGCTCACGGAAAGATCCCTCCATAGCAACACTAAGTACAGAAGCCTGAGAAGCAACTAATCGCCAAAAAGCATTTTTTGAAACTGTGGCAAACTGGCTTTTGATTAAAACTAAAGATGACCACTTTAATAGCCTCGAACAGCCGACGTGAGATTGGAGTTTTGACTGTCTCTCCATGCTCTGAACAATAGTTGCGGCGAAGTGCTTCATAAATGTAATCGTTTTAAGAGATTCTACAAGCAGGTCATCTACAGCTTTCTTTGAACTATTGTCATCATAAATAAGCAATGTTTGGAAAACTACATCTACCAGAAGTGCTGCATAATCACTAGTCATCTCTGCAGAACCTGGTAAGAGAACGTGAGCATTTAATTAACATTTAATGCCATCAATAACTAACATGAAAATAAATTAAATACAATGGACGTCTGAAGATACAGTAAGGTATTTTAGCACTTCAATAAGATAAATGCCAATTCACTGGCCAGCTAGTAACAGACACAAAACATGATCTCCGAAGGTTAAATTAAAAAGTCTGTTTTACTAGGCTCAACAGGACTTTGCACAAAGTCAGCCACATTGTAACTTTCAAATCTAAAAAATAAGATATTTTCCTGCTAAGATTTGATAAAGTATGTTGAATTATTATTTTGACTTTGCTTAGTTAGTATTATCTGCTTCACGTGGGTACTTAGCTAGGATATACTTGCTAATCAATTCAAGTGGATCACTCAGAACTGATAAGCTAGGGCATTTGGAGTCTTCAGCTCAGCATATTTCTACACATATTTATAGCTTTAAATGGTCTACATGATTAATAATTCAATATGTATTCCTAATCCCTATAAATTGGTCTTTTAGCCTTACTAAATAATAACCTTCAAAAATGCCTTTCCAATTCGCCTGGATGACCCATTCCCATGACTTGTCAGGACCAAACACCACACTTGGGGTCACCCACACTGTCTGTAGTCCATAATTTAAAATGCTCATTTACGTATAAAGTCAATTGAAACAGCTACTGTAAATCAGGTGCGGTTAAGCAAATGAAAATTCTAGGGTATTGAACAAGGAGATATCCTACATCCTAAAAAAAAACTGCCATGTCAATCATTAGTTCATTATTAATCATGCTACTCTAGGGAAAAAAAACGCTCAAATTGGATTCTTCTCCATCATCTAAAATACACACCATTACATCAAATGTAAAAAAATTTAAATTAGCAGCTTCATTCTCACAGCCAACTCTGCACAGAAACATCAAATGGAAAGAAAAAAAATAGAAAATGGGGGTTTTTTCCTCAGTCTAACAGCAATTAGCTCGAATTGCACAAACTAAGGGTTCTGAAAAAACTTCATATATATACGAAACAGAGAATGCAGTAACCTGAATTGTTCAAAAGTGCGGGAATTTCATGTCTGAAGATCGCTATGCGTCGTTTCGTGGATGGAGTCGATACATGTGCGGATAAAGAAATCAACTGTTCGAGTGAATCTGCCATATTCGGATCCAATCGATAGCTTCGCCGGATGAGTGTTCACCGCCGTAAGTGAAGCAGCCGTCGACGCTGCGCTTGGTCTGATGATGAGATTATATGTTGTGATAGGAATCAGGGTTTTAGAGCTACACGAAGATGATGACCAAACCGGAATCAACACAAATTGAACCTCAATTGGACCGAGTTAATTCACCGAACCGGACAATTTCAAACCCAAACATATTTCGGTTCAATTGATCGAGTTCTATCATCCTCAAAAACATTTCCCTGACAATTGAAAATTGATGACGTCATTGCACTTCACAAAATGTTAATCTTCAAGCTTGCTTGACTAAGTGACAGGTGCTATTTTTGACTCTACAATTGAACTATGCTACAACAATGAAAGAGGAGCTATAATGAAGTATCATCGCTGTCAGCGTCAGTTCCCTGTCTGGCCGATATTACTCTATCAAGGGTTTGGTCTGGGACGCTGATTCCAGTAGTCTCCATGTCTGCAACTATTGCAATGGCAGCGTCAAGTTCCCCAAGATCGAGACATAACAAGATAACTTCATCGTACAGAGGGCTGATAAAAAATGGGAACAAGTTATCAGCTACTGTAAGGAGGATGTGATTACGTGGACAGCTGCCCGTTAATTTGAAATCAGCTTGTTACCTTCCAAAGGCATAACCAAGTCCGTGGGCAGCCTGCAAAACTTTCAGGAAAGCTGAAGGCAGAGGGGCTCTTACTGCCGCACGTAGGATGAAAGCACAATCTCCGATAGTCGGTTTCCCTCCTAATTCTATCACCTGCAGTGTAAGGGAGTGAAACATCAAGAAGTGTGAAAGGAAAAGCGGCATGGCTATGAGATATACGTGAAAATATGTATTGAAATAACCCACGGGACAGATTTAGAGCATACTTATTTTTTGGCATGTACGAACTAGTTTATGATTCATCGAAACTTAGGACAACCAAAAAGATGCAAAACTGAGTATACCACACGCGTCCATATTCAAAATGACCCCGAGTGCATACCTTTGACATAATTTTGATAGCCAACTCAACTTCCCATTCTTGACTCCAACGTCGAGGAGGCTTGTTTTTTATATCTTTTTCCCATGTCCAACCCCAGGCATCAGCAATAGTATACATGTCTTCAACGTCAAAGACTTTTCTTTTCCTCAGCTCCTTGAGCGCCTCGCCTATATCCTCGGGGAACCAGTCATCGTCATCAGAATCCTGCAATTGTTCGTGGTATAAAATGAAATATCTTTTAGTGCAGTTTAACATTGCCTCTTCCCAAAATATTACAAGAGACTATCAGATTCTTGATTATGTAATGGCTCCTTTATTGCATCTAAAAGACTGAACCAGAAACGTGTTTGTTTAAATTAAATATAAAGAATGTGATACCAACATTCACCAATCTAATGCATCTAAACTCGTAAGTTACCGAGAAAAATAAAATGCTTACCTCCATAGATAACTTGGATATTTTCCTTCTAGACTTCTTTGATCTCCTAGATGTGTCAATATCTTTTAATAGCTGAACACCTATCATTTGAGGAGGCTTTGAAGCCTCAACTTCCTTGATCTTGACCCTGTCCTCGACTTGGGTTTCAGATTGTTCTGCTTCATTTTCCACTTCCACTTCAACTTCGGTTTCTTCCTCCTCTTCATCAGCTTCATCGCCTTCATCATCGTCCACCTCCTTTTCAGCATCTTCTACAGACTCAACATCAACCAAGATATCTGCAAGTTCTGAATCAGTCTCAGTAGGCTTGCCATGACTACCAATCAAGTCTTCCCCAAGGAAGCGACGTTTCCAAAATTCAGTATCTCCTTCATGTAGCTTAATCCTTGAAATTAGTTCTTCCAGTTCTTCATCAACCTGGCATGAAATGAAATAGAAACAATGAAAAGTCTTTCATTGGCGTTCAAAGCCATGTCTGAAATCTTGGATATGATTTTCAAGAGGCCAGATTCATGCATCACCCAAAGTGAGATTAAGAAATTGACTGAAGTGAACATCTGAAGATTCATAAGCAACCTCTTCTTCTTCTTCTTCAATGGATGGAACCCAAAGAGGGCGTCCACGTGATCGATTTATTCTCCTTGCCTTTTGGACACGCTGATAGAGAACATTTCTCGTTCCATCAGTTGGCAAACCTTGTGCGTCTAACTCTTCCTTCAACTCGGAGACGAGCATTTTGCTAGCAGCTTTAGGCTTTAAAGCATTTTGGTCAGGCCCTTTTATGATTTTCTTTAGCCTTTCTTCTACTCTATAATAGTCTGATACTGAGACATTCCCCAAAATGGTTGGTCCTTCATTTCGCAATGTTATCAACAGTTTTCGATGATACATTTTCCAATCATCAAGACATCTTTGTTTTAATGAGGTCTCCATCGGGTTTGAATATATGAAACCAATAGCATCTGGATCTAAAGGAGTTTTTCCTCTGCGAGGTACCCATCGCTTGCGTTCACCTGTAAGTCCACCCTCTTCTATGTACCTAATAATATTTCATATACTGGGTTAGTTACTGTTCTAAAACCTAAGAAAGTTGCACCAATATCATTTCTCTTGTGAAGTACATGACACATTTTGGCCTTCTATTAAGAAAACTGCTTGGCTGCATGCGCCTATTTGATAAATATATAACCATCTATAAAAAAATTAAATACAAAGGCAACATTTATTCGGAGAGATCAAAATTGTGACTATTTGATCGCACCTGGCAATATAATCGATCTCGTATCCTAGTTCAGCCTCTTCCTGTAAGGGTTCAATCCATGAGCTCACTAACGTCCTATATTTTCTGCTCAATATCATGGCTCTAGGCGGAAGAGGTTGGTTGTCTTTAGCCATCGTCTCTAAAGCTTCTAGCAACTCCACAATCCTTCCTAAAACAGTACAGATCTTTGATAAGACAATGAATATTCAATAACCTCTAAGCAAAAGAAGTGAATTGTTCAGAAAAAGGGGGCATAAAGGTTCATTAATATGATTTCAGATATCAACCATTTGAAGTTCTGGTGATAAATTTTCTGGCAGGGTTATGACAATAATACTAACAATTCAAATATGTTGCTCCCTTATTGAACTTTATACAGGACTGACAACTTTTCATGAAATATAAGCATGATATATAAAAATAATACCAGTGTACCTTCTCGACAAAGCGCACGTAGATATAATGATAGAGGATCACCGAACTTCCCTTCATTATGCAAAACAACTGTACCACCTTCAAACCTTTTTAAGGCACGGAAGTGACGAATGGCTTCTTTCACCACACAATATTTGGTGAAGCACTCCACTAATAACCTAAACACATAGTCTAAAGATTAATGAACTCATCCAACCCACCTTACCAAAAACAAAACAATAATATAACTAATAAGTTCTATGCACAGATCTTTTCAGTGATAGTGTTAATCAAATCTCTTTCATAGGAAAGTTCAGTGATAGTGTTAATCAAATCTCTTTCATAGGAAAGAAGAACTATGGGGATAATACAATAAGGAAGGTTTCGCATACACGTAGGTTTTCAGATTAGGTTGCACTCGTTTATAGTTTTCAACCATCATGCCAAGTAGTTCTGCAACATCCTGCACCCTGCATGGCATTCAAACACAAACATATTTTATCCTTCCGAAAAAAACAACAATTTTCATTAGTCGTATCCACCAACTTGAAACAATGAGGCAACCATCATAAACTAATTAAAATAGTGACGGAATTCTCATATGACAGGGTCCCCAATAACATAATTAATCACAAGCATCTTGCTTTAGAAAGTTTGGGACCCAGAACTTTGCAGAATCAGTCAGACATTTGTTGGAAGTTTCTAGTACTTGAAGAGGCTGCTGGTTATCAAATTGACTAGGCCTTGTAACAATTACATTTGTCGGAAGTCATGTTCTAGTATTACCTATCATATGAGTCAGCTCTAGTATAAGCTTGGATCACCCAATTGTATGTCTCTGTATCTGGTTTCATTCCAGCTGAAAAGTGAAGTCCAAGTGTCATGCATCTTTTGTAAAACCATAATTGGACACGACGCATATGACTTATGCACAGTTCGCTGCTAATCTCTTTTTACAACTATAAATTTGAAAGTGAGCCCATGTCCTCCTTAATTACATACAGCTTCAAAAATCGTGTAAAAAGGCAACTGCATTATCATTTTAACTTCTAAATACTCTTTTATCCTAAATGAAACCATACAGCATACAAAAGCTAAACAAACAACCCGGAAAAACAAAGTGCATCCCTTGCAATGAACAAATTAATTATGTACTTCATACTAAATGCTGGATTCACCTAAAAGAGTGCAAGTAAATACAGAAGCAATGATAGCTTCAAAATACAATCAGACTAGCATAAAGTCATTGATGGAGGAATCATTGGTTTGAGAACATTATAAACGAGCTAACATGCAAGCAAGTCTAATTCACAGAGACATTATAGTCGTACCTTCTCCATATTCCATATTTTCAAATGTTGAGAAAGCTATCTCAGGTATTCCACAATTAGCCTGCATAGTGTGGAGGGGAAAGGAGGAAATTTTATGGGCATAGAAGGAGGAAGGACAAAAATTAAGTTTAGCCCACCAGATTATTACAAGTTATAAGAGCAGTAAAGGCTCTTTAGCCTACAATATATCCTCTCCCACTAAATTCCACTCAGAGCAGGTATCTAATGAAGACATTCAAAATGCTAATATATTAGCTTACAACATCAATGGTACTCAAATTAGTAATGTCTTTTTCTTTTCAATTAATTTACGCATTTGACACGCCCATTGTCACATACAAAAACATAAAATCATTTACTGACATTTTTGGCCATTCAACAAAATAGTGTATATAGACCTATAGTTGTCAATATGTGATATGTATAGCAAGCCATACTTGTATAATTCACAACTTACTTGCACACTAAGAAGACAATTAAAATGAGAAGTTGTTGCCATCCGCCCAGCTGCCTCCATTTCGTAAGCAATGGTTAATGCATTTGAATGGTCTCCTGCTTTACAATCTTCCTCAATTATAAGATCATAGATTTCATCTGTAGCTCGAAGTCCACCTTCTGCACCCTTCAGGAACACCATGTTTGCATCTTCGAGATACCTATTCCTCACAAGCTCCTCTTCAATATTTCAAAGATTCCAACCGAAGTAAGCACGAGTTTAGAACAACATACATTATAAGCAACACTGAGCTTAAAATTGTCAACATATACCAACAAGAATAAGCCAAGATTGACGAATGTCATAACCTAACTGTTCCATTGCCGCAATGATTTCCAAGCCTCTAGTAGCAAACCCTTTGGATCCAAACAAACGAACCACAGCAACAAATGTTTCATGGAGCGGCCTGAGACCTGTGCTGAACTCTCTTTTCAGTGATTGCATCTACATTTCCATCAAGTCAATTGTTAGCAATCTCAAAGCAAACAACTTCCTACCAACTCAATTTCCTTATCCAAATTCGAACCCCAGCTACTCACCGCGCCCTCATGATCACCAACAAGAGCATGAGCCACAACAAGTCCATGAAACGACCTCGGGCCAGGGTTCAACCCAGCAGCCACCATATCATAAATAACATCCGAAACGCCAACCGCGTCACGAGCCCTAGCTCGCACCATCAATTCCTCCATAAACACTAGTCTCAAATCCCTCTCCGCTGCAGAAATGGAGGAATTCTCCTCCCCCGTCAACACCCCCTTCTTCTTCCTCCCCCTCCCTTTAGCTGCCTTGGCCCGCTTCTCCGGAGCTGAGACTGAGCATCGGACGACGGAGGTGGAGAAGCGGAAGGCTGACGACGGGGCTAGGCAGGAGAATTTGACGGAGAAGTTGCCTGCGGTGGACAAACAATTGGTCATGGCGGAGCGGAGCCAGTGGATAAGGTGGAGATGAGAAAATCTGAAATTGGGGTTTTTTCTGGGTTTAAGGATGTTTGAATCTAGCCGTTAGGTGTTTAGCAACAACAATCTCACCTTTAGCGTCGAATCTCTCACTCTCAACGACAACAAATATTACTTGTAGTTTGACAGTTTTCTTTTAGCGACATAAATCTTACCTTTACAGTCGACAAACTCACTATTAACAACGACATTATACAAACAGACAGTCTTACTTTTAGAGACGACGAACTCACTTAACGATAACCACTTAAGTTTGTCTGAGTCATTAAGAATAAATAAATTTCACTTTTGGCGACAACAAACTTACTTTTAGCGACGACTTTTTCCTCGCCATATATATGCTTGTATTCAGGGACAACGAAAGTGCAAAAATTTATGCTCATTAAGTCCAAAATGAGATTGACACTGAACAAAAAGATAACAAGAGACCCTACTTATACCGGATACTGTGAGCGACCGGCCGGGAGCCGGAAAGAGGCCGTGGAGGAGCTCAGAGAGACGACGCGCTCACATGGAGAGCGACCAAGGATGCGTAGAAGCCATCTTTGATATTGATGAGTGTTTCATGTCTGCCTTTCTCTACTATGACACCGTTTTTCACCACGGCAATGACGTCAGCGTTCTTGATGGTGGAGAGTCTATGAGCTACCACCACCGTGGTCCGGTTCACCATGACCCGGTCCAATGCGTCCTGGACAACTCTCTCGGATTCAGCGTCCAGTGCACTTGTTGCCTCGTCGAGTAATAAAATTCTAGGACTTTTGACTATGGCGCGCGCAATGGCCACTCGTTGCTTTTGTCCACCGGAGAGCTGGAGTCCTCGCTCTCCGACCACCGTGTCGTAGCCCTGAAGGAATATCATATTATCTCAGGTCAGTCGATGCTATGTTGATTTGAATTCATGAGAAAAATGATGTGTTTACCTGGCTTAAACTGCTTATGAATTTATGCGCATTTGCCAGTTCCGCCGCGGCGAGGACTTCTGACTCGTCGGCATGCCCTTCTTTTCCATATGCAATGTTGTCTCGGATGGAGTTGTTGAATAGAATTGGCTCCTGGCTCACAAGACCCATTTGCTGCCTCAACCACTTGAGCTTGAATTTCTGAATCTCAATTCCATCAAGAGTGATGGTACCAGAAACAGGGTCATAAAATCTCTGCAACAGAGATATCACAGTCGACTTCCCGCATCCACTTTCTCCGACCAACGCAACAGTCTGCAATCAGGCATTCAAACGGGCAAGCATCGTCAGTTGAAAACTAGACGTTGGAGAAGAATAAAGCTGTGAAAAATATGAAGATCATCACCTTTCCAGAATGTATGGTGATGTTGAGGTCGCGCAATATTTGAACATCTGGTCTGGTGGGGTATTTGAAGCTGATATTTCGAAGCACGATCTCGCCCTTCACGCTGTCCAACGTCATGCCGGATTCATCACAAGGGTCTATCTTCGAGGGGCGGTCGATTATGGCAAATATGGAAGCACTAGCAGACTTGGCTTTGCTAGAATCAGGAGCCAGAGAGCTTGATTGGGAGATTCCGATAGCTGCCATTGTAAGAGCAAAAAATACCTACAAGAGCACATTAGAGAGGTTTAGGAGGTAGTACAAGTACATATTCTTCCTTCCATGGCGGTGGGTGAGAATGAGAACTTACTCGGAAAACTTGAGGAAATGTGGTTCTGCCAGCTTCAACAAGTTTGGCCCCGGCGTAAAAGCTGGTTGCATACACCAAAAAGAGCAAGAAAAATGCCAAGCCAAATCCCACTCCACTGATCAAGCCTTGTTTCACTCCTGTCTTCCTAGGACCTTCACATTTGGTCTTGTAAAGCTTCATCACTTTCTCCTCTGCACAAAATGATGCAACGGTCCGTATACTCCCAACAGCGTCGTTAGCCACCTGGCTAGCTTCCTCGTACATGCTCTGCAACCATACAAGATTATCACACTGAGATTTTGCACGCTTGAAATGAGTTGCAGGTTCTTCGCACGCAAAGCAATATGGAAGCATAAAAAAGAGTACCTTTGCATCGGCGCTGAATCCTTTCAAAAACTTGACTTGAACATATCCGTTAACTCCGACGAGAGGTAGCAAAAATAGGATGATAAAGGCCAGCTCCCAGCTTGCTGAAAAAGCGATGACTAACCCTGTAACCGCAGATGAAGCATTCTGAACAAGCTGACCAAGAGCATCGCCAACTAGAGCACGAATGGTTGCTGCATCTGCTGAGAGCCTTGCACCAATGCACCCACTTGAATTTTCAGGCTCATCAAACCAGCCCACCTCCATGCGCACAACCTTCTCAAAGCACACTTCTCTTATGCGTCTCACCAGCTTACACCCGGCTAAGGAAAAGAAATATCCTTGCGCTGGAATCACCAGCAATGATACCCCTCCCAGTAGTAAAAACATCAGAGCCCAGAATCTGGAATCCTTGCTCAGTTCATGAGGATTCTTGAAGAAAGATTCGATGGCACTGGAGAGTAATACGCCAAAAATTGGAAATATGGTTCCGTTGATGACAGCAGCAATTCCTCCCAACAGCAATATTGGAATCTCCGGCTTGTTAAGAGAAGCTAAGCGGCTTAAAGGGACTTGTGGAGGTGATTCCTTTGAAGGGTCTTCAGCATCTTTCTTTGCAGGATCCTGAAAACCTACATTGCTTGTTGGTACTCCAAATGATACTGAAAAAGAACGGTGGCGGCTGCTGTTTCCTGCTCCAGATGATCCCCTGCTTATGGACCTTCCAAGGGATATATGTTGACTTGATTGCCTCGTAGAGTCCATTGAAACATGTTGGCTTTTCTGTGATTCAGTCTCTTTAGTCACTTCTTGGAGGCGTATCAGCTGAGAATATGCTCCTTCTGGATCCTGAAGCAGCGTCGAATGAGACCCTGCACAGAGCATAACTCAGTCATGAAGCTTTTTTTCATTGGATTAACAGATTGCATATTTTTGTACTGATTGCAAAAATATGTACCTTTCTCTACCAACTTTCCTCGATGAATAACTGCAATCATATCAGCATTTCTCACAGTGCTAAGCCGATGTGCAACGATCACAGTAGTTCGATTTACCATGATCCGGTCCAGTGCCTCCTGCACCACCCTCTCTGATTCTGCATCAAGTGCACTTGTAGCTTCATCCAGAAGCAGAATGCGCGGATCTTTCAATATCGCTCTGGCAATAGCAATTCTCTGCTTCTGTCCCCCTGACAGCTGAGTTCCATGCTCCCCCACCATTGTATCCAGTCCCTATTCCAGAAAAAATATCAGTCTTTAAATGACACTCTTTTCGCAAAATCTCACAATGGGAACATGAAAACAAACCTGTGGCAACTTATCAATAAACTTGGAAGCATTTGCAAGCTCGGTAGCAGCCTTTATTTCTTCAATGGTTGCTCCATCCTTTCCATATGCAATGTTGTCCTTTATGCTAGATGCGAATAGCACTGGCTCCTGGCTGACCAGTCCAATTTTCTCCCTAATCCATTTCAGTTGATACTCTTTGATGTTTATATCATCTATAAGAATTTCACCAGCTAGAGGGTCATAAAATCTCTCAATCAAGCTTATCACTGTAGACTTTCCACTCCCACTTTGCCCGACTAATGCTGCAGTAGTGCCACTCGATATGTAAAGAGATAACCCACTAAATATCTCCTCATTTGGTCTAGCCGGGTAGCTAAAATACACATCTCGAAGCTCAATATTTCCTCGAATATCATTCAAAGTTTTCCCAGTAGGATCATATGCATCTATTTCAGGTTTCCTTTTGATCGTCTCGAACATCTTGTAGGCTGCAGCTCTACCGGCAGCAAATGCAGTGATGCAAGGGGATGTCTGCCCGAGTGACCTAATAGATTAATGGACCATGTTAGAACCAAACTTCCATAAAAGTGTCAGGTTTTATGAGCTGAAGCTTTACTTACATAGAACCAGTCAAGACGGCAAAAATCACATTAAGTACATCACCCCCGGAATAGCCTTTGTCAATTATCATCCTGGAGCCATACCAAATTGCCAATGCATAACACCCAAAGATAATACATATAAAGACGCCCATGCCTGTGCCAACAGCAGCTCCTTCGGTAACTCCTGATTTGAAGGCACCAACAAGAGAGCTTTTATAACTCACTACAGCTTGCTTCTCTCCAGTAAATGACGCAACCTGAAAATAAAAATCAGTGCACTGTCCACGAGCATTTACATGAATATAGTAAAAAGCGACTTACAGTTCTAATGGAACCAATTGTTTGCTCAACAATGGTGGCTGCTTTCGCATAAGCATTCTGACCCTGGGATGCCATTTTCGATATGATCATGGCCATGACTCCTCCGGCTATGACCATTGGAGGGATGGACGATAGCATGACCAAGGTGAGAAGCCACCCTTTAGCAAATGCAATGACAAACCCTCCAAGAAAGGTGGATGTTAGCTGTATGAATTTCCCAACCTACATACAAAATGTAAATCAGGTAACAAGAAATGGTATTTGACTCCTAAAAATTTCACTTTGCCAAGTATTGGCTTTTCAGGTGTTTGCTGTGTTACCTTTTCACCCAGTGCATCCTGAATGAGAACAGTGTCGCCTGACATTCTCCCTACGACTTCTCCTGTATTTGTTTCTTTGTCAAAGAAGGCTACATCTTGTCTCAGGATTGTTTTCAGATATAGGCTTCTGATTCGTGCAGCTTGTCTCTCGCCCGTTGTCATCCAGCACGACACCTCTGTTAAGCGGACCACAAATGAAAACGTATAAGTTACAAGTTCATCAAAAGTTCTACATGGGTCAAAATTAGAAGCCTTACGCAGAAATGCTGCAACAAAGACACCCAGGGCTAGGTAGACAAAATTCAGTGATACCTGAGAAAAATGTTAAATCATTTTCAGCTTTTCAGATCTTAAACATGAAAACAGCTATAGAGAAATCAGAACTGGAGTTCAGAGTTAAGTATATTACATTGGAAACAGCCCGAAGAAGTTCTTTCTTGTCTTGATTTTGTCCAAATGCATTAATCAGTTCTCCGAAAATTACTGTCATGAGAGGCATGCACAATCCATTCCCAACGGCGCCAACTGTTCCAACAACAATCAAAACCAAGTCCAAAGAGTCTGCAAAAGCAAATAGTCTGTAAAATGGGACAGTCTTGGCTTTTTCTTCTGTTTCTGGTTTCTTGTCGCCATTTTTACTAGACACATTCTTGTTCTCCGAGGTTCCAGCATGGCTCGTTGATGAGGCTGGTTCATGCAGCTCAATGTTATCTGTGGACATCCTGTTTGAGGAGCTAGTGTCCAATTTATCCGCTATATTCAGAATAACAATCAAATATCTGCACAGAAAATTAGACAGCTGAGGAACGGGTTGGCAAGAAACAGCCCCTTCAGACATGTCTCTAGTTTCTAGTATCTAAATAAGCTGGTAATCTGAAACATTCTAAAATAACAGAAAACCAAGATCCCAATGTCAAATGACCTGATACGCCCAAGGTAGAAATGCATAATAATATGAGCAGAAAAACATGAAAAACCCAAAGAAACTGGAGGAAACTCATTGCGCTTTAACCCAAGAAACTGGAAAGTAAGGACCAAAAAAACCAATCCACGGCATGAATGTATCAAGATCAGCAGAATCTCCGAGCAAAAAGTATAAAACTGAGCTTACCATTTCCAGACTACATCTCAACTGCCCCATCATGCATCATCATTCAATTCAAGCAAAACCCAAATATCAAGCTCAGAGAACAGAAAACTGGATACGAGAAATTCAATGAGATCTTACCTAAAAGCACCCAAAGTCACCGGTGTCCCGATTCTCTGCTCTGACTTGTGCTTTCACATGTTGTGAGCTATATATACAACTTTATAAATGCAAAACAGTACTTTATTGTTTGCAGCACAAGAATCCTTAGCTGTGGGGTTGAATAGAAAATTCTTTAACATGCTTGATCCCCAAGTACTCATCACATTACAGTCAAACCCTAAAATTTGAACACCAAGTATAATATATTAGTCCAATAATAGAGGATGAGGAGATCAGATACCAATCAACAACTCCACCATGTTCATAGCTTGGAAACTAGTTGTTCTTGTTGAAAGCATATTCCATTTTTTTCCAACAAATCATCATTATAATCCCCCTCATATTCCTCCATGCCCCAACTTTACATGACATGTCAATCCAGTAGTGCTTTGTAGGGCACCCCCGAGCTCCAGCCCTGGCAATCTGTGAAGCTTCCTAAACATGCCATTTCCAGGCCAAGAAGTGAGAGCATCACATATGTGCTCCACTCAAACATTCATCATTGAAGATGATACTACCTCTTCCTAATGACCATCATTTTCTGCGTTGATTGGTGTGCACTGCTTAATAAATCAGTGTTTTCTCTTCTATCAAACTATACAGAAATTAGTATTCCATATTTAACTTGATCCTGAAAATTAGGTCTAACAGTGTACATCGGTGAACTTTAGCAAAAATGGAGAAAGTGAGAAGCGTTTACACGCACCTTGTCCAAATAGCTGCGTGGAAATAGGGCAATGACAAACACAGATTGCCATATTCACCCTGAAATTTCCACTGCCCACTTGGAGCAGCTTCGGGAAATTACAAGGGAAGGTGGGTAAATTGACGTGGCGGGTTGAATTTGGAGGTCTTTTAGTCAGCAGCAAGCAACCACGATGTTAATGGATGCCCTAGATTGGTCCCACCATGAAATTCGAATTCCGAAAACCCTAAATTGAATGAACTCATTAAATGGATTTCTTGCGCTTCAATCTTGCCAGTGGCTTGAATAATGTGAGATTCCATCTCCACACCCGCTCATGCCGCTTTTGCATTGATCAAAGACGTGACATGCGCCCAACACTACTTTATTGTTTTTTTATCCAAATTTAATTTCAATACCAACTCAAGTTGTCCACCAACCTAGTGGTTATGGTGGTCTATTATAAATTTCATGTCCAGATTCAATTCTTAGTAGGTATTAGGATTGGGGCTCGGGTGGATTAAAAAAAAAATACCAACTCAAGTATGACTTCCTCGTCATTGGAAGAAAGTGTTAGAAAAAAATACTTAAATAATTATCTCACATGTCTAATTTAAAATTTTATTATTATATATTAAATTTTAAAAAACACAACTCTTTAAACTTAGATTTTTAAATTCATATGAAAATTTAATCCGCTATATCTAGCAAATTACCTCAAGGGTCTTTATTGATGACTTGGGGCGTAAGAAAAATCCTCTACCCAAATTTGAAATGTCCGTGCCTTGGTTTTAAATATTCAACAACCCTAAACAGATGGGTGAACATGCCTCGTATAAATATTGGTTTTGGGTCTACTGCACTTAAAATCCAGCCATTCAATGATCATTTCATTTAAATTAAACTCGGTTCATGTCAAATTCATGATGTCACGATTAAGAACAATGAGATCAGCAGTGACGGTTTAGTATACGAGGGAGAGATTAAGTAAGATTACAATGACCATGTTGTGGCATTGCTGTTTAGTTTCAAAGTTTGTGTTACATTAAATTATGGTGTCGATGTTGTCATGTTGATGTTGGATTTGTAAACTTTTGAATAATAGGATTTGTAAACTTTTGAATAATAGAGATTTTGTGTGGTAAGTAATTGGATAAATAAATGTCAAATGTCTTCATGATAATTCATTCGTAAATATATTAAATTAGATATGATTGTAGTTCTTATTTAAGTTGACTAAGCATAAATTAAAATTATGTTTACGCTTTTGTCTTACCGAAACGGCGTCGTTTGTTGGACAAAGTATTCAAAACTACGCGGTTTTATGATTGGGTGCTTTGGGCTATCTGATCTGATTCTCACCGAGAACATTTGCGACAACTGAAACCCTAATTTCGATGAACGTTCACCATTAACACAACCATCCAACTCCTAATTCCCCAATCCGCAATCAAAACCCTAATCCTAATTTCAATCCCTCCGCTCACTATCTCGCCACGGCGCTCTCCCGTGTGACAAATGTATATCAGCTAGCCGATCAGACGCTGTACTTCACCCAGTTGTCGATCTGGTTCGATGCGTTGATAAGGATGTGGACGATGGTCTCGCCCAGTGGTGCTCATACAACCCTAGCCGCCATATCCCTGCTTTCTCACTCGTTGATGCAGAACATGACTATTTGACAAATAAAGCAGCGCGGAAGAGGCTGCACTGTAGACGCATTATCGAGAATTACGGCTTATTTGGAAGAGCTCACATAACCAGGTAATCTTCCATAGCGTGTTTTGTGAACTGGACCAATTTAGGGTTTAGCGAAAAGTGAAATTTCCCTTCCCTGGGTAATTTCCCTGCACATTGTAGCGTCCTAAGTTGTCTTTACTATTTTAAGTACTGTGTGCATCTGACAAAAACGAAAGTGATCTAAATATTTACACGAATCCGAGGGCATGCATACATACATGAAAAAGATGTCATAGTTTCTGCGGTTGATCAGCTTATGGTGTATTGCTTTTGACTTTCTAATAGCAAGATGATATTCGGTTTATTATGTATGATTTTGGAGATTATTAGTGTCAGTTAAAGTTTTGATAACTATCTTCTATTACAGGGCATTGAAAGAGCAAAGACTAGGGAAGAACTTCTAGGTAAAGAAAGGGATTATAAGCGTCGTAGAGTGTCCCATCGCGGCAACAAATCAGAGGCCTATGGATGAGGCAAAAATTTTAGATATCACAGAAACAGTAGCAGCGGACATGACAAGGACCATATTTCTAGGAGTCATAGCAAAGGTGGAAGACAAAGATAAGCAGAGGACCGAACTCGTAGGAGAGTGTATCATAACAAAGTAACCAAACCTAGGCATGACGGTATGTCTTTTGATAATTCAAGTGATCAGAAATCTATACATGTATCCTCCACATCATACTCCAGGAAGAACATGTAAATGAGCCAAGACGAGTTGGAATCTAATCGCTCGGAGCAAAGGAACACAAAAAAGAATTATGGAACTCGATCAGTTTCATTGGATGCCTTTGATGAGAGATATAGTCCTGTTTTTATGACATATGGTCTTTCAAATTCACATACCGTGCTAGGAGATGAAAACCTCACATGATTATAGTTCGCTAGATTACTTGAGTTGGGGAGTTAAATTCGACAGTTCTGGAAGTGCATCACTGATGACCGTGGTACTCTTTTCACCATCACAGGTTAGTCGTATTCTTATGATATCCAAACTATTTCTTATATATCTTGAGTAGTGTTGTTCACATTAAACTTATCTTATTTGCATCTAATTTCATGACACAATTTGCTTATGTAACTCTGCAGCTAACCTTTCAGACTTCAGCTGCCTCTTATTCTGTATGCTCTTTTCTCTCCTTCCATGTTCCTTTTACTGTTCTCGAAATGTTACGATCATTACCTTCTTCGCTACTTGCAAATATCAATCGGTAATAATATATGCCCAAGTTTCAGTAGCGGAGTAGAATTTTGTGCTTCTGGCTTAGTGACTTGGCCACTTTGATGCACAGAACTGTCAGTACTGGGGATTATATGATAATAGTAGAAATGCAACACAACTATTTCAGCACATCGTTTATATCAAAATGATTTAGGTTGATGAATCTATTCATAACCTCTGAATTAGCGAATTTTTTTTCTTTATTTTTCCATACTTTCGAAACTTATTTTCTTATCTCATTAGTTTTGAAAACATTCATCATTTGTCTTCTTATTCACAAACCACTACTGACAGTAGCGGTTTGACCTGTTTTTTTTATCCAACCGCGTTCGTATTTTTCTCTCTTTTATATTTCTCTTTGAATGCCTTTTTGGTGCAGATGACTGGAAGAACAAGGTATTGATAGGTCAGCAAGGAGACTGATGACAAATGTCCAAGGGTAAGAGTTTTGGTGTTGATGATGATCAAACATATATACTTTGGATGGAAAATTTACTTTTAAAAGGGAAGAAATCTTGTATTTTTGAACGAGACATTGAAAATGGAGATGATGATGATGGATTGAGAGAGCTTCAAACAAGAAAATAAGAGAAACCCTAAAAAAATTTAGGAATAAACTGCTACTGAGTATCTACTTGTCAAAATAGACACGATGGCTGTCATGTAGGCGCTGAACATACCGGAAATCACTTAAATTAACAAACCGCTACTGAAAATATCGATTTTTTGAGCTGAACATGCCTGTAGCAACTATAAATGACCACTCTTGAAAGAGTGAGCCTGTAAACACTAGCTGTTGTAATTGTAACATGTAAGATATCAATTAACATGGATGCTCACTCCTTTCTGCCATTGATCATTTCAGGATTATCTCCAGGTCAAGCCGCAGAACAAGGCACCAGACACCTAGTAAAGAATCCCAGCATCTTCTTCTGCCAAACAAAAATCAAAACCAAGGATTACATCAAAGTCGGTGCAGCCTGAATCTGTGATGACAATCAATGCAGAGAGTACAAATATCACTTTCAAATTAATCTGCAGTACCTTTGTAGAGGCTTGGAGGAGCTCTGGAGGAATTTTGTAAAGATCTTCATCCACTGGTTTGGGCACTATGTTGACTATCTTCACCTTTGGCCTGTAAACGTCACCGTTTCGGTCCTTCATCTTCCTTGCCACGTCACTTGACTTCTTCCTGTTCTGGCGCCGTACGTTGTCGGTCGTCGCTCCACTCTGCAGATTAAAATTTCAAGAGTCAAATCTGTCGCTGATTCCAATGAAAAGTTCTGTGAAAAGAAAGGCAGCGTGGAATCTGACCCTGGAATGAGAAGCTCGCCGAGCCGCCGTGCGCGGTGGTTTTTGGAAACCAGCAGCGGCGGTGTAGAGATCGCAGTCGCCGGAGTAGCTGCAGCGGAGCAAGCCAGCTTGTCGAGCGCACTCGAAGTATTGAGTGATGGGGAGATCATTGGCGTAATCCCAGTTCCCAAACGCAGGTATCTGACCACTCTTCTTGCTGCAATATCTATATTCCTTCATACAACAACAAAAACACAGAAATCAGCAACACCCATAATCTGAAACGACCATAGATGTCAACTTTCCGACAACCAAAACAACCCCACGTAACAGAATCTGCAAAACTCACAGCCATTAGGAAAAGCTTGGACTGGGCCACTGGGGAGACAGTGGTTTATGATGTGGAGTTTTGAGAGGGGAGAAGTGGACAGAGTAAAAATCTGAGACACTTTAATGTATTGTGTTTCTGGATCATCAAATTTTACAGAAGTGTGTGATTTATTAATGCCCGAGTGAATGTGAAATGAAGAAGAGAGGTATGGCGGTGATGACTTTATTGACAACCTTATTCACACTGAGACAAGATTTGGTTCCCAAACTTACCTAATTCTCACATAAAAAATATAATTATGGCAACTTTTGAAAGTATACTTTATTTTTCTTGACACTTTTTTCTGAAAATAGTAAGATGTGTCATTTTTATCACACTAAAGCTATGTCATTTTTATCAAGCCGTATGTTATGATTTTCTTTAGAATTGGCACATTTAATGCACTAACTTTAAGACTAATTTGGGAGCTACTAACGTTGATAAGTGAAACCGTTACCGTCAATCGCGATTTGTACTAAAATTGAAATTTTTTTAATGTTTTTGGAAAATATATATAGAAAGGAAATCTTCCAAAAAAATCGTGGCATTATTGAATAAGTTTTCTAATTCAAAATATGTGCACTTTAAATGTTGGATGACAAGATGGTGATAAATTAGGTATTTTTTAGTGATGTGAAATGAAGTTAGGAAAGTTGATGAGGAAGTTTGGTATGTGACACTACTCAAGTCAAATTATAGGCCCACTGATTTGACTAAAGGGGGATTTAGGTGATGTCAAGGTCAACGTCATTGCTCCTCGAGTAATGTTTCTCAGATCAGTCCAGGAGAATAGGAGATGATGCCACTCATGGGCGGAATAGTGTGATCCGGCGTCGTTTCGTGACAAAACTGATATCGTAGCTTCGGATAAAACTATGTCGTTTTAAACGTAATTGAAATACACTTTTTGATTTGAATAATTTGTTGAGTTCAAAGTGCCCTAGGCCCAAATTTTGTCAGGAACAGCGCGAACCCCGTGCATTTTCGGCCTTCCCGATCATCTACCGTGCACTACTCACCCCCTGCTGCGATCGACCAGGTTTGCTTCGCTATAGATTTCAGTACTTCATACGATTTCGAGTGCTTAGGTTTTGCGATTTGGAACTCGATGGTGTGAGGATGAGTTTGAGCTTTGAAATCCGATTTGATTTTGATCGAAGTGAAGTTGAGTTTCAATAGAGAGGATAAAAAACAGTATCGACATCGGAGTACTTTACCGATGATTGAACTTGTCGATTATATTTTTTCATTATTTGGATTGCAATGCCTCTGTCAAGTTTGTTGCTGTTTATGAATATCTGTTTTATCTGTTAATCAGCTTTAGTTTAACGGCTGTTTGACTATATATGCTATCTGTTTTGTGCTTTTATTTGATGATGAGTTGGAATAAGGGTTTTAATATCTTGTGATGGCTTATGTATGATATATCAGTTTTGGGTGATGTGATTTCCTTGTCATGGCGTACATTCCTCCACACAAGAGACATACAAAAGATACTGACAAGCCAGACCCATCTCCGGCCCTGCTCGTTCCGCAGTTCAGGAGGAACTTGAGTCTTGGGTCGCCTAAGTCGCAGTTCGATAGTAAAAATGATAGACATAAGGTTCCAGGAGGGAAGATTATATATGCTGATAGAGCTGTTTCCAGATGGTTAGCTGTTGGCTCGACGAATGATGATGTTCTCCCTTCATCCGTTAGTCTCCAACTAGTTCCTTCTGGATCTGTGAAATTGAAAGATGGAGAAAAACGGCTCGTCTTAGTGAACACTGAAGTTGAAAAAAGTTAGTTATAATATCATAGTAAACTCCAATTTCATGATAATTCCGTGAACATTGACTGGACTCTATTTTGTGTGTAGCAACTGAAGTTGCGGGTCCCTTGAAGAGCCCTTGGGTAATCATTGCAGAAAATGTGCTACCTGATTTGTATTCTTCCTTCCAAGTTGTGAGGAATGAAATTGAGAGTAACAACTCAGTTGAAGTGAAGCCTGCATTGGTAGCTAGGTTTGGGAAAATCATGTTTCATCGGTAAGTTTTCCAGATACCACAATTGTCAATGTTCAATATTGATTTTTTTAAAAAATATTATGTCTTATTTAGTTTTGAAAATTCTTTTCTTAATTTTTACCAAATTCATTTCTATGGGTCTGAATGTCATATATTTAGTCTCATGCCTTGTGAAGGCCAATTTACCAGTTTTGGTGGATGTTGTATCTGATACGAACTTTGTGTAAGCACGTTCACTTTATGTGGATGCAGAACACCATCTTTTAATAATGAAGCTATAGAGAAGAATGTGTTATCGCAGTACAGTTTGAGTAACATAAAAAAAACATTTTACACCAATATTCCTTCTTCGTACGTGGAAAACATAACTACTGGAGTAGCACGAGAGATTGGTCTTGACTTAGAAGAGGAAAAGGAGACATATCATGTTAAGGTAGCTACGGTTTGCATAGAAGGATCTTGTAATACATGTCAATTCATTTGTGTCAGTATGTATTGATAGTTTTTGTTCTTCCCCTCCTTTGGTCTAGTTGTCTGATGAAGAGCGGCCTGATGCCAGTGTCTCATGCAAATGCAAGGCCTCCTCAGATGGACAAAGGCTTGAACTTTATAAGGTAAGCTTTGTTCTCTCTAAGTAGATCAGTTGCATTCTTGGACACTGTCTAATTAGGTACAATCATCCAGTTTTATGAATCATCCCCTGGGAAATATTATGGGGAAAAACAATGAACCCCTTTGCATCTCATATCTGGTATAAAATGCATATGGTGTACATAATAGCGGAGACATTCATTAGAGCATTGAACATTTTAAAAACAACTACATATTTGCTGGAGCTCATATGAGTTCCAACTCCAAGATTTCTGTATCCATTAGATGGGATACTGATATGCTACTCATTGCAGATTGAGCTGAATCAAATACGCCATGCAGTTATGGACATTTCATGCCTTACCAAGAAACTGGACTTGAGGTTGATGCTTTGTACCAAGAGAATCATCACCATTCTAAGTGTGAGTATACTCTCTTGTGAACATTCACTTTCTTCATGACATTATACTTTATCTTATTTGTCGCTGCCTATGACGTTTACTATGGCATTTCTTTGTAGTAGCGTCACTTTAGAGCTGATGTGTAAACCTGCTTTGTGGATTTGAGTGGACAATTGCTAAGTGTTGGGCTGCATGGATTATTATAAATTAGATTAACTTTGGGGATTATTGCTAAACCCTGTAGTTTTTCTACAGGATGATGAAAAACATAGCATACAAGATCTCGTCAACTCTGCTGTTCTGGATTCAAATACGAAGGGTGGGTTGAGGTGGCCTTTAGGCAAGGATTGTTCTGGAGATTGTCGATACAAAGTTGTTGGGGTGTGGCACACCAAAGCAGAATCATTTAAAAATTCTAATCTTAGGCTCAGGGTGAGGAGTGCTGATCGATTTGATTTCCGGACTTCAACTGGGGAATTTTCGAGAGAGGTCGTTCTTAAGCTGGCTGGAATTATCTCAAAATTGAAGGTAAACATCTATGTAGAAATGATGTACCCTTTTCTTTGTGTGCTTTTTTCTTCGTGTATCAAGCTTTAACTTTATATGTAGCAATCTCATATCGGTCTGGCAGAATCATAAGAGTAGATAAATGACAATAGTCTAGCTGGTATATCTGAAGATTATGCTTCTCACATTACGGAAGTTATTCCATGTTTAGTGTACAAGGGTACCCTTGCTAGTATTTCTCATCTATTCAATGTATTCACATTGAAACAAATGCTTGATATTTTGCTTTTCAGGAACCAGTTGTTGAAACCAGTTCACTACTTGAGGTGTTGGCTGACAGCATGAAAGTGACGTGGAACCACTTTCTCCACTGTGACAATTATCTCAATTTAGCTTCCACTAGCTCTTTCTGAAACAAATTGCAGATAGAAGCAATTACTGATGACATAATAATACTGGAAAAGTCTGTAAGAAGATCAGTAGGAAGTAGTAGCTTTTTGTTAAATCACTTTACTAGTGCAGTGATTTTGCCAATTGTTAAAGGCTGGACTTGTAGGTGAAACACATGCTGTTGATCTGAGTGGCTTCATCATGTCAATTTGCAGATGCATGGAGAATCAACTGGAATCCTTGTAGTCTGTTCTCAGGCCTCCTTTATCCAGTCTATATCACCTGTTCCTGCTGAATATTCAAATCTTCAATGAACTCGGCCAGGGATCCCTGAATATATGTTTCATATTCTTGGCTTACAAAAGCATCGGATCTGTATAAGTTCCAGTCATGATGAGGTAATATTATCTGCTTCACTGTGCTACTTTTCTTCTCCAGGATAGTTGCCTTACATGGATTGGTATACTACTTGTGATGATGGCCATAATCCATGTTATCAATGGGTGCATCCCCATCCAGAATTTTCAGTACCTGAAATGTTCAACCATCAATCAGGCAATCAAAGATCCGATCATCCATCAACCGCGAGGAAGCAACAAGGCCACCTAGGCTGAGCACTCCTCCTTTGGATTGCCACGCTGGATCAGAAGAGGAGACTTGAACCTGCGTTCCAGCCCTACACCATTTCAAGCTTCCCTCTTCAGATTGTTTCAAGCAGGACTGCATCTTCATGTTTTCATTGTTCATCATGATCTGAGCTATCTGAATCATCATGATGGAAGGTTAAGAGGAGCATGGGCAGCCTGATTGGACGGCGCCGATAGTAACCCCTAGCAGATGGTTCCTCTTGCAGACATATGGCCATAACTTGGTTCAAGCCTCTCTCAGGAAATTGTTTCTTCAGAAAAGGATCAGTCATCTCTTTGGGTCCTTGAGTAGAGGTTGCACCTATTCAAAAAGAAGCAGAAAATATTGTAATTCCAAGTTACCAAAGGCTTGCGAAACAAGGAAATGAGAGACTGAAAGTAAGAGATGATGACCCAAGCCACCAGATTTTGCTCTTCATTGGGTCAACAGCTCTGAGTCCAGTGATGAGCTCTAGCAGCACAATACCCAAACTGTATACGTCAGATTTGGTATGGTCTGGAGCACAGATACCCATTACTCTTGAGGACACATTGAGCTCGTCAGATTCGACAAGAAAAAAACTCAAACCTGAGGTTTCTAATGTCAGCTTGCTCCTACAGGCTGAAAATGGACACAGAAAAAATGGGGAGATTTCAGAGCTCTGCCATGTTAATCCAGGCTATATGAGACACTGTCAGTTTGGCAAGACATTCATCTGGTCATCACTGCATCCAGGCAATATTTATGGAATGATTCTAAATATGGTAAGTTGAAAGTTGTTGAATTGTATAATTTTAATTATATTAACAAAAAAAGGGTGGTTTGGGCCATGGGCGTGGGCCGGGTGGTCGGTTGAGACCGGGCGAGTTATTCGAGACGTGTGTTGACGTCGCTTTCATTTTCTTCCTCCGTCCTTTTCGGTCTTCTGGTTGTCGTGTCTGTCAAGCAAAACTTTCATAGGCCAACCATCCCTCAACAACTCCCCACCATCTACACACGCACGCATTCCTCCCAGCTCCATCAGCACGCTGTTCGATTCCGATTCCGATTCTGTTTCGAATGGCCAAAGACGATGAGAAGCACAAGAATCGTCATTCTCCACCCACCTCCAACGACGACGACGACGACGTCGTCTCTGTCTATTACGACGTCGAAGACGACATCGCTGATCATCAAGCTGATGCGGAGGTTAAGGACCGCGACGACGGTGCTGCCGTTGAGCCCGATCGCATCAGCAGCTATGCCTCAGGTTACCTCTCAGTTTCCTTTTCCTTGAAATCTCCGTCCTTTGTTTTTCAATTGTTGCTTTCTAGGGTTTACTGCTTGTAATTTTTATTTATGTAATCTGAGAGTCGCATTGTTGTTTTGAGGATTGTATGTTTACCAGGATGAATATGAATTGAATTTATATAGGCCAAAGTCCGTGGTGGGTATATGATTTGAAGTGTTCTATATCTAATTTATATTACTCAGGGGTTGATGACCGAAATTTTCATAGACAGCTCATCATCAGTAGCCACCTCGATGGCTAGTAATGTCTCGGGAGAGCTTACTACGCCTGATGGAAGCAGCAGGAAGGTGTTCCGGGCTCTGCGAAAGTTGTTTGATGAAACAACGCCACTTAAAAAGAAGGTTGGTTTCTACTTTGCTTTTTGCTTTTTGATTGATGCCTGCAAATGGTTGGAGATTCAAGATTTAGAAATTTTGACATTTTACTAAAATTTGCGGTTGTTCTAGGTTTCAAGTGAGCCATTTTTTAGAAGGGTGTATTTCTTATCGTTTCAAATTGCAAACATTTCCAATGTTTGATGTTGAAAGTTAATTATACAGCTCAAATGGATGAAGCGAGTCGTTACTGTGAAAGATGACGGTACTGTGCAGTTTGAAGTCCCAGGGAATATAAAACCGACAAACCTCAATTTGGGAAATGGAGTTGTTAATCATGAAGCTAATGGTAACGAGCTTGACGTGGGTGAATACCAGGATCTACCGCCTCTACAGATTGTAATGCTCATAGTTGGAACACGTGGAGATGTGCAACCATTTGTTGCTATAGGCAAGAAATTGCAGGTTGCTATAATTATTATTAACATCTCTATTTGCAGAACTCAAACTGTGATCTTTTTAGTCTGCACTTGTAACTTATTCAGAAACTGATGTCCAATGAAACAATATGCGAGGCAAATTCTGATTGATGCGATCATGATGATGGTCTGTACCTGAAATTCTTGTACATTAATTACTGAGGGAACTTTTCTTGCAGGAACATGGGCACCGGGTCAGGTTGGCGACGCATGCCAATTTCAAAGATTTTGTGTTAACAGCAGGTCTAGAATTTTTCTCTCTTGGCGGGGACCCGAAGGTTCTTGCTGGATGTGAGTAACCGTCAACTGTAGTGCCCTCGTTCTTTTAGCAACTTGGCCAAATATTCATTCTTGCTTTATTCATGTTATATGCGTGAACAAGATTGATCAGTTTGTGCACAGATATGGTCAAGAATAAAGGGTTTTTACCTTCTGGGCCATCTGAAATACCAATCCAGCGGAAGCAAATAAGGGATATTATATTTTCTCTTCTCCCTGCTTGCGAGGACCCTGATCCAGACTCGAACATCCCGTTCAAAGCCGATGCAATTATTGCTAACCCTCCCGCATATGGTTAGATGCTCTTTAAACATTTCATGGTGTCTTTACTTTTTTTCTGCACACCACTGCAGCCTCTTATAGCATCCAGCGAGGATATTGTTGAGTTGCAAATGATAATAGTTTTTCTCTACTGCATTTAGATTTATTTTTAGAGGGCCTTCAATGAATTTAAATGAGCGTGTGGCTTTGTATGTGCTTTGAAAAAAATTTCTTTTCTTCTGAATGAAATTCAACTAGAACTGTCTGTACCAAACATGAAATCTGAAGCAGGAGTAATTTTCAGGACATACGCATGTGGCGGAGGCTCTAAAAGTGCCACTCCATGTATTCTTTACAATGCCGTGGACGTGAGTCTTTTATTTATTATGTTATTCATTACTAGTTCTTTAGTTCCATGTATTTGAACATGACTCTTTGACTTCTTTTGTTAGGCCAACAAGCGAGTTTCCTCATCCGCTTTCCCGCGTTAGACAGCCAGTTGGATATAGAGTAAGCCTTCAAAACACTGGTCATAATTCTGCTTTTGCACCTCTCTGATATCATTTTAATGGTTGCGCAGCTTTCATACCAAATTGTTGATGCATTAATTTGGCTTGGAATAAGAGACATTGTAAATGAGTTCAGGAAGAAAAAATTAAAGTCAAGACCAATAACATACTTGAGTGGTTCTTATTCTTCTCTTCATGACGTACCATATGGCTATATATGGAGTCCACATCTTGTCCCTAAACCAAAAGGTTAGTTTATTTGTTCATCACTCGAGGCTGTGCATGTCTCTCGATCAATCATTCTATTTTGTGCCCCTTTTTCCAGTCATGTATATGGAGCACATATTTAGATGGACCTCAATGGTTCGAAATACCATTTGATACTTCGACCTCTAATACTCATAAAATCTTCTTTGCTCAATGAAACTAATGGTCTAGCGTCCACTTCTATAGAATGGTTTTAGCTTAGTGCTAATCTTAAAAAGAACAGGGTATAACATCACTAGGAATGAAATGGACCAGTGATTTGTATACATGAGCTAAAGTAAAGACTCGAGCTGATTTCGTTGCTGCTTTGGTTTTCTTGCTTTTGGCTGCACATCATACGCCAGACTGGGGACCAAAAATTGACGTTGTAGGGTTTTGTTTCCTCGACTTGGCATCAAATTATGAACCTCCAGATTCACTGGTGAAGTGGCTCAAAGATGGTCCAAAACCTATATATGTTGGATTTGGAAGTCTTGTAAGTTCTCCTTTCTTCAATATTACAATATTTTAAATAATGTTTTAACTTGTAATTTCATAGTGCTATCTTGTTACCATTCTTTCTTCCTTGAGCCTGACATAATAATGTCCTTCTCTTATTTGGAGCATCTTCATTCGTATGATTATAGTAAAAATTCTGGTTCATACAGCCTGTTCAGGAGCCTGAGAAATTAACCCAGATCATTGTACAAGCATTGGAGATTACAGGGCAGAGAGGCATCATCAATAAAGGCTGGGGTGGTCTCGGAAACTGTAAGAAGCCATTTCAGTCTAAGTTCTACTAACAAAATCCCAATTAAACCAATCATCTTGGTGATATATTGTCTCCGTTTGTCAGTGGCAGAACCGAAAGATTTTGTATATCAATTGGATAACTGCCCGCACGACTGGCTGTTTCTGCATTGCAGTGCTGTGGTAAATCGACATTCTACAATTCATACAGTTGATTCGAGCACAACGGATGTCCTGATCACATCCACTTAGGATATTTTTTTTATTGATAACAATGGAATTTCTCCAACAAATATGGCTGTTTTTGGTTAATATTAAAATTTCTGAAAGTAACCGGCACTATGCCAGGATAAGTTATTCCTGGTCTTGCCTTGCAAGGTCATATATCATGCAACTAAAATGTTGGTCTGGAAATTCTTATCTTCTGCAGGTGCATCATGGAGGTGCTGGAACGACAGCTGCTGGACTTAAAGCTGCGGTAACAATCTATTCACTCCTCTTTACTTTTGAAATTCGGGGATCTGCCTTTATGTCGGTGATGAAAAAAGATGTTGCCAAGGGGTTTATATCCGGTGCTCACCTATTGATATTGTCCATTTCTTTAATTGAGAAAAAACAGTGCCCGACAACAATTGTGCCTTTCTTTGGAGATCAACCATTTTGGGGAGAGCGAGTTCATGCAAGGGGAGTCGGTCCAGCACCCATACCAGCTGATGAGCTATCACTTGAAAAATTAGTGGATGCGATACACTTCATGCTAGATCCCAAGGTAATCAATTCCAATTGCTGTTGACACCATATCTGTTGCAAGTAGAGTTTAAAATATCAACTAGCAACGAATATGCAGGTGTCGCTTGCCTGTGCCTGTATGTTGATTTAAATAACAACCAATAGTATAAACTCCATTTGCAGGTGAAAGAGAGGGCCTCGGAGCTGGCTAACTCCATGCGAAATGAAGATGGGGTAGCTGGAGCAGTAAAAGCCTTCCATAAACATTTCCCCAGGAAAGAAGCAGATTCAGATTCCTCAGCTCCGCCTCCTGTTAAATCAAGTTTATTTTCCATTCGACAATGTTTTGGTTGTTCCCCCTTGTCACATCCCTATCATCCATAATTAGAGTAGCTCTTTCCAGATGACCCTTGTATATTAGCGTAGATCTCTGTGGATATTTGACAGAAACATCTTCATGCAACTCTTGAGAAAATTGCTAATGTTGTAATGACAGGATCCTGTAGTGCCATTTTATATCCTCCACACTTGCATAGAAGTTGTTCCTATGCAAAAACATCACACTGATCTTTGGCCAAGTCATGTAAAACAGCAACTGTTCAGATATGTAGTTACATAGTTCAGATGGGCAGTTTAATGGAAGCTATGAACACTGCAATGTTTTATGCTCTCCCTGTCCGAGGTTGATAAAATAACATGGAACATAAACCCGTCCAAGAGTAACAATAAGGAAGATATGACCATAAAAGACCTCAGTTTTTAGGAAGATGGCTTAGCTCCGACAGTTTTCCATAATTTGACCCACTCTGACATGGTTTCAGCAGCACGCCTGAACAAAGGATTAACAGAACCAAGCTGAGACTTCACTAAAGCTGCAATTTCAGATACACAATCCTCAGCTGTGGCAGCTGTTTCAGACAATTGCAACGACTGGAAGAACGGGACAACATCCTCCATCAACTTCACGCCTTCCCATTCTTTTCTCAAGCTCTCAACAGGATTCCCGCGCTCATTCCTCCACACGTATGGTAATCCACTTTTCACCCCAACGCTCAAGTGATCGGATACAACCTTCACGCACATTCCACACCATATATCCTCCATCGTTTCCCACCTCACTTTCCCCTCAGCAGCCAATCTCAATCCAGGAAGCAAAGCCGGACCCACAACCTCACGATCAAATGCGATATTGATTCCACTAACGGGCATCATTGTCCTTGCAGGGACGGTCAGAACAGCATCCACATATCTAGAGTTTCTCAGCTCTGGCTTGAGAGCCTGGGTGGGAGCATCATAATCTGCCAGGTTAAGCCACAGTCCACAAGACAAAGCACAGTTCACTCCACTTCGTAAGCTAAATGGGTAGCCACGAACAAAATCAGCTCCCTTCCGATAAGGGTCATAGAGGGTGTTGAAAAAGAACGGTGTCGCTGGAGTAGAGAGGTTGAAAAGGTGCTGTGCGACAGCATCAACCGGAAACCCATTGTTGTCTTTAGCTGGCATGCAGTCATCATCAATTGAAACAATATATTTCTTTCGTGACATCAAATAACCAAAATACCGGCAAGAATAACCAGTAAAAAGAACAGCAGCAGAGCGACCAGCAACTCGGTCAATATCACTCTTGGTGTACACATTTAAATCAAATCCCTCAGGAATTTTAAGCTCCTCCTTCAAATCAGGATCCTTCACAATTATAATGTGATACCTAGAGAACATGGGCTTCCATTCCTTCATGAAGGAAGTAATATCCGAACGAACAACACCAATCACAATATCCACATCCGAGTCCTTAATGGTTGGTTGAGACATTTTCAAAAATCAGATAAACCTTTATGTCACCCAAGTCCTACAAGCACTTCTCACTATGGTTGAATATGTGTGATCCCCTACAACAGTTCGTTAAGCCCTCAAAATTTATCAGAACATCCTGCGAGCAACAATACAAAATCTAAAAAAAAATTCTAAAGAAAACAAGAAAGAAAAAAACTACTAGGCCTAAAAAATATAATGTCGCTGGTGAGGAGGAGACAATGGACTCACTAGTAGGAAGAACCGGAGTGAGATCCTGCTTAATATTGAGCGCCTTGATCAGTGCAAGCACCTCGACATTCCCAGAAGCAATGAAAAGCTTCAAGATCTTCTCATTCAGCTTCCCAGCTTTCAAAGTTTTCTACAAAGCAATCAAACAAGAAATACAGTCAGAACAAGCTTTCAAAAAAACCCTAAAATGATCACATCTGCATCCTCAAAATATCTTCCAAAATAACATCCTGCCATCAAATTTCTCAACTTAGATCAATCCAAGCCCTCACATCTCAAACACCTAGGTCACACACGAATCCATAACCACCACAAATTCAACAAAAGCTACCAACTTTTACTTCAACACAGACGCAGCAATGAAAGTACAGAAGTGGGTATACCAGGAAGAGCTCGATCGCGATGTGGTCCGGAACAGGAGAGAGATCGACGATGCTTGAGAGGTTGAGAAGAGCGGAGTCAATTGTCAGCGAAAGCAGCGACGGCGGAGTTCTCATTCATTCAATCACTAGCTCGTCGTCAATCTCCACGATTTAATCTCACCTCACTCGACCATGATCCGCTGATCCTCTTCAGCTCAGATTTCGTGAGAATTCGTCCAAGTCGCAGACGCAGACATATCGGGTCCGATTTCTATTCGGATCATCTCGGATCCGAATAAGAATACCAACTGACGATTCCAGTTGTTCCTCGTACGCGACACGATGACCCTTCATGGACCGTTATTTCTATTGGGCTTCAGGCTCAAACGGGCTTCAGGCCCACATTGTTTTAATGGGCTTCAGGACCAATTTGGTCTAATGGGCTTCAGGCCTAATGATATCAAAAAACTATAAGAAACGTCGTCGTTTGGTTTCTCTAGCTTCCAGTCGTCTCTGGAATCTATGATCCGTTATTTATATTGGGCTTCAGCCCTGTCGATAGCAAAAAACTGTAAAAACGTCGTCGTTTAATTATTTCTCTATCTTGCAGTGTTTTCTGGCATCTATGATTCTTTACTTGTACAGAACTCCGCTCTCGCAGGCCAAATTGACAAAATCGGTTCAATTTGAAAAAAATCAATTTCTGGTTCAATATCCGAATTTAAAAGGTCGAAAAATTGAACCTGACGACGTGAAAGGGCACTTTCGTCATTTAGTAATTGCGAACCACTTCATTGCTTCTAGCATAATCTTTCAAAGTTGAAATCAACATCACTCACTCTAGGGTTTGCACGACACTCTTCTGCTTCTCTCTCCGATCTCCGATCCCCGATCCATGGCGGCCCCAGCAGTTCAAGCCGCACGCGCTTCCAAGACCGAGAGCTACGTCGACAACAAGCGGAAGGACGATGTCCGCCAAGCCAACATCATCGCCGCCCGATCCGTCGCGGATGCGGTCCGTACTAGTCTAGGACCAAAAGGCATGGACAAGATGATATCCGCCGCCTCCGGAGAGGTCATCATCACCAACGACGGCGCTACAATACTCAACAAAATGGAAGTCCTGCAGCCTGCGGCGAAGATGCTGGTCGAGCTTTCGAAATCTCAGGATGTCGTGGCTGGAGATGGGACGACGACGGTTGTGGTTATAGCTGGAGCTTTGCTTAAACAGTGCCAAGTTCTTCTTTACGCGGGTATTCATCCTACTGTCATTTCTGATTCTCTTCATAAGGCGTCACTGAAAGCTGTTGATGTACTTACGGCCATGGCTGTACCGGTTGAGCTGTCTGATAGGGAGTCGCTTATCAAATCTGCTAGTACTTCGTTGAATAGTAAGGTTGTTAGTCAGTATTCGACCCTTTTGGCACCGCTAGCTGTTGATGCTGTCTTGTCAGTGGTTGATCCGGCCAAGCCGGATCTTGTTGATTTGCGTGATGTTAAGATTGTTAAGAAGCTTGGTGGAACTGTGGATGATACTGAGCTGGTTAAGGGCTTGGTGTTTGATAAGAAAGTGAGTCACTCTGCTGGTGGGCCGACTAGGGTTGAGAATGCTAAAATAGCTGTGATTCAGTTTCAGATATCTCCGCCCAAGACTGACATTGAGCAGAGTATTGTGGTGTCTGATTATACTCAGATGGATAGGATATTGAAGGAGGAGAGGAATTACATTCTTGGGATGATTAAGAAAATCAAGGCAACTGGGTGCAATGTGTTGCTAATTCAGAAGAGTATTTTGAGGGATGCAGTGACTGAGTTGTCACTTCACTATCTTGCCAAGGCTAAGATTTGTGTGATTAAGGACGTGGAGCGTGATGAGATCGAGTTCATTACTAAGACTCTGAATTGTCTGCCTATTGCGAATATTGAACATTTTCGGGCAGAAAAGATGGGGTATGCTGACCTTGTTGAGGAGGTTTCACTTGGAGATGGAAAGATTGTGAAGATAACTGGGATTAAGGATATGGGAAGGACCAGTACAGTTCTTGTCCGAGGATCTAATCAGTTGGTCTTGGATGAGGCCGATAGGAGTTTGCATGATGCGCTGTGTGTTGTTAGATGCTTGGTGAACAAGAGGTTTCTGATAGCTGGTGGGGGTGCTCCTGAGATTGAACTGTCACGTCAACTTGGTGCATGGGCAAAGGTTCTTAAGGGAATGGAAAGTTACTGCATCAAATCATTTGCTGAGGCTCTCGAAGTTATTCCCTATACATTGGCTGAGAATGCTGGATTGAACCCAATAGCAATTGTGACAGAGCTGAGGAATCGCCATGCTCAAGGTGAGATTAATGCTGGGATCAATGTTAGAAAGGGGCAAATCACCAATATTCTGGAGGAGAATGTGGTTCAGCCCCTTCTTGTGAGCACCAGTGCGATCACTCTGGCTACTGAGTGCGTGAGGATGATCTTGAAGATTGATGACATTGTTACAGTGAGGTAAGTCCAAGGCCCGCAGCGCTGCCATGGTCTCAGCTGATGAAATTTTTATCAAACTTGTTGGATCCGGTGTGCATCTCCTGCATTAGTTTTAGTTCGAAAATTGTGATGCTTCACTACTGTTTTGTAGCAAGCTACTGTAAGATTTTATTTTGTTTTTGGAATTTTGAGACTTCTTTTTTACTACATCTTAATTTGCAGCATTCATCCTTCCACTCCAACAGTTCTTAAATACTTCCCCGTCCAGGGTTTTGTAAAATCATGTCACTTGAGTGTGCAAAAATTGGAAAGACCGACTTGGAAATCAGTGACCATCATCATTCCACTCAACAATTTATTCTGCTGAAACTTGAACACCATGTGATCTGAGATCCTGACGCAGTAAATCTGCATTCTTAAACTGTATCCCAACAATGCCAACTTTCAATGCAGCCTCCACGTTCTTTAACCGGTCATCGATAAAAATGCAGTCAGCCGGATCAACCTGTAGGTGCCCCAGAACTTCCATATAAAATTCTGGATCGGGCTTTAGCTTTCCTGAATCATGAAATGGCTACTCGATCAGTTTTATCAGAGCAGCGTCTGCATGATATCCATGCATCTACACTGTATCAACTGAAAATGGAATGGGAAGGTACCGATTTGGCAGGAGCAGAAAGTCCAAGATAGGCAGTTGGAGACTCTTAACTTGTCCTCTATCAATTGATACCTAAACACCATAAATCTTCTTCTATGAATGAACCTTCTCAACTCTTATAACGACGAATCAAAGCAATGAAAAATTTCATGCTACCAGATGGGGTAATTCGTGAATGCGTGCATTTCATAGTCATTATGCTTTAGATCTCTCAACACTTGTTCAACGCCTTCGATGTAAGAATATCCTCTGATCATGCAATCTTTAAGACCTGAAAGATGGATAGAACACCTTCAGCTTATTGTAATGAAATGCTCGATTTTATCATATACCCAGAGCCCCATTGTTGTCGAATCTAACTCATAGAAGATGGGAGAAGCGAATTTGATGAGACTTCATTTGTTTAACGAAACAAAAATACTAGAAACACAGATCAACTCCATTTACCTTCCAGATCAAGATGGCGTTTATCTTTAAAAAACTTTCGAGCTAGCTCTGTCTAAGAAGCAAAGGGTTAGACATGAGAGTAACTTCGATACAACATGTTTATTGTACCTCTCAAACTGCGAAGAAAACAGTAGAAGGTTCAAAGCAGTTATTTCGTGCTTTTTGAATAGTGGCAATAAGAAAAACACAAGAGTTTATCAAGAACCAAAAAATTGGTTTATGGTTATCTCTACCTAGTCACTCATCTTCCCATCACAAGTACTATGGAAATTTGGTAAGTTGCTTTACACGCACCTCGGAAATTTGCCCCTTCTCGAACTCGATCCAAGCGGTAGGATGTTTGCATTCGATTAGTTCCTTCATGGGCATTCTGAACAGAAGATCCCCATTAGATTATCTATATGTGAGAAATATATTATACACATTAGCTTCACCTGATGTAGCTTTAGATGATCACAAAAAGAGCGAACCCAAACAAAAGGTTAAAATACGAATGGCTCTCTAGTTTGGTAAACAACAGTATAAATTACAAAAAACAGGTTAAGATATAAGCATTTTTGACAATGTCCATCATCCCGCGAAGATTTAACAAAATTCAGAAGCTAACCCCCATCTACAAAATTGTTTTCATTTCTCCAACATCCCTAGCCTGAATGTATTGAACCCCTCAGAACCACTTATCTGAATGCCGAAACATTAAATGACTTCTATCACACAGTGCAAACTTTAGTATAATACCTTAGCTTCACTATCTTAGGCAATCGACAATGTGAAAAAATTAACGGATCTCTCATATTTATCATCACCTTCACCTCGAGTAGCATTATAAATCATTACATGCTCGAGATGCTACACGAGGAACTCCTAATAAAGCATAGATCCTACCACATGAATCACTACTAAAATTAGATACTACTCGCTACAACCACATCAATTTAGTGATCTGCATAAAAATTACAATACAAGTCAACCAATTCAAGAGCTTAGTCCCATACTCAATCCACTAAAACCCTAATCACACATCAAGTCTCCACCTTTCTTCTCCAACCACAACCACAAAAGGGTACCTGAAGAAAGCAGGAACGTCCTGATAAAAGGGGTCACGCACAACAGTATCCATTATGTCAAACAAGAGCACCGGAAGCTTCTTCCTCTTGCTACTGCTGCTGCTAAAGTTAGTGGCGGAAGCCATAAATGACCTCCTTTGGGTTGGAATTTCTGACGCCACTTTTGCAAGATTTTCAATGCAGGTTACTGGAAAAGAAAGGGAAGGTGTGGAGGATCTCAAGATCAGACCCATCAATCCAAATATCGATTTTTTTCTGGGAATTACAACAAAAATCGTCGTTTCGATTGGCTGAAGAGTTGAAGGATTTGATTAGGAATCGTCTCCTGATTGTCCTTTCTTTTATTGCGATTTAGCCCCTTAGGTTTTTATTAATACATTTATACCCCCTTACTTTACATTTTTGTGCCAAAATTTCCAATAATATAAAGGGCATCAGAATGTAAGATTGTGAAAGACAAGGGCAAAATCGGAAATATAATTTCACTCTTCTTCTCCAGCTCGCGTCCGATCGAACAAAAAGGAGAGAGAAGGTTGTTCATCGTCGGCTCGCCGACTGCATCGTCCAGCCATCGCTCGGCGTCGCCTGTCTCTCCGCGAGGCAGCCGTTATTGGAAGTATAACAGAAGCTTCTGAACCAGGTCAATCTTAATTTGTAGTTTTAGGTTGTTTAAATTCTTGATTTCAGAAGACTGCGATATGATTTGTGTTGAAGAAAGTTTTGTTCTTTTGACGTTTTAATTTGCATTACACTCATATTCATTTCACCTTTTTTTAATAAAATAAATTGGATTTCAATGTTGCAGGAGGTAGTTGTAGTTGATTGGACAAAGACAAGTGGTTATAAGCTATCAGGTTGATCTGGGTGTTTTTAGGAATTGCAGTTACCATGGTTGCGCTTGCTGGTTCAGTACTGTCTACTTTGATTAAGCCGGCGATTACTACTGGCTTGAGCTGTGCCAAACCATTTATCTGTTACAAAGCCCATTCCTCTTCTTGTTCGAATCAGCACAGAAAGATTGTTTCGGCTTGTAGGGCTTGTCCCCAGAATCTTACAAGTGGTGGATTGTCATCAAGCAATTTCAATGTAAGGTTTTATGTCGGGTTTTTTAGCCTTTTTTGTACTGTTGGTCGATTAAGTTGTATTTAGATGATGTTGCAGTTGTTAAATTGTATTGATGAATTGCACTATGGGGACATTGAACAGGTCCTATCCGATTCTGCAAAGCTAATATCAACTGAAGTGCCTGAAGAGGAATCTGATGTGCTGATTGAGTGTAAAGATGTTTACAAGTCGTTTGGGGAGAAGCATATCTTGAGGGGTGTCAGCTTTAAGGTATGTTGCATCTTATGTGGATCTATGAAGGTTTGTTGGCTATTGCTCTTCTTTGAAAAATTATCTAGTCATGGTTTAATATTTTGCTGAAAAATGAATCTCAACTAGTTCTACATCACAATTCTCTTTGAAAAGAAATGACGAGGGTACTATTCTAGATTTTTTTTCTTTGATTATGTGCAAGTGGTGCAATTTTTCCTTGCAAGTTAATAGTCTACTCGCATTTAAAATAACCATTCTCGTAAGATGACCTCGGCATTTTATTCGTTTGTCTATATATGAGCCAAATTTTTTAAAGGAAAAGCTAACTACAGGGTAATGATCAAGATGAATGATACATTATGGGATTGGAGAGTCGAACTGATAGTGATACAGAGTAAGGGTTGAATATCTGATTTTGAAACATTTTCCGGGATGTGCTGTTGATAGTTGATGAGGATCTTCTGGAAGCATTTGCTACGGAATTCGCTTCTTGATGGAAATATAAATAATTTAGTCGCATTTACTTAAATAACCTTATACTTCTTTTCAAGTCACACTTCTGGGATATTATTCTTCATACACATTATTTCTTTTCATTTTATTTTTCTTCATATATTTTACAGCTTCTTACTACTATTTTGTCTCGTTTAGATCAGACATGGTGAAGCTATTGGAATAATTGGACCATCTGGTACGGGAAAATCTACAATATTGAAAATTATTGCTGGGCTTCTTGCTCCTGACAAGGTTAGTCTGTTACTTTTCCAAATTTTACATGATTAGCTTCCTTAGTGAAAAAGATAAACCACATTTGTGTAGAATATGAATCTAGCTAGTGACTTCTGACAAAGATGGTTTGCTGTCTCATGCGTAGGGTGAGGTTTACATTCGAGGAAAAAAGAGAGTCGGTTTAATCAGCGATGAGGAGATTTCTGGTCTACGAATAGGATTGGTACGTGTTTTGCCACAGATATTGCTAGCTCTTTCCATTTTATTCGCTTAAACAGTAATTGTCGTTTACTTTTTATGACTGCAGGTATTTCAGAGTGCAGCACTTTTTGATTCCTTAACTGTTCGTGAAAATGTTGGTTTTCTTTTGTAAGATACAATTGATGTTATCTCTTAAATTTGTTCACAGTAGGAGCGATGTTTGTTGTGACGCACATACATTCTTATTTTCTGAAAATTTTCTCACTTCACTTTTAAAAATTCTCTAGGTATGAAAATTCTACTATGTCCGAAGAACAGATTGCAGATCTTGTGACTGAAAACTTAGCTGCTGTAGGTTTAAAGGTATGTACCCTGTGAAACAACTATTTCTCGATCAGGACATATTTTAGACAAGTCTTGGTTTGTCTTCTTGTTTGATGTTTCATATCTCAATATTTAAGTTGCATCTCATGGTCTACGTCATTCACAAAAAATAGGCAAAGATTTTAAATACTGATAGCATCCAGGTTCAGGAAAATACCACAGTTACACATCATTCATTTTTTGGTTCTTTTTCTAGCAAATTTGTATTCTCTGTTCATTGCCTGTCAAAGCATTTATATGTTGTTATAAGACATGCATGTCAGAACTGTTTGGAGAAGTAACACTGTGAGAAAGGACAGTCGCACAATGTGATGAAATACCCTAAACCAGTTTGTTGGTTGTTGAGAGTCTAGAGGAGTGAAAATGTTCTGTTATCGCATCAAATTGTAATTGCAAATCCATATTCAATTGACCAGATCTCAGTTCTTATAATTATGGTAGGGGGTCGAAGATCGATTGCCTTCCGAGTTATCTGGTGGAATGAAAAAAAGAGTTGCGTTAGCCAGGTCTATTATTTATGATACCACAAAGGACTCGATAGAACCTGAGGTATGTGCACCATTTCGGTACCCCAGCAGTTTATTTTCTTCTCTCTCCAGCTATTTGTCCTACTTGCTTCCTTGCGGTAAAATTGTGAATTGGCATTTCTTTATAGATTCTTTTGTACGACGAGCCAACTGCTGGACTTGACCCGATTGCCTCGACGGTTGTTGAAGACCTCATCCGCTCCGTTCATCTGAAAGACGACGACGCACCTGGAACTCCTGGGAAGATTTCATCATATGTGGTGGTCACCCACCAGCACAGCACCATCCGAAGAGCTGTTGATAGGTACTATCCCTCTTTTCGAACTTGGCGTTAGGGAAATTTAACTGAACAAAATACTTTCACGCACAGGCTGCTGTTTCTCCACGAGGGAAAAGTTGTCTGGCAAGGTCCGACTGAAGAATTCACGACGTCAACAAATCCAACAGTTCAGCAGGTATTTCCACAGATCATTGCGCCAGTTTGAGTTACTTGTCCCATCCATGCTATAATCAGTCTCTCTTCTTCTCTCGTCAGTTTGCCACTGGGAGCTTGGACGGCCCGATCAGGTACTGATAAATGGGAGAACCCCTGCTGCGTTGCTGGAGACCAATCTTGACCCAACAATGGTCAATGCCAGCATGATCTCATCCCACATTTGCATGACTTCAAACATTAAATTAGGTATTTTAAATACCAAATCTATAAAATTTTAAGATTTTTTTACATAAATCAAAGTAAATATTTAAAACAAAGTAATTTTAACTGTTCTGTTCTTTTGAATCTAAAATTTCAGCCATTCGATTTATATCAGTTCAGTTAGTTTCAGTTATTTGAAATTTAATTTATCTTAATTGAGATTTAGCCTTGTATGCTTTTGATAAACATGTAGATAATAATCCCTGATTTGGTTTCAAATTGATTGTTGATAACAACAAAATTAAAATAGGTTAGGATTTCACTCGGATTCAGATTGCATCTCTTTTCAAACTTGGAATCCTACTGGGTAAAGGCCATTCTCAATCCTCTATATAAATAGCATCGGGCTAACCCTTCTGCTCATAAGTCTCTCATCTCTCTAAAAGCCTGCTCATAATTTTCTCTCTCTAAAAGCTTCGAGTATTCCATCAATGGCTGGCGGTGTGGTGGCAGTAGCAGGAGGGAGTGGCGGGTACCCAGGGAAGATGACGCTCTACGTCTTTTTCACCTGCATTGTTGCAGCCATGGGCGGTCTCATCTTCGGTTATGACATCGGCATATCTGGTAATTAATCGAAAACCCTACCTGCACCCATGCTCTGTTTTGCTTTTGTTTTGTACCAGGTTGATGATAGATGTTGATGTGCAGGCGGAGTGACGTCAATGGACCACTTTCTTCACAAGTTCTTCCCTTCGGTTTACAGGCAAGAACACGAGCGTGCGCAGTCGAATAACCAGTACTGCACTTTTGACAGCGTGCCACTGACCTTGTTCACATCCTCTCTCTACATCGCCGCCTTGCTCTCCTCCTTCGTCGCCTCTTGGCTCACTAAGCGCTTGGGACGCAAGGTCTCCATGCTGTGCGGCGGTCTGCTGTTCTTCGTCGGAGCTGCCATCAACGCCGTTGCTGAAGATATCTGGATGCTCATCATCGGCCGCCTCTTCCTCGGCGCCGGCGTCGGTTTCTCCATTCAGGTTCCTAAAATAGTTTACAAAATACCAACTTTATCATCGATCGTCAGCGTGACGTCAGACGTGTGTCTTTGCAGTCTGTGCCGCTCTATGTGTCGGAGATGGCTCCCTACAGGCACCGCGGCAAGCTAAACGTTACGTTCCAGCTCTCGATCACTGTCGGAATTCTAGTGGCCAACATTCTGAACTACTTGACGGTAAAGATCCGAGGAGGCTGGGGATGGCGCGTCAGCCTCGGCGGGGCCGCCGTCCCGGCGGCCTTGATCGTCGCGACCGCCTTTTTCCTACCCGACACACCCAACTCGATGCTGGACCGGAACAAGCCGGAAGAAGCCAGAGCCATGCTCAGGAAGATCAGAGGATTAGATGACAAAGGCATCCAAGCCGAGTTTGATGACCTTGTCGCCGCCAGCAAAGCATCTCATCTCGTCGAACATCCTTGGAGAAACATATGGAAGAGACAGTACAGACCACAGCTCACTATCTGCTCTCTGATTCCTCTGTTCCAGCAGATGACCGGAATCAATGTCGTCATGTTCTACGCTCCGGTGCTGTTCAAAACCCTCGGGTTCGGAAGCAACGCCTCCCTCATGTCCGCTGTGATCACCGGAACTGTCAACGTCGTCGCCACTTCTCTTTCCATCTACGGGACGGATAAATGGGGAAGGAGGAAGCTGTTCTTCGCCGGCGGCGGTATAATGCTCTTCTTCCAGCTCACGGTGGCCGGCCTCATAGCGTTCAAATTCGGGACCACCGGAGTTGCAGACGATCTGACCACCGGCTACGCTGCCGGAGTGATAGTCTGCATCTGCGCATTCGTGGCGGCCTTCGCATTCTCGTGGGGGCCGTTAGGGTGGTTAGTCCCGAGTGAGATCTCGCCGTTGGAGGTCAGATCACCTAACCAGAGCATCACAGTTTCAGTCAACATGCTCTTCACCTTCCTCATCGCTCAGCTCTTCCTCTCCATGCTCTGCCACCTCAAGTACGGCTTGTTCGTGTTCTTTGCTGCGTTTGTGGCCATCATGACTGGGTTCGTCTACTTCTTTGTGCCGGAAACCATGAATATCCCCATTGAAGAGATGACCCAAGTCTGGAAGACCCACCCGTACTGGAAGCGGTTCGTCACTGATACAGCTGTTGCTGACGTCGAGATCGGAACCAAGCAGTAGCTAGTTAGTTAGTTAGTTAAGTTAGTTATAGATAGAAGCTTTTGCGTGACACGTTACATTTTAATTTCTCTGTTTCATTATCAAATATTAACTTTTTTTTTTTCGTTAAAATGTTATAATTTTATTTCAATTTTTTAAAAAATATAAAAATATATCGTATTTCAAAGATATTTTTTTTAATATTCCTAAAAGATACATTTTGAAGGAAAATGGACGACTTTTGAATGATTAATATAATTATAAATTTATCTTAATCATTCAAAACGCATAACCCCTATGTCGTTTAACGAGTCACGAAGCAGAACGCCGCTTTAAGTCGAGGATGACGTAAGCAGATATTGACGCAGGAGCCACGTAATCCGCCATTGATTACCATATAAAGTCATCTGATCAAATTATTTTCTGTAAATTCGCTGCTGCAACAAGTAAAAGAAAATATAAAGTTAAGGAAACAATTTGAAACAGTGAAGTTGTTAGGGCAAAGCCTTCTATTTGTGCTGTAAAAGGAGACGAATGACAAAGTATCATTCTCTCATCAGCTCACCCTTCTTTCATCTTTTAAGTACAACGTAATACTGAGCCGTGTTGTATTTTATCAGTTGATTTCGTGTTGTATTTTATCAGTTGATTTTAATGCGTTTGTATTTCGTTCGATTTGAGTTATTTTTGAAGCTTGTGAGTACGAGTGTTTCCATTTCAAACAAATAAATCAATATGATTGTTTCCGCATAACTCTATCAAAATTGGTGTTTTATGTTTCTATTGATCATGATATACTAAATTTATTTATACATCTAGGTTCAGAGCTAGGATCTTATAAAAAATATCAGAAGTGATGTTTTTACTATTTTAGATCAATCATGTCTAACACAATTTCGCTATGAAATTTAACGGATGGAACATCAAAAATTGGTTTATCTAATTGAAGGAATTTTTCAATCCCAAAATTTATGAAGTTTGGTCTAGATGGACTATATTGAGGTATGGGCCGAAGCTTTTGACAAGCTTAAGAAAGAAGAAAAAGATTTATTGACGAAAATCTGAAAGAAAGGTTAGAATGCATTTTTGCGATCTTTCAAGTTGCGCCAAAAGTTCTACAAATGTGATGAGAGCATCAGTAGAAAATAATCGCCACGAATTCAGTCGTGTGAAGATCGGATTCGTTAGGAAATAATTGAATAATTGAGTCCGGTCTTCATAAAATCGGATTCAATATTGACCCGATCTTCATAAGATCGAATTTACTAAGAACCTTTTGACCGGACATGATTGGATCTGGGATTATTCCGATCAGTTCAGTTTTTATAAATCCGAGATGCTATTGAACGATTTTTGAATTGTTCGGATTTGACTAGTCCAAATTCATTATAAAGTAGGGCATTTAATAAATGTTTTTAAAAAATTGAACATTTAGAAACTTAAAAAAAAAAAAACGAGACAAATCTAATTTTTTTTCTTTCTAAAAGTCTGAAACTTTATCTTAAACCCTAATCCCACATTACACCCATTTCCTTAGAATATCCGAATTACGTCTAGACGCCCAGTTTTATATTCGTCATTAGATTCGAGAAATCGAGTTTGTGGCCAGAAGAAGCCCTAATTGATGGTGTTCGCTTTGGGAGCTTTTGTTCCACCATCTCCAACTCTACCCATCTGCAGAATCAGAGCTCAAACTAGCAGTTCTGGGCTCACAGCAGATGCTAATTCCCGCGCGCAAGATGCCTCCTTCATCAAACGGGCAGCGATGCTCGCTGACAAATCGGCTGGGTTGACCTCTCCTCATCCTAATTTCGGATGTGTCATTGTGTCGCCTGCTGCTTCTGGGAAGATTGCTGGAGAGGGGTTTTTATATGCGCAGGGGACGACTCCGGCTGAGGTGGCGGCGGTTGATGCTGCTGGAGAGCTTTCTAGAGGCTCCACGGCTTATCTGAATATGGAGCCTGGTGATTGCCATGGGGATGACAGTGCCATATCTGCTCTTGTCAAGGTCTGTTTGATTGATTGATTTTAATCTAATATTTGTTATCTTCGAAATTTCTGGAAGGCGAAAATGATTCAGTTGAGTAGTTGTTAGGACTAGGAGTTATGCGAGAATCTGATGTAGTTGTACATTAGGCAGGAATTACAAGGGTGGTTGTGGGAATGAGACATCCGTTGCATCATCTTAGAGGCGCTGGTATACGAGCTTTGAGAGGCGAGGGACTGCAGGTGGATGTTCTTGGAGAGGATCTGCAAAGCAAATTCTTTGAGGTTCTACGACGCTGCTTTACATTCAATCACACGTGCATTGGTAGCTTTTAGTAGTTGAATTTGTTATTGGATGTGTTTTGCGCAGATAATTGATTTGGAAACCACTTAATGTAGGATGCTCTAAAATCTTGCCGAATAGTAAATGCACCTTTGCTTTATAGGGCTGCTTCTAGAGTCCCTTTTGCTGTTCTGAAGTATGCTATGACTCTTGATGGTATGTTCTACGAAGGTGTCTTTTACGTTGTTTGTGAAGTGGTACCGTTAAAAAAATTATGATCAGATTGATACATGTTGTTTTTGGATTGTTCGTTGACGAGTTATGCAGGCAAAATTGCTGCTAGCAGTGGGCATGCTTCCTGGATAAGCAGCAAGTTATCCAGAAGTCGAGTATTCGAACTGCGTGGAAGAAGCGATGCAGTTATTGTAGGAGGAAATACCGTCCGCAGAGATAGTAAGTTTAGCTACTTTTCAACATCACTGCGCAGCTCGTTGAACTGTTCTGAATGGCATAGCTGTGACATAGTTTTGTGTAAATTCAGATCCACGGTTAACTGCTAGGCATGGAGGTCAGCATGTCCCCGCTAGAATCGTTATGTCTCAGACCCTCAACCTTCCCGAGGTCGCAAATCTCTGGGACGTGATTGAAGTACCAACTATTGTTGTGACACAAAGAGGTGCAAATAGAAGCTTCCAGAAAGTTCTCGCTTCCAAAGGTGTTGAGGTCGTTGAGTTTGACATTTTAAATCCTAGAGATGTTATGGAATACTTTTATGACCGTGGTTATCTGAGTATTTTATGGGAGTGCGGTGGAAGTTTAGCTGCACCTGCAATTTCCGCTGGTGTCATACACAAGGTAAAGGCTTTTCTTCTCGTTCCTTATCTGATCATTTCTGGAATCACTAACCTCTCTAGAAGATTATTTGAGGGAAAATGTGATACATTTTTCTGAAAGTTTACGCTCTCGTCCTCTACTGATTTGTTTGTCGTGTAGTTGAATCTATAACTTAGAAAAGTTGGGCAATCAAATGAGCTTGGTTGTACTTGTTGCAGGTGTATGCATTTATTGCTCCAAAAATTATAGGTGGAAAGCACGCTCCAACGCCCGTAGGCGAACTTGGGATGGTTGAGATGACGCAGGCTTTAAATTTGCTCGATGTGAGCTATGAGCAGGTAGCCTGATTCATTTTTCATGCCGATAGCTCATAATCTTTTCTGTTTATAGTCTTTTTTAGGATGGATGAACATGAAAACAAATTTCAAAACTTATTTTGTCCAAGATAGTTGTTTTTTCTTACCGATAAGACCGGGTTTAATTGAAGAAATCTCGTCTTACTTACGTCATACTTATACTTGGCCTTTTTGTTGAATAACTCTTATATACCTGTGTATTTTTATTTGTTACCTTTTTCGCAAACTGATGACAGGTTGGACCTGATATGCTTGTGAGTGGATTCCTTCAGCCAATTCCAGACTTGGCTCCTGTTATTCCATCAGTGAATGAGACTTTCGCTATCGATCCTTCTGTTTCTCAGTTCGAATCGAAGATTATATTTTTTTACAAAACTTGGGATCCCTATGGAGCCTTTTCAAACTTTACCAATCATCCCATACAAATGCCTGATAACGATGGCAATCATATCACGTGGCAGAGCGTCGAACATTATTACCAGGTTCGCTACTGTCTCTGTGTTTATATCATCTTTTTGAAATGCTACGTTGTTTGATTGTATTCTGTTTTTCTTGTCTTTTTAATGAAATCCAGGCAAACAAGTTCATTGGAGTTAGCGATCCGATTGCAGAGGAGTGCCTATCATCCATAAAATCCGCTGCAAGTCCCGAGGAAGCGGCAAGGAAGGGAAGGACATTACAACGGCAGCATCCTGAGCAGGTACGCATTAAAAAATGTGCTTCGGAATCTTGATATCTTGCCAAGGCTGGTATCCGACAATTTGATATTTCTCCTTGAAACATGCAGGTGAGGCCTGATTGGGATACTGTCAAAATCGACGTCATGTACCAAGCTCTTAAGTGCAAGTTCTCCATGTACCCTCACCTGAACACTATGCTTCTCTCAACTGCCGGATCAGTTCTAGTTGAAGCCTCCCCTCATGATCTCTTTTGGGGCGGAGGACGCGAAGGTGAAGGTCTAAATTATCTCGGCAGGCTGTTAATGAAATTAAGGTCAGAATTCCTCGGGGAGCCCTCATCTTCCTCTGAGGAAACATGCTTAGCATTTTGACCTCACCATGTCAAATCTGCAACTTGTTTTTGTAAAAGATGCAAGTTTTAGGGACAAAAGTTGTAAAGCAAAGTCTTTGTTGCAGCCAGTTTTTCCATCCATGTATAAACAGGCCAAAGTAGCTTAATCCAAGCTGTACATTTTATCCTTTTATAAGAATCCTTTTTTTTTTTTTCCTGAAGAAATCAGAAGCTCCTAGGTTGTCCCAAAACAAGGTCAATCTGCTGGTTGACCAGGACACAAGCTGTCCTCTACCAGGTCACAAATAAACAGTGCAGGTGCAAAACTATGGGAAACAAAAATATGTATGTTTTCCCATTGATGACGTCACTCAGCCTGGAACCAGAGTTATGGTAAAGGTCATGTGCACCTACTGAATACACCACTCCAGAACTGTCCTTCACTTTGATGCTTGCAGAGCCTGAATGCACCACAATAACCGGTTAACGAGTAGCGAAAACTGAGTGCTTGAAAATAAAACTAAGGTTGTTGAAACTGACAATTATACTCTGTCCATCCGATGGTCTGATTCTCAAGATCGTATATAACTAGCCGGTTCGATAGAGCCATGTCTGCATCCAAGAACAACAGGATGAATAAAATGTGAGAATTTCCATTTCCAGTTCTGACAGTCTGTGAAAAGAATTTATTACATACCTCCTAGAAGAATTACAGGGCTATCGCTACCGTCAGATCCATGCGTCAACCATCCAAAACAGTATATATCTTCCTGAACATTTTACCAGATTCCAGGAACATTCAGAATTAATGACAAGAAATCAGCCTCAGGCCAAAATTCACTTACTTGAACTTCAAAAAAATATTCATGAGGATAGACTGTCAAGGAAACTGATTCATTGAAATGGAGGGTGACAATAGGAAATCCGTCGTCCACGCTGAAAAAATTACTGTAAGATCATTTCTGAAAAAAAAATTGACAACAGCATACAGCAGTTCGATTCTACTTGGAAATCTGATGTCATCAACTGAGCGATCATAAAAGGGAAAGAAGGCGAGAAGGACTTACTTTTTATCGTACATAAAACAAGTAAACACTTCATCTATAGTCTGCAGTTTTAAGTCAGGCTGTTGAGCCAAAATCTGGTTCAGAATACAGAAGATTAATCACAGGAAGGCAACAAGCGAAAATACTTGGAAAAAAAAAAAAATACCAAACCAGATTAGCAGAAGTCAACGTGCCTGACTCACTAAAGGAGTGTAAATCTCATCTGGAAGATATGCCAAAGTTGTTCCACTGTCGATTATGGTCTCGCCTTGGCCATGGCCGTTGAATTCATCTAGTGAAAGTGGTAAGGTATTACCACCAACGTCGATTGACTTCAGGGCAACATTGTAATGCATCCTACCAGAGTCAACTAACTTTCCGGTTAAAATTAAAACTGAGTGGGAAATAATACACAACAAAGATGGGAAGTCACGGATAAAAATTGTTTAACAGAAATCGCATACTTGTTGGGTATCAGAGGCGTTGGCTTCACCTGAGGCTGCACAATTTCTCCGATAGCAAAGATCCCACCGCCTCTAATATTATCCAAGCAGTGGCCAAATATTTTCTTAACTTTACCGGACGCTGCCAGTTGGGTGATGAGCGAAGCATTTGACTGCCCAAATCCTATAATCCCATCTAAAGCACCGTTCGATGAACTCAGACCTCCAGATTGCCTAGATCCACATCTATCGCCAAAAGACCACCGATCAAAAAACCAGTCAAAACAACAGGCATAGATGAAATTTGAGCCATGCCGACATTTTAATACCCAAACACTGCAGACCCGGTTGCGAATCCAGTCTGAAAATCCCCGGTAACTTGGCTAAATCTGACAGTGTCATTCACAAAGAAACCTGTAGTGGCACTCCTATCGGCATAAAGTATGTTGTACTCACAAGGCATATCAGCTCTGCAAGATTGTAACTTCTCATTGAATTGATCTATACAATACTGTGAATCGCAAGTAACCATTTCTGCCGTTGAGGACGCCTTAGGATTATACAGCGTCAGCGGAACCTGCAAAGCCAAATGCACACGTCAGCAACTTTTCATGGCTCAAGTGAGGATTTTGGTGATGGACAAGTTTGGAAGATCTTACGCCAAGCTTGCTCTCTGTAGGACATTGGCTGCATCCCGCGCAATGAACCCACAGCAGATCGCTTCCGGTGTCGACCTGGACATAGAAATCTTTTGGAGGTGTCCCAATTCCGATTTTGCCGAAGTAAACCCTAAAAATGGAAACCCTAATTACATTTCATAGACATGAAATTTGTGTTAGGGTTAGAGAAATATGGAGACAGAGCTGACCCAGTTTCGACAGGATTCCCATTTCCGCCCAAACTGAGATCGACCGCGTAAGGAGGAGGAGCTGAGGCCAGCAGCCTGCCGTGGCGGCGGAGGTCGTGGGCTCTGAGATCACGGAGCGGCGAGTTACGTCCCCCAAATCTGTGCTTGACCTCAAACAGCATATTGGCCGAACCCCAGATCGTCAACTGCGACACAATCAACAAAATCAACCTAGTCGGTGCCTTCGCCATCGCCACCAGCGGTCCTGTCGGATTTGGGTCGACGGCTTTGCAGTGATTTTATCGGTGGTCAAACGGCAATATGGGTTGGATGGGTTGGAGGGAATTCGGGGGAAGCGGTGCAGCGCTGCCGATTGTTTTTGGTGCCAGCGGGTTTGTCGTTGATCTTGTCGTGTACGAGGTTGTTATCAAAATTTGGAATGAGAGGATTTTGTGGGACCCATAAATGCACTTTGTCTTCCTGACGTGGAGATTTCTTATTGGATAAAAATACAGTAATATACTGTCGTTTTGTGTTTGGAACATAACTATATTTTTAGTTTTTATTCAATTAAAGAATATCAAAATATTACCGTATTTTGCTTGTTGAATTAAAGCAAGCTCCTCAACTGGGGAAGTTAAGAAAATTTCCTATTTTCCAACAAAAAATATCTGTCCAATTAAAATTGAGAGAAAGTATTTGTTTCTTAAAAATACAAGCATTTATGCCACCAATGATTACAGTAGAATCCGCCATTGTTGGAAACCCAGAACTCCGAAGACATATAGTCACTTTTTCCAACAGACACATCTCTTCATTATCCTCTCCAACATCCTCTGCATCTACAACTACAAGTCTTTACACCCTCTCTCCTTCTTTCACTATTTTTTCTTCTTTCAAACTGTCTCCTGGAAATTTGGAACTGAGAAAAACCCTTGGAATTCAAACAGGCATCTTTTTAGATTTCGATTTTCTGAATTGGTCGGCTGCATCTTCCCAGATAAACCCAACTGTTCACAGAAACTTGGGTATGAAGATTTGTTGAAAAAGTTGATGATATGGTGGTGGGTCGACAGAATCCCATGTTGACAAAAGTGGCTGTTTTTTTAATTTGCAGACTGCTTTTTTTTGATAGAGACCTGTTACTTGAAATCCAAGAAACTGTATCAGTTAAAAATATTTATATAATCTGACCTGAAATTTGCTGCTGTTGAAGGGAAAGGAGCGATGAAGAGGCCGCCGCGTCAGTTGTTGTTTCTATTGATTCTGCTGGCCATTTCGGGCCAATGTCTGTGCTGGAGTTTCTTCTCTTCATCTTCAAACGCAGATCGAGACGAGGAGAAAGCTTCAGAGAATTACCAGGGTAGGAGGAGGGCATTGGGCGGTGGAGATGTGGTTGAGTTTTCAATGGAGGGCCTGAAAGATGACAAACAAGCGGTGGAATTAGTTGCGAAAGCTGAAAGGAAGATGATTGGTTCTACTGACTCCTGCTGGTCTAACGCTTACCGGAGCCTGTTCAAAGGGTGTTCGGAGATTGGGACTAGTAAGGAGTTGCAGTATAGGTTGGCTTGGCATCTGACCAACTGTTATCAAGAGGATGCTGGGACACCTTTGCCTCGTTGTGACGCTAAAACCTCCATGATGAAATGCCGCCAGAAGCTGAATGCGGATGAGTCTGCAAGATTCGCCGCTTATTTCCTGGATGTCAACAAAATGTGCCATCAGTTACAGTTGAGTAGAGTTAACTTTGCAATGAATCTTTGAAAACATTTTCTTGTGTCCAAACTGTTTTTCTTTTTTTGTGTTTTTAGGGTACAAATGTTCAAGCACGAAACGGAGAGGTTGGTTAATGCACTTCAGAAAACAGCACAATATGCAGAAGATAAGCTTGAGAAAATTGAGGAGAGCTCAGAGTACCTGCTGCAGAACTCGAAAGAAGTTCTTGAGTCAATATCTTCTGTTGATGTCCGAACCAAGAATTTGGAGGACACATCAAAGAATGTGGAAAATCATATTGATTCTGTGTTGAAGCATTCGGAGCTGGTGTATGAGCAGTCCAAGGAAATCGCGGCTGCTCAGGTGGACCTACAAGACGGACAAGCGAAAATGAAGGAGAAGTTAGAGGAAGGCATGGAAATTGTGCACCAGGCTTATGTAAATTTGGGTCAGGGGATTGAGAAATTGAGAGAGGAAGCTGTTGAAATAGAGAAGGAGATAAGTACCATAAGCAGCGAGATGTCTGCAAAAATGGAGAAGCTGCAAAGCAAGGCGGATGATATTGAGAACATTGCAGGAGTCTCGTTGGATAAGCAGAAGATGCTTCTTGACGGGCAGTCTGAGGCTCTTGAGGGACTTGAGTTTCTGACGAAGTTCCAGTCCCTGGCACTCGAAGAGAGCAGGTATATAAAAATCGGTAGACATGTAAAGCAAATTTCTTTAATTTTTGTAAAACTTGCCTGAGTGATGTTTTCATTTTCAGAAATTCACTGCAAGAGTTGGCTGAATTCGGCCACAAGCAGCAAGAGCAGCTTCTGCAAAGACAACAACAGCTTCAGCAAGCGCATGATAATCTGATTGAAAACTCCAAACATATTTTACAGGCACAGGTGCAATATCATAAAACTGCAACATACATACAAATATATACCTGGCATAGTTCTGATATTATTGTCCACTGACCCTATTTTCGACCTGCAGGAAGTATTTGAATCAAAACAAGCAAGCATGTTCATCGCATTAGACAAACTGTTCGCCCTGCACAATGCTATGCTGCTGGAGTCACGATCAATCAAGGCTTTCTTCATATACAGTTTATCAATCTTTATCATCTATATGTTCACCAGCGCAAAGCAGACAATTGCTGTCAGGCCTTGGCTCTATATAGGTATGTACACTACATACACCAGGAAAATTCTCAATACTTTCAAAATCATAATAAGCCATAGCACGTACCTTTTTTCCAGGGCTCTGCGTTACCTTCTCAGTCGAGTTCTCAATTCTACGATTCAAATCATACAGTATCGAACAACAGACATGGAGTATAAACATGGTCAGATCAGTTTTTTCTGTAATGTCTTTACTCCAGCTATTTTATGCAGTATATGCATACAGGTAAGTTGAAGCACATTGAGTAGTATGAGATAAACATATGTAAATCATTTCTAAAATCTAGCATGCATTTTATGCAGGGACTATGAAGTGTTGAATCATAAGCTGCTGACAACACTGATTGACAAGGTTAACTGGATCGAAAAGAACAGAAACTCGCCATGGCAGATAGATGACATGGACGACGACGACGACATAAATTGGTCTAAATGGATTGACACTGATGTAACAGAAGACATGGGGAAATTAGAGGACCCTGATTACTTTATCCAAGAAGAAGTTGGAGAAAACTCTATCACAACCTCCTCAAATGCTAGAAAATACAATCTTCGACCACGCCATTAGCTTTTATACCCATGTAAATGCAACAAGATGATAAGTAATTTTTGTTTCATGTTATCCGACTGAAACTGTTGAGATCTACTCATGGCATGACCATACAAAATATTACAGAAACCAATAAATTCTATAGAGATAAATATATTGGAGGAAAGTTTAAAATGCCACTGACCATCTTTGTAACACAAGTCCCTATTTGCAGCTTATAGCCAAAGATTTTCCATTAAACAGTGATAAAACAATATTGTACTTGATATGTTTACAAAAAATTGGAATTTGTGCTTACCGCATAAGTTTAGTTTTTGAAGATTTACCAGTAGTCCTGGCAAGAGCAGGTTCCTTCATCAAAGTAATGGAAGCGGTTTGTGTCTCTTAAGATGATTTTTCTGTTTGTCACTTTTGATATGCTCTTCATCCAAGAGTGGCAGTCCAAGCAGACCCGAAGGTTCTTTGTAATCCTGATTGGCACACCGGTGCCAGTGTTGATGAGAGCAAACATGGTTGCAATGCGCTCACTATGACCACAAACCCACATGCTCTTCAGTCCTTCATCCACATCATGAAGCACAACACTAGTGTTAGGAGCATACCCATCTTGTTCCATGGCTTCTGTAAGCTGCTTCCAGAGTTCTGCGTATTCAGTGGAGTTACGGAATTTATGATCCCCACTTGCCACAAATGTGCGAATTCCATGCTTTGTTTGTATCCAACTGCATCCAGCCTCTTTCTTGACACCTCTTCTCTCCATTAAATCTCTAACCATCTTAACACCCTCCCATATCCGTGCATTGGCATATAGGTTTGAAAGGATTACATAATTTCCTGGATTCTGCGGCTCCAGCCCAAACAACTGTTTTGCTGCAAACTCACCTAAAGAAACACAATTATGAAGACGACTAGAGTTGAGCAATGATCCCCAAATGCTTCCACTAGGCTTCATAGGCATACTCTTCACTACATTCATTGCTTCCTGAATTCTGCCAGCCCTACCTAATATATCTACCAAGCATGCATAATGCTCGAGTGTTGGAGAGATCGCATATTCCTGTTCCATAGCATCAAAAAGTCGCTGCCCCTTGTCGGTGAGCCCAGAATGACTACACCCCGACAATAAAGTAACAAAGGTAACTCCATCAGGATAAACACCGAACCTACCCATCTCATGGAACAACTCAATCCCTTCAAGCATACGCCCACTTATTGCACAACCTCCGAGCACAGTATTCCATGACGTCAAATCTTTGTTCTGCATAAATTCGAATGCACGTTGGCAGTACTCCATCGCACCACATTTTGCATACATATCCAACACTGAGTTCATCACAGGAACATCTGGGGTTAACATAGATTTCAATATCTGGGCATGCACCTCTTTCCCAGTATAGATAGCTGTCATTCTAGAACATACAGCCAGAATCGACGTAAGGGTAACCCAACTAAAGCCCATTCCCTTTCTCTGCATCATCCGAAACACACTCAGCGCCTCAACCAACTGGCCTCTCGCAACAAACCCAGCAATCAAAGAATTCCACGACACCACATTTCTCTCAGGCATTTCATCAAACACCTTCACAACATCTTCAAAAGCACCACTGTCGGAGTAAACCTTGAGAAGCGCATTGTACACCACCTGATCAGGCTTCTGCCCACACTTCAAAATCTGCGCATGCAAAGTTTTCCCAACCTTCAAATCGGATAACAAAGCACACGCCTTAAGTGCCATAGACAGCGCAAAATTACCAGGCACAACAAACCGCCCCAGCATTTCACCATATACGCCCAACGCCCGCTCAGCATTCCCGTTTCGCAAATACCCAATCCCCATGGCCACCCATACCGATTCCGGCACCACCTCGTCCCCCACACCATCTTCAAAAACTCGACGAGCCTCATCAACCCTTCCACAAACACTGAACAAAGTTATCAGCTTGCTCCTCAGAATAGGGTTTTTCAGTAGAACGCGTTTCGACTCGGTTTCACCCAGCAGCAGCTGAAGGTAGAATCTCTGTCCATGTTCCAGAGATTTCCCCGAAATACACGCGTGGAGGAAGACTGCGTAAGCGTCCAAATCCGATGATTTGAACTGCGAGGCTTCGATCAATTGCACGGCCTCGTCTAGCTTTCCAGATTTCGCGAGAGATTTGAGAGTTGAGGAAAATCCAGGTATCGAAATTTTCTGGGGTTTCTGGGATGACCTTGAAGCTGCCCTTGTTGGGTTTATGCTGGCAGTTATGTTGGTTGACAAGGAAATGGCGGGAAGCATCTTCTCACTAGCAACTAACTTATTGTCTTCAATATGAAATGAGACACAGACCACTTTGTTATTAAAATATGCAAATACATCGTTTCACAAATCCTTTTGGAATATTAAAAGATAATAATTTAATTCGATTATGAATTGATACTAAAGTTTTCAATCTAATACATCATTTTATTTTTTTATATTTAATATTTCACCTATTAGGGACGGCTAACTATCGATTCAATAAACGTAACCTTCGTGAACATATTTGGAAGGGATTCAGAGAGTGACAGGCTTACAGCCAAGCTCAGTAGACTTTCTAACAGCATCCATTACAACCTGAGTCTTTCGACTGATCTCCGGCCACTTGCGGTCAGGTCTGCCTCCGGAGTGTCTGATTTCCCCGACAAGCCTTGAAAACTCTTCAACCATCAAAGCCTCTTGCGGGAGATCACTACGGGCTTCCACCAAACTGGGCTTTTTATTCCACCCAATATGCAGATTGGCAAACTTTGCACCCGACACGAACTCGAATTCCGCAGAGCTTTCCTTGACTGGGATTATGTAGTCGCCAAGGTGCACGGACCCAGTCGAGCCGCTCACGGCTAGGTCCATGGATACACTGGAAAGGAATGAGCAGTGAAAAATTGCAGCCTTGGGGTCTTCCTCGTTGTTCCAGTGGAGTGAGCCGGAACAAGACAGGATGACGTCATCTGAGTTCTTGGTAAAATCTGGTAGCGCAAGAACTGTGTTTGGTGGTTCGTAGTCTGTTGCCCAGAGGATCGAGCCAATGCAGTACCAGCCTATATCCCCGAGCGCTCCCAGGCCATCCAAATCCGGCCTCACCCTGATGTTGGTCTTGAAGAATTCCTCAGGTTCAGAAAACGTCGATGAGCTGTAGATCTGCAAAATAGGCATAGATTCAGAAACTACTCGAATTCAAGGAAATATCTAAAACACAAGTGCTGAACAAAATCTTACATTATTCACTCTTCCGAAAAGACCCATGTCTGAAATCATCTCCTTCATCTTGGCAGTCCTCGGATGGTGCAACCACATGCTCCCATCCATGAACTGCACACCGTTACAGAAACAGGCTTCAAGAATCAGATCAAGCTCGGACACATCCAAAGCTGTTGGTTTCTCCAGAAGCAGATGCTTCTTCTTGCTGGCAGCCAACACAGCCCAGTGTAGATGAAGGCTCGTTGGAAGCGGCATATACACTGCATCAACAGATTCATCATCCAACAGCTGCTCATAGGTTCCATAGATTTTGACACTGTCAGGAAGTCCATTTTCAGCTACAAATGTCTTTGCTTTTTCCAGTGAACGGCTAGCCACTGCATAAAGCGTCGAGCTGGGAGACATAACTATGGCCCTCGACACTTTCCTGGCTATGCTTGCACAGCCAATTATGCCGAAGCGAATTTGAGCATCCCTCATAGCTCCTCTCTGTCCACTGTCCTGCTTGAGCTTCAGCTGAAAGAGATGAAGACAGGTCACAGAAAAATTGGGTTAAAAGATGAGGATCAGGCAAAAAGTGGTCACAGGTATATGTGGCCAGGAACAGCCAGAAAACACAGTAAATTCAGACAAACTGGAAAAATCAACTCATACCGGAAAAGGTACCTACAGAATCGTGAGTGAACTGAATAACATAGATATTCAAGAACCGACGCAGGTGGGTATCGAAAACCTGACAGACTAGCAATATCATAAAACAAAGTGAAACAATCTGCAAAACTGTGATGAAACATTAACGAAAAAGGTTACTCATTCATGCCACTTTCCTCCTCTGACTCGTCATCGCTTATCTCAAGATCAGCCAAAAGCTCTTCCAATGGTACAGAGGGAAGATCTTCCCCATCATTGGAAGATGCCATGTCCGATGGCTGCTTTGGTGGCTCCTTGTCACGGTAGAGTGATATATTGAACCTCAACTCCGGATTCTCCTCCAAGTCCCTCAGGAATTGTTCGTACTCTGAGCTTAGCTTTTCTTGATCAAGTTTAGCGTTAGTAGTTTCGTCAACTTCCATTTCAAGATTCTTGAGCTTCCATGATCGCGGCTTGGCTTTAGTCTGTCGCCTCTTCTCTTCATAACTCTTCTTAATCAATATGGCATAAGGAAGATCGAGTCCTTTATACTTGTCTAGTTCCATATCGTTATGGTTCGCTCCATAGAGATCGTAGCCTAGAGCATAGTCTCCTGGATTCAAGAGATGACCTAAATGCGTCGTGATAGTGAAAATAGTATCATTGAATCCAAAATCCGACACACGGGCTACTTCAGCATGAGCCATCGCATAATTCGTACCAGGAACAGTTACTCCAGAGGTAGCAATGTTCAGCACTATGTATTCGATGAGCTGTCTGCTGGATAGCAGGGACTTGAACGAGTACCGCCAATACTGATCGGCATCCAAGTAACACTGCCTCAGAGTCACCGGGTCCAACAGTGCAATGCTGTTGGTCACCTTAGTACAGATCACAATCGGACCAATATTTCCCAAACTATTTTTCACCTTCGGAGGTAGACATATCAAATCCTCACGGCAAACCGGCGAAACTTCCACGGAGAAAGTGTACTTGTAGTTATAATTGTTACTCTTCCTATCGTGCGAAACCAGCTGTTTATCATGCCGGCTCTTGATCGGAGTAACTTTCCCCAAGAACTCAATGAACTTAACCGCATGACTACGGTTCGCAAAGAAGAAATCAATGCCCTTCTCCATCTGCTTGATCTTGATCGCACGAACCGCAGCATCGTGCTTGAGAATAAGTTGCTCAAGGTAAAAGAACGTCCTCCTGTGAGAAACATGCTGCCGCAGCTGCACAGAAGCGACCCACTGGTCCGGATTGGCCTGCACCCTAGCACAAGATTCACACATATGGTCCTGCACAACATACTCCACTCTATACTTCTGTTCAAGAATCACGCCTCCGTTCATCACCGCCCTCTGAATGCAAAGCTCAACTATAATCCTCTTTGAGTGCGGCTCGGTCCATATAAACCTCGCATCAATCAGCTTCACCTTGTTGATATTCTTCAGCCTCTTGACACAAAAGGTCAGCAACTCGCGGGACTCCAGCTGAGCCTTAACCCAAGTCCTCGGCGGCTGAAGATAGCACTCGCAATCCGGACAGTACATTATGATCACATGCTTCTGTAAATCCTCCGTGATGTCAACCTCAGACCTCAGACAATTGACGCACATGTTGGCTGCGTTTGGCTCCATCAAAATCCCACATTTGCAGCAGAGAACCGTGCCGCGGGTCTGCCGCACTGTGAACATACCCGCATCCGCCGCCATGACAGCTTCTCTTCACACACTCGATCTGATCAAAACCGAACACAAAAATCCGTAAATCCAACATAATTTCGAAATCAAACATCATCAAAACACATCAAACAAAACACAAACACAATCATCAAAATTCACCAGATAAACCCCATAAAGAATGCAAAGACTTACGGTAAAAAAACGCCCTTCAACAAAATTTTGGCCGGCGAATGGAGGATTTGATGAACTGCAGCTTGAAGCATATATCGGCTTCCTTGCCGCCACAGCAAAACCGACCTAGGGCTTCTTCCTAGTTTCAAATATTTACAATTTGACCCCCAAAGTATAAATAAGTTCAGATAATACCGAAAACTTACTTAACGGCCCAATAAGTAATATGGTTTTTTTACATGGCCCAATACAGCGCGTGATATTCACGCGCCGGCAACCACCAAACCTGGGACTGCAACTGCTAGCGACTTTTCTCCGATCATAAGAAGAAGAGAGCGAAGTAGTTCCTCGGAAAAATCGATTTTCGGATCAGATACGAAGATGGGCTGTCGGAAGTTACGATCTTTGGTGGTTTTATTGGTTGGGGTTTTCTCGATCTTCGCGGTTTCGTCATCAGTAGAATCCTCTGACTCCTTCTACTCGTTGCTGCGCTCGCATGGCCTGCCGGTCGGGATCGTTCCGCAGAACATCACCAACTTCACGCTGGACGAGACCAGTGGCCGATTTGAGGTGTATCTAGACCGATCTTGCAGCGCGAAGTTTGAGAACGAGGTTCATTACGAAATCAATGTGACCGGAACCCTAACGTATGGGCAGATTGGGGGTTTGTCTGGGATGTCTGCGCAGGAGCTTTTTCTGTGGTTTCCTGTTAAGGGGATTCGCGTGGATGTGCCGACTTCTGGGTTGATTTATTTCGATGTGGGTGGGGTTGTTTCTAAGCAATTCTCTTTGTCGTTGTTTGAGACTTCGCCGGATTGTGTTGATGTTGGGCCTGTGGAGGTTGATGATCAGATGTTGAATTTTTCCAGATTGGAGGTGAGTGTTTGCTGTTTCTTGTTGTTTGATGTTTCTAGGGTTTTATTCTAGGTGCTATTTTTTGACTGAAGTTTGGATTTTTGAACTGTTTTCTTTCGTTTTTAAAGATGACTGATTGTATTGGCACTCGTAATTTTTCTTGTTCCCCTCTTTTGTTTATTTTAAGCATCAATTAGGGCACAATTCAGTGGTTGTTTGATTTAGCAGAATGTTCATTTGAATGTCATTTGTGGTTGCTAATATTGGTAGTATAAACTTATCATTGCGAAGTTATTTACGCATCTAAAGATGTAACGCTTTCTTGAATACGATATAAATTTTCTTATTGAACCAACCTTTGCTGCTGCAGAAACAATCAATAGAGCCGCAGATGAAGTACGTTCAAAAAGAGGCAACGAGAGCTGCTTCTTAGGCAGTGAGGTTACTCTACAGTCGAGGTTCTAGAATTTGTTCCAGTTTGAGATGCCATGGATTCATCTTTACAGAGCGTTATGCTTCTATCGTGTGTCAGCATGACTGTTTTGGTTTACTGTTCTGTAAGTTGAAATGCTTCGATTTAATGTTCTGTAAGTTTCTGGTTTGGAGTGTCTATAAGAAGAGGGGATAAGGTACTCGGTACTTGTTCATTGTTGTGTTTTAAGAAGCATTGGTACCGGTCGCTTGTTGCTGGTAGAGCTGTGAAGAATATGTGATTTGTTGTTGTAGCGGCATCTCATGAAAGTACAGATTCTGCTTATCCAAGGCTGTGAATGGAAAAACTTGGTCTGTTTAATGTAAACAACTTCTTCTTCTTTTTTTGCTACTCGGATGCCACACTTTTTTTGATGTCTATTTACTTAACTCATGTATTGTTGTTGGTAAAAATTGCGAGGCAAAAGAGAATTTCCGGACAGTTAGTTTGAAATGAGTGTTTCACGGTACAGGATGTTAATATTGAACGGTATATCTGTATTTATCTTTTAGCGGATTACTCCTGACGCCTTGTTCAAGTACTACCATGATGCTAATAGGTACAGATGCTGCTAATATTGTATTCTGATTATTGCCATTAAACCTGTAAGATCATAGCAGTTCAATTGACCTAAATGTTTTCCCTTAGAGTAGTATTACAGTTTCGAGTTTGGTGTTTCTCTCCTTATTGGCATGTCCAGGATCCTGATGCCAACAATGTCAGTCGTTTACAACGGCATAGAGCTTAAGGTATAATTTATCGTCATGTTCCTGTATTCCACTTTCAATATTTGAATGCTAAATATGTAAGTTCTGATTATGAAGGAGTGAGCCATTTTGCGCACAGTGCTTGGGAGTTTATTCTAAAAATGTTGTCTTCATTCCATAACTCATTTATTTCTAACACCTCTATGGCCTTTTTTGGTTTTGCAGAATGAATCACCACAGCTCGGTTCCATACTTCGAGTTCCAGTTGCAGTTCTAGCTTCGACAAATCATCCCAGAAGTCACAGTAGCTGCATTCAGTCCTCAAAGTTCCGTACAGGCAAATTACATACAACCTGTATAGAACGTGAACGATATAGTTTTGTCCATTAGCAAGAAGCTTAACTTGAAAGATTGGTCCCTTTTTTAGCCTGTTCTGTATCTCATTTGTATATGTTTACTTTTCTTAAAATTGAAGAATTGATTGATAGTTTCTATAATATTTTTTTTTGCAAGATTGAGAGCTTCACCGAGTCTGCTCCTCACCACCACAAGCCAGAAACCAAACCAAATTCTGTAACGAGTTTCCAGAGAGCTGGCGGCTTGCCGTTTGTTGTCTGAGGATGGCGTTACAGGCACCACCAGTAGCCGGGATAGGGAGCATCTTGTCAGCATCAATACAGGCCTCTACTTGTTCTGGTCAAGCCATGGTGAGGAAGGACTCCACCTCTCAAGTCCTCGTTCTTGAGCTACGTAGGTACAATCTGATTAATGTTTCTTTCAGTTCACACTTCAATTTGAAATGGATATGTTTTGAATTTCAAGATTCTGAGTTCAACTGCTCAGCTTGGGTTTCTGTTAGTTCAAAAACACTCAATTTTGGGTGGGGTTATGTTGATATTTGGGGTTGGCAGATATAATTGATGCTCTTATTAGTATTTTTCACTTATAAAGTTGTGTTTTTCCTTGATGAAAGTGTGTCATTTGAAGGTCTGGATCATCATGAGTATGGGCCGTGATGCTGATGTTTATCTTCTGTTGCCTGATGTTGGATTGAAACAATTTACAGCTCTGAAAATTTGAAAAGCCTCGGATAAACAAAATGTAATGGTCATGGTGGTGGCGCAATTGGTGCTCAGATGAATCTATTTGATCGGTTTTCTAGGGCTGCAAGGGTATTTGTAATTCATTCTTATCTAATCATTTCTTGTTACTTTCTTTATGTATTCGAGTTGTGTTTTTTAAAAATAACGCAGCGTCTCTTGTCAGGATATTCTTATGCTAATGCAGTAATAAGCACAATTGAAGACCCGGAGAAGATTTTAGAACAGACTGTTATAGAAATGAATGATGATTTGGTTAAGATGCGCCAGGCGACAGCACCTGTTTTCAGTTAACCATCAGTTGAATCCTGTGTTGCATATTGACATGAGTTGATACTTTAAAAGCGCAAGCTCAATCTGCGTAAGTCTATATTCCACCCGAGTCTATTCACAAACATCTTCCGCTTGTTTAATTTGTAGTCTGTCATAATTATTTTCCGGTTGCTCCTTTACACATCATACAGGACTGCGACTAAAGTGAGTGAAATACAAGCATTTGAAACGTTGGAGGAGAAATGTTAGTTCTTGTTACCCATCTAGTCGACACATACATCTATCAAAGAAAGTAATATATATTTCTTACCATTCACATGTTGTATATAATCAGTCCTCGTGACTTTAACATCCCAAAATAATACAGAAACTTGAGTTGCTGAATTTTTATCACTTTTTTTTTTCCGGTTGCTAACTTCGGAAGAGTTGGAAGGAAAGGCAATCAATTATTATTGCCTTATCGAACCATCCCCCATCTGTAATCGTCTCGTATTGAGTTATAAGAATCAATATATATTTTTTAAGTGTTTCTCATGTTAGAATCCAGGGTCCATCGGGTATATGTTAACATCCTAAGACTGTTGTATCTGTAGCTGGTGTCTAAGAGAGCTAGTTTGAATTCTTTGTTAATTTACTTGTTCAAATTTTTCCAATATCAAAGCCAAGTCACGTATATCAAGATGCAATGAAATGTATCATTGATCAACTTTGAAGAGTATGTGCTGACACTGTTCTTGACCTCACAGTTTGCTATGCTAGAGACGCTACAATGGACGATGACTTTGCAACTCTGAAGAGAGAATTGTCAGCGAGCACCAAGGTAATTGCTTTCCCATCTCTAGCAGGATCTGTCGGTGCCATACATGGCTTTTGGTAGAAGTAGTGGCTAATGTACTGAGAGATGCTTCCTTAAAGGTCACATATTAAACACACGTTGTTTGAAGATTCATGTTTTCTTGTATGATTTCACCGTATAGAAAATATCCTAACACTGTTATTTGCTGAATTGAACAGAAGGGAGAGCGCTGTTGCATCCAGTAAGCCATTCCCATTTCAAGACGCTGAAGTTGAAAACGAGCTAAATGAACTGCCGAGAAAGATCAAGGAATTCTAAATCAACACTCTGGCCGTCATCTCTTTGCATATCAGTCTCAACGTTGCCCAGAATGTTCCGACGAGGAGTTAAAAAAATCTACATGTAAACAACTGCAGTCCATACATATATGTAAACAACTGCAGCACGATGTAAATGTTGAATCATGTGATCTCACAAAGTGATGGACAAATAGAGTACTTATTAGCGACGAACTTGGCGTTGCTATTTCCCGAATCTTCGTCGCTAAAAATATTACATGTAGAAGAAGCATCATATGACTTGACAGTAACCTGAGCTTGCGATTTCTTCCGCGGCATTGCTTCATCCAAAACCACGAAGATGGCGATGATCAAGATCGAGTCTTGGACGAACCCCACAATCCGAACCGCTATCCTCCTCCTCGGCCTTCTCATCAACTTCCAGATTCTTCTATGTTCATCCGCTTTTCAATCCGATGAGCTTCTTTTGGACGACGAAGAGTTCGAAGGAGTCAAATCTCCTTCACAAACTCCCACCTCCATCCCTGACCCAACACCAATCCGATCTGTACAGAACTCGGCCAGGAAGCGGTCATCGGAGTCAGATTCGGATTCCAAGATCCAGTTCACTCTCGAGCACGCTTTTGGTGAATCCGATTTCTCCGCTGCTGGGGTTTTCTCTGCTCGGTTGAAGACCTGGGGGACTGGCGGCCAGGTATTGCTTCCGCTTCCGCTTTGTATAATTAGTTGATTTTTGTTGTTCTCTATGTGGTGTGATTTTTGAAGTTCCTAGGTTAGTGGATCTTAAAATGTATCTTCTGGATTTGACATGATATATTGATTGCAGACTCTCACCAAGCTTCGGTTTTCAAGGAACAGTTTATCCGAGATAGAGAAGCAAAGCTTTGATGTAATTTCATATTTTGAATCATTTCTCTCCCTGGCTCAACAAATGTGCTTGCTAGCTTGATTATATTGGGTGTCTGTTGCTATATTGCAGAAACTTTTGGAGAATGATGATTTCTATAAAATAAGGTTGCCATCCAATGTACTGAGCCCTCCGGGGAGAGAGTATGTCATTGCATCTGTCAAAGCGGTAGGCTTGTCTTTACTTTTAATTCTGATTTGCATGAATATGCTTTCTCTTGCAGTGATTGTTTCGGAAATACATGAGTAAATAACAAAAAACTTTTTTTTATAGTCATTGAAATCACATTCTGGACTCATATGTATATGAGTCACCTTTGTGAGAATTTACTTTAATCAAATGGAACGTCAGAATGTATCATTGTTTCTGATCTGTGATGCATTCCTCTCATCGTAAAGTTAACAATTTTAGTGACCTTTGATGCACTTTAATGGCATGTTTTCAATCTGAATTCTACTATGCTAACATTCTTCCTCACATTTGCTTATTTCAGAGGTGTCTTCCACGCGAAGCTTTGGACGAGCATTTTGCAATTCATATGGTAAATCTATTATAAAACAGTGAAAATGTTTATTTATGTGCAGTATCATGCTAGAATTCTATCGTCAAATTTACTAATATCTGAGCCTCTTATGAAATCAGCTCGCATTAATTGCTTTACCACTGAATCCATTCTAATCCTCACTCTGATTCGACGATGAAATGTCAGTCATATGTTGAAGAAGATTGTGTGACTGATCATTTGCTCATCTGAGCTTATTTTCACCCTTCTAATAAAAAATGAAAGCTACCCTAACTGTTGTGAAAGGACTGAAAAAGCTCCAATCTCTTAAAGAGAATGTAGGAAAATATTTTTTTTCTTTTTTTACTTAACATGACCTAGGAGTATGAAATAAATGTGTGCTGTCCTTACTAATTGTGATTCATCATTTGTTCCTCAAATTCATGTTTCAGGATGGTGTTAATATATTATCTGTCACGTATGGCTCCCCTGGATCTTGCCAGTACCCTAGACAATTAAAACGAGTAAGATATGATGTATTTCGTTTATACTATTCATTAAACGCTGACGTTTGTAGATATGCCACATCAAATATGAAAAATGTGGATTCTCAATGCATTTTATCTTTAAAGTTGTGCAGGACTCAACATAGCGATGATTCAAGTACACAAATGAGTTGGTAAATAGAAAAGTGATGTCTGATATGTTAGTAAAGATCAACGTTAGTAGGAAACATAAAAACAATTGTGCATTTAGATTCTACTCTCGCAGAAAAAGCTCAATGTCCTCGAACGTCTACCTATATAGTTGATTCATGATTTACTGTTTTTTTCATATTTTATAATGTAAGCATGCATTGCTCACTTATATCAGACCTCATGCATTTGACATTTTAATAATTGGTAGTGTTTTGACATCATATCCATTGGATTAGAATCCACAGAGAGAGGCTCTTATGGAAACAAAATTTGAAATTTTTACTTTTGGAGCTTTGACCTAACGACCTAACGATCCAATCTGTTTGCACAGCCTTCAAGATGGTCTTTTAACTCTTACACAATTCTGAAGAGCTCAGAACAGGCACCAAGGTAAACTATCTGCACATAGAACTAAAAGAACAACCCATCTTTTCTGTGTTCCTGTTTGGTTACTATGACCCGTAGTTAACCAAACAAATGCTACATTCACTTATGTTATTGACTGGTACTGATTAGACTAAAATGTCAAACAGTGAATTCGAATCCTCAGGAACTATTTTGGCATCATCTTGTACTGCTCATGACATCATCCAAATCTCTGGAACACATATTACATGCTTGAGAGCATCATTCACTATATATAAGCCCTTATGTACGATCATTAGATGTTGCTGTTTAAAATTTACTGTCACGCGGGTTATTTTCACGGCCAACTTGTTTTCCACGATCAATGTGTTATATTTGTTGTATGTTTTGATTCTTTAAAAATTAAAATTGAATACTGCTTTTGCAATGCTGTTTTGAGTTACTGGAAGTGATGTTTACTTGGAACAAAACGCCTCTACTCTGGTGTTAAGTACATGTATAGCGAACCAAACCTGGGTTATTTAATAGTGGACGGTGAGTGCTTGGTGGTGGATCTATTTGCGGCGCTTTTTTGCTTGTCCAGGGAATAATGTGTGTGTGTGCGTACAAGCTTAGAAAACGTATATTCACTCTATGTGGAGATGTACTGTGTAAATATTCAAATGAACTAAATCTTGTGTTTTTTTTTTTTTCAGGGCTCCAGCATTTGCTGAAGAAATTTTAACTTTTGGGGCTGAAGTTGGGGAAGGTGATATTGTGCCACTGCCTGAAAAGTCCCTTTGGGCTAAATACGTGAGTTTCCAAATAACTGAATTTTCCGCTTCCTCAGTGTTGCATCTGTGAATATAAACAGATGTATCAACTTGATGTCTCATATGTTTTCTCATTTATCTCAACAGTGGATGTACGCCATCCCTCTTGGTCTCATAGTCATGAATGCGGTAACCCAAGCAATGAACATGCCAGAGGAGCAGGGTACTGGCCAGCCAGGGGCTCAACCAGCCGCTGCAATTCAACGTCCGGCTGCTCCAGCTGTTCGTAGGAGATAGACAAGACTGCAACTGTAGTCCAGATGTGAAACCAAGGAATTTTGCTCTCTATGATTTTCACCACTTATCAAGAATGTTGTACAATTTTAGCTCAGTTATTAATATGGACACAAGTATTTCATGTGTTTTTTTATAAGAAAATAAATTGATACTGAATTTTTACTCTTCAGCTCAGTTGAGCCCTTTTATGTTGCAAAAATTAATATTTTTCACACTTTTGGTGTTACAAGGATCTTCACTTCAGCTCAATTTAATCCGAAAAGATACAAGTATCAGTTTTCCTATCCTAGCATTGCCACTGTACCAGCTTTCCTCAGTTAACTATTCTTCTTCCTTAGGGTTTAGTCAACAAGCTATACGACATTTGCAGAACTGGAGTCACCATGAGGGGAACCTCTACCAATCTCAAGGATGATAAAGATCCTTAAACCGAATCAATATATGAAAAGGAAGGCGGGCAGAAGGTAAAAGAAACATGCTCTGTCCCATTGCAGGCACTGCTTCGCAGAGGGGCCATTTTGCTCAGCACACAAATGCTTGCTGACTGTTATTTCTTATTTGGAAACAGAAACTTCTAAATAAATTCTCTCAAAAAGAAATTCAATGCTAGTCAACTGGAGTTCCAACACAAACCCTTTTGATACCAAATGGAATTTGGTATCGATAATATCCAACGAAGAAGACTGATGCTGCAGCCAGCACTCAAATGATCCAGGACCAGGGCGACTTAAGGGCTACTTGGCTTGAGGGTGGGAAGCAATGAAATCAACTGCAAGCTTGACTGAGTTAATTTTATCCGCTTCATTGTCAGGTATCTCGAACCCAAACTCTTCTTCCAGTGCCATTACAACCTCAACGGCATCCAAGCTATCCAATCCCAGATCATTTTGGAAATGGGCTTCAGGGGTTACCTGGAACACAACATACACATAAAATTCAAATAATGGAATTCTCAACAAAGGATTTAAGACCTAAAAAATGAGACGAAACAAAACCAGAAAACACCTAATGTTTCAATCAAACTGATGACTAGTTTCACTTATACAAAACAAGAATGTATATTTCATCACAGTCATAATCTCACCAGAATCTAAAATGCAGATCAGAATTCACATATTCCCAAATCATCAAAACCAGACAATTTCTACTTCCATCTCCAATCCACATAAATACATCATAAAGCTTATAGGCTACACGAGTGGGCCGAGATTACCTTGGAAGGATCGAGCTTCTGGAAATTCTTCACGACGTTGATAACACGATCGGCGACATCCGACTTGTCAAGAAATGAGCCACGAACCTCATCGGAGAAACAGCGTCGTGCCATTACACTGAACAGCGTAGACGATCTGACGCTTTGCGGCGCCAATTGGACATTCACTCGAAGATACTTGAGCAGAGCGTTCCTCGCCGCCATTGATGGAGTTCGACAACGCTGGTTTTGGCGTAGTGCTGTTCGAGAAATTAGGGTTTATGGCTCTGCAGAGGCTTTCGCCCTGGGAGATCCACGCGGTAAATGGGTCGTCAACTTGACCCGTTTTTCCACTGTTTCCTATCCGACTCGACCCGTTTGGAGGTTCAGATGATTGGGCCTTATCGGCATATTTGGGCTCGAGTAAAGCATTTTTATTCAAAAGGCCCAAAATATATTTCTTTAATAAAACATCATGTATTTTGTTATCGAATGCATAAATATCATGGTTGTCATATTTATTACGTCATCTTGTAATCACAACCACTTCATTTTCCGATGGTTGTCATATGGGATTTTGATGCCTTTTAAATGTCATAAATGGAAAACGTGTTTTATAAATAAAACCATAACAATAAAACAGCCACTGCACTATCAGAAATTTAGTATAAATACACGGACAGACAACCAAACCCTACCTCACATTTCATCTCTCTTCTTCCGTCACCTAGCCACCTCTCAAAATCCATGTCAACCATCAGCCAACCCCGACAAGCTAACCAGTCGCGACGATGATGATGATGAAGGCGAAGATGTGTCTGAGTCAGATTCTTTCCTTATCGAATCAATAAATTATCAGATTGATGATTAACGGTATATAAATAGTTTTAGAAACCGTTCCAGGGACAACATCGTGAGGGTTATCATGTGTTTTGTTCCGTTTTTTTATTCTTGTACTAGGAACTGACAGTTGGCATATTCTATTAGTTGGTTTGTCTGTTTGTAAAAATAATTGACGATGAAGTGAAAAATCGAAAAGTAAAATAGGGAGTTTCCGAATTTTACTAACAGATTTGTGTGTTTGTAAAAATGATGGAAAGTGGTCATAGCTTCCTCCATAAATAAATTTATCTTTGATCAATATTGGCACGTGCATGTATTTTAAGAATTTAACATTGGAAAATATGTTGTTTGATAAAAAACAAGACATAAATTTGTGTACATATTTAACAAAAGAAAGTCTATTTATCTGTCGAATTAAATAATGTTGAATGTTAACCCACGTGGAGGCAACTATTAACTATATCTTGTGATCAAAACTTTGTATTTGAGGGAATTTGATGCCTTTAAATATAAATTTTGTTTAGAACTGTCAAATTCCTCAATACGAGTTTTAGATTTGTTCTATCTATCAAAAATATTTTCGATTTGTCCTATTTCTTACGAGACCAGACTTGTTAAACTCGATGTGATTAGAAAACAATGCAAGCCAATCTCATAAAAAAATAGAACAAATCTGAAATGTTTTTAATAAATAGATAAAAGTGAAATCCAACTTCGCACGCCCACATGGCATTTCTAAAAAGATTCCTTTAAATACTAGGTACATATCTTGATGGGAAATTTGTTGTCCAAACAAAATTATCCATAAGAAACCATTCCTAGGAGGACTTTGGACATTTGTTTGCTATTATGTTTTACTTAGACATTTCAAACCTCAATTACCTATCTATTATTATTAGAGTCTGTAATTTAAGTTCGTTCAATTCTGATCAGTTCAGTACACTTCGATTTAACCATTTTTAATTAATTGAAAATTTAAATATTTCAACTATTAATATTATTTTTAATAAAATTATTTATAGAAAATTAGAGAATGCATAACTACATCATATAAATTATAATATTATATTTAAAATATTATACAATCATCTTCATCCATGTTAATTTCCGATACATTATTTGAATTGTGTGTTAGAATTTGAAGTGCTTTCACGTCGCACACTTGATTCATCTGCTCCTTTCGTTGTGTATCAAACAAGTTAGAATCTGCAATCCCTTGCACAAACTCGTTAGATAAAATGTGTATCGAAAATTTATGCATGTGAATGAAGTTGTGCAAAGTAAATGTAGCTACAATGATGTCAATTTTGCGCAGAACTGATTCTCGAGACATTCCTTTAAGTATCTTCCATGTAATCTTTAAGACACCAAATGCTCTTTTACTAGTGTTTCGTAAAGAATAATGTCGGTAATAAAATTATTTCATAAAGTGCAAGAGGTTGATCAACATTGTGAAATGGTGGCCTATATACCGAAATTTTGTTGTCTTTATAAGGGGTCAATATCCATTTGTATTTGATAACCGAAATCAACTATGGACACTTCTTTTTCATCAGATATGGACTTATGTGAAAATCATATCAAACGAGCAACAAGCAAGAAGTTAAGCGCAACAAATATATCTAAATTCGCCTTGTAACAAAAATCTGCAATATGAGATGATCAGAGAGAACTTGCTACAACCTAGTGAGTCGCACATACAATCTTTTACAGTGAAATACTTGTGCTGATTGTTACCAAAAGATTATTTATACTAGGATATTTTTTACAGCGAGACTAAACATACAATCTTTAGATGACATAAATGTAGAAAAAAAAAAACTATATTTGAATTCAAATACTACTCTTGTTCAACTACAATGGTGGTTGAGAAAGTCAAGTTTTTATATACCAAAAGCAAAGCAGCAAAGTCAGCCAAAAATTGCTTCAGAAATCAGCCAAGAAAAAGCCAAACGAAACCCAGATCAGAATTTGAAAAAGCCAAGAGAAAATGGTCAACGTACCCCACGACTTTGAAAGCCAGGGCCTTGTCTCGCTGGCAATCTTCATCGTGGATGTTTATGGTCGACAACCTGCGCTGCTCAAACCACAACTTGTCTTTTTAATTATTAATGAATCATTCTCAAGGCTAATTGTTTTCAGGCTTTGCGAAAACTATTTAAACAGAAATTTTTTATTTTTAAATATAAATTTATATAATTTTTATTTTAATTTAATGCCTCATTTATTTGATTTGTCCTCGTCTCTTATTTCCCTAATTTTCTCTTAAAAATAATAAATTAATTTGATAGTACGAATGTACGGTAAATCAAAAAGTTATTTAAAAAAAAACGTTACTAGTAGTTTTTTTGTTATTTTTCACATGGACATCAACTCAATATTTTGATCTAAATTAAATAAAAAATTATAACAAATCGTTATTATAATTTTAAAATTATTTTCTTAAATATATATTCATTCTTATAACTCAAAAAGAGACAGTTACAAATGAAAGTTCAAAATCAAAAGGAAAAGGCGGTGCTAATTAAACTTTTTTAATAAAAATCCGTCTGCCAATACCTTCTGCGAAACAAAAGACAACTTCTCCCTCCAAATGAAGAGCGGTACGTTTTCTTAAATTGATTTATCGACTGGCGCGTTGGATCTACGCGGCGTTGACTAAGAACCGCTACGCGTTTGACCACAGCCATCCAGCTCCGTCATATGTAAACCCAAATCTACAGCTTCATCCAATTCGATCGATTATTTTCCAAATCGGTGCGGCAACAATCGAGCTCTCACACCAGCGATCATGGCCGGCTATCCTCCTCCCAACTACGGCTACGGACCACCTCCACCGAACCAGCCGCCACCCTACGGAGGGCCGCCCAATCAGCCCTACGGCGCACAGCCGCCCAATCAGCCCTACGGCGCACAGCCGCCTGGCCAGCCCTATGGCGCTCAACAGGCTCCGTACGGATCTCAGCCGCAATCGCACAAGCCAGCTGCGTCAGCTCCTTACGGACCGCCGTCGGCTCCCTACGCGGCTCCTCCTCATCCGTCGAACAAGCCTCAAAAGGAGCAAGGTGGATCGAGTGTCTACCACGTGTCGCACGTCGGACCTGGAGCTCCTCAGTCTCCGTATGGAGCGCAGCCGTCGGGATACGCACCGCAGTATCAACCGACTGCGCCGCCTTACGGTGGACAGAATCCGTTTGCTTCTTTAGTGCCGTCGGGTTTTCCTCCTGGAACGGATCCGAACGTGGTAGCGTGTTTTCAGGTTGCGGATAGGGATGGGAGTGGGTTTATTGATGATAAGGAGCTGCAGGCGGCTTTGTCGAGTTATAATCAGAGCTTCAGCTTGCGCACTGTTCACTTGCTGATGTATCTCTTCACCAATTCCAACTCCAGGAAGATCGGTACATTCATTTTCAAACGCCCTTTTATCTGATTGTGATTTCTGCTCTTAAAATTGATGTCGTATAAGCTTTTTTATTTTATTTTTATGCTTTACTGGTGTGCATGTGTGAAGTACTTAGTTGGAACTGAATGATATGGTGTATGCTATTGCATTATTCAAAGTTAGTTGTTTTCATCCTGCCTGACTCTCTTTGTTGCTTTTAAATTATTAGGGCCTAAAGAGTTCACTCAAGTGTTCTACAGTCTTCAGAACTGGAGGGTAAGAACTAAACTATCAGAACTTTTTGTATTTATTTGTGTTTCGTGACAGCTTTTATTTCAAATCCATCTTTGTGACTGTGATATTTCATTTCCCTGTCGCTTTAGAATTTACTTAATGCAATGATCTTTACTACTTTCCGTTGTGCTGATCATATAGATATGGCGATTTAACTTCAAATATGTATAGGTGATTCGTGAACACCATACGGTCACAAATGTTGTTGGGAGTGTTCATAGATGAGTATTCTGACCTGTGGCTCTTTGTATTTGCAGACAATTTTTGATAGGTTTGACAGGGATCGGAGTGGAACAATTGACCCCCCTGAGCTGCGTGATGCTCTTCTCAGTCTTGGATTTTCAGTGTCTCCTGTTATTTTGGATTTGCTAGTGCTAAAGTTCGATAAATCTGGAGGGAAGAATAGAGCAATCGAGTATGATAATTTCATTGAGTAAGTGTCTAGACCTTCAAAGTTATTTATCTTTGTTTTGACTCTCTTCCTGAATGTTCAAGAAATTTTTCTGATCACTGTTCGTTCTTGCATCTTGCAGGTGCTGTCTCACTGTTAAGGTATTTTTACAACATACTAGTTCACTTGTATAATTCTCCTGACTTGTTTTCCTCTGCTATTTTGTTCTGACAACTCAATGAAAGAACCTCCTATCAGATATCATGCTATCACTTTTGTTCGTCCTGCTTCAGTATTTTTTTTAAATTGCCATTAGGGCAGAAGGTTTTAAGCAAGTCACATGTTCTGTCTTAAAAAATATGATCCATGTCACAATTTGTCATAGTAGTTTCCTTGTTAGCTAGTGTTAGCGGGATGCTTTTTTTTCCCTGATTCCTTTGTTGGGAATTATTTTCATTAAATTGAACCCTCCTTTGATGCTCTATTTCCACCTAAGTATGAATCCATAAATATGTTAGATTTTGCAATGCGTTTGATATTTTTTTGAAAGTAGATGTTCAGTAGCATTGTATTTATCCTTATGGAATGTGGCAAAAATCAGTTTTAACCAAGTAAAAGGAAAAAATTATGTTTTGCTAGAGTTCTTAAATGAATATCTCAGAGATTGCAACGTATACTCATTCCTCACTCTTGCATCAACAAATTCCCTCTCCAAAAACCATGTTTGCTGATTGTTCACATGTTGTTTATTTTGGCATTTTAGGGACTGACTGAGAAATTCAAAGAGAAAGACACTTCGTACTCCGGCTCTGCTACCTTTGGTTATGAGGACTTCATGCTCACTGTCCTGCCCTTTCTTGTCGCTTAATAACATAATGTTCATGACCATGTGAAATTGTGGTGGTTTGGCGAGCTGTCTTGTTTTTATCAACTTATAGTTTCCTGGTCCACTGTAGTTATGGTTTCTAATTTATGATTCACTGTTGGGAACATAATAAGCTTGGCTCGTGTTTGTATATTCTGTTGGAAAATGCTTCGTTACTCATTATCAACAGCAATTGTGAGTGTCGTGTATATCACCAGTTTCTGCATTCTTTTATTCTCCTTTTACTGCTTTGTATTTATATGGTTGACGGATCTGAGAAGATTAGAAGAAGTTCGAGCATTCTGGAATCTCTTCTTTTCTGAAGTTAGGGTTTTAGGGTTTTCTTTTTTCAGTTGACCAGGCAATATCGGTATTAAGATATTTTTAAGGGGTAGAATAGGAATTCAAAATATGACCCTTTGAAAACCACCTGCGTTTCATCTCTTGTGGCGACCTCGACGATCTCTCTCGATTCGCTTCCCGCTTCCATTCTCGCTCAGAATTTGAATTTCAAGCTTACGATTTTAGGGTTTACTTGTTCAGAGTCGATGGATTAACACGACATTTTCACTCGATTTCAAGGTCCGGTTGCCGCTATGGCGAGCTATGCATACTTCGATTCCTCCGTTCAGGTTGGACGCTTTCTTTTGTAGTGAAATTTAGTGTCTGGTGTTTGAATCAGAGCGCGTGTACGATCTTTAAGCTATACGTTGTGTGTATTTGAAGGAACTTATTGTTATCGACGATCTGCTGTCGGCTCTTGTTGGAATTGAAGGACGATGTGTTTCGATAAAAAAGGGCCGCGGGAAGGAGGATGAGGTTCATTTCCAGATTGATCCATCAATGGATCTTACACTTCAGGTCAGTTGTAGTATGTAGCTCTTGAGTAGACTTGAGGTCATCCATCAGCCTAAGGTGGCTTTGTTAAGCATTTAGGGTTAAGTGTAGACTTGAGACTGAATGCGTGAATGCATTTTTTCTATTCTTTTGAGTTGAGCAACAAATGTTGGTGGGGGTTATCTTTAAATGTTCGGCTGATTGAGATATTGATAACTGCAGGAGTTGGCAAAGAGGATATTCCCTTTGTGTAAGAGTTTTTTGTTGATAAATCATTTTGTGGAATCAAGGTCGCAGTTCAAGAAAGGCTTGGTCATTCATGCATTCGCTGCTGCTCTTGGTGCACTTCTTCTGGTATGTTGTTTCCTTTTCTTGCATTCGACACCTCAGCCTTCCAGTTGTGATACACTAAATAATTGAAGTTCCCATGAATGATTGTGAGGTTTTCTATGTTGGTGACTCTCTTCATACCGTCTGCTCTTTATTCCAGGATTATCAAGCCATGGTAGCACAACTTGAGCACCAATTTCGTCTTCAAAGACTTTCCATCCAGGGGTTGTGGTTTTATATTCAAGTAAGACAGTAAGAGATCTATTGGGAAGGATTTATTTGGGATAGGTGTTGTATTTTAAGAGGATTTTAACTGAACCCCTGTTTGACAGCCAATGATGGGGTCGATGCAAGCTCTTTCCATCGTAATAAAAAAAGTTGTAGCTGACAATTTGATGGGTTCTTCAGTTTTAAATCTTTTGCAAAGCCAGGTATTTCCTATTATCTACTTTATTTTATTTATTCTGTCCTCAGACTTGTTTTAATTTTTACCTGCTTTAATTTTTGAAGTTCATAGTTTATATTAGTGTTTTTTATGGATGTTTGCAGGCTAAAGCTATGGCTGGTGATAGTGCAGTTAGGTCATTGTTGGAGAAAATGGCACACTGTGCAAGCTCCGCATACCTAAGTATATTGGAGAGGTACAATGCTCTAGTCTTTACACCCTATTTTGTCAGTTACCTACTTTAGTCAGTTACTTAAACATCTCACTTGTATCTGCTCACATAAAGGCTCCAACCTTGACACGCCTTCATACACATTCATTCCCAATTTGCTGAACTTTCTTGTATGAAGGGTAAGATAGAAAAACAAGTGTTATTATTACATTTTCTGCGCCGTCCAAGAATATAGACATGCTATAAACGTAAAGAGAAGGATGTTCTTCCATTAATGCAGTATTTCACCATTAAGTATGCCAGATATATATTGTTTTGGATATGCATGCCTATTTTAGCCATATCTTCACTGCTTCCTCAACTACTTTGAGTTTCGTTCTAAATATTGAAATTTCAGAAAGAGTGACATCACATTTATGAGATGCATTTATACTGTTGAGCAGTCATTTCATTCGAAAATGTTGTATCTCTTTTATTTTTACCATTGTACATCAGTATGCGAAAGTGTCTATTATGGTTGGTAAAAATTACCTGACTGTCATCCATAATGTACTTCAGGTGGGTTTATGAAGGAGTAATTGATGATCCATATGGGGAGTTTTTCATTGCTGAAAATAAAACTATTCAAAAGGTAGTGAACATAGTTCCCTAGTGTTCTATTAACCCAACTTTCAGATTTTCAATTCCATATACTTGTAATAGGAGAGCCTCATTCAAGACTATGATGCTAAATTCTGGAAACAACGATACAGCCTCAAGGATGGCATTCCTAGCTTCCTTTCCAATGCAGCTGGAACTATCTTAACTACTGGAAAATACTTGAATGTCATGCGAGAGTGTGGTCACAATGTTCAGGTGATGTCATTTTCCGTTTGCAATAGCTTTCTATAGCATTTTCCAGTTTTTATATGATTTTCAGCAGTTATTGTGCCCTGTCCTTCAAAGCATGGAAAATTGATATGATTAGGTGCCTGTTTCGGAAGACTCGAAGTTGGTCCGTTTTGGCGCAAATCATCATTATCTTGATTGCATTAAAACAGCCTATGATTTTGCTAGTGGCGAGCTTTTAAATCTTGTAAAAGAAAAGGTATGAAACAGTAGTTCATTTTTGTCAGGTCACTTTTATGAACTCTTAGTTTTTTCTCAGTATTTAATACAAGTTTGCTACTTTCATTTGCAGTACGATCTAATGGGGAAGTTAAAGTCAATAAAGCATTATCTTCTTCTTGATCAGGTAGGTCTCGATCTTGTCAGAAATGAGAATTAGTGTTTTCTTAGATAATTAAGTGAGCAGCATGGTCATGTAACGACTAAGCAAGATTTTACAAAACAAAGTAGTTGGTAATTTATGAATTCATGTGTAAGCCCATGGGATCCCACTTAATGATCTATCAATTTTTATGAAGCATAATTGCAGCTTTTTGGTTTACTCATGAGGTTGTTTATTTTTCACATTATGCAATTCTTATAGGGTGATTTCTTGGTTCATTTTATGGACATAGCCGCTGAAGAGCTTTCTAAAAGAAGTGACGATATATCTGTTGAAAAGTTGCAGGTGATTTATCTCTGCTTGTATGTATACTGTGTAGATAGTCCCTTTTTCACTTGCATAAGCATTTCTATGCATTCTTATTATTTCTCATTTTTATATACATACATACCTTTTTGTATAAATAAATGGTTGAATGGTATCTGTTTGTTTGTGCTAGTGCAGTCTCTATTAGACATTGCTATGCGTTCCACAGCTGCTGCAGCAGATCCTTGTAATGAAGATTTGACATGCTGTCTGGTGTGTGAATAAATCTCTCTTCTTCTGCTGTGGTGAAACTCAATGATTGTTTAGTAAAATCATTATTTCCTTTTCTCCGTATCTTGTTTTTTTCCTCCAGGAAAGATCTTCATTACTGAAAAAATTGGCTACTCTTAAGGATCTCACAACAAAGACTGAAATCAACGATATAGAGGAAGCTGTAAGCCTTAGTGGCTTGGAAACATTCTCCTTGAGTTACAAGGTCTCGTATTTCTCTGGTGCTCCCTAATTTGAATTTGAATTTGTTAATTATTGCTCATCATATTTGACTTGAAGGTCTATCAGGTGGGTTTTTAGTAATTTGTGTGACATATACTGTTTCATAAATTTTATTTGTTTACTTATTCTTTCAGCTACTTGAAATTTTTAGTTTCTAATCTTCATGAATTGCATTTTATACGTCGAGACTCATTTGTGTGATACCACTAATAGTTAGTACTAATACATATTCACAAATTTTTAATCTAGGTTATGTGGCCGTTGTCTATCGTTATTTCAAGAAAAGCATTAACAAAATACCAATTGATTTTCCGATTCCTCTTTCATTGTAAGCATGTTAGTCGTCATCTTTGTGGGGCTTGGCAAGTTCATCAAGTAAGATTCTTGGTTGGCAAAGTTAAGTTTCTTCTATCTAATTGCGTTATGTTGCTCTAATCAAAATATATCTTGGCAGGGGATTCGTGCACTTAACATGCGAGGGACTGCAGTCCCAAGATCGTCTCTGCTTTGCCGTAGTATGCTTAAGTTTGTTAACAGTCTTTTACACTACCTGACATTTGAGGTACAAATATTTACATCAGTTATTGTTGTTTTAGTCAATGAAAAAAATAAAAGAAAAGAGAAATGAAAAGCAGACACTAGATCATTGAAGATTGAACACTGACCATTTAAATTGTTCTCTGTATCATATTTTCCCACATCCAAATCAGGGTTGTTAATATCGGGTCACCCTCGAGAGTGGGTTCTTTTGGTAGATGTCAACATTAGAACTACAATCATACATTCGACGTACCATGCAAGTGGATTTCCCATTATAGTTGCCCTGTCTATTTGTGTACCTATCTGTATGCACATAGATGTACCGGCACATAAAGTTTGGCTTCCTGTTGCTCAAATATTTGAGTATGCTACTTGAAAAATGAATTTTGTTGCAACCCCAATCCTCGAATAATATGTGTAAGCTGTATGTGATCGTTCGCAAGAATCAAGTTCTGCTTCACTTCACTATAGTTCTAATTTTTTGTCATGTTAGAGCCAATTGCCAACATCATAAATCTATTATCTGCTATTATATGTCTCAAATTCACTTTCCTTGGTATATATTTATCCTGTCTCAACTCCCAATATGTAGTTGTGATTATTTGTCTTTCTCAGGTTCTGGAACCGAATTGGCACATTATGCATAGTAGATTGCAGACGGCAAAAAGTATAGATGAGGTCTAATATTTACTGTCCATTGTTATCCCTTTCATTTCAATTATATCAGTTCATCCCTATGTCTTAGTGTCTTACTATTCCTAATGGTAGTGTCTGCCCTCCATTGGGCTTTCCCAAATTACTTTTTTCTGAATCAGGTTATCAATTACCATGATTTCTTCCTTGATAAATGTCTGAGAGAGTGTTTGCTTCTCTCGCCCGTTCTTCTAAAGGTAAATATTTTGTTCACCATGTTTGGTTTTGTTCCTTAGACACTCGAATAACTGTTAGGTTTTTTTCGTGGACCAGAGTTTTATCATTACATTCCCCTCTCAATGAATTTATTTGGCGACCGTTGATTGAGCTATGTATTGATTTTTATTTGGTGAAATCTTCACATTTATTTTTCTAGATTCACATTTTACATTCGTCTGGAAAAGTTGATGTTTTTGATACTAATGCCCGAGCTCTTTAAAACAGAAAGTGGAGAAGCTGATGTCAATATGCCTTCAGTATGGTGCAGCAACTCAATGGTTGATTTCATCCTCTATCGAGATTCCTAAATCAGAAGCATTACCAGGCAGTGGTCCCGCATCAAGGAAATCTAAACAAGGAAAATCAAGAACTCCGCCCCAGGCTCTTAAAATAGCCACTGGATGTGCAACAGTTACTGAATCCATTCTGTAAGTTGATCTACTGCCTTCCCCTGTTCCCTTTACGCGCGCTACTCCTCCATGTTTACCCACTGCATGATCTGACATCTATTTTACAGAAACTTTGAGAGGGAATTCAATTCGGAGCTGCACAGTTTAGGTCCTTTACTGAGCAGCAGCTCACAAGCAGAGCCCTATCTGACACATCTTGCGCAGTGGATTCTTGGAGTCGGTAATGAGTAATAACCGAATGAATATATTTTCATTTTCACGAGTGTAAAACACAAAAATATATTTATGAACTATTTCATGTAGTCTGTAAGTTTTGAGGAACATCCATAATATCTCATTTTTCAGATGTATCATTTGTCTGCTGAAAACCCCAGATTGTGGGAAATTTGAGCTTGGCCTCCTATGACTCGATTCTACACTGTCGCAGCTTTCAGTGAAAGAAAGTCGGAAATCTGGTTGGTGTAGAAATCTGGCTGTATAGAGTTGGTTGGACTTTGCAGCATTGGTAAGCTCGTCACGCCTGTTTTTTTAAGAATGAAACAGTTTAATCAACCGGCAAGGAACTTCAGATAAGTGCCTGAATGATTTACCTGAAAGAACAAGGAGAGTTTTGCAACCTCCGTTCTGACCAAATAGGATATCGGTATCCAGTCTGTCGCCCACCATGCATATTTGTGACTTGGCGATGCCAAACCTAGGACAAACCAGAAATTAATCATCCTAGTCTGCTGCTGTTTTTTTTATATCTGAGTTTCAGGTGCCAAAAACAAACCACAAGTTCCTCTGAAGCAAGAAATTATAAAAGAAGCAGAGATTCTTAGAAGAAGAAATGTCCTTACTCATTTGCCAAATAATCCATCATGAAAGTCGAAGGCTTCCCGACAACCAAAGGTTCACGTTGTGTTGAACCGACGAGAGCACCCACCATGGAACCACCGCCTGAAGTTGACTAATTATATGTTTCATAAAACTGAGGACGCTAGAAAGAGTTTTAAACCAACCTGCCCATTCCTGAGCGTCCGTGAGATGAGTCACCGCGTCACGATTTGTGGCAATAAATAGGCATCCCGGATTCTCACGAATACAAAGCGTACCGTACCTTCAATAACAAGAAACACAAAAACCCGATTACTAGTACAAGTATGCTCTATGCTTTCCAGGACAATTCTCACAGCTCGTACTTACTGAACTTTGTAATAATTGAAATATCGATCAAACCCCACAACAACAGCTCCAACCTATTCCCAAGAGAAGAGATTCTTCAGCATAATACTAACAGTAACTATGTCATTAGGACTGTCTAATTCATGCACCCTCCGTGTAAAAAGTGATGTGAAATTACTGCACAAAAACAAAAATAGTAACCCTTACATCGTGTTCATGCTCCATGAGGAAACCGGGCTTCAGCTCTATCTTTTTCCCACCGTCTTCCTATTGAAAAAACTTTGCTGATCAGTTCATTATACATTTATATGCAACTGTATAAACACGCAACAGTGATTGAGAGAATAATCCATCCACATATAATTAGATATCCATACATTGATTTCATGAAGAGAGCGTCACACATTGATAAACAGGTAGAATAGATGCCTAAACATTTTTGATGAAAAGTGCACGCTTATCAGATTGCTGTAAATATAACGAATGCATACCGGCCCACCAAGATATTCAAACCCAGCAAGCTCGAGCTCCTTCAGGATGCCCTCCTCTCCAATAACATATACCTAAAGAAGGTAATAAGATGTTTCAAGTCAGGATGCGCAATCCTAAGGCCATACTCAAAGACAATATTGTCTCTTGATGCCATGTGGCAGGTCAATGTTTATAAAACATATAAAATATTCCGAGCTTCATAAATAAAAATAAACTTGCGAATATTGTGGTGGGGTTTTAATCTTTCCGGTATGGTGCAGGAATGACATAAAGAAATTGGGCTGTGTATGGCCGGCTAATTTCAGGTTAATGAACAGCACTGCTTAAATTTTCCATACATAGAATCACTGTAACATCACTACGGCCGGTCAACATCAGTTAAAAAAGAATCTCTGCAATATTAGAACGGCACAGTTGGTTGATCAACCAAAGTCATGAACTAAGTACCTTTTTGTCTTTTGGGAAATTGATGGACTTCAGGTACGCAGCCGCAGCAAAGGATGAAGCAAAGATTTCCTCCTGAAACAATGCTTGCCGATTTTTTATACTCACATACATAAAATACACCCTTCGAAAAAAGAGGACAAAAAAAACACAAACTAACTTGGCTGACACTAAGACCAAGAGTCTCGAACTTCTTGCCATATTGCTTCCTGGACTTGGTCGAGTTGTTCGTAACAAAGACTAATCTTTTCCCCTGTAGCAAAACATATCGCCATTAGCTTAACATTGTCATCGAGGACCACAGTTTAATCACACACACACCCTGGATCGCAGCATATCGAGTGTCGCAGGGACGCCGTCTATCAATGAGTCCCCTTTCCAGATAACACCTGTAAAATTTAAGGTTGTAAAAATGAGGGTGACTCGAGATTCTCAGACTTCTGCTAACTGCAATTTAAAGAAATCAAATTGCATTGCAAGTAGTATGACCCAAAACCCTAATTGACCTCCTCACCATCGCAATCGAAGATGAAAGTCTCAACGGAGTCAATAAGCTCGTCAGCGTTGGTCAACGGCTGTGCTGCCGCACGGACAGTCAACACAGATGTCCCGCAACGAGCCATCGACCGCAACTGGCTAGCCTTCCGTCTAACGCTGAATGCGGCGAGTTTTCTAGGGCTGGAAACGATGAGCCGCGCTGGAACGGAGGCGGAGAGAGAGACCGCTCGGCTGCTGACGATGCTGATACTGCTAAGCATCTCTGTGTCGCTGCTCGAACCGGCCTCGTGTGGTTGGTTGAAATCGTTTGGATGGTCGTTGGCGGTTAGATGAACCAACAAGACATGTCGTGAGTTGGAGACTCCGCTATGCTGACGTGTCAGTTTGAGTGGACTAAGGTTGTTACTCGGTTATCCTTCAGTTGTGGTTGATGTCGTGTTTCTCTTGAACCTCCGCCAATTTCAGTTTCGTGATAATTCTAACGGAATATTTTTTTGATACGTAAGAAAATATTTTATGATAATTAATATTTTTTTTATATACTGAGTTTAAAGTTTCAGTTTGAACCATTCCATAACTCAAAAAAAGTTTCAATAATTGTTTTAGATGGAACTCTATTCAAGATATACACACAATTTTTTTAAGGCCTCACTCCGAGAATTTAGACGAAGAGTTGAATTGCTCATCATGCTTCTTACCATGTCCATTAAAGTTCTATTTCTTCGTTCAGCAACACCATTTTATTATAGCATAACAAGCATTGTATAATATGCAATAATATCTTCATGTTGAAGAAATCTAGCAAATTGACAAAGGCGCTTTCTAAAGATCAATTTACGCACAGTCAGCGCTTACCTGGCTCCCTCGTGGCATTTTTCAAAAGTCATTTCTGTCAAAAATAAACTCAGAGTAAAAAATAAATAAATCATAAATCGCAAAACTACCAGCCAAAGTCAGCGCAGTTTGGGTTGAACAAGAATCCCAAATCGCCCTTTATTGAGTTTTTTTGCTTTCCAAAATTTCCAAACAACTCACCTCTCCGCCACGGATGAGTTCTTCTAGCACAGCTGCCCTCCACATTCGCGAATAGAGCACAACTTACCATTGTTGAATTATTTACCTTCTAAATTTATTTTAGCCGCCCTTACCAAAGGCCGCTTTTGGAAAGAGCGATTTTTGAAAAGTATCATGATGCAACTAAGTAAGCGCTAACTGGATGCAAAAATCATCTTTTTGGAACGCCGCCTTTGCCAAAAGCGATTCTAAACATGACAAGTCGAAGAAAAGTTTTTGATACTTGCCCCTTTTGAGTAAACATACCATAATATTCTCAACACCGATCTGATCGAACAATTTTTAATTTTTTTGTTCCTTTTGCTTATATACCTCTTCTTTAAAAATCTTAAAAGCATCAAGTGGTTTGTCTTTATGATTAATGACAGACAACTGTGGGGTCATACCGAGACATATTCGAGGGCATACCGGGAAGCTTAGAAGGGTGCAAGGCCGATGTCTCATTGATGGCCATAGTCAGGGGGCGAAAGACTACAACCGAGTGCTTCCTTGCAGAATTAAAGGCTATCAGGGGAGGTGTGGGACACAAGATTTGGGACTAGGCAATGGACGAGGTAGTCAAGGATGTCTTGCGAGACTTTGGGGATGTGTTTAAAGAGGGAGCAACGCCGATTAGTGTGAGGCCTTATTGATACCCGCATGTGCATAAAGACGAGATAGAGAGACTTGTGAAGGAGATGTTAGAGCCGGAATCATCCAGCCAAGTACCAGTCCATTCTCGAACCCGATACCACTGTCATAAAGAAGGATGGAAGTTGGCATTTCTGAATAGACTACCGGGCACTTAACAAGCACACTATTGCGACAAGTTTACAATTTTTTCAGTTATAGATAAGCTGCAAGATGAGCTACACGAGGCAGTCACATTCTCTAAATTTGACCTCAAGTCGGTATACCATCAAATACACATGACCGAAGAGGATAGGCACAAAACGGCATTCCGGACGCAAGAGGGTCATTATGAGTTCATGGTCATGCCGTTTGGACTCATCAATGTGTCAGCTACCTTCATGAACTAGATATTTAAACCATGGCTTAAAAAGTTTGTGTTAGTATTTTTCGACGACATCTTAATTTACAGCCGCATGATTGATGAACATGCGAAGCACTTACGGCTCGTGTTGGCTGAGTTTAAAAAGCACCAACTTGTGTCCAAAGGAGTCTCGGCATACAAATTAAAGATCAAGGCCATGCAAGAGTGGCCCGAGCCAAAGACCATTCGAGAGCTGCGATGATTCTTGGGCTTGCCAGAGTATTTTTGCAAGTTTGTCAAAGACTACGAGAAAATAGCATGACCACTAACGGAACAACTTAAGTAAGATGCATTCTGGTGGAACGAGCAAGTAAGGCATTCTGAGGACTCAAAGAAGACCTTTACCGAAGTCTCGGTGTTGCCCTTTTAGACTTCAAGCAACCTTTTATCATAGAGACCGAGCATCCTGATGTATGCTAGGGCGGTCCTCTTGCAAAGCCAACGACCAATTGCATATTTCAACCAAGTCCTCATAGCTAGAGCCCGCCAAAAATCCGTCTACGAGCGGGAACCCATGGTTATAGCCTTGGCCATAATCAAATGGAGGCCGTATCTCTTGGGGCGACACTTCGTGGTAAGGACGGTTCAAAGAAGCCTCAAATATTTGTTATAGCAACGGCTAGTGGCCAAGGAGCACCAACGATGACTTACCAAACTCTTGGGCTATGATTTTGAGATACAATAGAAGCCGGAGATCAAGAACAAAGCCGTCGATGCCCTCTCATGAAAGATAGGTGGAGTCCCATCCCTCGAACACATGGAGACTAACAAAGCCAAGACCCAACTTTCGATCTTGAGGACAATGTCACTCTTCGGGAGGGGAGTAATGATGTGACATCGGCTGAAATGTCCCGAGACATGCCAAGCAAAGACCATATCTCTCGGGACGTGTCAAGCGAAGATCAACCTTTGAAAGTCACCCTGGTTCGTACCAAGCTAATACGGGCCCTTAGAAGTCATTGAGCTGGACAAACATGGAACAAGAGGAACTAGAAAATACGGGTTGGCCATTGCTGGCAAGGGGGCTGACGAGCTGAAGTAACTCAAGGCCAAGGAGAGAAGTTGCAAGGAAGCTAACAAAAATGACCCGATGGAAAAGTCCACCAAGCCTTAAAACCTAAACCCTAATTTTAGGGTTTAGAACTTACATATTGCTCCTCTACATAAATCCATGGCCTTATCACAATCTAGAATTGATCTCCTTATGCTCTTGCTTTAAAAAGTCGTCATATGATTGAGATTTAAAGCAATTAGATCATTCCCGAGACTGACAATTAGTAACCTCATTTGGCACTCTTGTTTATGTGGGAACAGATTCGATTGATCAAGGAGATTTTAATCTAGATCCAAACACCCAATGGGAAGAAGGAATTTATCTTTCCAAGATGTTATCAATGAGAATTGGAACATTAATGAAAAGGTTTGAAACGAAAAATAATTACAACAAACAAAGAATTAATGTTGTCATCACAACTATGAGTACGAATCAACCAAGATTCTAATATCCCTTTGGACAATGTTTTCAATCATGTACGGAATTTATAATCTTTATTAAAGTTTATAACCACGTATGATTCATAACATATAATAAATTTCTAACCCGTTGCCCTTCGAAATAAAGAATAAATAAATAAATTCATTCATTCATTTATCAAAAAAATAATATTCAAAATAATAAATATAATTATCCTAATAAATTATTCAAATACAATTAACACAATTACATTCATCGATCATTTAATAACAACATTTGACAGGTCAGGAAAAAAATATCAACTGATAAAATCAGCCGCATGCTTTCCATATTTTAAAGGATTTTAAACTCACCCAAGATAAAACATAATTTTCAAACTCATTTATAATTGCAAGATTTATTTCTTCTGTCAAAAACATGATTCTACGAATTTCTTTTAAAGTGTATCATGAAGACTTATTTGGGATATATACGGACCCCGATCAAGTCAGTTGTTTGATAAATAGGCACGTGTCATACCATTTTATTTATAATAGTGGCACGTTTTCATTTAAAGAAGTGAAGCACGAGATACATATGTCGGTCGGCCGGTCGTTAAATACCTGAATTAACGACAATGTCTGGTTAGATAAAATTATTAAGTCTCTCTACATTCTCCTGCCACCCGAACCTCTCTCCCTTTGGCCATTGAAGTAGACCGCGGCGACCGGCGACCCCAGGTGGTAAAGCTCCGCGAAATCCCTCGTGTTGAAATTCTGACGCCAGCTCGGTGCATACACTGTCTGCCGTCCCAGCTGCCGGAACAACACAAATACAAACCTGTGAATTCCTGCCGTCGGCCTCGGACTCTCGTAGCACACAGCCTCCCGACCTGCATTTTTTTGTTTTGGTTAAGTTAAGGTTTTAAGATTTAACGACATGATGATGTCACATGGTACGTACCGAAGCTGGCTCCTGTTGTTGCCGGAATGTCAGTGACCAGCCTGAAAAAAATGGGAACGTGAAACGAGGTGGGTAAAATGAGATAAGAAGTGCAGAGAAAAAGTAGACAGACCAGTGCAGGTATTCTCTCAGGCTCGGGTCACTCGGGTTGGGCGCATCCGGGTCAACCATGACCTGCCCAATGCCAAAACCAGAAACAGAGTAGATAAATTAAGGTGGCGTTGTACGAGCAGAGCATCAGAGTTAGAAGAGGTTGAGGCTAGCATTCTTACCAAGGTGTAGAAGGTTCTAAGATCATCGCCGCCAATATCAACTCTGGGCTGGAAGACAACCTGGGAAGGCTTGAGCTCACACCCATTAGTAAGTTCCTTATTGTTGTAAGTGACCCTTAAAGGAATAGACCTTGTAAAGGGATCCAACACATCCCCAATAACCCTCCCCAAAACCAGAGCATCTCCTGAAGATCTCTCCCTTCTCATTCTAACAACTTCTCCAGCCTAATCTGAGAAGTACCAAATATTTATAAATGGGCAGACATACACTTCAGCGCTTTCTGGAACAAGATGCGTTATTTGGTGCACATGCTTTAAGGCTCCGGATAGAGCAGCCTCTGCGACTTTCTGATGCGTCACTTGATCCTTTCCAAACCAGTCTTTTTTTTTTCTTCCCAAGTACAAATACCATCTTCAGATATGACCTTGGCTTTAGTTTGTAGGTACAACTCCCTTTACATTATCTTCCTATAGTGACAGAATACCCTCCCAAGTGGACCCGCCCAAGTCCTCATCGAATTTCCACAGCGACTTGAGTTTGCACAGACTTGAGTTTGCGTGTCGGAAACTAATTATTACACACCAAATTTTATGAGAGGGTTGTTGTCCTTCTTCCAGACTCGAGCAGAGCTGAGGCAGGCCATGGACGGAGATGCAATCATGCAAGCATATCATTCGGAGAGAAGTGATTGGCTGCAATGCTTGGCTGAAAATGGAGGAAAACATATCTTCTAAGATTCTGTGCACCCCCTTCATATTCTTGCTCCATTCACAATATACGACAAAATCGCACAAAGAGAAGGAGTTCATGTCTTGTCAGGTCTACGATTGGGACAAGGTATGCCGCAACAGAACACCTTCTATTTATAGTAAGTTTCTAGCGTGTACGTTAAGTGGCTTGTGGACCCCACTTCCACTTGAAGCATCTCTATTTTCATCATCATTCTATCCTTTTGGTCCCCTCCTTTTCTTGCATGCTAAACTCATACATCGCCAAAACACGGCGTCGTTTTACTAAAGGGTTTTTAGATATTTTTAATTTATGCCTCCGAAATTACTACGTAATAAATATAATCAGATAACAATGTAAATTAAAGATAATTCAATTTCTTTTGTTTGGGCTTTATTTTATATTGAACCAGAAAACCCACCCTTCGCAGGGCCCAACATCTTACAAACCCGGCCCAACAATAGCCCAATACTGAAAATACAGCGGCGCAAAATTAAACCCTTCCCGCTTGGCATTTTTTATATTTAATATTTCATTACCTTTTCTTATAAAAATTACATTTATTTGATTTTTGTGATAAAAATTCAGACACGAAAAAGAAAAATATTAAATACATAATAATTCGGCGTGAAATTCCAAAAATACCCATAATATTAACGAAGGCAAAAATAGTTTCGTTGGATGTTGACACGTGTCAATCCAGAGGATGTGTCTGTACGGTGTTGTAATATTGCGCGCGAAAAATTCGGTATTCGGATCTGAAGCTCCATCTCTCAAATCGGTCGTCATCTCAACCATCGGCAGATTCTCGTTCCTCGATTCGAGTGTTCGGTCTCGTAATTGGTATCTAGGGTTACAGGATTTGGGTTTTCGATTCTAATTTTCTTATAGATGGTGGATGCGATCGACGAAGCGGGTCGGGATTCGAGGGGCGTGGGTGGAGGAGCGGCTGTGAAGAAGACGCTGAAGCGGAAGCGAGCGGGTGGAGTTGGGTGTAGGAGTGTTGTGGAGAGGGAGATTGTGGTTAAAGGTTTGGAGGAGGAAATGGAGGGTTTGTTTCGGTACTATAGGGAGGTGTTGGGGATGGAATTGGATGAGTGTGGATCACTGCTGTTTCTGGTGAGTAATAGTGTTACTTTGTGTGTCTCATTAAATATAAACGAAGGACTGAATTGATCAAGGAGATTAAGCTTTCCAGCTGTAAAGATGTAGTTTGTGATAATGATCCCAGTGATATAAAGCTATCAAACAGCTTGGAAGATTCGAGGTTTGATGATAGTAAAAATACTGTTCATGTCAATAAGTCTGTTTCAGAAGGGGTATCGAAGGAAGCAGTTGCTGCAGTTTGATAAAAGTTTCAGACCTGCTTTTTATGGGGCTTGGCCCAAGATAAGGTATCTTTGCTGTCTGCTTGTGACAATTATATAAAGATTCTGCCAGTTATATTCCAAATTGTGAAACATGTTGCTCAGTTAAAAATGACTTCTTTCTGGATTCCTGACCTCTTAAATAGGTTGAATAGCCTTTTATTTTTTGTTGTTGAAAATTTACACTGTATTTGTACATCATAGCAATATTATTGGACCACACAATCCATTTTAGAAGGATCCAGACTTGGATTATGATGTTTACAGAATGGGAAGAGGTACTGAAATTTTCATATGCTCATTGAGTTGATTTAGTTTGGAAGTGTAATTTATTGAATCATTTTTTTTCTTCTTATTGTATAGGAAGATCCTGGAGAAAGTCTCCTGGATTGTGACAAGGAGAGGTAGATGAATCCTCGGAGGCTGGAGATGGGAAAACAGAGGAAGAAGATGAAAGTGTAGATGGCTTCTTTGTCCCTGATAGTTGTCTATCAGGTGATGAGGTACTACCTTTATTTGTGATACTCTTATCTAATACATACCAAATGGAGTTAAATTAGTTTTGTTGTATAGTTAAGATTTTTGACATCAACTCAATCAAACTGATATTTAGATGACCTATGCAGAGACCATATGTCCTTCAGATATTAGCAGTGGCTCAGAGTTACTCATTATATGTTGAAATTGCACTTTTTTACCAGGTGGAAGAAAAATGAAGAAATCCATGTCCTGTTGAGACACCAAAAACACTTGCAAAATTTGACTGAGCAAGCATATGGAAAAATCAACCATTGATTATTATAAATCTGATGCATGAGAAGGCTCAGGCCGTCAATCTTAGTGGTATTCAGAAAGTTGAACTACTATGAACCCTGCCAGCTTTGCACTACACACCTCTTTTGGCCTCTTCATGAAGCTCTCACTCTCACTCAACATGATGTACAACCTCTGATGAGTGACGTAAGCCTGGATGTTATGTAAATTCTCTTATGGCCTTATCCCTTGTCAATATATGGCGACTCTGTGAAACCAGGGGAGTGATCTCTTGTTAATGTGGGCAACTTCAGAAACCAGTAGCTTCACAAAATATATTATGTAGGGTTAGGGTTTAATAACACATATGTACACAGCGCGCAGCTCCTCCTAGGCATCAAAAAAGTCCTGAACCACTCCTAATGTATGTATGCTAAACCAGCGAGATTTCTCGATGAATATTTAACTCAGAGGTCCGACTTCATCAACATTGATCGAGGTCTCAAGTTGATATTGGTCAAGGGGGCAGTCTGTTCGACTTGAATGTAGTCTCTTGTTTTCAGTACCTGTAATCCAGCAGCACAACTTCAGATCTAGCAAGGCACCAAGTCTCATGGCAAGGATAACTAGAAATGAGCGTACCAAAGTTTCAAAAAACATCCGTGATGCTTCTTTACGGCTTTTACCAATCAACAAGTTGTCCATGGCGATAACATTTTTTCCATGTTCAGCTTCCTTGTCGAACATTATCTGAAGGTATTTCCCAACCGCCCTGTTGAAATAAAATGTTGAATAAGACAAGGAACACACGAAACTTGGTGCCAGGAACTAAAATATCAATCGCACCACCGCAACATGACAACTGGATGGTCTACAACATGTATATGATCTTCCAAATAATAAACAAATTTGCCACTGATAAACCAAATATACAAGTATATAAATCCAAACCTTGATCTTGAAGACCATCCGCTATTGTCCACAATACGCATACGACTTTCTTGACCAGAAGGCACATAACTCCCATCCTCTTCTAGGTCATCATCATCCACATTTAGAAACCCTGTAAAGTAACAAATAACCTATTAACTTGATGGTTATCTGGAAACTTGAGGAAGCTTGTCATAATTCAAATTGCTTATGATATTATGAGATCACTGCACAGCTGTACTAAAGATTAGATGTCACTTCTTTCAGGAACGCTCTAGTTCAGGATGCTTCTAGTGGGAATGAATGTAATATATAAAGAACCTCAAATGACACGGGACAAGTTGAAAGGAACTGGAAGAAAGAACCACAATTACAAGGAAACGGAGGGGCTTGCCCAATCCATGTTTTTTTTTTCTATTGTTGGGAAAAGGTAGGAGCTAACCTGTATCATGCTCAGCTGTTGTGTAATTCATGCCCTGTAGATCAGGTAAAATAATATTAGGACAGCCAAATATACGGTCAACTTGGAGAAAACTGCAGTTGTATATAGACTTTATAAGTGGCATCACAGATCAGTATAACAACATATCTTGAGCAAGTTTGTGTGTAGCATATTCTATGTTTGATCTCAAACATGCGGTTATGTCAACTTATAAAGTACTTAGATTCAAGTAAGCAAATAAGCATGCATTTGATATAACCAGAACAACCACATTATCAATGAATTTTGATGTTCAGACATGTTTCCGATCCCTTTTTCTAACTCGAACATCAGAAGAGCACAAGAAGCCTTCATACAGAAATTTTCATTCCATCTCATATATCTATTTGATCTCCATACCAGGTTTTAAGATAACAAAAAGATTGTAAACTTAACTACTTGCACCATATATTTTTACTACAGAAACATAATCTAGCAATGAAGACAACTATGAATGTGCACTTACATTTAATTCTTCAATAACAGCACTGTCTGATTCTGTAGTCACATTCGCTTGTCGTTCATCAAGCTCGTCAACATTTTTATTCTGCTCACCACTTGGAGACAGCTTTTCTGAATATACATCGTGATCAGCTGAAAGTAATGGTCTGTCGACATTATTGCCATCAGTGTCCAAAGTGTTAGTATCCGCACATAGCCCGAGGTCATGATTGTTGGTTTCAGGAGCTGTAAGTAGCCCTGAAGGCACAATGTCTTCAACAGATCCACCATTTTCTGCCTCTTTTAGTGACAACTCATTTATTGTTCCAGATTCATTATGAAGGGGAGAACCCTCTCCATCATTAATGATGGCTACATGAGACTGATCAACATTTTCTTCCTTTTTTCGGTGCAATGAAGAAGCCTCGTAGTTAACATTACTGCAATCATTGGTTTCATCTGGTAATGGTATAGCAGAGCCAGCAGCTGTTTCAGGGATATCTGAAGGAATTGGAGATGAAGATTCAACTGGGATAGAAGACGCATTTGCTGCAGCTTCAACAACTGCACCATTCTCCCTATCCACGTCCATTTCTGAAATTAGCCCTTGCTCTAAAGAAGTAGTAAGAGGTAAAGTGGTAGTAGAAGCTCCTTTTTGCAACCCACTATTATCATGACTTACACACGCTTCACTACGCTGGTTTTCAATTTGAAATGTAGTACCAAGCTGGGTTGCCACATTAACTTCTTCAACACCGAATTCCCCAGTTTCAGGGATAGCATTTTTGTCACGCGGAGGCTGCATATCATGTGTTGAATCCATTTGAATCATAGATTCATCAACTCTTGTTATGTTGATTCCACTTAGTTCGTATGCTTGATTGTGCAAGCAAACTAATTCCATCGACATACCTACAACATCCAAATCAGAAAACAGTCTGACTCATTATCCAGCTGATGTTAATCGCCAATGAAACAGGGCATTACTTAAAACTATCTGATACTTTCATGTTTGGTGAGCTTATAACCTGGTCAACTTGAAAAGTTGTCAAAAATGAATGAACTCAAACATTGGCGATAAACCTCATGGGTTTCAAATTGTTTCATTGCTCTACATCAATATAGCTATATAAACTTACCAGTAGATATGGGGTCATAAACTATGTCTTCTTCCAGAAATTGTTTCTGAATCATCCAAATTTCTTGGTGAGTACACGGAGCTTTCTTTCTTACACGACGAATATCTTCGGTAGTTACCAGTTGTTCTCGTATTGTGCTTGAAAATAGAAATAGAAAAAAACTGTCAGTCAATAGTGTTTTTACATGGCAGCTATGTAGTTGTAGATATCCGTGGTTTCAATAATGCCCAATTGCCCATGCATTGCACTGTAAATTTCAGTTGAATTAGATCTGACTTCTTGCGGCTAATTATGTATTAGGAAAAAAAAAACCCTTCAAGGAGCAGCAGAGCAACAATTTCATAGGGGTAAATTAATTTGAGGTAGATACAGGTATGAAACAAGAAAAAAGGGACATACTCTCCATGCAAGACCATGTTTTCATCCATAAGAACCTTCCTCTTATATGGAATACTCCGCCCATTTCGGGGACGCTTCATGGAAACTACCTCAGTTTGTGTTGGACTGGGCTTCAATTTCAGAATAGATGACTTTCTCCCAACTGTTAAAACAATAACAGTAATTCTTAGTGGGTTTACACTTTACATAGATAGGGATGGTTTCCAGCAGTTGGCAGAAAAATCCATACCATATAGTAAGCCCCTATAGGATCAATATTTGACACATTAACATGCTGAGAAAATCGTAACCTAAGGCAAGTGCTTCCAATTCAAAAGGCATAAAAAAGACAAAACTAAACAAGAATGCATACCTAATATAGATGATAGGAAATCCTCATCATCGGGGATAGATTCAGCAGTTTTTTCCGGTCTATCTTTGCCAGATGACTCTGCAGTATGCATGCTATCCATGGTGAGATTACTCTCAGTGAAACTCCGCTTCTGCCCTGTAATAACTCCAGTTCCATCTTCATCAATGGCCAAAGAGACTTTTTCCGGAGTGGTGTCAGATAGCAGAATAGTCGGCAATTCAGCATGTCCCTCAGGTGCAGAAAGCAACTTCTCACGTGCTGGTAATTCAGGCATTGGAGGGGAAATAGAAACTTCTTCGCCATGCTTTGTGATTGAATTTTCTGTTTTCTTGTGTAATCCAGTATCATTTTCCTGAACTTGTTGGCATGTACCAACTAATTGGTCCATCCCGTCAACTGATTCAGTAGTATTGATAACCTGAAAGTTTCCTGATGAGGTAACAATAGGCTGGGGTTCTGCAACAAGAAAGAAACTTATCTTAATACAGATCAAACCATATATTCCAAACACAGGAAACTGACACAAGCCCAACCAGGACTCCAAAGATGCATGCAAAAGCATGTGATGATACTGGTACAAGTCTATAACTAGTCAACTAGTGATATTTTTGTTCAAGAATTGAGAAGAGTAGCACACGGGGTATAAATAACATACTATTAGAGAAACTAACCTTGAACCTTCATACTATCTCCGTGCACATCCTCCCCAATATCGAGAGTCGCTGGATGCTCTGATGGTAAATCAAGGTAAGTATCCTCCTTTCCCTTCATACTACCATGCAGCTTTACATCTGAATTACACGCTTGAAGAACCTGATATGAGGGATTATTAGATCTTCATCATCATCACTACTTAAAATAATTTAATCTACAAATACCTGAAGGCTACCATCTAAGGATCCTAATCCACTCGATGCTAACATATTTTTAGGGGAAAATGATTCTTCTCTCTGAAAAGCAGCAGCAATCTCGTTCGAAGTCTCTGGGTGTATTGTTTTTTGTCCATCTAGTTGAAAACCATTAGACAAGAGTGAACTTGAACTTTTTTGAGGTTCTCCAGGGTTGGAACACGGCTGATCAGGCGAATTTTTAAAATTACATGCTTCCCCTAAAATATTGGGGGATGGAACATTGTTACCCAATTCAACATCTTCACAGGATCTGTCTTGAGGCTTATTCATCACTCCTGCATCAACAAATTGTCAATTTTTTTGATTTGAACTAAAAAGAACTTGACCGGATGAAAATACTGCGTGAGAAGATCACCTAACACCGCATCCTGAGTTTCTAGGTTAGAATCTTTTCCTCGTTCTGACTGTTTGATCTTTGGCTCAGTAAAAATGTGGCCATTCTCCTCTGTATATATGGTATCAGGATTATGACTACCCGCCACTTCCTCAAAACGAGGTGATGCATGAAAAGTTTCAGTAGGGTTCTCACGTGTTAGTGATTCTGTTAGATGAGTTTCTGGTTCAAAATAATTATCACATGACAATGTCTTTTGATTAGACAAATTGGGCTCTTCCACCAATCCAGGAGTACCTGGGGCCTGGGCGTATTCAACTAACTCGCCCTTCCCACTGTCATCCTGTTAACAAGTATGTCTTATAAAGTTGAACTAAACCACTAGAACTCAACATGGACATAAACCTTATTGTACTGCTTTGAGTTATTGTACCAACCTCAAGTCCACTAAGTTTAGCATGCACGGCTTCTGATGTTTCACCCATTTCCCCATTGTTCTCGTTTTTCATGGATTCATCAGGATGACTAGATGTGTTGGGAACATCACTGACATCAGAATTAGAAAATAGATAAAAAAAATCATCACATGAAAAGGTTTCACATCAAGATAAATAGAAAGTGGCTCTCATAAACAAAACTAGCCTCAATGAAAGTTAACAATTACATACGAACACACTAGAAAGCCTAGGACTTACTTCAGATCCATGCCATCCCCAGCAGTTTCAATAGCTGGCAGTTTATTTAAAAGCAAATCCTGGAAATGCAATACAAACATTTGTTACATGCCATTCCAAAAAAAAAAAAAAAAAACGAGCTAATTGTTGTGAAGTAAATATAGACGAACAAATGATCAAACTGGGATGCAGCAATAAATATTTGAAACTGGCTTGAGGACGCAAAATTTAGCAGGCCAGAGAAACAATGAACCAACTTCTCTATATTACCTCTTCCAGATCCAAGCCAATTTGAGAAGTGTCACCATCCCCAAACCTCTCTAAAGTAAAGACAAACAATAAAGTTAATATAAATAACAGGCACAATCACTTATGTGAGTTTAGTGAAGCAAGTCTACTAACCATCCAACCCAAATTGTGATGCGGAGTAAACCACACCATCCATTGTATCTTGAAGAGTGATTTGCTCCTTATTACTGATGTGATGATCAACATAGTTACTGCACAAATGAAAAAAAAAAACTATCAAGACTAAAGGAGAAAAAGCAATCATCACGCAGTTTCAAACGAAAACATAGCTATATCTGACTCCAAAAATGTATTGCAAAAATGATCAGTAACATTCAGAGTAATTATAAAACAAACCCTTGGAAAATATCCTGATCTGGTAACTCAAAGTCATCCAGATCAAAAGTTTCGGGCAATGTGATGGAATGGTATGGAGCTGTAGATTCTTCAGGAGGTAAATCAACTGCGGTGGACCGGAAAGCTTGCTTTATTCTGAGCAATGCTTCACTGCAGTCGTCGAAAAGATAATTCACTTTTCTAGAATATATCCTCACAACTCCAAGGAGCAGATGGCTGGACAACCTTAGAGCTATAGGCACTTCAGGGAATATGATTGAATCTGTTATAAAAGTAAGAAACAAATCAGAACGGTTGAAACATAACAGTGCTGTTAGAAACATTTACAAAGCGAGGTACTGTTTGTCTATATTTAAAATTGAAAATCCAATCTTAAAAGACTACCACTTGAGGCATATGAAATTCCCGACATATCAACTTGGACTCGGTAATTTGCTAAAAAAAGTAATATAGAATCTAACTGCAAAGTCACTTAGTTACAACAAACATCCCCTTAGATATTATATTGGTACGACAGGGCTTTCTTCTGCTCTTTGTTCTCATCCAATAAGCAGGGGTGACACTTTGTTGGAAAAATGTGTGTTACATGTGAAGAAAATGGTGGTGTGACCTTATTTTGTGAGCCAAAACTAAAGGTGGAGTACATTTCGGTTTTAATTAAATTAATCATAATTAAATACCTTGAATTGAGAAGTATAAAATTGATTATTCATAATGGAAATGTAAGTTCATTAAGAACAGAACACTCATTGTGGAGTAGAAATACAAATAATGAACAAGTTTCCTAAATTCCTTGTAAAGTGAATAGAATGTGAGTTTATGTAATTTTATAAATAAACTCATTCTATATATTAGGTAAGGTAGTAACAAAGGTGACTCTCTCTAGCGCGGTTGCACAGGGGTGTTAATCATGAGCCGATTCGAGTTCGGAACGTGTGCCCGCGACGTACATACGCGAATGGTGGACCGATTTGGTCGCATGTGGACAGACTTCTTTTGTACATTAATATATTTAATGACATTTCAGATTAAGGGGGCATTGTTACTCAAAGCCTATAAAAGAGAATCTATTCTCCTCATTTGTACATCAAATCGAAAACACACAAACATAACTACAAAACCAGCAGTCCCCTTGAAGTTCCAAAGCTGGCTGTTTTCGAATTTCTACTCTTTTTGAGTTTTTTAAAGTCATGGTGATAATCAAAGGCATAAGAAAGTACGACGAACAATTCTCTGGTGCAAAAAAAGAAAGCTTGCTAAATCGTTATATCGGCACCGAAAGAAGGCCAATAACACTTTAAGGAGATCATCTAACGAGCCTTAACTCTTCTTTTTCTGATTTTGTGACGTTTTTTTCTTTCAATATTTATTTCTTTTATTATTCGCACACAATAATAAAAGAAATAAATATTTTGAATTGTTATAACATTTTTGCAGTTCATTCTGACAGCTTGACAGCATACATTAATTATAACTAAATTAGTTGTGGAACAGAAAACCTATAACATGTCAAGTAAGGAATCGCTCAGAAATGTCTCACTAACGAAACAATAAGTTACTATCTTGTATTGGATCCTACATTGAAGACTTTAGCTTAAGTTTTGAAGTCGCCCGAGTCCATTTGGGTTAATGAAATTCAACACAACTGAGTATGTAAGGCATACTATCAACAATAAAATAAGCTCAAAATTGTGTGACGAACAGATCACTAACCTACAGAAACCCCAATATCCGTGTCAGCAACCTGGTTCTTCCGAAGCTTTCTCTCCAGGTGAGCCGCTATCCATATTGTCCCAAGCGGCCCTTTTTTCGCCAAAATAAATTGCGAATAAAACATTTTCCCAAATTTCTCACTCCACCACCAAAACAGAAACAAATCTACTTCTCATACAAAATCTATAAAAAGGAGCTCCTTTACCCAAACCCTAAGCTCGTAACATCATCTCTCACCAACAAAATCCCAAGCTGCACAAAACCACCAAATTCAGATTTCGAAAACTCGCAAACCACCCAATTGCACCACGCGCCAGCGCTTCATTCACCGTAAACCACCAAGGTCTTCAATTCAGAACAAATTCACCCAACTGGCAGCACCACTTCACTTTAACAACCAAGCTCGAGACTCAGAGCAAACCAAACCGTTGACAAAAGTGGAAATACTCGAAGCAGGTGAAAAAAGCCCTAATATCTCTTCCCGAGCTCTAATTTACCAAGGGCAGCGAAATTGGCCTGACCAGCAGAAATCGAGCTGGTTGCCCCTCCAGCGAACATTGAGTAGCGAATTGCGCAGGAGAGAGAAATTGAGAAGACTGAAGACGACAGGGGATCTGCGATGAGGTTTACTGAGAAGCGCCTTTCGCGTTCGATTTTCAATTTTGGCAATTTTGTACAGTTCATAAAAATGGACAGTCCAGATTCGATCTCGTGTGTTTCAGCGTTGTGTTTGCGGATATCTATACCGTTGGATTTGTTTGACCAAGAGTCATGTGTGGTTGACTAATGTGCTACTGGATCAGTAACTACGTGTCACAATTTAGTTGGATTAACTGCATGTGATCAGTTAATAAGCTCATGAGTAAATGTTAATGTGTAAAAGCACCTGTATTATACACATTGACTTGCCACGTGTATATAATGTCGCCAACCACGTGTATATATATTGTGTATGACGTCACGAACATATTGAGAGCATACATACGTGACAGATATTTTTACATTATTTCATTTGTTGAAACAAAATCACTGTTGAAGAAAATTCTATGCAATAGTCGAATTCAGCTCAAAGATCTTTGGATAGCCACCTGAAAGTTCTATGCATTTTCTAGTATGAAAAGGACATGACGTCATTATTATAAGAGCTGCGGGAGCGACAGCCAGTCCGGCCTAACATAGTGCATGATTTGCCAGTCATCAATCTTGAGCGACGCGTATGACCTGTTTGCCCACATTTGTTCCGTTAAACAGGCGGATAAATGCGGCTGGAGCGTTCTCGAGGCCATGCTTCATGTCTTCTATGTAAACAATGTTGCCTTGCTTGAAGTTGCTGGTGATGTGCTCAAGGAATTGTGGGAATAAGTGGAGATAATCACTTTGCAGGAATCCCTTCATTGTCACTCTGTTTGGTATGAGAGTATATAAGTTGTGAATGCCTTGGGGACTCGAGAAGCTGTTCTGAGATATCATGCCACATACTGCAATTCGGCCATGAACCCTCATGTTTAGAAGTGCCGCATCAAGCGTTGGACCACCAACATTGTCAAAGTATATGTCTATTCCGTTGGGAAAGCATCTGCAAATGTTTGGGGTTGGAAGGTTAGTAACATTTGCACATGATGGAGATAATAACAGAAATCAGACACAACTATTATAAATTGTGTTGCAAAGCCAAATCCGAAGATCTCAGCTTTTGGCAATCATCAAATAGCACGCATGAGTGAGCTCCAAACTCCCACCTTTAAACTTATTATGTTTCATCAGGACTTTAACCCAATTACTTCTTCATATAAATGATCCAAGTTGCTGTGGCGCTCTGATTCGTTACAGCAGTTTACCGACTTGGAAGAGTAACTTTTTTTTTTCTTTATTTACTGAATTCATGACACTGATTAGATAATGGCTGATTGAGCAGATGATGAAAGGGAACTCATATTAAATGAAAAGAAAAAAAAAATCCTCTAGCTTCTTGTAATAACTATAAAAACATCTTTAGGTAGAAAATACCAAAGATGCTCGGAGGTAACAGGCAGAAACTTCCATGAACAGAAAAAGTACATAGAACAACAAGACATCGATGATAATTTCTTACCGTTTTAAGGCTGCATCCAAATTATTTTCTTCCTTGTAGTTGAAAGCTTCATCAAAGCCAAGCTGATTCTTAAGAATATTAACCTGACAAGCACAGTTTAGTCATCCCTAATTTAGATTTTATCAACGCAGTGAATATGAAACCAATTTTCTCCACTTGATTGAAAAGAAAAAGCCAAGCGACCTTGCCCAGTTTAGAAATGGCAGATAAACATATAAGAAAGAGTTCAAAAGTTAACCTTTTCGCTTGTCCCAGCACTTCCAACGACATAACAGCCATGTAACTTGGCCAGCTGACCAACCAGCTGACCCACTGCACCAGCTGCTGCAGATATAAAAACATAATCCCCTTTCTTTGGGGAACAAACCTCATAAAATCCAGCATAGGCTGTAAAACCTGGCATACCTGTTGTACAAAATAATCTTATCAGTTCATACTAAAGAAAAAAACGAGAAACTTTGTTAAACAAATGTTAACTGCATTTTAATGAACAACAACAATTCCCGACTGAATCGGAGGAATCTAACAACAGTGCTCCATAACAAAGAACTGTAACCCACCAAGAAGACCAACATGGTAGGACAGCGGGAGATCATGATCATGCTGCTCGATTTTCCTTAACTCCGCATTTCTCTCAATCAAGCTATACTCTTCCCACCCAGTAATCCCACAAACTATATCCCCAGACTTGAACTTCGGATCATCAGAGTCCACAACTTTGCACACTCCAAATCCTCTAATAGCCTTCAAAACAACAAACAATGATTAAAAAAAAAAAAAACTACACACTTACACTCAAAATCCAACTCATCGTACCCAAAAACCACGCAGACGTTTTTACAAACACCTACCAGGCATAAACACAGCCAGTCAACAAAAAGACTACCTCGCCGAGGACAAAAGGAGGCACATAAGACCCATGAAAATCCCGCATCCGACCACGCATGTAAGGATCACAAGAAAGATACAAATTCTTCACAAGCAAACCTCCAGAACCCGGCGGAGCCTTGAGCTTGATCTTCCCTCCGGCCTTCAGCTCCAAATCGGACTCCACCGGCATCCGGTCAATGTAGCATTTGAGCACGATCCTTTTGTTCTCCACTTCGTCCGCCATTCTCAACTTCTCTATTCCAAAACCGCTCATGAAATTGGTTTTAACGTATCTAAGCAGCCGCTGGCTGTATTGGTGGGTAGGTGGAGCTTGTGGTATGACGTGCTTTATTTTTCACGAGTCCATTTCGAGTCAAAAAAAGGCGTTACAGGTGCTATTCAATTAATCAATTTAAAAGAATTTTAGAATCACTATTTTACGCAGTCGCTCGGGTTATCTCTAGTTCATTTAATTACAAAAGTATCAATTCGATTATCTCTAGCTCGTTTAATCACAAATGATTATTATAAAATTAATCTACATAAAATCTTTCGCGTACTTAAGGGCAACTGTCAACTTGGTTATCTCTAGCTCATTTAATCACAAAAGTATCAACTCGATTATCTCTAGCTCGTTTAATCACAAACGATTATTGTAAGATTAATCGACATAAAATCTTCCGTGTACTTAACGACAACTCAATAGTGAGTTTTCTACCCCATTCAGATTGTTGGAATCAAACTTATGTGTTCATGTGTCTCATCAAACATATTATATAGATAAAGTAAGACATATAATCATATTAAATTATATCTTCAAATAGACATCACAAATATATATATTCATATGAGAACATTAAGTAGAGTACAATAAATGATTTGCATGACCACATAATACGATCACTACTCACATATCATTGATATACACAAATCTACAAAATATGAAGGAAAAAAAGGACAATAATTCTTCTCAAGTTGTCAAATCTTCTTTTCTTTCATGTAGGATTATCCTTATGTTTTGTGTTGAAGGGCGGTTGGAAAGTGACATCTTCTGCTCAAAAATATACTTTACGATAGTCAAAATTGATATGGAATGTAAAAAAAAATTGGAGCTAGTTCTCCTCCCATGCTTTTCTATTTATAGTTAGAATTGTGACAATTAGACTTCTTCACGCAGTGTGGTTGCCAATTTTGGTCAACACGGGCCGCGGCATGGCATGCTAGCCATTTTGGACACTGTCGGAGAGTTTGGTCGGATCATGACTGCTTTTTGGTCGGACACGGTCCAATCTGACGCTGGCAAACTTTTTGCTCTATTATTGTTTTGATTTCAATTGTCAATTCCACCTTCATAATCTTCGAATTTGGTATTGATGTAACTGTCAAGTTATAGAATTTTTAATTAGTTTTCTAATCATATATGATTCTCCCATTAAAAAAAATGAAGATCGCTCAAATATAATAAGATTGTGCTATTAAAGTAGTTCTAAATGATGATAATTTTCTTTTAAATCGACCTCCGCTATTCCGACCATTCATTTGTACAAACTTTACGATTAAGTTATCTGTTATTTAGAGCTGAATTTATATTTAACTGAATTTAATTTAATTTAACTGAATTTAACTGAATTTAACTGAATTCAACTGAACTGTATTTAACTTAACTTAAGTACTGTTACAAACATATTTTTAATTTTAAGTACATGGAAATTAAACAAGTATATGATGGTTGAGGTGGTGGTGGTGTGGTTAGGGTGGTAGTGATGGATTGGAGTGGTGGTGTTGTTGGGATAGTGGTGGTGGTGGTTGGGGTTATGGAGTGGGTTGGGATGGCGGTGGTTTGGTGGTGTTGGATGATGATGGTGGTAATTTAATTTAATTGTTTAATTTAATTTAATTGAAATTTAAATACTAAAAATTTAAAATCAAAAGAACACCTATAAGAAAAGAAGTCGACGGTTAAAATTCAAGAAATGAATGGAATTCTTAAGAATAGTGAATAATGCGGAAGATTTTGACCGATCATGATAGCTCTACAATGCTGACATAAGCATAAATTGGAAGTTGGGGTCGCGGTGACTGACAGTTGGACCAACTTATACACAATTGAGCCTATGGATTTAATACGGGCCGCCCGTTTTTGTCGTCTTCCTCAATCTGCTGGGATAGAAGTTCGTCTGAAAAACCCTTATTTTCTCTATATAGCCAGCAGCAAATCCTTCTCCTGCAAATTGACATCGCTTCATAGAGGATCAGTTTTTTTCAGGTCGAAATCAGTAAGGTTTGCTATTGGCGTTGATTATTTGTGATTTGTTTTGTTTAAGGGAACTTCGGACTGTGATGAGTATGATAAGGTCTCGTTCGTCGTAACGTCGGTCATCACCGCCTTGACGACCGCTCTGTTATATCACCACCGATAATCTAAGTCCACATCTGTCTTAAGTTTCGATTTTTGGAGCTGTGTTTTGGTATTCAAAATTAGGGTTTTAAGTTCGTGGCCGATGATTAAAATTAAATCAATACATAAACATATGTCTGAATTACAGTTATGTTGAATCTCTTAATCTTCTCTATGAGGCCTGATTTTTAGTTTTTGAAATAAGTTTAATTTTGCCAGTGATGAAGCATTGTGATAATTGTCCGAGTACCATAAACCAGTGATTACATTCTGATGATCCAAGTCTTTATTTTTTGTAATTCTGGTTTTTGTTTGGTTTGATTTTTCTGGAAATGGTGATGAAAGATTTAGAGTATTGGATGATGATCAAAGTTGCATAGTTCAGATGAGTTTCAATAGCTATGATTAAGATAATCATTGCCCCTATCTGATTTCCTTTCTTTCAGTTTTCCTTGATATCTTATCTATTGTCATTGCCAAGAACATTGTGATTTGGAAAATTGTTCTTTTAAATCTTAGCTGTTCGTTTGATAATTTTTCAGCTTACAGAGTATGCAGACTCTGAAGAACCAAAAAAAAAAAAAAATCCAGATCACCGTGACTTCTTAACTCTGTTCCTAACACACATTCTTTTTGTAAAACATTCACTTATGCTACATATAAGTGTGTAATGTTTTGCTATAAAGATAGCTTGTTGGGAACGAAGTTTTACAATATATGGGGATTTGGAAATTTTGTGTAGAATCATACAAAACCTTGATCAACCGAATGTTAGACCTATTATCAGGTTAGCTCCCATTAGGAACCTTGTAGTCCAAAAATTTTATAATATCATAAGAGAGCATCTTTACTGTTGACAATTTTCACCTAATTTGGTGGAACATTTTCTGTCAGAAAGTCTGCACTGAAGGGGCCTCAAGAGAGTTGGATGCCAAAGAATTGTCTCTATGAATCATTGCTGTCTCTTTACATTATCACGTAAACAGAATACAGCTGATCCCATCCAATATGAAGAAACAAGATGATCCAAGAATTCAGCGGATCACATCATATCAGGAATCATCGTCGAGGGATATAACCACTTTGCCCAGATTTTCCCCTATGAAAAGACTGACGAAAGCAGATGGAGCACTTTCCAGGCCATGCCGAAGATCCTCAATATAAGCAATCTTGCCTTCCTTGTATAGAGCTATTATATGCTCTAAAAATTTGGGGAACATATGCAAATGATCTGTGACTAGGAATCCATGCACTCTAACTCTCTTCAGCACCAGGCTCATCAGATTATATATTCCTTCTGATCTGGACATGCTGTTCTGGGATACCATACCACATGCTGCTATCCGTCCATGAACTCTCATGTTAGAGAGTGCTGCATCCAGCATTGATCCACCAACACTGTCAAAGTAGACATCTATTCCTTCTGGGAAGTACCTATACATAATCGATGGGACTGTAAAATGTCAAGGGTATGATATATCTCTGAGACACTTAAGGCTGCTTGGAGTTACAAGGCAGCACACTTTTTGCCTCACCTTTTCAAGGCTGCATCGAGATCTGGTTCTTCATTATAGTTGAAAGCTTCATCGAAACCAAGTTCTTTCTTCAGAAGATCAACCTGGATGGTGTGATTTTGTAAGTATTTTTATTGAGGTCATTTACAGAATCATATTGACTGAATTGTGTGTCCCAGACACATTTTGACATCTGACAGAGGAGTTTACCTTTTTATTTGAACTAGTACTTCCAACTACATAACAACCCTGTAACTTGGCTAGCTGACCAACAAGCTGACCGACAGGACCAGATGCTGCTGATACAAAAAAATAGTCTCCTTCCTTTGGCGAGCAAACTTGATAAAATCCTGCATATGCCGTGAAGCCTGCCATACCTGGATTCAAACGGATAGAATTACACCATCAGCTCAAGGATCAAAAAATGGAGCAAGAAAGTTTCCAGCGTCTTCTTTCTGAATTACAATTGCAGTTCATGGACAACTATGAAACTCTTCAAATGAGAAAACAGGAAGGGTGATTCTGACAGTAAGAATTGGAATTCTGAGTGAATTGAGTTCCTCATACCAAGAAGACCCAAGTGATAGGACAAGGGAATATCCTGTCGCGTTATTTTTCTTAATTGGCCAGTGGTTTCAAGCAAGCTGTATTCCTCCCACCTGGTGACCCCGACAGCCACATCCCCAGGCTTGAAATCCGGGTTAGCAGAATCTACTATTTTGAAGACGCCATATCCCTCTATAGGCTACAATGCAGTAAGTTAATAAGCAGTTATTCTTTGAAAGTATATAATATTGGACAGTGTGATTACCGAGCCAGGAGTAAAAGGGGCGTTGTGAGATCCACCCAGGTCCTGCATACGGCCACGC